>CM059973.1:55841055-57041055 GCA_030490835.1 Annona cherimola | reverse complement strand
CAAATCATGAGCCATGAATATGGTTCATCAAGAACTCTTAAATGATGAGTTATGATGCCTTGATAAGGGTATTGAATGATTTTTGAAAGATTTAAATAAGATCAAGAGTTCAAGAGAGTGAAAAGGGAAGTTAGGGTTGAATTTTGAGATGAACTCTAACTTGGAAATTCTCAAAACCCTAAATTATGTTGCTATATGATTAAAGCATGATGATTTGGATGTAATTCATGTACTTTTGGATTATGTATGTTGGTTCGAGCATTTGTTAATGATTTTAGCAAAAATGGAACTTAGGGTTTCAAGTAATACCCGATTTTTTTCCATTTTTGAGTTAAAAATAATACAAAGAAGTGCTTAAATGGTTTATGGATGAATTTTAGGGTAAATTAACCTAAATTAAGGACCTTTGGATGACCTAAGTGGGCTGGATGAGTTTGCCCTAAATCTGATTTTTTAGGGTATATGTATGAGCGTCCAAACGGGAGCCAAAATGGGTATTTTATATATGATTTTTGTTGTTGTTTGTAAATAAATGATTTATGGATGTTATGAAGGGTAAATTACCCTAGGATTAAGTTAATTTGAATTTCCAAAAGGGCTTAGAAAAATTTGGCCTAAATCTGATTTTTAAGGACATAAGTATGGACACGTCAAAATGGGTCAAAATGGATGCCCTACATGCTTAAGATGTGGTTGTTTTGGAAGAAACTAAATTATATATTTTAAATATGTGATAATAACCTAAATTTGGGTTAAGAAAATCATGTTTAGCTACTAGAAATTATGACATAAAAATCTGTTATGATTTAAGTTTTGAAAGGGGCGTTGAAAGGATGAAAAACGGGTCTTAACATGGCTGTTTTGGAAATCAGTGATAAATGGATTCAAAATCCGAAATTAGAACCTAAATTATATGTTAATTAAGGGTTTTAATGACGTTGAAAATGGATGTAAGTTGCTGCGTTAAGAAATTTTAAGAAGCACATAATATATGTGTTGTGTGATGAACGTTTGTGGAACGTATGTATGAATTGATGATATATGATTTATGTGAAGTTGATAAAATGCAAAATATGCATGAATATATGATAAAATGCATAAGGATGTTACTATATGAATGATATTTGATTATCTTAATTTTTGAGATTAAGTTATGAAGCTTAAAACGTCACTTAAATGCTTAGAATGAGCATTGACGTAGGAAAAATGAAAAATAGATGTAAAATGGTTAATGGGAGATATAAATCTCCATATGTTGAATTATGAATGATTATTATGTGTTCTCCCTAAATATGGGTTTCGAACATGTTATGGAATTGATGGTATGATGCACAAGTGAGTGTGATGTATGTATGCCCGACTTGGAATTCAAGTTGGTTATGTATGTTAATGAATTATGGGTTAAAAAACTAAGCAAGCAAATGAAAATTTTATGAATGCAATGTCATTCTTATATGTATAGGCAAAGGCAAAGAGATAAACAATACGGAGAGCTAAGGCGAAGTAGGTAAGCAAACAGCTTTCTAAATGACTTTTGTTTCATCAAAAGATGATAAAATGATTATTAATGAGTTTAAAATGTTTGAACCATTATACAATTGTTTTATGAAATTATTTCCAAGTTATTTAAGGATGACCATTCCTTTACTTCAATATGTGTTGAAATGTTATTTCAATTACCACATGGTTTAAATCATGTGGGCCCTTGCTTGCGCAATTTTGATTGAGAAACAGACTTCATGCACAAGTCTTCTCTGAAAATCTATATAAACACCTCTTGGGGACATCCTAAGATATCTTAGAACATCCTTGAAGCTAGGGTTGAGGTTTGAGAGCAAGAGGAGTGAAGAGCACGATGCGAGAAGCGAGGCGACAAGTTGCTTAGAGCGGTCAAGATACCATCGAGGCTTCTGATCAATAAGCTTTTCTTTTCTTTTCTTTTTTTAATTTTAATTGTCTTGTTTATGATGAGGATTGGATATAATATTATTTTGGACTTAATTTTTATTATAAACATGTTAAGCTAAACCTATGTTCTAGTATTTAGAATGTAGCATACGTTCAATATAGCGGATATTATGCTTTGATTATTTAAGATATTAAGGTTTACACATCAGTCATACTTGAAAGAAATTTAAATTTATGTATAGGTGGCTCCAAAAGGCTTCATTCGCTAAATATTATTTATCTTGAGCTCAAGATTCAAGAGCTTGAATGATGTCTTTTTCATACTACTTAAGGCTTTCAGTGCTTAGCCATGCTTTACACATTCTCAGAAAGAGAAAACAACTCATTCTTAGCCATCTTTTGTGCTTCTATCTCCTTTTTCTTCAACTTCTTTGTAAACTTGAAAGCTAAAAGAGCTTAAACTCTCTAGAACTTTAGCATCACTCACCAACAAAGGGGACGAGGCTAAAAGAAGGAACAACAATAGAGTTAGCCCTCAACACTGCTTAGATTTGTAAAATGTAAGGTGGGAGCCTTTAGAACTAGGTGCTTGTTCGCATTCTCACCGCAAGTGCACGGGTCGTAGATTGTAATATAAAAATTATCGATCTATAGGGAATTCGAGACTATAAACTTTTCTTTTAGACGCTTTAATGTCGAATATAAAAAGATAAAGTAAATAAAATGTAATAAAAAGTAGAAAAGTAGGAAGAGAAAATAAAATTGAAAACTAGAATGGGTAGTAGAAAACAAGGATGGGAGTACTTAGGATCTACGGTTTCACATACGACTTTTGCAATGGATAGTGGTATAATTATTTAATCCGGATATTATTTGTTAAAGGATAATAAATCATAATTTATCATTGCATCTTCTCTCAAAACTTACAAGGCATATCCTAATTTTCTTAACCACATTTCTCACGGGATTAAGTTAATTAGAATTCACTAAGATCTATGGCTCTTTATGAAATTCCTCGAGGTCATCATGTCTATTCTCATAGTTTTAGATTTTTAGGTTTAATATCTTGATTATCGTATATTAGATTTCGTATCTTAGTTCTATCACCTAATATATGGAATTATGCCAAAGTACGGGCCTATATACAAAGCAAGTATTAAAAATTACAAGACATTAAATTAACAATAATATCTATCATAAATAGATAAAAACCACACACCACGCTTTATTATAAGCATGCTACATCCTAAACCCTAGATTTAGGGCTTAGCCAAGCATATTGATGAGCTGCGTATATGTCTAATTAAAATGTTCGTTTTAATGCAAATATACGTACCGATCAAGTAATAAAGAGTGATTTAAGTATCGTTCTCACGAGAATATGGTCTAACTAAGATAATTAGTTTAGTTGCTTTCGGTGAGTAGAAAAGGAATTTCATGATTAAGAAAGAAAATACCAAATGCATAAAAGAAACAAAGAAGAGTTTCACTGGACAGCTGGAATGCTAAAAGGAAATTATCAATTGGGGATGACAGATGAGATAGTTGGGAGTCTTTGAATCTAAACTATATCGCATTGGTTCCTTTTCATTAGATTGTGCAGGAATTTACTAGTCCAAGTTCAATAGTTTATATATATATATATCTTCCAACACATATAAAGCTAATTACACCACATTCAATCGCTATGTTCCCATACAATTAAATGAAATAAAATTGATAGATACATAACTTGTTCATGACTACATAGGGTTTAACGATATATTCCATCCATTAAACAACTCCCCTTAACAAAGAAGAAACCTATGCCCTACACATGGATCTGGCCATGATTTTTCTTTTCCAAGGATTAATCGCGCAATTAAATCATCTTACAAGGTAGCTAATCTTGTAAAAAGCATTAGACAACATATGAAAGGGTAAATCCAAATTGCATAATCATATAAAAATTAAATATTCATTTCTGAATCTTAAAGAACTAAAACAGTATAGTTAGATATCAATTCATCCTAACTACCCATCTATAGAAGTTTAGCTCAAAGACATGACATCAAAATCCATTACATCCATAATGAAAGTATTCTAAGGAAACAGAGAAAAGGAAAGAGAATGAGAAAAAGAAAACTGAATCTCGGAAGCTTCCACCAACGAGATCAAATCTCCTTTTTAGATCGCGCTTGAAACGAGTTTTGTTCCTTCTCTGTGCGGCTGCTCCGTCGACTCTCTCTCCGTGCACCAATCCTTAGGTTTCTATTTAAGTCACTTAACCCGTACGACACACGTGCAGAAACGCATGTATGCGGATTCGCTGTGGCTCCTAGGCGCCCCTGGCTGGCGCTTGGGCGCCAACTCCCTGGATGCTATGTAACTTCGAAACTCTTCGGGATGCCTCTGCATACTATTGAAGTGGCGCCCAGGCGCCCCAAGCCAGTGCCTAAGCGCCAACTCTCTAGAAGCTTTGCGACTTGGAAACTTTCCGGAATGCGTCTGTATGCTAGTGAAGTGGCGCCTAGGCGCCACTGTTCGACGCCTGGGCGCTAGCATACCTGCTTCTTCGCTTGGTTCCGTTCTTCATTTGACTCGCTCGCATGCTTGTAATTGTCCGTCCATCCTGCAAAAAATGACTGAAATTAAATAAATGGACTAAAAATGTCTATTTTATACTAAAAATGCATAAAAACTACATAATGCTCCCAAAATGCAAAGCGAGTGAAAACTAAGCTAAATAGATGCAAACTAACCACATTTTCTTGGACTAACACGCAAAAATAATCTGAAATGGGCCATGATAACTCGCATTTTCACGAGTTATCACATATTTAAGTCTAAAATAAAATTAAAATTCAAACTAATCTTAAACAAGATAATTAAAATTAAAAAGGAACGGAGATAAAAAAAAATCTTATTAGTTTGAAGCTCTGATGGTATGTCGGTTGCTCTACGCAACTCGCCACTCCCCCTCTTGCCCCATTGTCTTAGCTTTCTCTCCACCCTTTACTTTCTCTCTCTTTATTTTCCTCTCCAGTTCTGTTATGAAGTCTGTGTTTCAATTCTCCCGGAACTCGCCTCGCAAGCCCCTTTTTATAACAGCCAAAAAGGCATAAATAGAATCTACGCAATTGATCTGCTAATCAAATTACGTTAATTGGGCGACTATGTTCAGTTGAATAAGACTTGTGCATCTGCTGCCCGAACTTTGCTTAGGTAGGGGAGAAATTGCATGGATTAAAGCATAGGTTCAATGGAAGGCATGACGTGAAATTCAGATGGGTTGTTCACATGGTGGGCCCAACTGTATCGCTTGGACGAGTTTGACGGTGCTTGATGCATTGGATGGCTGATGCTTGTTCATCATTAGTTTAGGCGGTGGATTTAATCTGCATCCAACCAGCTGGACGGCTAGATTTATTTGAACGGTTGGACAGCTGCTCATCATAGATTACTTGGACAGTCGTGATTAGTCTCCTTGTTGGGATTTAAAATCTTGCTTCAGCCGTTAATCTGGACGGTGGATATCAATTTGCTGAACGTGATGGCTGGTTAATGGAATTTTTTGGTTACATCTTGACATCTCGATGAACGGTCTAGATTTAACATGGACGGTTTGGAGGAAGTGGACGGCTGGAATTTTCAGATTTATAAAGTGGGCCCCACTAAATGGACGGTCAAAGGCTTCTGGATTTGATCAAGCTTGCTGAATTTCGGGCTGTGATCTTGTGGGGCCCATTGCTTGGGCGGTGATTGCAAGCCTGCATAAAAGAAAATATTTAAATTATTAATTCATCAATTTAATGAACAGACGGTTAATATATTAAAATTGTTTAAAACTCAATTATTGCAACAATTATTTTTAATATCGAACACTTTTGATTTCATAGCAACAAATAAAAATATAATTTTAAGCCAAAAAAAATCACAAAAATTATTTAAATAACTTGAAACTAATATGTAACACCCAAATGTTGCCAAAACATATTTTAAAGCAAATTTCTCATTAAACTCAAATAATTATGCACCAAATTAGCACAAAATACCTACAAAATATATTATTGTTTTCCAATTATTAGTGCTATAGGTAGGAACATCCCTCGACTGCTGAGATATTGAGACTAGTTCTTTATGAAGGTTAGCCTTCCGAGATAATTGAAGACTACATCCCATAAGGCCACCTTCTATTAGTCAACTAAAAGACTAGCATATCCCAATCTGTAGGTTCCCCCTAGCATAGCCTAAAGTTTAGCTAAGTCAAATCACAACTTGTGAACTCTTTACCTTTTTTGTTCCTCCTTAATGCGAGCATAAGCTTGCCCAACGCATAAGAGAGTGAGCTGCTTCTTAAGATATTTTAGTAACTTAAGCTAATGCTCTACTACCCCAAGATATCATTGAAGCGAATTCATTCCATTCACAATGAGTCGAGCATTTTCCTCATAGAATGCCTTTCGACCAAGGTCTTCACATTGGAGGAATAGCTTATAATAGGCCTTAAAGGATCCTTCGGAGAAAGACTCTCATGAAACATCAAAAGCTTGTCTTTAATCTCCTCCACCACATGACCTGCATATGCCCTAAGAACTTCCTCCATTTACTCCAAAGATTTTAGATGAAAGGTGTACGTAAGCTCTGCCTCGACCTCATTAAGAAGGACATGTCTTTTTCATATCGCTACAAGTGCAAACCCTCCTCAAGTAGTAACATATTCGAAGATTAAAAGAGGTTAGAGCCGAAGAACCTTTTGAAGAGTTTCAAGGAAAAAAACCACATTTAGCTGAACTTTGTAAGTTGACTCTTAAGGTAAAAGGAGTGCCTGACACACTTTCTCTTTTGATCTCTTCGGTTCGGCCCAAGCATCAACATTGAGTTTGAAAATTTGTACCTCAAAATGACCCAAGTTTTCAAGTTGACATTAATCTTAGCTCATTTCGTCGGAGGCTTTGATAAATCGTTTATAACCTCCAGATGCTTCTTCAGAAGAAGTTCCTAACATAATGCTCCAAGGACTTTTGTTCAACACAAGTGGCCCAAAACCATGGCTAAGCTCTAGGATCATCTTGCAGAATTGATGGCTCGAGCATAGTAGGCTTGTGAATTGAAGCTCGATTATTTACCCGACTACGCCCTTCCGTAAGCCGCCCTTCAAAAGGTTGATTCTAGAGATTGGGATTTGGGTCAAGTTGACGTGAGAAGCACTTTCACCTGTCACCTTAGTTGCATGTTCGATAAGCTTTGGGGGTTGAACCATTGATCCTTTCCCCCTTGCCTTAGTACCTTTGATGCCCTCCTCTTTTTCCTCCACCTCAATGGAGACCATAGCAGTCACCAAAAGTAAAGGTTTAGAATTATCTGTCAATACTTTAGTGGTGATCACTTTCACTTTATTACCCTCACTAAGACCTATGCTGTCTTCAATAGCTATGTCCCACATTTTATCATTGGGCCATTCATTCGCATATCCCTCTACTCATTAATGAAGATGCCAAAGGTTGCCTCAACAACCTTGTTTGACTTTAAAGGGAGGCCCATAGATCCTATGTAGCAAACAAGCACATGCTCAAACTCTTGCACTTGGTTTCTTCCTCTCCTCCTGAGCATGAGTCGCTAAAGGAGCCTCCCCAACCCATTACTAGTCTTCAGCAATATCGACCATCTCATTGGTCATAGTGACACCACTTTCAAATCCACTTTAATTGCTTTCTTGCAAAGCTTCTTCTCTTCTGCTTTGGTGGGAACAACGGTATAACTAGCATGGTTTCGAGCCCGATCGATAAAAAGAGGGCTAGAAGCCCTTTTGAATTTGGAAAATCTTTTTCAATATAGTGTCTAATGAATGCCTCCTCCAAATTGAACGAAGGGAGGAATTTCCTTTATGAGAAGAGACCATTAGAGAAATACGACACTAAAAAAGAGCTCATAGGCTCACCAAAGATAGTCGAATTACCCTATTGCATTAGGACACACCACTTGAAGTTCTCATCCAAATGACAGATGAAGAAGAATAGTCCTTTCTAGTCATGACCAGAATTCAAGTATTGCCTCAGCTAACAAAATGGAAAAAAGAATTGATGATCTTGGAGGCAATACTAGTAATTATCAAGTTTATCTATATTGATTAATTGTCTTTAACCCACTTCGTAAACCACACTAGGGAATGAATTATTTTTCAAGCATTGAAAGAGAGCTTGTACATCATTAATAATTCCTTTGTTGCTTACTTAAAGGGGAGAGAAATGCCCAGGAAAACATAGGTTCGTGAACATAAATGCATTCTTCCTAGTGGGTGATGAGCAGTGGGTCATCATAGAATCATCGGCATTAGGAGAATAAATTCAAAATTAGGGAAAATATGGAACTCTTTACCTTAGTCTACTAAGATCCTCCTTAAAAACGATACAATAGATAAACTCTCTACTATTAGGAAGTTTCTTTATAGACATGGCAGGCTCTGCTTTGATAGCAACTTCTTTGTGGCCTTGGTGAACTTTGCTTCAGTGGTTTCTTCCTAGCCTTAGCATTTTCTCCTTGAGTCATCATGAAGAAAGATGGACAAGAGAGGAAGGGAAAATGTTGGTCTTGAGTTATAGGTTCAACTAAAGAGGAGAAGGGTGAATTGGGTTAATAGAACTTCTTTTTAGCAACTTAAAACTTAACCCCTAATTTGATCAAGTCCCTTGAATGAAACACAAAGCTAGTAAGAGAGCAATGAAAGAATGAATGTAACAATCACAAAGGATACGGAGAATAATAGTGGTTCAAGCAACTTCCCTACTCCGCTCTTTCAAGCACACATTCTCTTACGTCTCGAGTTCCATTATCTCAATAAAGATTACAACTAGAGCCTCAGTTCTCAATCGAGTGTATTCTTAAACATGAATAGTGGAACTTTAGTTTCATTGGTCCTATGGTTTTGGGTAATCTTGTAGTCGTAGATCATTATTTTCACATAAATCTTGCATCCTCTCATCTCACTTTTTATCTTTGATGATTTAAGCTTTTAATTTGGTTTAGCCGAACTTGAAATTTATTTTAAACCTATCAATGTCATCTACTTATAAAAAAATTTCCATCAATGCCAACTAAGCTAGCTATTGACTTGCTATTAAAATGCATGAGTTCCAGAGTTAACATGATTTAATAAAGTTTTTAAATACCTAAAATGCCCCTAAGTACATATGGAATCAAAGAAATAACTCAATGTCCATCATCACTAGCCATGTCATCATTGTAGAACATAACACCCTATCCATTGCATTGAATTGTGCTTCAATGCTAGTTTAGATAGTGTACCAATGCAAGGTTAACCAACCACAAGTCTAATCTTAAAGGGTATCTCTTGTTCCCCAAAGTCTAAAGGCTTGTGTTCATCATATGTTACCTTATATTTGTTATAGTTTTACAAGTTTTAAATGTATTTGACTGCATCTAAAAGAGTTACATCTCTTAGAAATTAAGCTAATTTTAGTAAATTTTTTTACTTTTGCAAGAAGCTTATAATTGATGCGTCTCGCAAAGCGCTATTGGTAGTATTTTGTTGCTTATTGACTCTTGTCCAAATTGGCCTTAGCTCTGATGCTAATTTGAGTAGCGTACCAAGATAAAGGCGTGGGCAGCCTAAGTCTAATCTCAAGGGGTATCGCTTGTTGCCCCATGTCTCAATTAGGCCATAGTAGGGTCTTCTCTCCATTGACTAAGTTTGTATGGGCTACTTGCTTATATAATAGCTTAGCATTATTTTTGATTTTCCTTATTAAGTTTCTTTGTTTGACATGCCTCTTCACAGTACATTATTTGTAATATTCAAGTATTGGTAACAAGAAATATAGATAGTAATGTAGGTAATGATGCCTAAGATGGTTGTATAATGATAGAAATTTAAACCAAAAGATATGTACAATAAAAATGGGTGAGTTGAGGCAAAAGTGTAAATTCTGGTTGATGAGAACTAGATAGGTGAAATTTAATAAATGACTTGGTAAGAGCCTAAGATAAGTTTTTATAGGTTTTCTAGATGGTTTGGGATATACTGAAGTCCTTGATTAGATCGAATAATGGTTATTTGATATTTTACATGTGGATTTTAAACTAAAAGAGGTATAACTTTGAGTTGTATCAATTTAAGATGTGTTTAGGCATGAAGAGATGCCTAACATAATTAAAATGAATATAAATAACTATGAGTGAAATTTGAAAAATCGCTTTGATGAATTAACAAAAACTAGAGTAATTATAAAAATTAAGCTTAAAGGAACTGACATAGTGAAAATGATCAAAGATTATAGATAGAAGTTGACGTTTGTTGAAGAGTAATTCTCCTTATAATTGAAATGTGCTCATAAAACTTTTGGGTGAATTTAAGATGATAATTTTGAGAATTTAGCCATTTTAGGCTGTGGAAATTTAATGATAAATAAACTTTTTTCTTAATCAAAGTGATAAATAAACTTAATTGGTGAAATTTTAGAAATAGCATGGAACTTAATAATTTGTAGCTTCAAATGAGATGCTAGATGTATATATGATATTTAAGAAGTGATTTTTAGGTATTAAAAGTGCTAGACGTTATTTAGTCTAATGAGGTCTGTTGTAGAGATAAGATGATTAAAAATTTGAGTTAAAGAGCTAAATCTAATGTGAGGCACATTTTAGTTGAATAAATATCATAAATGTGATGTTAAGTTGATAAGAAATGTGGGGGACTTTTTAAATTGACATTAAGAAAACCTTCATATGATATACCTACTTGAGTTAGTGTATGATTGATAATGATGTTAGTAAAATGTACATCATAAATCGTGGTTTTTAAAATTTTATGCTACAAATTTGTGAAGATATAGTATTTGAAGTAGGAGTCTAATAAAAAATCATCGCAACTGGAGTTATATAGAGAATGTTATAAGAAAAATAGTGAACCTTAACAAAATAACATGAGACTGTGTTTTAATAACACATATCATGTTGTTCTAAAGAGATGGCCGAATTAGCATAAGCCATATTTTTAATGACATTGTGTCATTGGCGCAATATTAAAATAGGGTACATGATTTTTCTTTTCAATTTTTCCCTTTCATCTTTTATCCTTTCTTCCCCAAGTTCCTAGGCATGGACTCACAGGAAAACCCACTTGGTGGATCTTGGATTTGTGTCATTTGGAACCATGGAGGGGGGAGCTTGATGAAGCTAAAAGAATCCAGGGGATTTGAGAGATTTTGGAAATTTCTTTGAATGAGATAAGCAAGATGCTTTCCTTTCTAATTTTCTTATATATTTTGCTTGTAAACATGATTTAATTTTGTGCATACAAATACTGTGCTTTGCTTAAAGGCTTTAGGCTAATTTGGGATCTTAGGGTTATGAAAAGACGTATGGATTATGATGTAAGAATTGAAGATTTTGATGGAATTTCATAAATGTAATGTTATGAGAGTGATTTTCTGTTGTTTTTTTTAGTATATGGGAGTGATTGTGAATGCTAGGAAGTTGAATTTCTTAGTTTTCTTTACAATACATATCATGTATTTGCAAAAATGTTAAAATAAAATCCCATAGATAAATTTATATATAATTTTAAATTATGATACATGATTTCAATATTGATTTTCACATTGGCATGGTGATCCCAAGTGATGTGTTGGCACACGAAGGGTGATTCCTAGTCAGGATAACGTAACTCATAAGTTGAAAATTGTAGAATGGCCACATGCTTTCCATTATCTAGTGTACGTAGGAGACTAGTGTATTGATGGTAAAGATATGAATGTTTATGTAGTCATAGATTTGAGAAGAAACCCTAAGTTAGGCATAATGAATAGGTCAGTAGGACTCATTGGTAAATTGATTTAGGGTGTTGCCCCATTTTGTATGAGATGCATGCATTGAGACACTTATTAGGCATGAGTTGCCATGAGGGTTGCATGCAAAGCATGTCGTGACATGAATGAGTTAGAGATCAGCTCCAAAATAGGGATTTTTGTCTTGGCAAGGATGCCATTTGTATAAGTTAAGAGCTTATGTTTGATGATAGATGGCAAGGATGCATGACATGACATGATCACGTATCATGGTTGTGTGCTTGGTGTGGATTTTAGAAGATGGAGATTTTTGTTTTGAGGTGATAGATGTATCTACACCCTTATCGTGCATGAAAACTAGATGCCCTGCACACCTACAGATGAGCTGGAGGAAACTCAGATTTAAACCATATGACTTACAAAGGCATGTGTAGTTGATCGAGAAAAACGGGTACTAGTTAGAGAGAGCTCAATTGTTGTTTATGAGTTAGTTTAGTTGTGTTTCCAAATGGTCTTAAGAAAACACAACTTGCATTTGAGTTGCACAATCATGGTTGAGCCAAAAGTTTGTCGATATGATATGTGACTTGTGCTGAGTGAAGAGTTATATTTTTAGTTAGTGGGAGGGTTGAGGGTTGAGGATTCTATGGTCAAGGCATGACCATGACGATCGTAGAAAGTAATGAGACAATTTTCATATTAACTTGCGAGAAGCCAACGTTTATGTGCTAGTATTGACTCATGGCTAGTGATGAGTCATAGATAGAGATTACAAATAGTTCAGAGTTAAGAGGAACACAATAGGACGAGTTAGACATGGATCTAATTATAAACTAGATGGGATTCCATAGGAGTAGATGATCTTAGACATGTATTGTTTTGGCTTTGAGAAACTGCATTTGATGATGTTTGATCAATTATTTTAATCATGATTTTCAATTTTAGATTTTTACTGATTGTGATTTTATTTACCGAGTTTTCTTGGACTTATATTTACTTTTTGTTAAATTTTAGTAGGACTTTATTGCAATTATCTAGTTGTGGGTTAGGTGTGTTGGTTGCAAGCTAGAGATGATATTGACAAGTATAAAGTTATTTTGGTTTTACTTTAATATATTGAATTGAAGGTAGTTAGACAAAGGAGAGTATATTTATTGATGTACAACTTGTTAAGGTTTTATTTCTGTAATCATTGTAATTATGGTTATCAATATACATTTACTTCCATCGATAGTTATAGTTTTGCTTATATATGTTGTGATGAGATATAAATGATAAAAGTAATATGGATTAAGTAATCTCTGTTGTCATAGATACAATTGTTGTATTAATTATGGATATTTAAGGTTGCATAGGAGGTTGCTTGCCCCCATATTATTGTAGATTCTAGGAAGATGTTGCTGGATTCCTATCATAGCGATTGTTAGATTGGGACATTGTTCAAATTCATCCTCAGTGCTATTTATAAATAAGAACGTGATTGAATTTTAGTTATCAAAAAATATTTTTTCTTATTTTTAAAAAATGACAACATATTTCTTGCTTTTCAATTTTTCATACAACTTTTTCCATCCTCAATATATAATACCATTTTTTATTCTATTTTACAACCCATTCCACATCCAATATGAGTACATACCTAAACTTTTCCCATTCTTTTTTTTTTTTTTTTTTTTCTATTTTATTGGCATCTATCTTCTCTTGTTGTCTAGCTCCTACAACTCTGGGAATTGTATACATCGGCAGGCAAAAGAAGAGCATCACCGTGGCATTAGTATTGCATAACTTAGCTTCATTGCTTATTTCCTCTCTTCTAATTAGCCAAAAACTCATGTGATGTCTATGATTAGGGGTGTTAATGGATTGAATCAACTCGCGAACCCTCTTTTCCATCTTGTTCATAAATAGATTAATGTTGAGTTTTTTGAATAAACGAGTTATGATCTATCAATCTGCTCGAACAATTATGGACTAGATTTTTATAACTCGTTAACCCGTTTAGTGATCTGTTGAATCCATCCAACCTGCTATCCTGTAAACAATTAGTTAAAGGTGGTATATATTATTAAACAAACGGGCACTACTAGATTTGCTAGATTTATTAAATAAATGTTCACACTAAGGCATTTGTTATCAAGCTAGTCAGATATGCTTTGAATTGTCAAAATATTTTTTCAATTAGTAAGTTTATTTCATATAGTGGTACTAAGGGTATGTTTATGATTCCCAAAAACTTGTCAAGATACACTTTTTTTTCTTCACAACTACTTTATTTTCTAATCATTTCATCATGTCTTCCTATAAAATTACCTTAATTTTTAATCATTTCTCCACAATGATCTATACAGTTACCATAACTATTTTAAATGTATTTTTTTACTCCTTATTGTTACCTTTATCATATCTCATCATTTTTTCCATTTCAAAATGATTTGTACTGAAAAATTTTCATTTAAAAGTTTCAAAAGTTTTATTAAATACCAAACACACCTTAAGTAATTAGCTTGCTTTAACATATTTACAACAGATATAGACAACTTGTTAAGAGCTCGTTGCCTGTTTATTAAAAAAGTTGTAAATAGATAAAGGTGAAAGTTCTTGAATAAGTTAGAGTTGAAATTTTTAAATAGATTAAGATTAGGATTATATTTAACCCTTTGAACCCGATCAATTAACACCCTTATTTGCAATGTTGTTAGTGAGTAAACTAGACAAAAGACCAAACTGGTCTTCACAGATTGACCTCTTGTTGTAGTTAGATCTATTTTTCAAAAATAGGTGGCCTGAACCAAATGCTTACTTTATATCAATATTGTGAAAGTTGGATCAGAATAGCTAGTTGGACCAACAACCGACTACCATGCCAATCTAATCCACTTCGATTCTGATTGTTACTATCTAGCTAGTGAAAACTAGTTAAATTAGGTAATTTAATCTGATCTCAATCGACTGATTGATCCAGTTCATGTTTGTATCTTGAGGAGAAAAGACAGAGATGAAGGGAAGAATAAGATGAAAGGAAGATGACGTGTAGAGAAGGGGAGGAGTAGTGCATTGACGCTGAAAGAAGAAAAATAATAGAAAATGAGAGAGCAAAAAAGGGGTTGTACATGTTATGGCATGCACATTGTGGAGGAAGAAGCAAGGAAATATGGAAGATGAGAGAGAGAGGATAGGAGAGAAAGAGAGAAGGGTTGACATGACATGACAGAGAGAAAAAGGTAAGGTAGATTGAGGTATAATTAGTGTGGTGATAGAAAGATGAAAGGTTAAGGTGGATTCACATATAAGTGGTGTATTTTTGAAAATTTCTTTTCATATGCATGTTATATGTATTTGATTTTTTATTTTTAATATTAAATATAAATAAGAGTTATGATGTGATGTACCTAGGTGCATTTAGCATTAGTGCATGCTGGTGCATTATCATTTTTAAGTTTTTTTAGTTTTTTGAAATTCATATATGAGCCTAAGCATGAATGTCTCAAGTATATAGTTTTTTTTTTACATTTTTAATTATTTTTAATATTTTATTTCAAATGTTAAAAAATTAAGAAAATAAGTCATTTTTCATGTGCTTGACATTCATGCTTGGGCTCATATAAATATATAATTTTTAAAATATAAAAATAAATGGGTAATGCTCATTTCAAGCCATATAAGATTTTTGGATGTAATTTGTATCTAGGATGAAAATGAAATGATTTGTGTTGAGAAAAAGAAAAATTGTATTGAACATATAAAAAGTTATATTGGAAATTTGAAAAGTTGTTGTGAGAAGTTAAAATTTATCTTGAAAATAGCGATATAAATTTAATTTAAAAATTTGAATAACTTTAAACAGATCCTTAATATTTTATTTTTATTTTTTGTTTTATTTTCTAAAGTATACATTTATATCAAATTATAATTTCTATATCTTATGTAAAATGAATCGAGCTCTGATTCTAAAGTGGTCCTTTGTAACCCCTTTAATTTTTAAGATATTGATGATTGATTAGAAATCTAATTTATTCATTATATTTAACATCACTTGTTTATTTAGGAGATCGAGTTTCATCTAAATCAAATATGTGCATGGGCAATATTTGCTCAAGAATATATATGTTCATGTATAAATTATGAAAAATACTTAGATCCATTCACACATGTATTAAAATGTAATAATACTTTATAAAATCATTTATTCATTTAGTAGTGATATTTTAGGTAGTTTAGATGTTGAAAAAACTACTTTAAAATTGATATTTTAGCATTGAACCATTATTATGTTGATTTTATACATTTATAGATATGACCCATATATAATAAAATTAAAAAAATAAAAGAATTTTCAAAATACTATAGATGATGCTAAATATAATGGATGAGTTGGATATTCTATTATCAATCAAGACTTTAAAAATGGAAGAGATTATATAAAAAAAGTTTGATAAAAGTGGGACCGATGATAAATTATTTTATCTAGTACTCAAATGTAAACTAAAGCATTCCCACAAGGCAACGCCTCCTGAAAATGGGAGACCATGCTCCCAAAACCCGGATCGAAACCAGCACATCCTGACATACCGACGGAGGTGAGCACCAACTGCACTGCGCTTTGGGCTCAATTTATTATTATTATTTTTTTTGATAAAATTCACCGGTTCAATTTTGATACACCGTACACGGCTTCATACTAAGTCCTTGGCGTCTGGTGGCTGCGCTGGAGCACCCGTCTCGCGAGGCCAGTCTCTTTCTTCGCTCGCCAAGCATGGCTGCAGACCCTCCTTCTCCTGCCTCCTCCTCCTCCCGGAAAGGTCGGAAATCCATCGACCTAGGTAAGAACTTGTCTTGTATGCCTGCGCTCCTTTTTTCACTCTTCCCCTTTTGCAGTGGTGGTGCACCTGCGGGCCACCGGTGATGCTCCGATTCTCAAGCAAGCCAAATTCAAGGTAGCAGAAACCTCGTCTTTGCTCTTTTTATTTCATGTATTTTGATACAGCGTCTATGCCCTTCTCTTTACGATCGAACCAACCACTGTCTCCTGCAAAATCTCATCATTTGTTGCGAAGTCCATCCCTAGTTCCAGGCATTTTGCTTTCTAGGTCAAATTTTATGGATTTCAAGTTGTTGAAAAAGGGCAAACCCCTTGCAGTTCAGTCTGGTCATTCCATTCTATGTAAGATATCCTAATGAGAAATGACATTGATTAACTTTTTCCTTTTAGTCAATAGAACTTGCTTTCCACCTAAATGGATCAATTTGAATTATCAACTAATAATCAAAAAGTTCACCACAGTTTCTGATGTATTTTTGGCTTGAGTTGTGGAGCTTCAGGTTGCCACTGCATGTGGATTGAGGCCCATTCACTTGAAACTAAAGAAAAATAAAAGTAAATGTAAATAATTTGATCCTTCCATTTAAACCCAAAATAGTCATTGTGTTTGATGAATAGATTTACTGAACTGTCTTCTAGTTTCTTGAGTGATCCAACGCCTTCTCAATAGCCTCAATGAAACTGGTCAAAAGTAGATGAGAGAGAAAAGTTAGCAAGTTTGGGCTCCAAAATTTTGAATATTGAACAATATAGCTTTCCGCTGATTATGGGATGGATTTTTATTAGTAAAGGAACAACTTTTTATCTGTGATGCGATGATATGGAGATGCACTAGCATTAAAATGATGGAAGATGTGGGGTTAATGTATTGTAGATAGTATGTGTTCTATCAATACATAATGGATTATAGTGCATGGGAAATTGGAAGATGTCTACGCATGTAGAGTGAAGACCATGGGGATAGTGGAAAGATCAAAAAGACATAATTGTACTAATAATGAAAATTTTGACAGAAAACTGTGATGAGGATTAGAATGGTGGAGCAGTAGTCAGCAGCTTGACTGTGTGAGCTAGAAGAATGATGTTGATCTAATATCCTATCCAGATTTTGTCCTTAATTTTTTATCCATGTTTCATATTTGAATTGATATGGCCATGACATCTGTAAGTTTTTCTCGTTGTCTTTTTTAATGAGAAATCTAATGCCATCTGCCATATACTTGTTAAAATAATACATCCTTTACGAGGCAAGCTACAGTATGATTACATCTTGTAATGGATCAAATGCTAAGATAGTAAATCAACGCGTTGGTAAGGAGCAAGTCATGACCCACCAATATGTCGAATCAATGGCGAGATATTTTCCCAAGATTTCGAGAAAGCATCTCCTGTTATCAGATATGCTGCGACAAATGTTAGCTAATGAGATTCAAGATCCAGACGGGCAATGCTTGACAATGAAAGCAGAGCCCAAGCAAATGTGACACACTCCTCTTGAGCTAGCTGCAACATCCAATCAAGGTAGATCATTAATCAACTATAATGCAATGGAGCATTGAAAGCATCTCCTACCCAGCTTGGTATCTATGATACGCTTTCAGCTGCTACAAAAAAGTCAAGAAGTAGTGGTCAATGTTTTGACTGATGAAAATCTACTTCTCTCCTATTTGGTTGATATAGGTGAAAGCGATGAGGTTATCTCATTTACGGATGAAGATATGCTATTCAGAGACACCAATCACAATCAATCATTATATACCATGAACAACTTGGTTGGTGAACTAGTAAATCAAATCATGATTGACACTAGAGAACACTTAAGAAGATTGGAATTTTCCCTTTAATTTTGAAAGATATCAATGTGATGAATCATGAGTTCAATCAAGGGACACATTTCATTTTCCAATTCATAATTACTTGACTTTTTACATTTTCAATACAATTTTTTTCCATTATGAATATACCACCACTTCTCATCCAATCTCTCTGTCCTATTCCATCCTCTTGGATCATACCGAACACGCCTTTAAAGGAAGAAGCTGGTCAGCAAAAGTTTGGACTTGGATGTCATGACGTGCAGGTATCCCAACTAGCTTGAACCATGAAATATTGAAGGTAATATATGCATGCCCGCTGTTATGTGATATATCTATCCCTCCACCCATGAGAATGAGGTCTATAAGTCATATCTCAAAGGAAATGAAATGCACCATGAGAATGAGCCAAAATTTGCCCAAATAATGCAGCTACCTCAAGATCCATAAGAGGAAACCGAAGTAAATTTAATATCCAATAGTAGATCTTACTATCAACATCAATCTAATTAAGAGGAAACCATTTCACACTAGAGAATTGGAGCATTGAGTTTAAACTCATTTTTGCTGTGTTTGCTAAGAGTTTGTATCCCAAAAGAGGAGGTTATGACGTGGTGTTGTTAGGATGTATTGTCTACAACAAGAGTTTTTGCTTGGTTTCCTGTATGCTTCAATGCACGAAAACGGGTAGCTCTAATGGAAATTTGCCTTACGGCATGTTTCTTAACAAAGAATTTTCTGACATGTTAGAGTTGATCTCAGATGTCTAGGACTCACTGACTCTTCCTGATATGATGTCTTTGGAGAATCTACATTGCCACGGATGTGCAATGTTTAGACAGGTGGAGTGGTTGCATGAAGATGCTCTTCTTGATTCTATGGTAGTCATCCACAAAGATCCCAAGTTTGGGAAAAGGAAAATTGTCTTTCGCAAAGTTGGCAAGACAGCTGGATCTCAAGGTGTTGGAACTTCTGGAGTTATTGGACATGAAGCTACTGATGAAAACAATAGGGAATGGTTAACAACTTCTGCCCACGCGTCTCCATTTTCATTTGTTGTGTTGTTGAATCCTCACAAGGATCTTGTAAACCAGCTGAGCCTTCTATTCCTTCTGTCCCTCAAGCTGGTACATCTGCATCCACTCCATTTTCTTCTTTTCCATTGGATTGAACACCATTGATTTGTCTTGCAAACTCAGTTCAATAAGCTTCATACTAGACTGTTTTATGAAACCTCTTAAAGATTTAAGGTTTAGGGTTGAATAGTGTCTTCCACACAGGTAGTTTTGAAATCCAATTTTGGGGCTTATTTGTTTTTTGCTTTTTTTGGTTTTTCTAAACCTCTCATAAAAGTTTTGGACTTGAGAACCAATGATTGTAAGCTTGTAAAGTTATTTGTTTTGTTTTTCGTTTTTAATTTCAAATATGCCTGCGGTGCTGGAAATAAAATTATTAATTTATATGTATTGGTCATGTCTTAAATTCAAATAAATTGTTGAATGATTCTTCTATTTTTGAAGTTCCAACAACAAAAATTAAATGTATTATATTTAGTTAAATTAGCTTATGACGTAAATGTTTATGAAATTACTGAATAACTTATATTAATGCATGTTGTTAAGCAGTAAATAATTAATATTTTAATTATAAATTTTGATAGGAGATTTGAATTGATATGTGGAGAAAAACAATGTAGGCTATGAGAGGAGGATTTAGCATCTGGAGTGTGGAATGAAATGAGTGATGCTATTCTAGATTTTGCTATGATTTCTGATAGTTTTTTGCATTTTGGTCCCTCTAACTATGCATATTTGGTTTTTAGCCCATGAGTTTTATATATTTTCTTTTTAGACCCCGTAAATTTTTCCTATTTGCATATTAGTTTGTGCCGTTAAGTGTATATATGAGTCGACTCATGCTTATGAGTCGACTTATAACCTTGTCATTAACCATATATATGAGTCGACTCATGCCCAAGAGTTGACTCATGCATATACTTAATGGCATATCATTAACAACAGGAATTAAAATGCAAATAGGGCAAATTTACAGGGTCTAAAAAGCAAATATGTGAAACTCGTGGGCTAGAAAGCAAATACACAGTTAGAGGGACCAAAATGCAAAAATACCCGGTTTTTGATTTACTCATTGCTTGCAGTTTTTCTAAAAAGGAACTTTTGCTTGCTTGAGAAAAGAAATTTTTACTAATTTTGGAGAAATCAAGAACTATTTCTCTGAAATATAAAATAGTAAAAAAAAATTTAAAATTTTAATGGAACTTCATAATAAACTAATATAAATGGAAATACCTATTTTAAATAAAAATAATTTTGAATACCTATATATAAAATATTCATGAATAAAAAAATATTCTTTATGTTGAATACATGTTGGTAACTTTATTTGTATAGTAAAAAATATAATTGGTAAAACAAAGTTGTAATTAATAAGTAATTTATTATAATTGGTAAAATGAAGTTGTAATTAATAAATATATACAACTTCGCCATCAATTTTTACTGTTTATAAACATGCATTAGTAGAAGTTGTATAATATATTTTCTTTTTATTAGACTTCTAAAATAGAAGAACTTTATATTGTTTTGGGGCAGTGACATAAATAAAAATATATTAGTAAATGGAAAACTTTATTTCCAACACAAAAAGACAATCAATGTGAAAAAGAAATAGAATTTGATGACATCAGATTCACAATTCTTGAAGTTTTGAAAATTGAAAAGATTAAAAGCTCTAGATGTGGATTTTGGAACTGCCCAGTGAAAGGTGCAAGCGCACGTAACCCTGAAACTTAAGTCTTTAGGATTCTTAGTCCTTCTTAGTATCGCTCCTTCCAAATCAATTTACATCATTACTAATATGAATTTAAGAGGTGGAGATGTGGATTTCAACAACAGACCCATGCCTACCGGAGCCTATCAATATACAAATCTACAACCAAAACCAAGTTTTTGAGTGGAAAGTAAACATCATATGCATCCAAAATAGGATTCAAAATTTTGCAACTTGGTGTTGAAGGAGATAAATTGGTTTTTGAAAAGTTATTTGGGCCATTTTTATCGGCAATGTTCTCTTTCTTTTGGAGGCAAAATGTTGATAATTTAGGAGAGATTTGTCAGCAATATTCTTTCTTTCTTTCTAAGGCACAACAGGATTCATGTAGTTTACCCCACATAGGTGGAAACATTTTATGATGATGATAATGATGATTTACAATAGAATATATCAATATTTTCTTCAAAATCTCAGCAACATCTCCTATACATTTATTTTCTTAGTTCCACATTAAGAAGATTTCAACATATGGAAAGAAGAATTTCAGTGAAATTTTTGCTAAGAATGTGAATATTGGATTTACTTGTAGCAAATGCTTAATTTCAAAAAAGAGATGAACATTTGCTAACATTTAAGAATGAGCCCAATTTAAGCCAAATGGAGTTCTTTCTTCTAAAGATCATATATGATGTTCCTATAATAATCATTGCGCTTAAGTTAAAACTTTCAAGTTTGGCATACATTCATATACCTTGCATTCTACAAAAATATATAACGTTTCTTCAATAGCCATTGGCTCACTTAAATCCTTCAGCTGTATTTACTGCTTGTGGCATAGTGCTGACCATCGCAGCTGTATTTACTGGCTGTGTGGCTACCATGACCATCTGGGAGGCTTGTTGATATTACTTTACCACATTAAATGGTTGTAGAGCAAGATATTTCTTTTGTTGCTAATGATCATCATGTATAATTTGTGCCAAATTCTTGTATTTCAATGATCTTTTCTTTGGTAGATAGCTGGAGCAGACAAGTTTGCAAAGGTTATTGACTTCCTTCGACGGCAACTTCATAGGGACACATTGGTAAATATTTTTCCAGACAAATGTGGCTACAATTTGATTCATTGATTGAAATGAAATGCACAGTTCTAATTAATTTGTTGATGGTGCAACAGTTTGTCTATGTCAATAGTGCCTTTTCTCCAAATCCAGATGAACTGGTGATCGATTTATATAACGTGAGCTCTTTGACCACTTTCGACCCATTTATTGCCTCAGTCTAGTGTTGTTATCTAAAGTGAAACATTGGCTAGTTGTGTAATTCACAGTCACCGGAGAAAGTTAAATATTCCTAAAACTGCATCAAAATTTATCTCTTCATGTCCATTGCAACTCACAGCAAAGATCAACATTTGAAGCAAGTGAAAGTTCATCAGAGGGTTGAACCTTGAATAAGCTGAAAAAGAGACTAGATGACCGGTTTGATTTAGGAAGTGGGAAGTGAATTTTAGGCTTTTTCTACACATGGCTGTAGGTCCTTGCTTATCCTTGGCATGATAATTGTCTTTTGCATTTTCCTCTTTTTGAAAAGAGAGTGTTGGAAATTATTTGGATGCATTGCCGATGCTGATAATGATGATTAGAATTCCTCAACGCTTTGGTTGGGCTGGCAGTGGGAAAGTAGATTCAAATTGCTTTTTGTAACAGTACTTTCACGAGCTATTTAATACATCGGGTTTCATGTGACAACACCTCTCTATCCAAACAGGTCTTTGAAAAGTAGCCGTGAAACAGTGTTTCATGGTTTAGGCTGTGTGGCTAAACGAAGCATGAATAAGATTCATGGATCTATAATTATCAGTGGGGAATATAAGCTGCATATGACATACTAATTATGTTGTAGTGCAGTTTACTTAATTGCAGCACTGGCAGCAACCATTTCAGATCACAGTTTCCAAGGTTTCAGTGCTGATCATGCCACTAAAATGCAATCATATTGAGACATCAACCAATCAGTTTCCCAGTTGTGATATTTTATTGTCAATGTGTAATTATTTATGATGCATTGAAGTGCTGACAAGGATTTTTTGTTTTTCGAATTTGCAGAATTTCGGCTTTGATGGTAAACTAGTAGTAAACTATGCTTGTTCTATGGCATGGGGCTAAGAAATTAAAGACGTGGGGGAAGATTAGCAGCAGGGCACACTCCAAAATATGGGAATTGCCACCAACAGGTTTTCTTTTATCTAGACGCGCACATTGTTTTACTATCTTCATTGTTGGTATACTGACAAAGCAGGCATGGTTGTCGTAACTATAGGTGTTTCATTCTCTATACGACTCAAAAGATCCTTAAAGCCACCTGCTCATATAATTTGTATATGATTCTTTCATGTCTTTTTGATTTTCGCTTCCTCTGTTTTCAAGGATCAAGCATCTTTGGAAATGATTTTGCAAGCTTCCTCTGGTTTCAAGGATCAAGCACTTTGGAAATGATTTTGCAACCTGGAAAGTTCAAAGGGTTATGATCTTGTTGACCCCAGTGTTAGCTTGGACTAAAAGGTGTTTCTTTTATAATTATTTTCACGAGAATATTTTTTTGAAGTGTATTTAATTCATCTATCAAAATTTACAATTTTTGGATACCCCCAACAAAGTGTTGATTTATGGGTTAAATACACTTGGAAAAATATTTTCATGAGAAAACAAATAAAAATAATATATAAATTAGCACGGCCTGACTAGATCATAATGCTCAAGTACGTGTAAGATCCTTTTTCTTCAGAGGAAATTGTTTGAGTCTCTTTTTCATCATGTCGCAGATCAGGAATTGGAAGGAATCCATATTCCATGCTAAGGTGATAATCAAAATAAAGTATGCAAACACTTGCAGTGATCCATCTTTTAATTGATGGTATGGTTTGTGAATGGACACAGCGGCAGTTAATCTAGACGGACTGCAATTATTCGAATTTCAAATGGTACGATAATTGGTGCGTCAGGTCTAACTTAGTTCGGGGAAATTTGCAGGCTTGTCTCGTTGTTTCATAAAATGATGAAGTACCTTAATATGTTTGTATATTTCAATGTGACAATCAAAATAAAGTATGAAAATACTCGCAGAGACCATCTTTTAATTGATGGCATGGTCTACGATGGGCAAAATGGCAGAGGAGTTAATCTAGGCGAACCGCAGTTACTCGAGTTTCAAATGATATGGTAATTGGGGCTTTTGCATCGGTACCAATTAGTTTGGGCAGAATTGCGGGCATCTCTTGCTTCTGTAAAATTGCGAAATATCATACAAACAACTATACGATTTTAAAATGATATGGCAATTGGGATTTTTGCATCAGTACTTAAATGGTTTGGGTAGAATTGGAGGCGTTTCTAACTTTTGCAAAAATGCAAAATATCCTACAATGTTTGTATGAAATTGCAGGCATATGACTTCGGGTAGGCTTCTTCAGTGTCATTTAAATTTTTTGGTGAAATGATGAAGGGTAATGATTCAATACTTACTAAGCATGGATTCTTTGCATCAATCCTCCGCATCAACCAGATCATGTAATTCCTCTGGTTTGTTGTTTTTTACGCCTCGTCAGTGGAAAAAAAAAAGAAGAGAAAAAATTGGCCTTGGTTCATTGGTTGGGCTTGTTACAACTTTCAAATGTATGCTCTCACAGTTGGATGTTGGGTTTGGGTCGGGCCTCTGGACGCATAGTATGGATTGGTTTCGACGAGAGGATAAATTTTTAATGAGTTGTGATATTACATAATGGGTTGTTGCGTAGCTAAGGAACAATCGTATGTATTTTATTTCTTATTTATTTTTTCTTGACTTTTATGTGGGCCTAAGTGTGTTTAGATTATATACCAAAACTTACAAATTTTGAATTGTTCTATACATTTTTATAAAATTTAAAAAATAAAAATTTCACAAAAAATTTTGAGATAGTGAAATTTTTTTATTTTAAAAATTTTATAAAAAAAATACAGAAGAACCTTAGATGGTAAAACTTAGTATATGCACCATATAAACGTGAAGAAAAGATTTTTTAAAAAAATATGAAAAGTGCAAAATACATGAGGTTGTTGTTTAGCAAAGTAACAATCCATTATACAGTTTCATACCCCATGTTTAATTTCATTAATATTTACTGTGTTTAATTAAATAAAATTTTCTGTTAAGGTTTGTTAAAAATCGGTATTTCTAGGGATCAAGATGGAAGAAGAGGGGTGGTAGGGCTAAGAGAAGGGAACGAGTCCTGTTTGCAGGAGGTGAATGTTGAATTATATGATGGTGAGCGGTTGTGCTGTGTGGGTGGGATTGTTACATTGGTAGTGGATATTAATGCAATGCGGGACAGCTCCATGGTGGCTGATGACGGGATTGGATATGGGGGTATTGGGGTATCGTCTTTGGAAGGAGGGGCGAAATCCTATACAAACAAAGGTAAATGGAAAAGGAGGGCTAGAAGGGGGTTGGATACGGGAGGACATGACCTGCTGATTGCTCAAGTGAAGGGTGGTGGAAAATGTGGTCGGAGTAGCAAGTTAGGGGAGCTGCAAGAGGTATCCAAACGAAGCAAAGGACAAGTAGAAGAGGAGATGATAGAGGCGGTGGCTGTGGGGTGTTCCCAGCCCCGCCTCCACTAAAATGGCCCTTATAGCCTGGAATTGCTTTGGGCTTGGAAACCTATGAGCGATTCGTAGCCTTCTTGATCTGGTCAGGAAACAAGTTCCTTGTTTGCTCTTTCTATGTGAAACGAAGTGCAATTCTAGAGAGATGGATAACATAAGAAGACGACTCAAATTTGATTGTTGCTTTGCTGTGGACCCAGAAGGGAGGAGGGGGTTTGGCTCTTTTGTGGAACAACAATAAATCAGCATGTATTAGGAGCTTCTCTATTCACCATATTGATGCGAGCTTTCTGTGGTGGAGGTTCACGGGCTTCTACGGTCATCCCGAAACACATAACAGGCACCAAAGTTGGAAGACTTTAAACACGCTGAGTCTCGGGAACGGTGATCCCTGGCTTGTTATGGGAGATTTTAATGAAGTGATGGGACCTAGTGAATATGCCAGCTGCAGGAACCGCCCACAGGCTCAAATGGACCTTTTTTGTGGAGTTGTTGACAGATGTAACCTGCAGGACTTTGGATTCAATGGGGTAAAAATGACATGGACTAATAATAGAAGGGGGAGGCAAAGGGTGGAGGCGAGATTGGATAGGGGGTTGACTTCTCTTTCTTGGCTGAACCTGTTCCCTCATGCTAAAATTAACCACCTATCGGCTCCCACGTCGGATCACTGTCCTATTCAGCTGACACTTAATTCATATGGTGGTACGAAGAGACCGCCTCGGGAGTTTAGATACGAGCTTTTCTGGGCTCGAGATTCTGAGACCTCCAGGATCATTAACCATGCATGGACCTCCCAGCCCCCTTTGGCTGCTAGGACGATTAATGTGCTCGGATGGAAACTTAGCCATTGTGGTGCTGAATTAGCTAAGTGGAACCTAAGGAAGAGAGGTAACATTCGGAATGCGATTAGGCGAAAGCAGAGGGAGCTTGATGCTTTGATGAGGAGGAGGCAGAGTGATGAAAGGGACGATGCTTTGCGGAACCTTAAACTTCAAATTAACCTTCTTCTGGAAGATGAGGAGCAACTGTGGAAGCTGAGGGCGAAAACACATTGGCTAATGGAAGGAGACAGAAATACCAAGTTCTTCCACCGTGCTGCTTCTAACAGACGTCGATCAAACTTTATTGACGCTCTGAGGGACCGGAATGGTAGTTGGATTAAGGAACAGGACCAGATGATGGATATGACGGTAAATCACTTTCAGGAGGTTTTTACTTCTAGTTCGCTGTGTGAGGCGCCATGGATTGAGAATGTTATCACTAAAAAACTGTCTGATGATCAAAGAAGATCTTTGACGCTCCCACTTCAAAATCAAGAGGTTGTTAATGCAGTGAAAGGCATGAGCCCTACAAAGGCCCCGGGCTCGGATGGAATGTCGGTGGGATTCTATCAAAGATTCTGGAGCACAGTGGGGTCCGACATTATCGAGTGGAGCAGGAGGTTCATGAACGAGTGCAACCCCGACCATCTGTGTAGGCTTATCAAGGATTTAAACAAAACCACTATTTTTTTGATCCCAAAAAAGGCAAGAGCTCAAATGTTGTCACACTTCAGACCAATCAGCCTCTGCAATGTGGTCTATAAAATTTTAGCGAAGGTCTTGGCCAACAGACTAAAGCGTGTTCTTCACGTGATCATTGGAGACGAGCAGAGTGCCTTTATTCCGGGGCGGCTTATCACTGATAACATGTTAATTGCATACGAAGCAATCCATTCTTTACGGAGACGCAAGACAGGGCGGAAACAAGAGATGACCATTAAGCTAGATATGTCAAAGGCTTATGACAAAGTGGAATGGAGTTTTATCAGATGCATGATGTGGGCCATGAACTTCGATGAGGTATGGATTGAGTGGGTCATGAGCTGTATTTAACTGTCAGCTACCGTGTAAATGTAAATGGTTTCAAATCACCATACTTCCACCCTCAGAGAGGTCTAAGGCAGGGAGACCCCCTATCCCCATATCTTTTCTTATTATGTGCTGAGGGTCTTTCTGTCCTGATTGCCTTCGAGACCAGTAGGGGAGCTATTCACGGCATAAGACTCCATCAACATGGTTCGATGATTTCTCATCTTCTGTTCGCGGATGATGATATCATATTCCTTAGGGCTGAAGGGAAATACTTAAGGAAACTTATGGACATCCTCAATCAATATTCGGTATCTTCGGGCCAATTAGTCAATGTCGACAAGACTGCCATTTTCTTTAGTGCTAATGTGAATCACGTGGCAAGAAGGGAGATGATCCATATCTTAGGTTTTGCTAGTAATGATTTCCACCAATATTTAGGGCTTCCGACTTGGCTTGGTAGATCCAAAGTGGGTATTTTCAAAAGCCTTAAAGAACGCATCAGGAACCGCATCCAAGGCTGGAAGGGTAAATTGCTTTCATGGGGGGGGGGGGTAAAGAGGTGCTTATTAAGGCAGTTGCCCAGGCGATTCCCACTTATACAATGAGCATTTTCCTATTACCAAAATCTTTTTGTAATGACATTAACGGGATGCTGAGTAAATTCTGGTGGGGGGATAAGGACGGCAAGAGGAAGGTAAGCTGGGTGGCTTGGAAGGACTTATGCAAACCTAAGCGGTCGGGGGGTATGGGCTTTAGAGACTTTCAGAAATTTAACTGCGCCCTTCTTGCCAAACAAGTATGGAGACTGGTCTCGTGTACTTCATCGTTATGTTACAGAGTTCTAAAGGAAAAATACTTCCCAACTGCGGACATTTGGACTTGCAAGGCGAAGCCATCGGATTCCTTCACTTGGAGGAGCATCTTGAAGGCGAGGGATGTCATTCAAAGGGGCTGCAAATGGCGAATAGGTGATGGGCAACGGGTCCACTTTTTCGAAGACTTATGGCTCGACTCCAAGATTGCTAAGGCGGGTCCCCTTCCTCTTTCTATGCCGGAGGATGTGAGAGTTAGTCACTTCATTGATCATGAAACAAACTCCTAGCGGATGGATCGTCTTCTGGCCGCGGCGGGGGAGGCTACTTGGTTGAAGGTTCAAATGGTTCCCCTTCCCCGTATGGGTGTGAATGATTGTTTGTTCTGGAAGCACGAACCAAATGGACCCTATACGGTTAAATCGGCATACAGATTTTTGTGCTCCAAAGACGTGAATGCGGTTCACTCAGGCTTCTATAAGGCCATTTGGCGGTTGAAACTCCCAGTAAGGTAATTATATTTGGATGGCGCCTTTACTTAAATGCCCTCCCAACTCTGAAGAATCTATGTCAGAGAGGTATTGTGGTCG
The DNA here is from genome assembly GCA_030490835.1 of Annona cherimola. Lineage (NCBI taxonomy): Eukaryota > Viridiplantae > Streptophyta > Magnoliopsida > Magnoliales > Annonaceae > Annona > Annona cherimola. The sequence goes on along the minus strand of CM059973.1, from coordinate 57,012,032 downwards.
ATTCGAGGTGTGTCTTATGCAAGAATGACATCGAAGATGTGGACCATCTTTTTCTGAGATGTGGTAGGACCTCGGGGGTGTGTTGGAGGGTAGCAAGGATGGTTGCTCAGAGAATGTCGGTCCGTGAGCTAATGGATTTCCTTTTGCAGAAGCACACAATTGATGATCTCGTCCTTTTCATTGTATGTTGCTGGAGGGGATGGTATCTTCGGAACAAGCTCAGAGTGGATGACACTCAACCAAATTTCTTGGATATATTGCCTTGGTGCTTGGAGTTCCTTCACCAGCACAAGTGTGCTTCGAAGCTCTCAAACTCGGGGCTGTTGGAGAGCTCCCTTGTGACTCGCTGGTCTAAGTCGCCACCGGGGTTTGTTAAAATCAATGTGGACGCACGCAGTCGCGAGAATCTGGGTAACTTCGATTGCGCAGCCGTCATTAGGGACTCTCAAGGCGATTTTGTTGCGGCTAGCAGATGGAAACGGACTGGGATGAGGGAGCCACTTTTCATGGAGGCTACTGCTTTCCTATTGGGACTCAGGTAGGCGCTCCTACTGAGACTAAATCGGGTACAGGTCGAAACCGATTCTCTCATCTTATGCAACTATATATCAAATTCGGTCCCTATTACTTCTGACGTGGGCTTTATAATTGATGAGATCAGGTCCATCCTCGCTAACAATGCTTCCTTTTCGATACATCATGTCCTTCAGCAAGGTAATACTGTAGCCCACTCCTTAGCCGAATTGGTTTTGTGTTCTTTTGAGGACCATCAGTATTGGTGGGGTAACCCTCTCAGCGCTATTGGTGGGAAAATTTGTACAGACAATTTTTTGGCAATGAATTGCGAGGATCCTTCTATCCCTATCCCCTTTAATATTGAAAGGATGTATGGATAGAATGATTTTCTCTTTTTATAAAAAAAAAACCCCAGTACCTTTTGGGGGCAAAATATTCTTTCGAAGTACTTAAAAAAATCTATCAAACTCATGGTAAAGCAGTTGAAAATATTTGGTAGAGTTCAATAGAGTATTATAGTTCGAACTTTTTAAAAGCGTAATAAGCTTATGAAAGAGTTTAATAAGCGTTGCTCAAACTCTCTTAAAGCCCGTTAAACTCTTCGACGTGAAAGGGCTTTTCTAAGCTTGATACATTAATATAATGGGCGTGACTTCTATGTAACCGGTTTTTTTAAAGTTGATACGTTAATATAATGAGCTTCACTTCTATATAACCGGCTTTTCTAAAGCTTGATACATTAATATAATGGGCTCCGCTTTATGTAAACAAGTTATTCAGAAGTGGTCCCATATAACATCTTTAATTTTTAAGATGTTGATGATTAATTTATTATATTTAATATTATTTTTTAATCCAGGGGATCAAGTTTCATTCTAATCATGTATGTTTATGGGCTACATTTGTTGAAATATAAATATTTTTGCAAATTATGAAAAACACTTAAATCATTTATATATTATTAGAATGTAACAATACTTTATAGAATCATTTATCTATATAGAAATGATATTTTAGATGGTTTATATGTTAAAAATACATTCGAAATTGATATTTAGTATTAAATAATTTTATTACATTTATTTTATATAATTGTAAATGGGACGTATACACAATAAAACTAAATAAATGAAAGAGTTTTTCATGATAATATAAATGATGCTAAATACAATAGATAAAATGAATTTTCTATTAATTATTAAGTTTTTAAAAATGGAAAGGGTTACTTAGAAAAAAGAGCTTTATAGAAACATACCTAATTATAATTATAATAAAACTTGTCTAAAATCCATTAAACTTGCTTTTACAGTCCTCTATTGGGCTTTTGCTGAAAGTTATTTTCCTTTTTTATAACTCTTAAAAATTTCTTAGAGCTTAATGAATATTCACAAGCTAAGGCCCCATTTAGCGAAACTTGAGTTAACCTGGCCTAATGTTTCAACGCATCCTAATGTATTGAAATTTTGATGCATAAGGATGCAAAACTTCATTTTTTAATATATTTTAAAAAAAATCTTTTTATAAAACTGTTAAGCTATGTCCATTTAATCTATAAATAAAAAATTACTATTTTTGAAGATGTGTATATATTTTTTTATTTTTAAAAATAGATGAGGTTTTAATCATTTTTAAATGAATAAAATACTCATATTTTAAAAGAATTTGAAAAATATATTTGTACATCTTAAAAAATAGTAAAACTTAAATACATAAGTTAAATACACAGATTAATAATTTTAAAAAAATATTTTTAAAAAAATATTAAAAATAAGATTTTGCACCCTAATGTATTAAAATATTACTGGTTAACCTAAAGCAGGATTCACTAAAGTTGACTAAGTAAAAGTTTATATGCCATGCTTAGCTGTATTTGGGGTGTCCACTAGTGCATAAGGTCTACCTTGATGCAATCAAAATCAATTTTAGTGATCGCGTTTATCAATAGTTGTTTAACTTATAAAACAAGTTTCAGCGAAATAAAAAATCAATATCCAACTTGTCTAAAACACAATTCCTATGTGTATTAATGATTTCCAATTTTATAATTCATCTACGATGGATCTAATAATTTTTTATAACTTATATATCATTATATATCTTAAAGCAAATATTACCCTTTTTGTGATTATTTTTGGCAGTATTATAAGATAAATGATATTAAACAACATAATTGTTTGGATTTTGATGTCATCATAGCCTCATTTTAAGTATAGTGCACCCCGTGGTGCATGCACTTTTGTATATCTTTTATTTGATATTTCCATCATTATGGGGTATAGAATGACAAATCTAGAAAAGTCAAAAAAGAATCTTGAGAACATTTGAAAAAAAGCCTTTCTTTTTATAAATATTTGTTCTTTTATGAATTGTTGACATATTTTTGACTAATGATATTCTTTATTGAGTATGTTTATATGTGAGATATGTTAATGGGCATTTACATGTACCATAATTTATGATGCATTTAGTACGAAATGAGCCTTACATGCTTAAATGCATTAATAATTTATATAATTATTTATCCATATATAAATTATGTCTTAGGTAGTTTACGTATTGAAAAAATAACTTTAAAATATCATTTACATTAAGCTATTTTATTATATTGATTTTGTACCATTTTTAGATGGGACTCATACACATTCAATTTAGATGAAAATTGGTATGCTAATAAACGAAACAATTCTGAATACAATGGGTGGAGTAAATGTACATTTTATAATCATGTGAGGACCCATTTTGATGTAAATGTACCATAAGTCACGGTATATTTACATGCACTAAAATATCTCTCTCTATATATATGTAAATTAATCTAGTGCAGATGGATTGTATTGTAATAACGGTGTAATCTTCCGAAATGGGCCCTACATATGTTAAAATTAACATCCACCTCACCTATTGTATTTAGAATTATTTATTTCGATAGCATATTATTTTTTATCTAAATCTAACATGTGTATGTGCCCCATTTTAATATAGTATAAAATTAATGTAATAAAATAATTTAATGTAAATATCAAGCTCAAAGTTATATTTTCAACATCTAAACCATCTAAAGTATAATTTTTATATGGATAAATGATTGTATAAAGTAGTGTTACATTTTAATATGTGTGAGACCTAGAGTGCAATCCGTTTGCACCATACTTATGGTGCAGTCTATCTGCACATAATGGGTTATATATATATGAGATATGTTACTGTGCAATGGCCTTAAAATGGATCTCATATGTACTTAAATGTATTGATATTTTATACAATTATTTATTTATATATATGTTACATAGGAGATAGTTTACATGTTGAAAAATAACTTTAAAGTTGTTATTTATATTAAACTATTTTATTATGTTGAATTTGTATTATTTTTAGATGGTTCCATACACATATCCAGTTGGATGAAAATTGGTATGCTAATAACATAAACAATTCTAAAAACAATGAGTAGAGTAGATTATAATTTTATGATCATGTGGAGCCTATTTTGAGGCAACTGCACTGTAATTCACAATGCGGTTACCTGTACTGGAATATCTCTTGTATATATATCGGTCAAGTTTTAATGAAACTCCTTTTCTATGTAGCCCACTTCATATTTAAAATCTTGATAGTTGATAAAAATTCACTCCGTCTATTGTATTTAACATCATTTATATTATCGTGAAAACCTTCTAATTTGTTTAATTCAACTGCATATAGGTCTCATCTATAAATATGTAAAATCAATATAATAAAATAGTTCACTGCTAAAATATCAATTAAAAAAATTCTTTTAACATCTAAACCATCTAAAATATTATCACCATATGGATAACTGATTCTATAAAGTATTATTGCAGTATAATACATGTGTGCATGAATCTAATCATTTTTCTAATTTACATATGAATATATATTTTCCACAAATGTGGCTCATAAACATATTTGATCGAGATGAAACTTGGTCTTTTAGATAAATAAGTGATGTTAAACATAATGAATGGATTAGATTTTACATCAATCATCTATATTTTAAAAATTGAGGGGTTTAGATGAGACCGCTTTTATGTAAACAGGGCACCGTCATAGAATTTATTCAAGTGCATTCGGAATGCATCATAATTACAATGCAATCCATACATTGTGGGCCTACTTGATCATAAATAAGAAATCTACTCCATCAATTGTATTTAGTATTATTCACTTTATTAACATACCATTTTTCATTCAAATCCAGCATGTGTATGTGCCCCATCTTAAAATGGTACAAAATTAACATAAAAAATAGTTAAATATAAATAGTAAGTTTAAAGTGATATTTTCAATAACTAAACCACCTAAAGTATGATTTTTATATAGATAAATGATTGTATAAAGTATAATTACATTTTAATATATGTAATGCCTAGTAATTATGGTGTAGTCCATCTGCATATGATTGGTTCTCTCTCTCTCTCTATATATATAGAAATTATGGCGCAGTTGGCTCAAAATGGGCCCTCATAATCATAAAATTATAATCTACTACACTAATTCATTTAGAATTATTTATTTTATTAGCATACCAATTTTAATTCAAATTGAATATGTGTACAGACCCTATTTGAAAATAGTATAAATTCAACATATTAAAATAATTTGATATAAATAACAACTTTAAAGTTGTTTATTCAATATGTAAATTATCTGAGATATAATTTATATATGGATAAATAATTATATAAAATATTAATACATTTAAGTATATGTGGCGCCTATTTTGGGCTTGATGGTTAATAAAAAATTCACTCCGCCATTGTTTTTAGCATCATTTATAATATCTTGAAAGTCATTTTATTTATCTAATATCATAGTACATGGGCCCTAATGAAAACATTACTACGTTAAAATATTAGTACTATATGGATAAATGTTCTATAAAACATTATTATGTTAAAATACATATATGAATGGATCTAAGTAACTTTCCTAATTTACACATGATTGTATCCATTTTTGAGCAAACGCAGCCTATGCATATATTGAATTTGGATGAAACTTGATCTCCTAATAAGACAATGATAGTAAATATAATGAATGAGAATTTTTTTATCAAGCATCAAAATATTAAAATTTGAGGAGTTAGATAAAACCGCTTTTATGTAACCCATTTGCATAGAAGAGGAGTCATGTAACTCCCTCAAATTTTAAGATTTTAGTAATTGATAAAAAATTTAATCTATTTATTATATTTAAAATCATTTTCCTAGTTAAGAGACCAAGTTTCATCCAAATTAAATAGTGGATGAGCCATATTTGCTTAAAAATATATAATAATGTGAAAATTAAGAAAAATGCTTAGATCCATTTACACATGTATTAGAATATAATAATATTTTATAGAATCATTTATCCATATATAATTAATATTTTAGATGGTTTAAATGTTAAAAATATTATTTTAAAATTGATATTTTAGTATTAAATTATTTTGTTACGTTGGTTTTGCACATTTATAAATAGGACCCATACGACCCATATACAATAATCCTAACCAAATGAGAGGGTGTCCATAATAATATAAATGATGCTAATAAAATGAATGAAGTAGATTTTTCATCAACTATCAAGATTTTAAAAATAGAGGGGGTTACATAGAAAAAGTGTTTCATAGAAGTGGACCCATGTAACCCCTTAATTTTTAGATTTTGATCTTTGATAGAAAACCCAATTCATTCATTTATTTAACATAATTTGTTTATCTAGGTGACCAAGTTTTATCCAATCAAGTATATTTATTGGCTTCATTTGTTGAACAATATATATATTCATGTGTAAATTATGAAAAATACTTAAATCCATTTACACGTGTATTAGAATGTGAAATACTTCATAGAATCATTCATCCATATAGAAATAATATTTTAGATAGTTTAGATGTAAAAGATATATATATATTTAAAATTGATATTTAATATTAAATTATTTTATTATGTTGGTTCTTAATGGGGCACATGCGCAGTGATATTAGACAAATAAAAGAGTTTAAAGATTTTATAAATGATACTAAATATAATAAATTGAGTGAATTTTCTATAACTATTAATATTAAAAATGGGGAGAGTTGCATAGAAAAAATTGTAATATCAGTGGAGCTTATTTATATATGAGAATTTTTCAAGTGGAATGCCACTACACGGTAATTAGGTACAGTGATGCTGAAATGGGCTTCACATGATCACAAAATTATAATCTACTTCATCAATTGTATTTAGAATAATGTATTTTATTACCATGTCAATTTTCATCCCAATAGGATATGTGTATAGACCCCACTTGAAAATGGGGCAAATTCAACGTAGTAAAATAATTTAATATAAATAATAACTTTAAAGTAGTTTTTTTAACATGTAAACCATTTGCTGTAAAATTTATATATGGATAAATAGTTGTATAAAGTTTATTGTGTTCTAATATGTGTAGGCCTATTTTTGGGCAAATGTATCGCTGTTTTGGTGCAGTAGTGCTGTACCAGAACAACTCTCTCTCTCTCTCTCTGTGTCTGTGTATATATATATATATATATTCAGTTATGTTGCTATGACAAACCTTTTGGCACATCAAAGAAAGGGCTCCCGTTGCCATTAAAAAGAAGAGGAATGATTCAACACTTACTTAAGCATAAATGCCTCCATGCTTACCTTTTGTTTTTAATTTTAAAATATTTTTTGAAGAATCTAAACCATTTATCATGTTTATCTGTGTGTATTTATTTATGTTTCCAACATCTACATGCATTGAAAATTTTTATATACTATATTGATACTGTACATTTTTCAAAAATTCTAGTAATTAGATACTCTTAATAGATACTAATTTTTTACACGATATAAATTTCCAATAAAATTTTTTTGTAGCATGATAAAATAAGATGTATTAAACATCACCAATGACTTAGATTTTAAAAATTATGTTTTAAAATTTTAAAATGAAGAGTAAGTGTGGAGGCTTCCAAGTATTGAATCATTCCTCTAAAAAGAAAAGAGGGTTCCCGAGTGAATCGTTGGCCACATAGATTTATCCGGGGATTCATTCCGCTAAATAACACGGAAAATATTACTACTTGCATCCTCCTTAATGACAGATATAAAAAGTTCGAAATTCGAAACTGGGGTTTATGCGGTGGTTATGGGGTCAAATGTAAAGATATTAATCAGGGCTTTTTTGAGATTGCAATAATTATCATATGTAGCTGTTTAAATATTCTTAATTAAATTTTTATATGGGAAAATTTTCAAGAGCGATTTCAATTTTCAAGTAGTTTTATTAATTGTATTTTTCATGTTTATCTAAAAATTCAATCAGAGTAATGTTTAATATCTCAGAAATATACATAAAATAAATAAATAATAATAAAATATATAAGTAATGCTGAAATATTTCCCTGGAATCCAATTTAAGTCTATAAAATAATCTAACTTCTAATTATAGGCTGGAAAATTTTTCATGAATTTACAAATAAATAACATGTAGAAAAAATTGTAGTAACTAATATTTAAAATACATTAGACAAAACTCTAAGATGAAGTTTTAAAAATCTTGAATATTTAACTAACTTTAGGTTTTCATAAAAAAAAAACTAACATTGGGGATCTTTAGAGGGAAACTTCCAACGTAGGAAGTCATTACATTATCTTGTGATGCTTCAATGAAACCCCTTCATTTTCAGTATTTAGATAGTTGATGAAAAATCTACTCAATAGATTTTGTCTAGCATAACCTATATTATTATGGAAACTCTTTCACTTGTTTAATATCACTATATATGGGCCCTGTCTATAAAATGCAAAATCAATGTAATAAAATAATTTAATGTTAAATATCAATTTTTAAGTAGCGTTTTCAACATCTAAACTATCTAAAATAATATCACGATTACATGGATAAATGATTCTATAAAGTATTACTACATTCTAGTATATATGTGAATGAATTTAAATATTTTTCCTAATTTACACATGAATGTACCTATTTTTGAGCAAATGTGACCTATGCACATACTAAATTTGGATGAAACTTGGTTTCATTACTAAACAAATGATGTTAAATACAATGAATGAATTAGATTTTCCATCTAACATCAAAATTTTAAAATTTGAGGGGATTATATGGAACTACTTTTATGTAATCCGATTACATAGAAGTGAGTCCTTATATGTCACTTTCATTGTTTGTCAGAATGGGTTTTTGCATCAGTACCTATTGATTGAGATTTTAGCTTTGCTATGATTTTTTATGAAATTTGCATCATACCTATAAGATTCGCCTGAAACTATTGGCATAGTTATAAAACTTAAACTTTTTTTTAAAATGATGAAAATACCATTGTAAACAATAAATTTATGATATTTTTAAAATTATTTTCTTACATTTTATAATTTTATTATTTGCATGGTTATTTTAAAAAAGATTTAGGATTTATAGGCAAATCTGCAATTTTAAATAAACTTTTGGATGAAAAGTTTTTGATATAAAAGTTAATATATCGAAAGAAAATAAAGTTATATGATAGAGGTAATGATGAAGAGTAAAGAGAATAGAATTAAAATAGATAAGTTAGTCGTATAGGTAATTGTGTAGAGATGATTGAAAAGTTGGGCAGTTATATAAAAAAATGTGAAGAAATAATTAAAAAATAAGGCAATTATGGAGAGCAAAAAGTCTTAAATTGACATTTTTTTTAACATTGCCAAACACATCCTTTCTGAGTAAAACAAAAATTCTGTAAAAGTCATGATCCACCTGAGCCTTGTAGGTGCGGATGCAAAAGTAAATGGGAAAAAGTAAAGGTGCAACTCGGACAATGTTGTTAGAATTGTACTGGTCAAAAGATTGGTTGTGATTCAATTGTTTGTGAAAACTGGATTAAACCGGTATATTGACATTTTTTATAAAATATTTAATAGATTTTAAGCTAAAATCCTACAATTTGAAAGGTTGAGAAAAATATAAATTAGAATCATAATTTGAAATTTTTATACCTTAAGGTTAAATTTTTTTTCACGACCGATACAAAAACAAAAACTATAACAGATATAGGAATTCATGAGGTTAGAAATTAACATAAAACAACAATAGCATATAGTAAATTTCAAAGTTATGAAATCAATCAATTAATTTCCATTTAAATGCACAACAAATAGTTAGTAGCAAATTAGCAACACATTGCTATCAAACAAATTCGACTAATAGCATGAATAAGAAACTAGTATTTAGCAAATCGGGAAGCAAACAACTAAACTATTCGTACCAATTAACAAACAGGAAAACAAATTGCAACCACAAGAAACTGGGAGCAATCCATTAAGCCATAAACAACTTAAAAATAATTGCAAATAGGGAAGACCGAAAGAAATCAGGACACAGAGCGATTACTCACCTAATAGGCCAACACCGACCAACTGCAGTACCAACTGAGCTCGACCAACCAGGGAGTAATGGAAGACTAAACACGATCATAAGGGAATAGGAGTGATTTTGTAGCCAGGCAGCTGGACCACGATTGGCTATGACCGCGACTCCATTTTTGCTGTGGAAGATGGAATTTTGAATCTTTCGATTATGTTGCTGTACGGGCTGGAATTTCAAATCTTCCAATTGCTCAACATCAGATTTTTGAAACGCTACTATGGAAGTGGAAGAAAAGAGGAATTGCAAATGCAAAAGCTATGAAGAGGACATTAGGACAAAGGGTGCACCAAAAGAGAAGGACGAAAAGGGATTTAGGCTTGGAAAAATATCGAGGGAAATGGGCTTTGAAAAATCAAGAGGGAGATCAAGAGGGAGATCAAGAGGGGTTTTTCTATTCATATATGCCAGACATGTAAATCGGTTATGCCAGCTAAGTGAGAAACTGGAAACCGGTCTGGCTAAACTAGTTCAAACTGGTTTATTTCTCTTAACTGGTAACCGGGGTAAATTGGACCAGCTAGGTTATCGGTTCTGGTAGAATCAGTCGAACCGGCCGGTTGGATCTGAATTTTACAATATTGAACTCTGGTAGGGTACCCTTGACGTGAACCATTGGGTGCTCTAAAATGTGTAGGTTCGGTTCTAGGTTTTCTAGCCATAGGGTCGTGTTTGTTTAAAAATTCATGTATTAATATAATATACAATATGCAAATCTTACTCATGTGATTCCCTAATTCCTTGCGATTTTCCCCAAAGCCGTGTGCAATTGTATGATGTGGATATGAGAAATAGGCGCTCAAATTTCTCTTCTATTCATTATTGCAGTTGCTGCGAAACCAGGTAAGGCTTTTTTATTCTTCAAAAACATTATTTTTTTCTTTCATCTTATTCTTCAAAAATATTATTTTTTTCCTTTCATCCTTGCTTTCGCTGCCTTTGTTCCTTCTTTAGAAGTCGTGAGACCAACCTAGCACCCACCTTCCCACGTCCCACATCCTTGGTTCTTCTCCTTTTTTCTCACGTCCCTTCTTCTTCTTCTTGCAATTTCATCCCACCCTCCCATGGTCCCGCAACCCTGTTTCTTCTCTCTCTCTCTCTCTCTCTCTCTCTCTCCTTTAATTTTTTTTTTTTTTCTTCCACATCTCCATTTGTTCTTGCAATTTTATTCGACCACATCCATGAATCAAACTGCATCGATACCCCATGTTTATTTATTTGTTGATTACGTATGTTGTTGAGTTTCTATTGTTTTAGAAAATTTTATTCGTTAATAAAAATAAGTAAATAGTGATAGATAGTCAGTACTCTATTGAATTTGCTGACTTGTACAAATTGCATGTTTGTACAGGTTGAATGTTCTAGCATACCTGTATCTGATGGATGATAACAATTGTCTTGGGCACAAATATGTGAAAATAATTTGATGGCTTATGGAAGTTGATGTAATCAGTATTATCATAGTAGATGAATATGATGGCATAATATTTTTGGAAATCAATTTGAAATTGGAACCAAAACCTACTCACATTTGAAAAAAAAAGATAGGGTAGCGACAAACCAACTTGGCTTAAAAAGAGGGTAGCATGGAGATTTTTAAAATAAGATAAAAGTAGGGTCCATCCTTACTTTGTCCAAGTAGCTTAATATTTTAATGCATGTGGTGTGCCCACTGTGAAGCAAATATATCACCTAACAACAGCCTTCCACAAACGCATTTTTACAGAGTTCAGAAAAATGTCTTTTTTTTTTTTCTAAAATAAATTTAAAATCTGGATAAACTCTCATATGGGAAGGCGTGTATATTTTGGTGATGAGGAAGTACCTCAGGAGTCAGCACTCTACAACCGCATAAACAAAAAACCTAGCATTAAAATATGTGAATCGGACCATTTGGGATGAAACACCTTCAAACCCTTTCTGACACAATTTTGTAACCAATTCCGCCAATCCACAAATTCTCTGTTATTCTGAATTCCATGCTACCACTGTCCAACTAAGAATAAGGGACGAATTTTAAGAACAGGAGTAAAGCAAAGCACAAGTCATCCAATCCAAAACCATAATCCTGCAACTCTTTCAACTCAACTAAGGCTCCTTTGAATTGCGGACATACGTTTTGGCACTGCGATTTTTTTGTGGCTGCATGTATATTATTGAAAATTAAGAATTCGTTACATATTTGATTTATCGAAAGCGAAAAAAATCAGAAGATTGCCTCTCAAACTTCACTGCTTGATTAGATTAAAATCTCATACTGAAATCGACTATACTACCAGAATCTAGATGACACTAATCTATCAAAAGATTTATGAGAACTACTGAGAATTTCTTCCATATGCTATGGGATATGGGTTATGTGTGTGTCTTTCAAAGACCTTCCATGTGTGCATACATTTATGAAGAAAAAATCATAAATAAATAAAATTAAAATTTTAAAATGAATATTATAACTTAAATATATATACAATATATTGTATATAATCATTCTTATATGTACATATATATGAGATATGATCCAATGCAGATAGATTGCACCATAATTACAGTGCATTATGCTGCAAAACGAGCCCCACATGCATTAAAATATAATAATACTTTATATAATCATTTATTTATATAAAAACTTACTTTTGACGGTTTAGATGTTGAAAATACAACTTTAAAATTGATATTTACACTGAACTATTTTATTACATTAATTTCATATCATTTTAAGATAGGGCTCATACACATGTTTGATTTGGATGAAAATTGATACACTATTAAAGTAAATAATTCTAAATATAATGAATGAAATAGAAATTGATTCCATGATCAAATGAGGATCATTTACTGTGGACTGAACTATAACTATGGTATAGTTTGTCTGCACTTAATCAGAATCCTATATATACAGCTGCCCTAACAGAAACGTGCAAGAGCTATTCCATTGCCAGTATGTTTACATATGCATCGCTTTCAAGTGAGATTGCATTTCCTGGTGCAAGGAGGACATTCATTATGGGCGGATGCATATTTTAGTCTTAATACTTTTGGTATTGCTAAACATCTTTTTTTTTTATCATAATATTGTATTTAGTGACATAAATAACTATTATCGCTAATAACTAGCTTTTAGTGCCAATAATATAATAAATGTTGCAAAAAGTGACCTTTTAGTGGCCACCCATGCATTGCTAGGGTGATAGTAGTGCTCGCAGTAGTTGTTAAGGCTATAAATGAAATCTCATATGGGAAGGTGGGAGCATTAGTCCCCCTTTCGACTCATGATTGTAGCAGTGGTCTCGTAGGTGGGGAGCGTGAGGTCTCCCTTCTAGTTGATAGTAAAAAAAAATTTATAAGGATATTTGAACTTTATTATATATACATATATATGAAATGAGATAAAAATATAGCGATTCTTAAGCTTGATTGTAATATGAATTGAGATATGATGACATAATGTAAAACACACCGATAAAAAGTGACTTTTTATAACTAAAATTATCACTAAAACCACAATCTTTACTGATAAATTCAAAAATTTTTTTTATCACAAAAGCCTTGTGTGACTACTTATAATAATAACTTAGTTATAGTGATATCATAGTCTGTATTAATACATATAATGACAAATTTCTGCGTCGCACAAACTAGTTTTCTTCCAACGGGCATATATAGTCTTGACACTGATAAATATGATTCAAGTACAAAACCAGCCAACGCATTCAGGATAACAATTACAAAAAAAATAAATAAATAAAACGAAAATTTTTTAACATATAATAATAAAATTGTTGTTCAGTGTTATAAGCAATAAATATTTTGCTACGTTATAAAAATAAATATTTTCCCAACATGCGGCTACATATAGTAGTTCACGGATGCTTAAATAAAGCAAACGAGTGGGAATATAATCAAAATTAGAACACAAATTAGTGCACATGGAATTATATACAACAAACGTTTAATTATCTTATATAAAATACAAAAAAATATTTTCCATTTACAATACCATATGCAACAATTTTTTATTTATTATAAAAAATTGTTGTAGGAAGTGTGTGTTGTTGTTGCTGTGTTTAAAGAGGACTAAGGTTTCATTAGGCTACGCTGTAGATGTGCTACCTACAATAGTACTTTTTAAAGAGGAGTGATCTTGTTAGTCCGAGTTAAGCAAATACTTCTCTTAGCCTATCAGAAAAAACCTATTTATAACAATTTTTTTGCTTTTTCTTTATATACTTGTTTATTTATATATATTTAATATATAAACTAAGTTTTATCATTTCTGGATATGTGTATATATATTTTTTAGATTTTTAAAGATAGGACTATTTTAAATACATATATACACGTAGATGTTTAAAAATTTTAAAAAATATACGCATACTAAAAATAGTAAAACTTGGTTTATATGATAATATACTTAAATAAATAAGTGTATGAAGAAAAAAATAAAAACAAAAGTGATTGGAAATGAGTTTTTTGAGGTGATCTAAGTGAGACATTTGTTTAGTCCGGCCTAACTAAATCATTCCTCCTTTTTAAAACACATAAGATTTTGTGTACAACGATTTTATATCCACTTCAATGGGCTCATCATATTGCTTTTATGCTGACATATTGTATGAGTAACAGGTCCATTCTGCACTAGGGGCAACTTTTCCACGTCGAAAAATAGACACGGAAGAACATGTGAATTATGTTGGAAAAATCTTATTGATTAAAACCATTAATCACCCCAAGATCCTCCATGCTAAATTACTAAGAAATATAAATCATAAGCAGAAGCGTACCGAATCCATAGGAGCAATTGTTGTTGAATTTTTTGGTTTTGGGGTCTTCCAAGTTAATGCCCTAGGGTTTTCTAGAGAATGTGACTCCTTTTTTCCAATGATGGGATGTTAGAAAAGAAACCCTAATCAGTGTATAACCCGGGGACCACAACCGTTTATATAGGAAGCCCATCTTTCGTATTTCTAATTTAGTCCATCATAAAAATAAAAATTAGAAATTAGGTTATAGGGTTTCTACGCAGAAGAGACTCATACTTTATTAGATGACTTAGGCCTATAAAATCTTATAGGATCACTTTAAAAATTAGATTATTATTTATGATAGTATATATATAATTAATATATATATGTGTCCAAAATTCCAACAATCTCCCACTTGGACTACATATATTTTATAATTATATATAACCTTTTGAGCTTAAAATCTTTTGCTATCATACAAAAAATCATCTTTGAACAATCTCGTCCATTAGTTATGCCAATATAAGACCAAGGCGACCTTTGTCACATTTATTACAACTAGACCCATCCATGGTTACGTATATCAAATATAACCAAACGACATAGATCAAGTACAAATGCGTAGTACGAAAATTACATGTAATGTGATCTAACATGCCTATTTCCAATTGGTCCAATTTATTTGGCGAGATCAAACCAAAACCAAAATACCGAATACTTTATTTCTGCAGAAAATATCTATAACCATAGTAAAGTGTCCATACCAGAAAAGAAAATAAATACAAACTTGTTGGAATCAATGGCAAATTAAGCACAATCTGTGTTTTGATGATTAACAACTCAATTTGAGAATGTTTTGGGTACTAATATGATTTGTTGAAATTGTTTAAAGGTTAGAAAATTAAAATTCAAAACTTGACAGACCAAGTCGCAAGCCAAGTCGACTTAGCTATCGACTTGAGTGAAGTTAGGGGTGAGAATCGGGGCGGGTCGACCCGTGACCCGCCCCTGTTTTATACCGGGGCGGGGCGGGGCGGGTCGAAGTTTTGAAAATTTTTAAAAAGGGCGGGTCGGGGCGGACCTAGTGGATCCCGACCCGCTTATACTGCAGACCCGTCCCGACCCGCTGACCCGTAGCCATGCCTAGATTATATGCCCGTAACCCATACCCATTGCTCTGCTCGAGCACCCTCTTTCAAGCCCTAACCTTTCAAACGTTGCCCTGCCGTCACCGTCGTAGCCTACCATCGTCGTCGCCGCCTGCCGTCGCCATTGAAGCCTGCCGAAAGCCCTTGCCTGCCGTCGCCATTGAAGCATGTTCCTGCTCGAGCAGCAGCGTCTTCCCGCGCGAGTAGCAACATCTGCCATTCCGCCTTGCCTTGCTGTCACCATCGAAGCCTAACATCGCCGTCGCCATTGAAGCCTGCCGAAAGCCCTTGCCTGCCGTCGCCATTGAAGCATCTTCCTGCTCGAGCAGCAGGCCAGCAGCATCTTCCCGCTCAAGTGGCAGGCCATCGAGCAGCAGGCCAGCAACATCTTCCCCCTCGAGCGGCAGCGTCTTCCCGCGCGAGCAGCAGCAGGCCAGCAGCATCTTCCCCCTCGATCGGCAACGTCTTCCCGCGCAAGCAGCAACAGGCCTTGCCAAGACATCACCGTCGCAGCCTAGCATCGCCGTCGCAGCCTGCCGAAAGCCCTTGCCTGCTGTTGCGTGCGTTGGCGTGCGTGTTCTTTTAACCCAATTGTTGCAGCATGATTACTTCCTAATTTCTGTTTGGCAATGATGTTGCATTGTTTAACCCAATAGCTGCAGCATGATTAATTGGTTTTTTCTATTTGGCATTGATATCATGCATTGTTTAACCCAATAATTGCAACATGATTAATTGGAAATATTTTTCTAATTTCTCCCCAAAGTGCAAAATTGCAAATGATATGATTCAATATTTACAAAATACTTCTGCTTCTACTTATTAATGTAGATTAGATTTTTACAAAACTCTCAAATACTTGCATTCAAAGTGTATGTCGTTATTTAATTGTGGTCGAAAGTGTTATTGCTTGTGGTTTTGTTTTATTAATTGCATTGCACAGGTGTTATTTAAGTCATGCCTTCTAGAAGCTTTTATTACAACACAAAAGTATTATCAACAATTTTTATACTATTCAGGTAAAACTGCTCTCCTGCTACATACTTAAACAGTTATCATTTTAATTCTAATTGTGACATCATTATTATTTTTGTTGAAGGTAAACAACAAAAGACATGGAATGAGTTCAAACAATTAGTGGTTCAATATTCAAATTGTAAAATGAATTTTGAATGAGGTATGTTTCATTAACTTATTCTTATATTAGTGAATAAATACTCATGTTTTATTTAAGTATTTATATTTTACTTTGACTGATTAGTAATAGATTGGAACATATAGTAGTTAAATTTAATACATATTTGTCTTTATGCTTGATAGGTTCATAAATTCGTAAAAAATTCTTACTTGACCCGTAGTTTTTTACCCGACCCGTTCCCGACCCAAATTTTGTCCAGACACCTAATGAAAAAAAGTAAGGGTCAAACAGACTTTGTCCCGACCCGAAAAAAAATAAGGGTCAAACCAGATTTTTGAAAGGTAGGGTCAGGGTTGGGCACACCCTGACCCGCCCCGACCCGCCCCGATTCCCACCCCTAAGTGAAGTCAATACCCAAGTCGAACTCAGGAACGACTTGGAAAGAGAAAAATCTTCCAGCACTGAAATTTGGAATCATGGCAAGTGAAGTCGCAGTCCAAGTCGACTCAAACTGCGACTTGGGTGAATTCGCGGACCCAAGTCGACTCCATTATCGACTTCAAGAACTCAAACCTTCCCGCGCTGAATTTGGGAACCAAGACAGGAAAAGTCGCAACCGAAGTCGACTCCATGTGCGACTTGGGTAAAGTCGCATCCCAGGTCGACTCCACATGCGACGTGAAGTGAAGTTGAAACTCAAGTTGACCCATACATTCAACTTGAGTCAAGATGAAGATAATACACAATCCAGAAATGCAAATGGGTCAAATTTAATTATTCAAGACAAGTATATTTATCAAGAGATAATCATTGAGCTATTCCTATGAACTCCAAGATCAAATTACTCTAAGTATAAGACTCCAAGAAAAGATGAAGATGTCAAGTTTCAAGATTCAACTCTCAAGTTTAAGAATATTAGTGGAAGAATAAAATGTGATGAATAGCAAGCAATCAAGATCACTTTCAAGAAATCCAAGTTCCAACAAGTGCATACAGAAAGTGAAGTCGCACCCGAAGTCGACTTCACCTGCGACTTGGGTCAAGTCCAGGACCAAGTCGACCTGAAGTGAAACTTAAAGTCTTTGTTGGGAACCGAAGTCGCACCCTAAGTCGACTCCAGTATTTGACTTGGGTTGTAACGGTCGAAAAATTCAAACATTAGCGCATTAAATGCGCGCTACCTACCTCCAAACATTAGAATTTGCTCTACCATTATAAATAAGCATTCAAGTGAATGAGCTAGAGGTTAGAGAAAGCAATTACTGAGATCCAACTACCATCCTCTCGAAGCATTAAGTGATCAATACAAGTTTCGAGTGAAGAACTAATCTCAAACTTGCTGCAAGCTCCAACGCTAATCAAATCCTTTCTTCTACAAGTTCTTCCACGAGCTGAAACTTGCCTACACAATCTGTAAAGTGTAGCTTTCATTATTTGATTCTATATTTGTATTTGTTACTTGGTTTGATATTAGTGTTTTGAACCAAGTGAAAGCAAAGTAGCGTTGTGACTTGAGTGAGACTTGTCACCTACTTGTGCTGTGATTTGTACACGCCCCTTAGAGCTGAAATCTAGAAGAGAGTTGCTGCTCTAGCTGTATTTGATAATACAATAGTGGAACCCAAGTCACAAAGGGTGTGAGCTTATAAGAGTGGAGTATGGGAAGTTGCTCGAACCACTATAAAATCTTTGTCTACTGCTGTGATTTGTATTTCTGATTTTATTGCTGTATTTCTCTCCATATTAATCATTTGTTTCATTAAGGGGATTAAATTAAGAAGGGAGAAATTTCTGTTTAAGTGAAAATTTTAAAATACCCAATTCACCCCTCCCCTCTTGGGTAATAGCCATAAACTTGGGATCAACAAGTGGTATCAGAGTAGGTCTTTGAGTTTAAACTAAAGAGATCTTTGATATGGCATCCCAACCAATTTTCACTCCTGCATTTGCCGAGGGCCAATCTTTCACAAGACTGTCTCTATTTGATGGGACTAACTTCGGTTATTGAAAGTTGAGAATGAAAGAACTGATCATGGCTATAGATATTAATTCTTGGATTTCCATCCAAAATGGTGTTGTGTTGCCTATTGATGAAAGAGCCTCCACATGGTCCGAGGAGGAAGTAAGAATCGTTAAAAGCAACGCAAAGGTCATGAACTCCCTCTTTTGTGCATTAACGACATCCGAATACGATAGAGTATCTTCATGCCAAACCGCTAAAGAGATACGGAATACTCTTACTTCTATCTATAAGGAAAATTCTTAAGTCCAAGGGACGAGAAGAAATTTTTGATTGGAGAGTTAGAAAGCCTTAAAATGCTTGAAACTGAAAATATTTCTGAAATGTTTGCTAGATTTTCTAAAATTACTTACGCCTTGAAAGGTCATGGAAAAGCTATTTCTGAATCTGAGCAGGTAATGAAAATCTTAAGAGCGCTACCTGAATCTTGGACTCTTAAGATCACGGTTATTGAGGAAGAAAAGGACCTCAACTGTGGCGCCCCAGCCCGAGCGTCACATCCTTACCTCAGGATCTATCGATTGGTAAATGTGAATCAGGATTGTTGCCCTGATCACGCGGTGGGTTCTTATTGGATTTTTATCCAGTTAATCCCATCTCCTTAGGATTTTATATCATTTATACATTCTATTTCCATCAAATGCCATTTTAGGCCATTATATCATTTGAGAATTACACATGTCATCTCATAACCTGCATACTTATTTATATCATGATATTTCATGCCTTAGCATTACCCATAAACATTTTTCGCCAATTCATAGGCATAAAACATAACATAATTCATATACAACATTAAATAACAATTTAATTGTTAACATTCATGTAACCATTCAACCCTTAGGTTCATACACAGGTACTCATGGAAATTCGTTCATCCTTGAATCTCCACCTGTGCTCCTTGCCTCCTTCCTTTCACCTGTCTATGGGTTTGGAAAACGAAAACGTGAGTCGAAACTCAATAAGCAAGCTGTATATTTTGCAGGAAATTCATTTTGAAAGCAACATTCTTTAAAAACATTTCTCTCCATTCAGTAGAGACACTTATCAAGTGATCAACTACCTGTGAAGCAAAAACCTTCTCATAAACCTTTCATAAACATTTCATGAAAATCATTCATGAAAAACCATTCACATAAACCATTCGCAAATATTTCATAAACATTGGGTGTGCAAATTCATCATTTCCATTAATGACGTTATCCTTCATGTGAGGGTACGCTAGCACAGGGAACATTATACCATGACATGTCCTTTCCATCCTTGGCGCTGGACCTTCCGACTTGGCAACGTCAAGGGGGACTCCTTGTCCACTTACTACCTCGACTAGCCTACTTGATTTCCATTCCATGCATGTCCTTTAGTCACCCCGGCATTATATTCCTCCTTACACATGGAACTTGTCATTCTCATGTAGAGAATTCTTTGCACCATCCCATTTTAAATACCATTTCAATGAAACATTGTATAAATTCATGTTTCATCACATTTCAAGCATAATTGCGAAACCATAAGCAATCATTTATTTCAACAGAAATAAACATTTCAATACTCATAAAAACAAGGAATGACCATCCTTAAACACCTTGTAATGAAAACCAAAATCATTTAGAAAGCTGCTTGCTAATCTTGCTTGCTTAGCTTCCCGTTTCGCTTATCCCTTTGCCTTTGCCTATACATATAAGAATGATATAACATTCATATATTTTCTTTGCTTGCATTCAACTCAGTTTTCCAACCCATTTCATATACATCCATCATTCATTTGACTTCATAAGTTATTATACACATATATGGCTTATTTTGCACCCATTATCATAACTTACACACATTTGGCTATTATACAACATAGCATATACGTATAACCCTAAAATTAGGGTATTCTTTCAATATCATAAAATTAATTCCATATACATCATTCATAGCTTCATTAAGCTTACTTTTCCCTTTTTCCCATTTTTCTCAAAACACACATACGGGTGTTTCTTCTACGTACATAGCATTGCCTTAGCTTCATAAATCAAGTCCAAAATTTTGGATTAATATCATATCATTTCAAACAGATCCGTAAACATGGAATTCATCTCATTTTCATGCATTTTTGCATAAAATCATTTTTCAAAAGTCATTCATCACCCGTTTACCGTTATCCCTTCACATAAGCTCGTTTAGCACTTAAACACAATGCATTTCATAAATTTTCCTAACTCAGAAATTTAATCCATTTTTCAGCGGGTTAATTACCCTTTAATACCACTTTACTTAAGGTATTTTCATGGAGTTTAAAATTCATTCTTCATAGGTTCCCATAACAGCAAGTTTGGAACCCGTTTTCCACCCGTTTAACGTGTCTTTTGACACATAACTATGGGCAGCCCTAAAATCCGAATTTTCCAGCAATTAAATCCATTTTTGTCAACCAATTTTCTAGGGTTTAACATATATTCAACATTCATACATTTCCATTTCCCAAAACAGCGGGTAACCCACACGTTTTGAGACCCGTTTCCACTCCATACATGCATTATTTCAAAATTTCATAAAAATCAGTTCTAGGGTTTATTTTTCCCAAATCTTTTGGGCATCCATCATACCTTAAATCTAGGGTATTTTACCCTACATAGCATACATAAAACATGCAAGTTCATTTCCATAACATATTAAGCATATAAACATAGGAATTAGGTCCAAATCGACACTTTGCATTCCATAACTTTAAAATTTCATCACTTAAGCATAAACCCTCATATTTATAGCATGAATACATGATTCATAGCTTAATAAAAACATCAACTCAAAACAGCAACTTATCTTGGAGATTTAGGGTTTAACAACTTGGATTTTTCATTTCATATGCATGCATAACTCCATTTCCATCAACTTTAACTTAAAAATTCATGCTTAAAACTTAATACCCAATCCATATTCATGCAAAGGCATGTTAAAACATCATTTTACAGATTCTTTAAGCATAATTTTCATTTCCAAGTTTTGAGTTTAAGAACTCAAGTTAAACAACCCAAAAATCATCACATACTTACTTGGATTTGTAGCAAATCAAATCTTAGCAACTTGAAGTAATTTCTTCTTCAAATTTCCTTCCTTTTTCCCTTGCTTTTCTCCCCTATTTCCTTGGGAAAATTCGTGAGTTGCTGCTGGTTCCCTTGGACGTTTTCAGCACTTAGAAAATGTTCCCAAATTTCATCTCAACTTAACGTGCAAAGGACTTATACATGTTGCTGGAATTTTTCCAGCAGTGGGGCCCACTTGTGCTACAATTCCTCCCCTATTCAATGCTCCCTTATCTACCAGATGAGGTGGGTGAATTTGGGCCAAGTAAAATGCATTTTTACTTTTTACCAAAAACCATAAAATCTGCATCACTTTGACCGTAAACTGCATAGCCAATTCACGCCCAAATCTGTCCAGATTTTTGCATCCCATTTTTCATTTTTATTTCATGTATAAACGTGGGTAATTTATGTCTCTAATTACCCTTTAATTCATGCATTAATTTTATGCAAATATATTTAACAAATATTGCAGCAACTTAACACCAAAAATCACATTTTTCTCCACCACAAGCTGTCCACGTTTTCAGCAGTATATACATACCTTTTTCCATTTTTTAATTGCTGCGAATCTCCATTATTGAATGCACATATCATGTACTTATATCCCTGCAACATTTAGGCATTTTTAAAAAAATGCAAAAATAAAAAAGAAGCACCAAAACAGCCCTTGGACGTGCCCTCTTTGCCACCTTGGCTACCCTCATGTAGCTTCATCATTTCATGCATTAAATGGATGGATAATTCATGGCATTATGCATTTTATTTAAATGCATAAATTCCCTCAAAAATTCCTGCAATGGACACCTCATAATCCATTTATTTCCATGCCATCATATCTTGCACCTTTTCATTAATGATATGGTACTCTCTTGGAGCATAAGTCAACCATAGCCACCTTTTTCTATGCAGGCAGTTTCCCAACATATCATACTTAATCCAAGTCATCCAAAATAAGCATCTCACCATTCCATTCAACCGTTTCAAATTTCAACTCAATCCGAGTTTTCTAGCTCCCGATATAGCCGTTTAAAGTTAACGGTTGAAATGAACATATGCTTAATAATTCATAATTCTCATTTCATCAAGAATTTTTATAATCTTTTCATTCCATAATACCAAGCCCAAAATTAACAATTTCCATTTCAAAGTTCACTGGAATCCGCCTTATAGGCGTTGAGTTATGAATTTTTCATTATTTTCCATCAAACTTGTCAATTTCCACATTAATTCCCATAATTCATTTTAAATAATGGAAAATGATTTCTCATGATATTTTTGCACAATTAAATCACAAATAATTCATTCTAAACTCATTGTCTCATTTAAGCTCAAAATCATTGATCACATCATTAATGCTAACCCACAACCCTAATTGCCATAATTAGCAAAAATCACATAATGCCTTCATAATTCCATAACCCACAAATAATCATCATATACATGTTGAATACATACATTTGGGTCCTATATGGGTTAGGGTTTCACATCAACACGCTACGGCTAGAAGATCTCATAAGCTCACTCATGTCACATGAATTAATCAAGAGGAGAAATGAGGAGCAACACAAAGGCAAAAGAGCTATTGCCTTAAAAGCCGCACAAGTTTCAGACGAATCCACCTCATCTTCTCAAAACGACGATGAGGAGATTGCCTTACTTATAAAATATTTCAGAAAATTTGTAAGGAAAGGAAGGAATTACAAGAGCTCAAAGAAAGAAATTCAAGGGAGAAAAAGAAAAAAGCCACAAAGTATTTTCGGTATGGGGGTATGGGGCATATGAAAGCCTAATGCCCAACGCCCGAAGAAACAAAATCAAAGGAACGAAGAGAAAAGAAAGATCGAGGCGAAAACAGAAGATTTCAAAAGGCTGAAGGAAGAGGCATGTATGTCAACAAGGAGACGTCCACAACATGCAGCTCCTCAAATGAAGAAAACGAGGCCGCAAATTGTGCAAGGATTTGTTGCATGGCCACAATGGAAGAAGATCTCAACCTATGCTTTGCTGCAACATAAATTTTGGAGGATCAAACCACTTCAACAAACTGCACGAGTAGTAAAGATGTAACCTCTAAACCAAAATCTATTTCTATTTTCTCTTGTATAAATGATTGCCTCAAATATGCTGAATTGGAAGAACTACAACAAACCTATGATTTATTATATGAGAAAATAAAGAAATTGGGAAAAAAGTTCACAATGAAGAAAAGACAATGTGATGTAGTAATTATTGTGAATGGAAAACTTGCCGAAAAAGTTGATCACTTGACAAACGAAAAAAATACCTTGATAAGAGGGATGAAAAAACTTTAAAAGTAAAATGAATAATTAAATGAATCACTTACTAAGTTCTCCAATCCAGGGGAAAGCTTCAAAATATTTTTGAATATGACTGCCCAAAATAACAAGAGAGGACTTGGGTATCCCACATTTGAGAAGGGAGAAAGTAGCAAGTCAAATGCTCCAAGAACTTATAGAAACCAAGCAAAACCCATCCATGCTAAACCAAAAATGAATCATGTTGCTTGGACCAAAAGACCAACTTGAGACCCTACTGCTACATGGCTTCCCACTCCAAGACTTCCGGGTGCTTGTAATTTTTGCAATAAGATGGGGCACAAGGTATATCAATGTAAAATGAGAAAATTACATGACCTTGGTGCAAAATTGGTTTGGGTACCTAAGAGCATTGGATTTATGCCTTCAAGGGTAGATCAACGTAAATTCCAATGGTTAACTAACCTAAATGGACCCATAAAATGGGTGCCAAAAAGATAAGCTCCACTTGGTTTTATTTTTGCAGGTTTGTCTTAGAGCAAAGACCAATAATATATGGTTTATGGATAGTGGCTGCTCAAGACACATGACGGGAGAAAAAGGATTGTTCCACAGGATCAAACCGTGTAGTGAAGGAACGGTTGCCTTTGAGAACAATGAAAAAGGTATAATCAAAAGTAAAAGAAATGTTTATGGAATTTCAAATGCATGTATTGAGGATGTACTATTTGTTGAAGGACTCAAACACAACTTAATGAGTATTAGTCAATTATGTGATAAAGGTTATAAAGTTATATTTGAATATTCTATATGCAATGTATTTGATGATGATCACATAGTTTTTAGCAGAAAAAGACATGAAAATGTATATTTGATTGGCCTAGATAAACTTGATGAAAAATGTCTAATAGCCATAGAAAAGGATCTATGGATATGGCATAAGAGGCTCGAGCACATCAATATGTCAAATATTAAAACCTCGTGGAAAAAGAGCCTAGTAGAAGGGTTACGAAAGCTTAAATATGACAAGAATAAGATTTGTAAGGCTTGTCAATTATCCAAGCAACCCAAAATACCATTTTCCACCAAAAAGAAAATTTCAACGACTAGGCCACTTGAATTGTTGCATATAGATCTTTATGGGTCATCAGAAATTTTAACCTTTGGTGGGAAAAAGTATATATTTGTAATTGTTGATGATTTTTCAAGATTCACATGGATAATACTCTTAGCTAGCAAAGATGAAACATTTTCTATGTTTGTCACGTTTTCAAATTTGGTTCAAAATGAAAAACAAAATACAATTATTTCCATTAGAAGTGATCATGGTGATGAATTTGAAAATAAACGATTTATAGAGTTTTGCAATGACAAAGGAATTCACTATATATTTTTTGCACCAAGAACCCCCCAACAAAATGAGGTTGTTGAAAGTAAAAACAGGACACTACAAGAAATGACTAGAACTATGCTAAATGAGAGTAAATTGTGCAAAAGATTTTGGGGGTGAAGCTGTAAGTACAACTTGTCATGTATTAAACCGAGTTACCATTAGAGCTATCTTGAAAAAGACCCCATATGAAATTTGGAAAGGTAGAAAACCAAACATATCATATGTCCACGCCTTTGAATGTAATTGCCATGTGCTAAACAATGGAAAGACCAATTTAGAAAAATTAGATGCTAAAAGTGATGAAACAATTTTTCTTGGTTATTCATCAAATAGCAAAGCATATAGAGTCTTTAACAAGAAAAATCAAACAATAGAAGAATCAATATATGTTGTTTTTGATGAATTTAACCAAACTCCGAGAAAGGAGGATGAATTAAGTGATACAGATGAGGCATCAAAGAAACCAAAGACGGAACTACAAGAGCAACAAGGAGAAGCCGAGGCAAAATAAGAAAATTTCATGGAGGAAAGGGTAAGTGAAGGTAATAATTCTTATAAACCTCCAACTGATTTAAAATTCAAAAATGACCATCCAATTGAACAAGTCATTCGTAAGATCTATGGAGTAAAAACTAGAAGATCAAGACACAATGTTTGTAGAGAATTCGCTTTTGTGTCAAAAATTGAACTAACAACCATTAAACAAGCTCTTAGTGATGAAAATTGGATCACCGCAATGCAAGAAGAGCTAAATTAATTTTAAAAAAACAATGCATGACATCTAGTTCCTAGACCCAAAGATTGCACGGTTATTGGTACCAAATAGGTATTTAAGAACAAATTAGATGAAAGGGGACTTGTGGTGAGAAACAAAGCCAGATTAGTAGCCAAAGGATATTCTCAAGAAGAGGGAATAGATTTTGAAGAATCATATACTCCTGTCGCTAGATTAGAAGCCATACGTATCTTACTAGCATTTGCTTCTCATATGGATTTTAAACTGTTTCAAATGGATGTAAAAAGCACATTTTTGAATGGTTACTTGAATGAAGAAGTTTATGTTGAACAACCTCCAGGATTTGAAGAAAAGGATCAATCAAAATATGTTTTCAAATTAACCAAAGCACTATACGGGCTAAAATAAGCTCCACGAGCTTGGCATGAAATGTTAAACAAATTTCTGATTAATCATGAATTTCAAAGAGGAAAGGTTGATACAACATTGTTCATCAAGTATAAGAATAAAAATATTTTAATTGTTCAAATTTATGTAAATGATATAATATTTGTGCTACTAATGAAACTCTGTACCAAGAATTTTCTGAGATTATACAGAGTGAATTTGAAATGAGCATAATGGGAGAATTGAACTTCTTCCTTGGACTGCAAATTAAGCAACAAGCCGAAGGGATTTTCATAAATTAGTCCAATTATGTCAAGGAGATGTTAAAGAAGTTCGAAATGCAGAATAGCAAAGGCAAAAATACACCAATGAATTCAACCATCAAGATCGACAAGGATGAAAAGAGTAAATCTATCAACAAAAATTGTATAGAAGCATGATAGGATCTTTGTTATACTTAACTGCTTCTAGACCTGATATTCTATTCAGTGTTTGCATGTGTTTTAGATTCCAATCATGTCCCAAAGAATCACATGTAATAGTTGTGAACAGAATTTTCAGATACTTGATAAATACTACTAATTTAGGACTATAGTATCCAAAGGAGTTAACTTTTGATCTAATCGGCTACTTGGATGCAGCTTTTTCCGGTAACAAAGTAGATAGAAAAAGCACTAGTGGAACATGTCAATTTCTTGGAAACATGTTGGTTTCATGGTTTTCAAGAAAACAGACTAGTGTTGCTCTATCTACCGCGGAAACCGAATATATAGCCACCGGGAGTTGTTGTGCCCAATTACTTTGGATGAAACAACAACTTAGAGATTATGATATTGATTATCATGATATCCCAATTAGATGTGATAATACAAGTGCAATATGTTTGACCAAAAATCCTATGTTGCATTCTAGAACTAAGCATATCGATGCGAGACACCATTTTATTCGTGAACATGTTGGAAATCATGATATTTGTTTAGAATATATGAAAATTGAGGACTAAATTGCAAATATCTTTACCAAACGATTAGCAAAAGAGTCATTTTATAAAATTAGGAATGATATGGGTATGATTGAATTTGATTAAAAGCATAACATGATAGGGGGAGCATTTTTAAAAAAACCAAGTCTGGAGAGCCAAGTCGACTTTAGTCAGCCCAAGTTGACTTCGCCGAAGTCGACTCTACAAAATCCAAGTCGATTTTGAAAGGGGCAAAGTTGACTCCGCATGGGGTGAAGTCGACTTTGGTTAGGGCAAGTCAACTCCAGCGCGGCGCCACTTGGCTTCCCGTGCGATCGTCTTCCTCTTCTTCTTCTTCTTTCTATTCTTCCTTCATTTCTCATTCTCCGAAACTCCATCCAGTTCTCATTTTTGCTCCTAGCTCTTCCTGATTTCCTGTTTTAGCTACCTTTTTTCTTCCTATTTTTTCATTTTCTTCTTGCTGTCTCGTCATTTTCTTTTCTTTCTCTCGGATTCTCCTTGTCACGCACTAGCCTCATTGTCTCGGTATTTTCCGCTTTGGGCCTCGCCCGCACGATTTTGTCCTTCTGGGTTCACGTGCCTGTCCTTCCCCAAAAGTCGCCTCGACAGGACAACTAGTGCCTCCACTTATAGCCCAGGCTCCCCCCCTAATCCTAACCGATGTGGGATTCTACTTCCACCCCCTTGGGGCTCCAGCGTCCCCACTGGACACTACCGGCCGGAGGTCAGGAGTCGGCTCTGATACCATTATGTAACGCCCTGGCCCTTACTGTCGCAGGTATTGTCTGGTTTGGGCCTCGCCCGCACGATTTTGTCCTTCTGGGTTCACGCTCCCGTCCTTCCCCAAAAGGCGCCTCGACAGTGTAACTCCAGCATCCTCCAATTATAGCCCAGGCTCCCTCCCTATTCCTAACCGATGTGGGATATCACATTCACCCCCCTCGGGGCTCCAGCGCCCTTGCTGGACACACCTGCAGGACATCAGGAGTCGGCTCTGATACCATTATGTAACGCACTGGACTCACTGTCTCGGTATTGTCCACGTTGGGCCTCGCCCGCACGATTTTATCCTTCTGGGTTCACGTGCCCGTCCTTCTCCAAAAAGGGCCTTGACAGGACAACCAGTGCCTCCACTTATAGCCCAGGCTCCCCCCTCGTCCTAACCGATGTGGGATTCCACATCCACCACCCCTTGGGGTTCCAGCGTCCTCGCTGGACACCATCGGCCGGAGGTCGGGAGTCAGCTTTGATACCATTATGTAACGCCCCGACCCTTACTATCGCAGGTATTCTCTGCATTAGGCCTCTCCCGCACGGTTTTGTTCTTCTGGGTTCACGCTCCCGTCCTTCCCCAGAAGGCGCCTCGATAGGACAACCAGTGCCTCCACTTATAGCCCAGGCTCCCCCTTCGTCCTAACCGATGTGGGATTCCACATCCACCTCCCCTTGGGGCTCCAACGTCCCCGCTGGACACCACCGGCTGGAGGTCGGGAGTCGGCTCTGATACCATTATGTCACGCACTGGCCTCACTGTCTCGGTATTGTCTGCTTTGGGCCTCGCCCGCACGGTTTTGTCCTTCTGGGTTCACGTACTCGTCCTTCCCCAAAAGGCGCCTCGACAAGACAACCAGTGCCTCCACTTATAGCCCAGGCTTTCCCCCTCGTCCTAACTGATGTGCACTGTCTCGGTATTGTCCGCTTTGGGCCTTGCCCGCATGATTTTGTCCTTCTGGATTCATGTGCCCGTCCTTCCCCGAAAGGCGCCTCGACAGGACAACCAGTGCCTCCACTTATAGCCTAGGCTCCCCCCTCGTCCTAACTGATGTGGGATTCCACATCCACCCTCCCTTTGGGCTCCAGCGTCCCCGCTGGACACCATCGTCCGGAGGTCGGGAGTCGGCTCTGATACTATTATGTCACGCACTGGCCTCACTGTCTCGGTATTGTTCACTTTGGGCCTCGCCCGGATGGTTTTGTCCTTCTGGGTTCACGTGCCCGTCCTTCCCCAAAAGGCGCCTCGACAGGATAACCAGTGCCTCCACTTATAGCTCAGGCTCCTCCCCTCATCCTAACCGATGTGGGATTCTACATCCACCCCCCTTGGGGCTCTAGCGTCCTCACTGGACACCACCGGTCGGAGGTCGGGAGTCGGCTCTGATACCATTATGTAACATCCCGACCCTTACTGTCTCAGGTATTGTCCACTTTGGGCCTCGCCCGCATGGTTTTGTCCTTCTAGGTTCACACTCCCGTCCTTCCCCAAAAGGCGCCTCGACAGTGTAACTCCAGCATCCTCCGCTTATAGCCTAGGCACCAACCCCGACAACCATTTTCGGCCGCCGGTTTCCTCTCCAGACCTCTCTTTTTCTCTCTGCTCTCTCTTTCACAGTTCTCCCTCAACTCCAGCTATCCCACTCTCCGATTCAAGTATTCATTCCCTTAATCTTGTTTCCTCTGCCTCATCTCCATTTTCTACATACCCCCAACCTTTAGCTCTCCAAGCAATCCATTCTCAAAATCCCATTTTATAAATTCATCTAAAAAACCCATCCAAATTGATCCCATGGCTCCTAAAGCTGTTGTCAAGCCTTCAAAAATGGTTGTATCCAGGCCATCCAGCTCGAGCACAGGAGAGGGGGTACCCCGCCGACAACGAACTCCATCCAAACGAGTTCGGGAGGAGGTCTCCGCATCCACGGGACGCCGTGTGCATTTCTGCAAGGCCAATCCATCCTCATCGGCGCCTCGATGTGATAACTCCGATTCAGGGTCTAGTAACGAGACACTATCAGCTGCAAACAGATAGGGCACCCTGACTCTGAAGGCACAGATCCTTAAAATGCTGACCACTTATTTCAGAACAGAGCGGCAACATAGCAAGTTTTACAAGCACTTCTACGAACGTAAGATATTTGTGCCTAAGATCATTGATTTTAAATTCCTGCATAATTATAAGTTTGGTATAGAGGAGCTACTCGACTTTCAGGGATGGACTGGGCTCCTAAAAGCCGATGACAGGGTATACCCTGATCTAACCCGTGTATTTTACTATCTTTGGGATCACTAGTATTACCTGACTTTTGTCAAGGGAAAATATATAAACTTGGGAATTGGAACTGGCAGTCACCGGGAAAATGCAATCCGAAAAATTACATATGTGTTGGATGTTCTAGAAGAAGAGGAAAGTATTCCCGAAGGGTTAACCATCCCATGAATATACAATCAGCTCACTAAGAGCAATAAGTATCACCCTGGGATAAAATTTCTTCATTATATGGATTTGTCTCCAAGATTGAGGGTTCTTATATTGTTGATCGCTCATTGCATTTATCCAAAAGGAGGAGGCCGAAACCAATTGAACCCACAGGAGGCAGAAATTTTGTGGAAAGTGGAAAATAAAGTCAAAGTCATCCTGCCTGCATTATTGCTAGAAACATTGGTCTCAAAAAAGGATAACCCACGAGGTGTGCTCCCATATGGCACTTGGATCACAAGAATAATGCACTACATGTGTATTGATCTCGACAGCGAGCCGTTTGAAGTCCTAAAGCCAACAAATGCGATAGACAAGGCACTTTTGCAAAGAATGAAAATCAATGTGGAGGATTTCTAGGCTAAAAGGATTCAAAAAAGAATGGGACAACCGGCCCAAGAAGAAAGGGGAGGTGCACATCCTAAGGGGGAGCAGCCCCCTCTGTCTCCACCACCGACTAAACCCGCTGAGCCTGCATCGCCCCAATCCCATGGGTCATGCTCTCCTCGAGGCTCACAGATCCCTGATCCGCATCCACATTCGCTAACTTGGGATACATCAGTTAATGCCATCCGAGCGCATTTGGAGCAGATGGAGGACAGGATTACATCCCAGCTAGTCGGGATCCATACAGCAATCATGGATATGCATTCTTGTCAGGACCGCATGGATCACGAACTATGGAACATCAAGTATCGACTTGCATCGGGAAGTAGTAGGGGTCGCCATGTGCCGAGTGTGCTAAGCCTGGATCCCTATTTTGGAGAATCCGTGAGAGTTGAACCCACCGTTCAGCCTCTCTCATCTTTTTATTCCTCTGCCCATATCAGGCCTACTCCACCTACTCCACCTCCTCGTCGATCATCCTATCCCATATCTGTTTTCCAATTTACTAAATCTCGATGTTCCTATCTCCTTTTTGATTCATTGACAAAAAGAGGTAAAGAATTTTGAGTTTTTTAGGATAGTTTACTTTCATTGGGATGAGTAGTTTGTACTTATATAGGACATTTTGCATTTCATTGCTTCATATTGTATAAAATGTCTGGTTATATATATGAAAATATTCTGTTTTTGGATAAATTGAAATAGTTGAATGACTAAAACTTGTGCTTTATATGATAGATGTATGCAATGGTTGAAAATGATATATGTATGTTGATTCCATTAGCTCTAAAATGCAATGCAAATGACTCATGTATGTTCTAAAGTACCAAAACAAGGATAAAATGTTAATATTTTAAGAAAATGAAAGGTATAACTGAAATTGGTTTTGTCAATAATCAAAAAGGGAGAGATTGTTGGAAACAATGACAAATTAAGCACAATCTGTGTTTTGATGATTAACAACTCAATTTGAGAATGTTTTGGGTACTAATATGATTTGTTGAAATTGTTTAAAGGTTAGAAAATTAAAATTCAGAACCTGACAGACTAAGTCACAAGCCAAGTCGACTCAGTTATCGACTTGAGTGAAGTCGATACCCAAGTCGACCTCAGGATCGACTTGGAAAGAGCAAAATCTTCCAGCACTAAAATTTGGAATCATGGCAAGTGAAGTTGCAGTCCAAGTCGACTCCAACTGCGACTTGGGTGAAGCGCGGACGCAAGTCGACTCCACTATCGACTTCAAGAACTCAAACCTTCTAGCACTGAATTTGGGAACTAAGACAGGAAAAGTCGCAACCAAAGTTGACTCCATGTGCGATTTGGGTGAAGTTGTTGGAAATATGTGGAAAACAAGCTAAATCTATGTTTTGATGATTAACAAATCAATTTGAGTAAGTCTTGGCTACTAATACGTTTGTGGAAATGTTTAAGAAATATACATTTGAAGAAAATGAAGTATGGAAGGCCAAGTCGTTTCCCAAGTCGACTCCAAGATCGACTTCAAGAAGCCAAATCTGTCTAGAGTTGAAAATGGGAGAAGAACAAGTGAAGTCGCAGGCCAAGTCGACTCCACTTGCGACTTAGGAAGCCAAGTCGCAAACGAAGTCGACTCCATCATCAACTTCAGTCGGGAGATTCACTCCAGAGCTGAATTTGGGATGGAAGAATGCCGAAGTCGCAAACGAAGTCGACTCCAGTTGCGACTTGGGCGAAGTCGCGGACGAAGTCGACCCCAAGTTTGACTTAATGCTCTCAAGCTCAAAGATGCAGTTTCAAGTTCATTCCAAGAGTCAACTTGAGTGTTCTCAAAACCAAATCAAAGGTGCAAGATCAACTTAAATCTATCAAGTCCAAAGCAAAGCTCCAAGCGTATCTCAAGATGAAGAAACTCAAGCTATGAAGATCAATCCAAGTTCAAAACAAGATGCATAAGCTTGACCAAGAAGTTATTCAATGATTCAAGACTTACAAAACATGGAGCAAATAAAAGAGGAAAGACATGAGAAATGCAAAAGAAATAAAGGCATGAAGGAACAAGCATCTCGGAATTATTCATGTTCATCAAAGCCAACTGACAAGGTGAAGTCGCACCCGAAGTCGACTTCACCTGCGACTTGGGTCTAGTCGATACCCAAGTCGACCCGACCTGGAACTTGAAGTTGCGACGGAGAGGCGAAGTCGCACCCGAAGTCGACTCCGCATGCGACTTGGGTCGCAACGGTCGGAATTTATTCGAACGTTGGCGCATTAAATGCGCGCCACCTACCTTTTAACGTTCAGATTCCCCCCACAATTATAAAAGGGAGTTATTGTGGACGAGGGAAGTAGCCGAGAATCATTAAGTGTGCTTAACTCCTATATTCAAGAGCTCTAAAGAGATCAAGCCATTCAAAGAGGAAGAACTTTGCTTCAAACTGCAAGAGCTATATCTCTGAATCTTCAAAGTCTACATTACGAGTTCTTCTCTGCGCCAAATTGCTTCTACACATCTGTAAAGTGTAGACTCCTTTTGTTATTTTATTTTGTTGTATTGAACTTGATTTAGTTTGAGGAACTAAGATCAAGTGTAAGCAAAGTAGTGTGTGATTGGAGTGGAACTCATCACCTACTTGTGCTGAGATTTGTTGAGGCCCCGTAGAGCTGGAATCTAGAAGAGAGCAGTGGCTCTAATTGTATTGAGAGAATACATTAGTGGAACCCAAGTCACAAGGAGTGTGAACTTGGAAGAGTGGAGTAGGGAGGTTGCCCGAACCACTATAAAAATCTTGTGTGCTTGATTTATATTTCTGCTCTCTACCTTATATTGCTTTCCATTTCGTTTCTTCATTAAGGGGACTAGATTAATCCGGGGTAAAGTTTCTGTTTAAGTTATAAATTTTTAAATACCCAATTCACCCCTCCCCTCTTGGGTAATTGCCATCAACTCGGGACCAACAAGTGGTATCAGAGCAGGTCTTTGAGTTAAACCAAAGAGATCCAATCTTATGGCATCTCAATCTACTTCCGTTCCCGCTTTTGCAGAGGGCCAATCATTTACTAGGCCACCATTGTTTGATGGGAACAATTTCGGTTATTGGAAGCTTCGTATAAAGCAACTCATTATGGCTACCGATATGGACTCTTGGATTGCAATCCAAGATGCTGTAACATTGCCTATAGATGAAAGAGCTTCCAAGTGGACCGAAGAGGAAGTAAGAACTGTAAAGAGCAATGCTAAAGCTATGAACTCACTATTTTGTGCTCTTACAGCTTCCGAATATGATAGAGTATCATCTTGTCAAACCGCTAAAGAAATATGGGATACTCTAACATCTATTTATGAAGGAACCTCTCAAGTCCAAGGGACTAGGAGAAATATTTTGATAGGAGAGTTGGAAAGCTTTAGAATGCTAGAAACAGAAAATATTTCTGAAATGTTTGCTAGATTTTCTAAGATTACTAACGCTTTGAAAGGACTTGGAAAGGCTATCTCTGAATCCGAACAGGTCATGAAGATACTAAGAGCTTTACCGGAATCTTGGACTCCAAAGATTACGGCGATTGAAGAAGCCAAAGACCTAAATACACTAAAGCTAGAAGATCTAATTAGCTCATTAATGTCACATGAGCTAATTAAGAGAAGAAACGAAGACAATCACAAAGGGAGGAAAGCCATTGCATTAAAAGTGGCACACAACTCAGAAGAGTCTACCTCCTCTTCTCAAAATGACAATGAAGATATTGCACTTCTCACTCGCGAATTCCGAAAATTTGTGAGAAAAGAAAGGAACTTCAAGGACTTCAAAGAAAGAACACGGAGAGAGAAGAAGGAGCCAACGAAGTGCTACAAATGCGGCGGGATAGGACACATACAAGCTCAATGTCCTACGCCGGAAGAGTATCAAGAGAGGAAGGAAGGACATGAAGGCAGAAAATACCAAAGGCCAAAGGGAAGAGACATGTACGTCAATGAAGAGACTTCATCAACAAGCAGCTCTTCGACCGATGATAACGATACAACAAACTGCGCAAGAATATGCTGCATGGCATGGATCGAACAAGAAGAGGACGTGTTATGTTTGAATACAACTAAAGTTTTGGAAGAACAAACCATCTCAACAAAATGCACAAGCAATGCAGAGGTAACTTCCAAACCTTGCTATTCTCAATCAAGTTATTCTTCTTTTCAAGAATGCCTCAAATGTGCTGAATTAGAAGAACTACAAATTGCTTATGATTCATTATATGAGGAAATCAAAAAGCTAGGAAACAAGTTGTCATTGAAGAGACAACAATGTAACTTCGTTATTATTGAAAATGGAAAACTAGCTGAAAAATCAACAAAACTGAAAGAAGAAAATGAATCATTGATAAATGAGATAGAAAAATTGAAAAAGGAGAACGAATCATTAAATGAATCATTAGCAAAGTTCTCTAATCCTGGAGAAAATGTAAAGATGTTTTTGAATATGACTGCTCAAACAAATAAAAGAGGTCTTGAATATTATACATTTGAGCAAAAAGAAAGTGGCAAATCAAATGAACCAATATTTGGGAAATGTCAAACCAAAACTGCACCTATATACAAGCCACAAAGGAAAAATATTATGTGGACTAGAAGGCCAACATTTGAACCAAAATACACTTGGAAGCCTACTCCTAGATTACCAATGGCTTGCAATTTCTACAACAAAATGGGTCATAAAGCCTATAAATGTAACTTTAAGAAACTACATGACCATGGTGCAAAATTAGTTTGGGTTCCAAGGAACACAAGATTTGGGCTTTCTAAGTTAGAGCAACAAAGATTGAATAATATTACTAACCCAAATGGACCCATAAAATGGGTACCAAAGAGATGAGATTTATTCCTTTATTTTTCAGATTTGTTTCAAGGCAAAGGCAAACAATGTATGATTCATGGACAGCGGTTGTTCAAGGCATATGATCGGAGAAAGAAGTTTATTTCACAAACTTAAGCCTTGCAACGATGGAACGGTTGCCTTTGGCAATAATGAGAAAGGTAAAATTAAAGGTAAAGGAAATATTTATAGTATTTCAAATGCATGCATGGAAGATGTTTTGTTTGTTGAAGGACTCAAGCATAACCTAATGAGCATTAGTCAATTATGTGACAAAGGATACAAGGTTGTGTTTGAATCATC
The DNA here is from genome assembly GCA_030490835.1 of Annona cherimola. Taxonomy (NCBI): domain Eukaryota; kingdom Viridiplantae; phylum Streptophyta; class Magnoliopsida; order Magnoliales; family Annonaceae; genus Annona; species Annona cherimola. Next base: position 56,975,404 of record CM059973.1, on the reverse strand, counting down.
TATATGTAATGTATTTGATGGAGAACATATCATGTTTAGTGGAAAAAGACATGGAAATGTATATTTGGTTTCACTTGATGAATTAGATGGTCAATGTCTAATGGCCATTGATAATGATCCATGGGTTTGGCATAAAAGGCTTGGACATATAAACATGGGAAATATAAAGACCCTATAGAAGAAGAGTTTGGTAGAAGGCTTGCCAAAGTTGAAATATGACAAAGAAAAAATTTGCAAGGCATGTCAATTATCTAAACAACCTAAGATGCCTTTCTCTACCAAAAAGGAAGTCTCCACCACTAGGCCACTTGAATTGCTACACATGGATCTATATGGGCCATCCGATATTTTAACCATTGGTGGAAAGAAATATGTATTTGTTATTGTTGATGACATTTCAAGATTCACATGGATAATTCTCTTAGCTAGCAAAGATGAAGCCTTCCCTATGTTTTCAACTTTTGTAAATTTGGTGCAAAATGAAAAACAAAGTACTATTATGACTATAAGAAGTGATCATGGTGGTGAATTTGAAAACAAACGATTCATAGAGTTATGTAATGAAAAAGGAATTCATCACACATTTTCTGCACCAAGAACTCCACAACAAAATGGAGTAGTTGAAAGGAAAAACAGAACTATACAAGAGATGGCTAGAACAATGCTAAATGAGAACAAATTATCCAAGAAATTTTGGGGTGAAGCTGTAAGTACAGCTTGTCATGTTTTGAATCGAGTTACCATTAGAGCAATCTTGAAAAAGACCCCATATGAGCTATGAAAAGGAAGAAAACCAAATATCTCTTATTTTCATGCTTTTGGATGCACATGCTATGTTTTAAACAATGGAAAAACCAACTTGGAAAAATTAGATGCTAAAAGTGATGAGGCAATATTCCTTGGGTACTCATCAAATAGCAAAGCATATAGAGTATTCAATAAACGAAACCAAGTGGTAGAAGAGTCCATACATGTTGTTTTTGATGAAAATAACCCATGCTTCAAAAGAAAAGATGATTTAAGTGATGCAGATGATATAACAAGCAATCTTGAAAAACTGCATGTGAAAAAGCAAGAAGATTTCATGGAGGAGAGGGTAAGTGAAGGTAATGATTCCTACAAACCTCCCACTGATTTAAAATTCAAACATGCACATCCAATTGAACAAGTTATAGGGAATGTGTATGAAGGTGTAAAAACTAGAAGATCAAAACAGAATGTTTGTGGACAATATGCCTTTGTATCCAAGATTGAACCATCCAATATTGATCAAGCTCTTAATGATGAAAACTGGATTATAGCTATGCAAGAAGAGCTAAATCAATTTGAAAGAAATTAAGTTTGGCACCTTGTTCCTAGACCAAACGATTGTACTGTTATTGGCACCAAGTGGGTCTTTAGGAACAAATTAGATGAAAGTGGACTTGTAGTGAGAAACAAAGCTAGACTTGTGGCAAAAGGATACTCACAAGAAGAAGGAATAGATTTTGAGGAATCCTATGCCCCGGTTGCTAGATTGGAAGCAATTCGCATCTTACTAGCTTTTGCATCTCACGTGAACTTTAAATTGTTTCAAAGGAATGTTAAAAGCGCATTTTTGAATGGATATATAAATGAAGAGGTGTATGTTGAACAACCACCTGGATTTGAGGAAAAAGATCAATCTCAATTTGTATACAAGTTAACCAAAGCATTATATGGATTAAAACAAGCTCCCAGGGCTTGGAATGATCGATTGAGCAAATTTCTGATTGATCATGATTTTCAAAAAGGAAAGGTAGACACCACTTTGTTTATCAAATATAAAGAAAAGGATATATTGATCATTCAAATTTATGTTGATGATATCATTTTTGGTGCTACTAATGAGACTCTTTGTCAAGAATTTTCCGAGCTTATGCAGAAAGAATTTGAGATGAGCATGATGGGAGATCTAAACTTCTTCCTTGGACTGCAAATCAAGCAATTAAATGAAGGAATATTCATTAACCAGTCCAAGTATATCAAAGAAATACTGAAGAAGTTTGGCATGGAAAATAGCAAAGGAGAAAACACGCCAATGAGCTCAACAATCAAAATCAACAAAGATGAAAAAGGAAAAATAGTTGATTTGAAATTGTATAGAAGCATGATAGGTTCTTTATTATATTTAACTGCTTCTAGGCCTGATATATTGTTTAGTGTGTGTATGTACTCTAGATTTCAATCATGTCCAAAAGAATCACACTTGGTAGCTGTGAAAAGAATTTTCAGATACCTAGTTGACACTACCAATATAGGACTGTGGTATCCAAAGGGCTCTAATTTTGATCTAATCGGCTACTCGGATGCGGATTTTGCTGGTTACAAAGTAGATAGAAAAAGCACTAGTGGAACATGTCAATTTCTTGGGAACATGTTGGTTTCATGGTTTTCAAGAAAATAAACTAGTGTTGCTCTATCTACGGCGGAAGCCGAATACATTGCCGCCGGGAGCTGTTGTGCCCAACTACTTTGGATGAAACAGCAACTTAGGGACTATGGCATGGATTTTAAAGATATACCCATCAGATGTGATAATACTAGTGTCATATGTCTAACCAAGAATCCAGTCTTGCATTCTAGGACCAAACATATCGACCTTAGACACCATTTCATTAGAGAACATGTAGAAAATCATGACATATGTTTGGTATATGTAAGAACAGAGGATCAAGTTGCAGACATATTTACAAAGCCCCTAGCAAAAGAAGCATTTTATAAGATTAGAAATGACATGGGAATGATTGAATTAACTTAGCATAAACTTAGAGGGAGCACATGTTTAGGGGGAGCAAACCCACCTATCTCTTTCTTTACCCTCTAACTTTTTGATATATTGACAAAAAGGGGGAGAAGAGTAGGATTTGAGTCCCAATGACTCCAAAGGGGGAGAAGAGTAGGATAAGGTTGGGGAGAAGAGTTTGAATGTTTTCAACTTGAAAATTTGCATGAGCATATGTTTGTTGAATGTTGAAAGCATGTTATTCTTTTTAAGTTATTGAAAGGTATACACTCAAATCGGTTTTGTCAATCATCAAAAAGGGGGAGATTGTTGGAAATATGTGGAAAACAAGCTAAATCTATGTTTTGATGATTAACAAATCAATTTGAGTAAGTCTTGGCTACTAATACGTTTGTGGAAATGTTTAAGAAATATACATTTGAAGAAAATGAAGTATGGAAGGCCAAGTCGTTTCCCAAGTCGACTCCAAGATCGACTTCAAGAAGCCAAATCTGTCCAGAGTTGAAAATGGGAGAAGAACAAGTGAAGTCGCAGGCCAAGTCGACTCCACTTGCGACTTGGGAAGCCAAGTCGCAAACGAAGTCGACTCCAGCATCGACTTCAGTCGGGAGATTCACTCCAGAGCTGAATTTGGGATGGAAGAATGCCGAAGTTGCAAACGAAGTCGAAGTCGCGAACGAAGTCGACCCCAAGTTCGACTTAATGCTCTCAAGCTCAAAGATGCAGTTTCAAGTTCATTCCAAGAGTCAACTTGAGTGTTCTCAAAACCAAATCAAAGGTGCAAGATCAACTTAAATCTATCAAGTCCAAAGCAAAGCTCCAAGCGTATCTCAAGATGAAGAAACTCAAGCTATGAAGATCAATCCAAGTTCAAAACAAGATGCATAAGCTTGACCAAGAAGTTATTCAATGATTCAAGATTTACAAAACATGGAGCAAATAAAAGAGGAAAGACATGAGAAATGCAAAAGAAATAAAGGCATGAAGGAATAAGCATCTCGGAATTATTCAAGTTCATCAAAGCCAACTGACAAGGTGAAGTCGCACCCGAAGTCGACTTCACCTGCGACTTGGGTCAAGTCGATACCCAAGTCGACCCGACCTGGAACTTGAAGTTGCGACGGAGAGGCGAAGTCGCACCCGAAGTCGACTCCATCTGCGACTTGGGCGAAGTCGCATCCGAAGTCGACTCCGCATGCGACTTGGGTCGCAACGGTCGGAATTTATTCGAACGTTGGCGCATTAAATGCGCGCCACCTACCTTCTAACGTTCGGATTCCCTCCATAATTATAAAAGGGAGTTATTGTGGACGAGGGAAGTAGCTGAGAATCATTAAGTGTTCTTAACTCCTATATTCAAGAGCTCTAAAGAGATCAAGCCATTCAAAGAGGAAGAACTTTGCTTCAAACTGCAAGAGCTATATCTCTGAATCTTCAAAGTCTACATTACGAGTTCTTCTCTGCGCCAAATTGCTTCTACACATTTGTAAAGTGTAGACTCCTTTTGTTATTTTATTTTGTTATATTGAACTTGATTTAGTTTGAGGAACTAAGATCAAGTGTAAGCAAAGTAGTGTGTGATTGGAGTGGAACTCATCACCTACTTGTGCTGAGATTTGTTGAGGCCCCCTAGAGCTGGAATCTAGAAGAGATCAGTGGCTCTAATTGTATTGAGAGAATACATTAGTGGAACCCAAGTCACAAGGAGTGTGAGCTTGGAAGAGTGGAGTAGGGAGGTTGCTCGAACCACTATAAAAATCTTGTGTGCTTGATTTATATTTCTGCTCTCTACCTTATATTGCTTTCCATTTCGTTTCTTCATTAAGGGGACTAGATTAATCCGGGGTAAAGTTTCTGTTTAAGGTATAAATTTTTAAATACCCAATTCACCCCTCCCCTCTTGGGTAATTGCCATCAACTCGGGACCAACAGAAGTCGTATCCTAGGTCGACTCCACATGCTACTTGAAGTGAAGTTGAAACCCAAGTCGACCCAGACATTCGACTTGAGTCAACATGAAGATAATACACAGTCCGGAAATGCAAATGGGTCAAATTTAATTATTCAAGACAAGTATATTTGTCAAGAGATAATCATTAAGCTATTCCTATGAACTCCAAGATCAAATTACTCTTAAGTATAAGAATCCAAGAAAAGATGAAGATGTCAAGTTTCAAGATTCAACTCTCAAGTTTAAGAATATCAGTGGAAGAACAAAATGTGATGAATATCAAGCAATCAAGATCACTTTCAAGAAATCCAAGTTCCAACAGGTGCATACAGAAAGTGAAGTCGCACCCAAAGTCAACTTCACCTGCGACTTGGGTCAAGTCCAGGACCAAGTCGACCTGAAGTGGAACTTGAAGTCTTTGCTGGGAACCGAAGTCGCACCCCAAGTCGACTCTAGTATACGACTTGGGTGAAGTCGCACCCCAAGTCGACTTCACCTACGACTTGGGTCTCAACGGTAAAAAAATTTGAACATTGGCGCATTAAATGCGCGCCACCTACCTCCAAACATTCGAATTTGCTCCACCATTATAAATAAGCATTCAAGTGAATGAGCTAGAGGTTAGAGAAAGCAATTACTGAGATCCAACTACCATCCTCTCCAAGCATTAAGTGATCAACACAAGTTTTGAGTGAAGAACTAAGCTCAAACTTGCTGCAAGCTCCAACGCTAATCAAATCTTTTCTTCTATAAGTTCTTCCATGAGCTGAAACCTACCTACACAATCTGTAAAGTGTAGCTTTCATTATTTGATTCTATATTTGTATTTGATATTGGTGTTTTGAACCAAGTGAAAGCAAAGTAGCGCTGTGACTTGAGTGAGACTCGTCATCTACTTGTGCTATGATTTGTACATGCCCCCTAGAGCTGGAATCTAGAAGAGAGCTGCTACTCTAGCTGTATTTGATAATACAATAGTGGAACCCAAGTCACAAAAGGTGTGAGCTTGGAAGAGTGGAGTAGGGGAGGTTGTCTGAACCACTATAAAATCTTTGTCTACTGTTGTGATTTGTATTTATGATGTTATTGCTTTATTTCTCTCCATATTACTCATTTGTTTCATTAAGGGGATTAAATTAAGAAGGGAAAAATTTCTGTTTAAGTGAAAATTTTAAAATACCCAATTCACCCCTCTCCTCTTAGGTAATAGCCATAAACTCGAGACCAACAAAACTCCCACTTAACTAGCATATGATTAAATGATACAACATCCATATGAGTAGTAAACTCATGAAAGACCTTGAGATGTTACCCTTAGTAAGCAGATCCGCAACCTTTGGAGTTTGTCATAATATGCTTTATAGACACTTTATTTTCCTGAATCCTTCCCTTAACAACCAAGAATATCGCTGAACTCCTATTGTTGTTGAAATATTAGACTACTAATTTATTATTATAAAATAACTTAAGTGGTCTTTCATGATGTCTATATTTTGCAGCCCTGTGACAAAACTCTGTAGTCATATTCCATAATTGGATGCCTCATAATATGCTATAAATTCTATTGTCATGGTTGAAAAGGCGATGAGTGTCTGCTTAGCACTTTTTCTTGATATAGCTTTCTAACAAATAGATAAATATAGCTTGAAGTGGATCTAAAACTGTATTTACATCTAATAAAGTCAAAATCTAAATTCCAAATGATCTCTAACTTACCTAACTTTCTGTATGTGAACATGTGGTACTTTGTTCTCTAAAAGTGCTTTAAAAAAATATTTGGTTGCTTTTTAAAGATCCATTCTTGAATTACTTAAATATCTGTCAAACATCTCAACAATGTACACAATATCTAAATGCATACATGTGAAACCCCGACCGTATACGCGTTATTTCGACAGTGTAACCCTAGATTCTTTTGTAATTATTTTTATAATAAATAAAAATTCATGAATTATATTGATGGATATGTGTATTGGAGATTGAAATAATGCAATTAGGAATTTAACCCCCGTGAATAGTGCCCGTGAATAGTGAACATGAATAGTAATCGGGGATTAAGACACGTGATTAAGAGTTAATCACTTGGATTAACTTAATCACAAAAAGACGAAATAGAGATTTAATCACTACAGGACGAAATAGAAATTCTTTTGGATATTTTAATCCAAATTTGGATTTTAGTGGAAAAATAGAAAAAAATTCATAAATTGCAATCCGGGCGTCGGAATTCGATGAAACTTTTTATGGATGGTTAAAAATTCATGATGAACATGATGAATGGTTTAAGATGTGATAAAAATCACAAATCAAGGGCCAAGATGGAACGTCAAATGAAGATAAAAAAGGTAAATTAACTTTTCATTTATGTCACTTTTGACTTTTTATTAAAATAAATAATTAAAAACTAAAAAATTAATTAAAAGGCATCTGCAGCAGGGGCATGGCAGGCTAGGATGGCTGGAAAATTTGACCAATTCAATGGTCTAAGACCATCATCATCCAAAATCAACGGTTAGGATTTATTTAGCTTAAATTAAATAATTTTAAAAATAAAAAAATAAATAAATAATAGGGCTGCATAGGGTGGGCAGCTCTTGGCTCAAATAAATTTTCAAAATTAAATGGAAATACCAATTTATAATTAAATACCTCAAAACTAAGGGGTAAATTCCAAATTCTTAAAAATGCAACACTATACATATGGCAGCAGGGTGAACGTCCAAGGCCATCAAAACCCAGCCCCATTTGAGGCATTCCAAGTCCCCAAACCATCCATCACGTCCAAGAAAAGAAAGAAGTAAGTTAGAAAGAGAAAGTGTGAGAAAAGAGGCATATCTCTACTTCGGGTAAGTGATTTTTACCCAAATTTCTTTTGGATGTTAAGTAGGGTAAAAACATGCTTAGATAATTCCTAAGCATGAGAAAATAAGTATAGATATAATGCTTAAATGAAATTATGCCAAAACATCAAAAATTTGGAGCGAAGATAGGGTATTTGGGAAGATAGCATATGATATGTGAAAATAATGCTCCAAAATTGATAAATGATGATTTGGGATGTATGATTATGATAAATATGATTTTGGAATGATGATATATTAATTTCATGATTTTTGGAATTAAGGATTATGCTTAAGTGAATTTATGTTGATTTTTAGTACATGGAGAAAATAATTTTTTTCGCCAAGTAAATGATGATAAATTCAAAATGTATGAAATTTCCTATGATATACTAGGCATAAGCTATGTCATGGTATTTTTTATTTTTGAAAAAAATATCAATTTTTGAAACTCATAAACAGTAACCACGTCTCTGTGAACCGTAACCTCGGATGAATAGTAACTGTTACAGTAATTTTCTACAGTAAATAGTATGATTTTGGAGAAAATTTGAGATTAATATTTAAATATAAGGATGGAATTTTTGAGGAACCTATGGATAAAAATATCCATATAAAGAAATAATGTCCAAATATTATAGAACATGAATGGGAAGCAACTTGAATAGAAGAAATAAAATATTCTTTTTCCTTGAATAGGAAAAGGAAAAGAGAAATTTGAGGACACCAACTGAGAAGGTAAGCAAGTTATATCTGTTACAAATTATTTTCAAAATGCTTGAAATTATTTGTAAATTGCTTTATGAAATTTATTTAAGGTTGGTCATACCTATAACTTCTTTACATGAACTGAAGTTTGTTTTGTTAAATTGTTTATTAAATGCTTTTTATGAAATTGTTTATGATTTGCAAATATCATGCAGGCATGTGTATGTAAATGAGCATGTGCACGAGGAATAGGCCTTAGTTGTTGTAGTAAGCGGACCGGATGTCCCCCTCACTATCGCCAAGTCGCTTATATAGGCCTAGGCCGGCGGTGACTTCCCTGAGATGGGAGCATGTATGGGATGAGCGCCTAGCTAGCATCGCATCTAAAGGAATGTCATGAATGCTATGTATGAATTGCATTTGCATTTTATGAAATGCATGAAAATGATTGAAAAATTATGTATGACTTGCTTACTGAGTATTATTACTCACCCATGCTTTTTCAACAATAGACAGGAAATGATGAAGGCAGCATGCAAAATGATATGCAGTTTTTGATAGAAATGTTGTATATGTAAATTTGTACGTAAAGACAATGATGATAATTTTGAAATAGAAAAGAATATCTTTTCAATGATGATGTTTTATGAACAAGTTGTGATTATATCTGTGATATGTGAAATATATTTCATGTTGGATGAACGAAGGAAATTTTCCATGTATGGATGATATATATAAAATCCTACCGTGTGATCAGGGCAACAATCTTGAGTCACATTTACCAATCAAAACGATTCCGAAGTAAGGCTTCTAGGCACCTTGGTTCGGGGCGCCACAATACAAGCCTAAGATTCAAAACCTGAACGTAAATCAAACTTCCCACTGCTAAAGTATAGGGAGTCTTTTGCATTTTCTTAGATTTAAAATCATTCTTGGGGCACTAATTTAGACAAATTAATTTTGTTTCCCTTAGTAAAGAGGTATTTTCTAATTTGCAATCCTGTACATCAAGTATCTTAAATACTATATTAATATAGGTCTTTTGTGATAATCCAAGTATACGTCGAGACTAATCCTGATATATCTGAATTCCTAATACAAAATATGTATTTTCAAAATGGGATTGGTTTGCAAAAAAAATTTCTGCTAAATAGGTTTTGTGCAAAATGTCCATCTCTTCCCCAAAACAGACTCTAAACCCTAACCCTAACCCTAGCCGTCAAGCCACCTCCGTCACATCTCCTCGCCGCAGCCGCCCTGCTGCCCCGACCAATAACCACGCTGGCGGCCAAGGCTGAAATACAAAAACACCCTTGCTGTTCGGCGTTGCCACCGCCGCCTGTAACCCCAGTGCTATGTGGCGCCCGCAACTAGGGTGCCTAGAAGCCTTACTCCAGGACCGTTTTGGATTGGTAAACGTGACTCAGGATTGTTGCCCTCATCACACGACGGGTTCTTAATTGGATCTCGTCCAAATTTTTTTTTCTTTTTCTTTCATCACATAACATATACTCATCATCATTTATAATGGACTCATCCATATCATCATAAATCATTAATTTCTTATATTATTCATAACTTCATAATTTCATACAATCTATGTCCTTTCTCGTCATATCCCATTAGGGCATCTATTCATACAAAAATCTACTAACCTTTGTAGATTCCTCTTTTTCTTTAGCAACACATGCCTTTCATCTCTTCGCTTCCCCTACACCTGTCTGAGGTTGAGAAAACAAAACATGAGTTGAAACTCAATAAGCAAGCATTTTTCATTTTAAATGCATTCCTCTCCATTCGATAGAAGACACTTACCAAGTGATCAACTATCAAATGCACAGAAACCGTTTTATCAAAATCATTTCATAAACTTTCGATGTGCAAATGCTTCCTTTTTATTCTTGACATAAACATTCATGTGCGGGTACGCTAGCCCAAGGAACATCTCAAATAGTATGGTCTAATACGCCGGCTCTCTCTGACTTGGCCTCATCAAGGGGAACCTTTCGTCCTCTTGACGCCTACATGGTCTCCTACATGCATGACTTTTGATTCCCCGGCGTTATATACCTCTTACACTAGGTGACTTGTCATTCTCATGTAGAGAATTATTTGCAGCATCCCTTAAAAACATCATTTTCAAATCCATGCTTTCCTTTTCAATCCATGTATGAAAATGCAATGCATTCATTCACACATAACATTCCTGTGCCTTCACCTCTTGGGAGGACGCCGCCAGCACACAGCCCATACAACTCAGCAATAGTGAAGGGGAACCCTTAGATTCGCTTTCTACCTCCACCAAATCCTCTTCATTATACATCATACATGTGCACATGTCCATGAACATCACATGATATCAATATGCCGGCATGACTTTTCATAAAAACTCATACACATTCATCATTTCAAAACATTATAGGAATGACCACCCTTAAATACAGTTCATAAATACTTGAGAATAAAACATATTTTCAAAAGGGTTTGCTTGCTTACAATGAAGTAATAAAATCACATTTTAAAAAAAGTTTGCTTGCTTATAATGAAGCAATAAAATCACATTTTCAAAGTTGTGCTTGCTTACCTCCTCAGTCGGTGTTCTCAACCTTCTCCTTCCTTTTTCCCCATACAAGGAAAATGGATATTTTATCCATCCATTCCATATCTTAGGTTGCTTTCTATGCTTGCTTTATAACCATTCATTACCTCATTCCCATAGAGGTTAATCTTATAAATATACTTGGTCATTACCCATTTATATGGATTTTTATCCATAAATCTTTTAAAAATTCCATCAATATATCCTCATAAAATGTAAAAATAAATCTCAAATTTTCCCAAAATCATGCTGTTCACTGTTCATAGTTACTATTCATGATCACTGTTCATGAGGTTACTGTTCACGTTCACTGTTCACACGAGGATAGTGTTCACAGCGACTTGGGTTACTGTTCATGGGTTCCAAAAATTGATATTTTTTCCAAAAATAAAAAATACCATGACATAGCTTACGTTTAGTATATCATGAAAAAATTCATGAATTTTGAATTTATCATCCTTAACTTGGCTAAATAAATCATTTTCCCCATATACTAAAAATTCAACATAATTTCACTTAAGCATAATCCTTAAATTCAAAAATCATGAGATTAATATATCATCATTCCAACATCATAACTATCATAAACATTCATCCCAAATCATCATTTATCAATATTGGAGCATTATTTACACATATCATATGTTATCTTCCCGAATGCTCCATTCTTGCTCTAAATTTTTGATATTTTAGCATAATTCCAATTAAGTATTATAACTATGCTTATTTTCTCATATTTAGGCATTATCTAAGCATGGTTTTACCCTACTTAACATCCAAAAGAAATTTGAAAAGAATTTCCTTACCTCAAGTGGAAAACTCCCCTCCTACTCGGCTCTTTTTCTCTCTTTCCTTCTCTCCTTCTTTCTCTAAAGGCCGAAATGAATTTTGGGGGTTGGAAATGCTCAATGGAGCTGGGATTTGTGCATTTGGACGTTCACCACACTCCCCTATTTATAGCATGACATTTTTCATAAAATTATAATTTACCCCCTTGCTTGAGGTACTTAATTCTAAATATCTTTTTCCAATTTCCATGATTTTTCTTGAGCAATGTGCAGCCACCCTAGCTACTGTTCACTCCCCCTAGCTGCAGCTATTTATTTATGAATTTTAATTTATTAAAATTAATTATTTTAAGCTAATTAAATCTCAACCGTTGATTCTTGATAAGATTGATTTTGGACCATTGGATTTTGGCCCAAAAGTCAAGCCTCCAGCAACCATTGCAGCTTTTCATTAATTATTTAATTTTTTTAATTAATTAAAATTAACCCCAAAGTCAAATATAATTAATGAAAAAGTGAAGCTACTTTTTGATCTCCAAATGACGTTTCATCTTGACCTTTAATTCATGTTTTTTTTATCATATCCTAAATCATTCATCATGTTCATCATAATTTTTTGTCCATCCATCAAAAAATTCACTTTAATCCGACTTCCGAATTGCAAGTTATGAATTTTTCTTCATTTTCTCTCAAAAATCCACAAAAAATCCGAAAATACTAAATAAATCAAAAAGTGGTTTTTTTTGTCCTTTTGTGAGAAGCTTTCTTTTTTGTCTTTTATGATTAAGTTAATCCAAAGTAATTAACTTAACATATTCCTTAATCCCACAGTTACTATTCACATTTCACTCTTCACGTGCACTATTCATCCGATTTTACATTCCATAATTAGCTATTTAATCCTACAATGTTATATATTGCAAAATATCATTAATATATATTTCATATAAATATCATTAGATTACCTAGGATTTATAATCCTAGGGTTTCATACATGCCTCCAAGATCAGGGTTTCACAATCCTCCCCCCCTTACATTAGGTTTCGTCCTGAAACCTGTCATTTTCCATCACGCTTCTACTGCGCAATTTTCATCTTATCATATCATTAATCATCGATTATCTCTAAAAGAGGTCAGTATCCACTGCTCTTTTTCCATATACACATGACATATATGTGTAAATTTAATTGATTCTATAGCAAAGAGTCATCTTTGCATCAAAATTTCCTCTATTCATTAATCTTTCAAAAGTCGATTAGCCTCTTCCGACTTTTGTAATTCCTTTTTCACTATATAGTGTTTACAACTAGGTTATACCTGTGTAGACTACAATCTAGTCTTATTTCTATAAACCCATCATTATTGTGGAGAGATAATCCTCTCGCACCTATCTTCAAATGTATCAAGATTGGAAAATAATTCCAAACAGTTCATTTTCTTCCTTAATTTATGACATTACAATTTTATATGATATGTAAATATCATGATTTCTATTCATTCCATTCCTTTATTCTTTCTACATCTATCTCCCAATCATTGCTATGATACAACTTCCTGTGGTATCATATCTTTCCTTTCTTTTCATTTACTCTTTCTACACTTATCTACCATTCTTTGATATGATACTATTCCTGTCTCATCATAAAAAGCATCATAACTTTATAAACATATAGATCTAGATATTATTTCTACCTATCTATCAATTCATACTTTGATACCTACTTTTGTGATATCACACTTTTCCTATCATCATCCTTAATTTTCTCTTTCTACGCCTATTTACAAATCCTTGCTCTGATACCAATCTTTGTGGTATCAGACCTATACTTTTATTATCCTTTATTTTCTCATTATTCTCGCTATTTACCAATCCTTGCTCTGATACTAATTTCTATGGCGCCCCGAACCGAGGTGCCTAGAAGCCTTACTCCGGGACCGTTTTGGATTGGTAAACGTGACTCAAGATTGTTGCCCTCATCACACGGTGGGTTCTTAATTGGATCTCGTCCAAATTTTTTTTTTTTTCTTTTTCTTTCATCACATAAGATATACTCATCATCATTCATAATGGACTCATCCATATCATCATAAATCATCAATTTCTTATATTATTCATAACTTCATAATTTCATACAATCTATGTCCTTTCTCATCATATCCCATTAGGGTATCTATTCATACAAAAATCTACTAACCTTTGTAGATTCCTCTTTTCCTTTAGCAACACATGTCTTTCATCTCTTTGCTTCCCCTACACCTGTCTGAGGTTGGGAAAACAAAACATGAGTCGAAACTCAATAAGCAAGCATTTTTCATTTTAAATGCATTCCTCTCCATTCGATAAAAGACACTTACCAAGTGATCAACTATCAAATGCACAGAAACCTTTTTATAAAAATCATTTCATAAACTTTGGATGTGCAAATGTTTCCTTTCCATTCCTGATATAAACCTTCGTGTGCGGGTACGCTAGCCCAAGGAACATCTCACATAGCATGATTCAATACGCCGGCTCTCTCCGACTTGGCCTCATTAAGGGGAACCTTTCGTCCTCTTGACGCCTACATGGTCTCCTACATGCATGACTTTTAATTTCCCCGACATTATATACCTCTTACAATAGGTGACTTGTCATTCTCATGTAGAGAATTATTTGCACCATCCCTTAAAAATATTATTTTCAAATCCATGCTTTCCTTTTCAATCCATGTTTGAAAATGCAATGCATTCATTCACACATAACATTCCTTTGCCTCCACCTCTTGGGAGGACGCCGCCGGCACACAGCCCATACAACTCGGCAATAGTGAAGGGGGACCCTCTAATCCGTTTTCTACCTCCACCAAATCCTCTTCATTATACATCATACATGTGCACATGTCCACGAACATCACATGATATCAATATGCCGGTATGACTTTTCATAAAAACTCATAAACATTCATCATTTCAAAATATTATAGGAATGACCACCCTTAAACACATTTCATAAATACTTGAGAATAAAACATATTTTCAAAAGTGTTTGCTTGCTTACAATGAAGCAATAAAATCAAATTTTCAAAGTTGTGCTTGCTTACCTCCTCAGTCGGTGTCCTCAACCTTCTCCTTGCTTTTTCCCCATACAAGGAAAATGGATATTTTATCCATCCATTCCATGTCTTAGGTTGCTTTCTATGCTTGCTTTATAACCATTCATTACCTCATTCCCATAGAGGTTAATCTTATAAAGATACCTGGTCATTACTCATTTATATGGATTTTTATACATAAATCCTTTAAAAATTCCATCCATATATCCTCATAAAATATAAAAATAAATTTCAATTTTTCCCAAAATCACGCTGTTCACTGTTCATAGTTATTGTTCATGATAACTGTTCACCCCCCGAGGTTACTGTTCACAGCGACGTGAGTTACTGTTCACAGCGACGTGGGTTATTATTCATGGGTTCCAAAAATCGATATTTTTTTCAAAAATAAAAAATACCACGACATAGCTTATGTTTAGTATATCATGGAAAAATTCATGAATTTTGAATTTATCGTCCTTAACTTGTCTAAATAAATTATTTTCCCCATATACTAAAAATTCAACATAATTTCACTTAAGTATAATCCTTAAATCCAAAAATCATGAGATTAATATATCATCATTCCAACATCATAACTATCATAAACATTCATCCCAAATCATCATTTGTCAATATTGGAGCATTATTTACACATATCATATGTTATCTTCCTGAATGCTCCATTCTTGCTCCAAATTTTTGATGTTTTAGCATAATTTTAATTAAGCATTATAACTATACTTATTTTCTCATGCTTAGGAATTATCTAAGAATTTTTTTACCCTACTTAATATCCAAAAGAAATTTAGGAAGAATTTCCTTACCTCAAGTGAACTCCCCTCCTATTCGGCTTTTTTTCTCTCTTTCCTTCTCTCCTTCTTTCTCTAAAGGCCAAAAATGAATTTTGGGGGTTGGAAATGCTCAATGGAGCTGGGATTTGTGCATTTGGACGTTCACCATGCTTCCCTATTTATAGCATGGTATTTTTCATAAAATTATAATTTACCCTCTTGCTTGAGGTACTTAATTCTAAATATTTTTTCCAATTTTCATGATTTTTCTTGAGCAATGTGCAGCCACCCTAGCTACTGTTCACGCCCCCTAGCTGCAGCTATTTATTTATGAATTTTAATTTATTAAAATTAATTATTTTAAGCTAATTAAATCTGAACCGTTGATTCTTGATAAGATTGATTTTGGACCAATGAATTTTGGCCCAAAAGTCAAGCCTCCAGCAACCATTGCAGCTTTTCATTAATTATTTAATTTTTTTAATTAATTAAAATTAACCCCAAAGTCAAATATAAGTAATGAAAAAGTGAAGCTACTTTTTGATCTCCAAATGATGTTTAATCTTAACCTTTAATTCATGATTTTATCATATCCTAAATCATTCATCATGTTCATCATAATTTTTTGTTCATCCATAAAAAATTTCACTTTAATCCGACGTCCGAATTGCAAGTTATGAATTTTTCTTCATTTTCTCTCAAAAATCCACTAAAAATCCGAAAATACTAAATAAATCAAAAAGTGACTATTATGTCCTTTTGTGAGAAGCTTCCTTTTTTGTCTTTTATGATTAAGTTAATCCAAAGTGATTAACTTAACATATTCCTTAATCCCACAGTTACTATTCATATTTCACTATTCATGTGCACTATTCATCCGAATTTACATTCCATAATTAGCTATTTAACCCTCCAATGCCATATATTGCAAAATATCATTAATATATATTTCATATAAATATCATTACATTATCTAGGGTTTATAATCCTAGGGTTTCATATATGCCTCCTTCACATGCTAGCAGCCATTGTCACTAGCTAGACCATCAAGCATTGCTGCCTCGTCGCTGCCGACCAGCAATATGATGTCGTCGGCATCCCAAATCCAGCAATCGCCATCGCGATGCCGACATCCTGATCGGAAGATTCAAGTTGACGAAAAGCTTCAGCTCACCGCACTGACTTCTGAATCCAATGGCAACGATGCAATCGGTTCTGTCTTCACTGGCGGCCGTAACCAGATGAGTTTCCAAACCAGGAAAACCATTGCAGCTGTGCCGATTTTGGCCTTAGATTCTAGTAGCGGTTTCTAGTGTTTTCGATCTGGCCATTATCACCCTCATCGCCGGTTTCGTTTTGTGATTTCTACCCCATCACTGCTGCTCATTCTGGGCATCGCTTCCAGCAGCAATAGAGGTCATCGTTGTAGCTTTTGGTAGCGTTTCCAGTGGGTTGGGTTTTTCATATGCAAGCAGCAACCAGCGGCCAAATATCTACATGAACTGCAGTAGGTGTCCAGTGGCCGAATCCTAGAAGCCGTCATTTTTTTTAATGTGAAACTTAGATTGGGCGAAACCATTTAATTTACCCATCAAGTATGCGAAACCCACAGGCATTACGAAATCAAAATGCATATGTTTCAATCCGAATATTTCATAATTCTAAGATTCTAATTCCATGATTCTGTATAAATAAGACTGTAAAATAATTTCTCAATGAATTAATATGAAGATTGTTTTGATACCACTTGTTGGGAAAATCTTATTGATTAAAACCATTAATCACACCAAGATCCTCTATGCTAAATCATTAAGAAATATAAAATATAAGCGGAAGCATATCTGAATACATAGGAGCAATTATTGTTAAATCTTGTAGTTTTTGGGTCTTCCAAGTTTATGTACTAAGGTTTTTTAGAGAAGATGGTTTCTCTTTTCTAATGATGAGATATTAGAAAAGAAACCCTAATCAGTGCATAACCCGGGGACCACAACTGTTTATATAGGAAGCCTATCATTCGTATTTCTAATTTAGCCCATCATAAAAATAGAAATTAAAAATTACGCTATAGGGTTTCTGATAATTGGAAATTAATAATATATTTTGTGGGCATTTTATATCAATTTGGTGGGTAATTAATTGGTTTTAATGTGAAATTTGGTTTAAAACATGTTTTTACAATATTTAGGTATTAAATATTAATTTCAAGATATTTAATTAATTTTTGTAATCTTTTGGCTTGAAATTATATTTTTTATTTATTGCCATGAAATTAAATGGGCTTGAGATAATTTTTACAATGATAATTCACTAATGATTTTTGATGAATTAATGATTTAAATATTTTTACGCAGGTTTGCAAATCCTCAAAAACTGGGGCCCACCAGAAATTCAAGGACCGTCCAATCCAGAAAAAATCAGCCATCCAAAATCCACCGCTTATCCAATGTGTCCACGCCATCCAGTGCTGTCTACCGTCCATTCAAGGCTGGAATTTCCAGCTAATCCATGGCACCGACCTGCAGCAAAATTGCATGGCCCAAAAATAATTAGAAGCTGTCATCGTCCATTCAAATCCAGATCGTCTAATTAATGATGTTGTCCACTGATCCAATTAAACCAGATTTTGCAGCCTACAAAAATCAATTCTAGTCATCCATTCAGTTATCCAGAAATTCTAGCATCCATTTTAATTCCAGCAAGTGGGGCCTACTAGAAATCAACGGTCAGAAATTTACCACCGTCCAACCTGCTGCCCATATTAATCCACCGTCCATTTTTATTAAGCAGTCATCTTAGCCGCCCAAGCAAAAATCCAAGTTTCAGCCCCATTAACATCGGCACCTTCCAATTAAATCAATAGCACCAGGCCGTTGATTAATCTAAGCCTAAATCAGAGCCGTCCACCTTTGAGAGCAGCAACTAATCATCCAAGCTGTTGATTCGTTTCACCACCGCTCATCCATGCATTAAATCTGGCGATCCAAATTTTAGTGGGGTCCACCAGCTTATGCACATCCAGCCATCCATTTCCAGCAAAGCATCACCGGCCAGATTTTTGCAGCCAAATCCCTACGCAATTCAGATTGCGTTCAAAATGGACCCCACTCAACGCAGTTAATCCCTACGCAGTTTAGATTGCATACCAAATGGGGCCCACCTAAGCGCAGCATGGACAACTATATAAAGAGGAGGAATTGCAGCAGCATAGGACAATTCCAGCAAGAGGAGAAAAAATTCACGCAGAATTTTGGGAGAGAAAAATTTAGAGAGAGAGAGAGAGCAAGGTGGAGAGCACAGGCAAGAGGCGGGATGGTGAGTTGCGTGGAGCGGCCGACACACCATCGGGGCTTCAAACCAATAAGCTTTTCTATCTTTTCCCTTTTTAATTTTAATTAGCTTGTTTAAAATGGATTTGGATTTTAATTTTATTTTGGACTTAAACATGCTTGCCTAAACCCTAAATCTAGGGTTTAGGATGTAGCTTGCGTACAATGTAGCGCGGTATGAGTTTTAAATTTATTTATGGTAGATATTGTTGTTAATTTAATATCTTGGATTTTAATGCTTGCTTTGTACATTAGTCCGTACTTTAGCATAATTCTATATATTAGGTGATGGAACTGAGAGGCGGAAACCTAATATACGATAATCAAGATATTAAACCTGAAAATCTAAGACCATGAGAATAGACATGATGACCTTGAGAAATTCCATGAATAAACTATAGAACTTAATGGATTCTAATTAACTTAATCCCATGAGAATAGGTGGTTAAGAAAATTAGGGTACGCCTTGTAGGTTTCGAGAGAAGGTGCAAGGATAAATTAGGGTTTGTTCTTCTTTAACAAACAATATCCAGATTAAATCATTATACCACTACCCGTTGCAAAAGACGTATGTGAAATCCTAGACCCTAGGTACTTGCACTCTCGTTTTCTCTACTCTTTATAATTGTCAATTTTTTCTTCCCTTTTTTCTATTTCTTTTCCATTTTATTTACTATATTTTCTTCTCACTTTTCTATTTTATTTGCTATATTCTCTTCATATCCGACACGAAAGCGTTTAAAAGCAAAGTTTATAGTCCCGAATTCTCTTCATATCTACGACCCGTGAACTTGCGGTGAGATTGCGAACAAGTATTTTGGCGTTGTTGCTAGGGAATTCAGCATTACTTTAAATTTTGTTTTTAGATACTTTATTTTTTCCTTTATTTTTCTCTGTGTTATTTTTTTATAGGTAATTTTTTTAAAAATTGTTTGATGGCATACTGTAATAATTGGTGTAATGGCAGAATGGGTTCTAGATCTTTTCAAGATGATGGAATGAATGCTAGATCTTTTTATGATGATAGTATGGACTAGATTGAATTGTTGTGGAGAAAGTTAGATTTGTCGACTTTAAGAGTGGGTAGGAAAAATTCATATGAGGAGGGGACTTCAATGATAAATGCACCATACCAACAGGACTGGGTTCATGAGCAGCAAAATTATTATAACTTTGACAACCTTTATTTTGTTGAAAATCCTCTCTCAAACACTTATAATCATGATAGGCTTACACATTCAAACTTTTCCTGGTCTGATGATCTTTCCTTTCAATCTGAACAAAACTGCTTTCCACCTCAAACTCATGAATTTTATTATGAAAATTGGTTACCTATAGCTGCATCAGAGCCTGAAGAATCTGCCAACAATAAAATTTTGAAACAGGTTCATGAAGAACTTGATGAAATGAAAGAGCATTTGCAAATTCTAGGAGAAAAAGTTGCACAACAAGCTAACCATTTAAATGAGAACTTTGATGAACCTCCTATTCAATCATGCATGGACTCTATGAATTTTTCTGAGGATTATGGTGAAATTAATTATGATAAAATAATCTCATTTATTAAAGATCAAACAGAGAATGAAATACATGCAGATGAACAAACGCAGATTCAAAACTAGGCATATCACGAAGCCAGACTGAATGATGAGAATCAAGAGGAGAGTGAGGTGCAGGATGTTAGCAATGAGAAAATTCCAAATCAGTCAAGACCTAAAGAAGTTCAAGATGAAAGCAGTGAGAAAGAAATGATGATCAACGCATTCGAGGAAGCAAAGATAGAAAAGTCATCCCTACCATTCGAGCCGCATAAGCCATCATTAATTGTTTCACAGAGAGAAGATGAACAGTGCATTAACACTAAAGAGATGAACATTGAGGAACATAACTTGAGGAAAATTTCTCTCTTTTTATTTAGATCCTTACTTAGATACTAACAACATCTATGATTTTGCAGAAAATCATAACAAAATGATGATGCAGAAAGAGTTATTGGATATCACGTCTGGTGATAGTCCAAATTTCACAAGAGTGTGGAATGTACCACAAGAGAAATTAGAGAAAGACCTGCATGAACTTGTATTTGAAAGATTGGGCGTTGGTTGATGAAAACTATAGTCAGGTTGACGACTTGAAACCAAGCGCTTCCGGGAGGCAACCCGAACTTTTCATTTTTCTTTTAAGGGAGTCTTAGTTTTAGTTTTTCTTTTAGTTCTTTCTATTTAGAATTTTGATACTTTTTATTTTGAGCTTTATTGGTTATTTTCAGAGCCTACTTGGAAGGAAGCACCATGGGATGAAATTTCAGTTCAACTCGCCAAAACAGGGAAGTTAACATCTCACATTTTTACAATTACTCCTTTTATTTTGATGGCATGATTTACATTGAGGACAACGTCGATTTCAGGTGTGGGGGTGAATGTATTGCATTAATTTTCTCTAAGTATTGCTTTCACTACCCTAATGATTATATTTTTGTCACATTAATTTTTTTTTTTTTTGAAAATTTTGGGTAATTCTTGCAGAAATTGTGATATTAGATTGATTGAGACCCCACTTTGAACTCATGTATGTCTTATAAGCAAACCATACTTGGAATTTCAAAATCTTTGAGTTAAAGCAAAAAAAAAGTTGAACCTTAATGAGATACTAAATTTGTTTTTGAGTATGTACTTGTTGAAAATTCTTGGATTTTTGTCCTAAATCACTTAATGAAACTGATATACTTAAGAACCAATTCTGTTTTCTTTCACAATCGGAGTAATCATCTCTAATTTATCAAAGGTTTTCTAATATACACAATTGTCATTTGAGAAGCTAGTTTTTCCCATATACATGAAAAATTTTATTCTGGTTGAAGAAATTTCCGAAGCCAAAACTCTATTTAACCAATTCATGGACATGATTAAGGCATTTTTTTATGAGCTTATCTTTGAAAGTATAATAGTTGTTTATGCCCATTGAGCCTGGACTTAAAATTTTTCTAAACCTTAATTCCCACTTAGTTGAACCAACTTTGAAATTGAATTCTAAGCTGAAAAGTGAAACGGGAATAAGGTTCAATCTCCTCACTGTGCGAATAATGAAAATGACTTCCTAGATACTCTAAAATATGGTGAGAGAAATTATTGCCGGACTTGATAAAAAAAAACTGCTAACCAAGGGCAAGATCAGGTATGAAGGAGAATGAAAACACTAAGTGTGGGGGTAACTTTATTTCCTATTATAAAATGAGGCTCAAGTCTTGTGGAGATGATTTAATTTTTGAAAATTTTTGAAAATTTATTTTTCATGCCAAACCTAACCGTTGTCCTACTAAGCCCTTATGATCCTATGAATTGACTAATTGAGTTGGTAGGGGAAATTTAAATGTAAAAATTTGATGAGATATATATGAGGTAATTTGACTGATATTTTCTGCATTATTACCATTACTTGAATTATTGAATGTATGTATTGAATAACCAAATAAATGGGGAAGATATCTAATAATTAGGAGTTTATTGCGGGAGTTTTTGAACTCTTAATGATTGAAAGCAAATTAGGCGACAGGGTGTACAGTATTAGTTATGTGATAAGGGATTGTTGACCGAGATTTTCAAGGAGTATCATGTTTCAAAATTTTTAATTTAATACCCTTATTAGTTTTGATGATTGACTAAACATTTATTTTCAATTTTTGCTCAAAGTTTTGAAATTTTGCAATCTATTGTTGAAGTCCTTTATATTTGCTTGAGGACAAGCAAAAGTTCAAGTGTGGGGGTATTCGATAATTGAAAATTAATAATATATTTTGTGGGCATTTAATATCAATTTGGTGGGTAATTAATTGGTTTTAATGTGAAATTTGGTTTAAAACATGTTTCTGCAACATTTGGGTATTAAATATTAATTTCAAGATATTTAATTAATTTTTGTAATCTTTCGGCTTGAAATTACATTTTTTTTTATTTATTGCCATGAAATTAAATGGGCTTGAGATAATTTTTACTATGATAACTCACTAATGATTTTTGATGAATTAATGGTTTAAATATTTTTATGCAGGTTTGCAAATCCTCAAAAAGTGGGGCCCACCAGAAATTCAAGGACCGTCCAATCCAGAAAAAATCAGCCATCCAAAATCCACCGCTTATCCAATGTGTCCACGCCATCCAGAGCTGTCCACCGTCCATTCAAGGTTAGAATTTCTAGCCAATAAATGGCACCGACCTGCAGCAAAATTGCATGGCCCAAAAATAATCAGAAGTGGTCATCATCCATTCAAATCCAGATCGTCCAATTAATGCTGCTGTCCACCGATCCAATTAAACCAGATTTTGCAGCCTACAAAAATCAATTCTAGCCGTCCATTCAGTTATCCAGAAATTCCAGCGTCCATTTTAATTCCAGCAAGTGGGGCCTACCAGAAATCAACGGCCAGAAATTTACCACCATCCAAATTCCAGCCGTTGAAATTCATCAGCACCGTCCAACCTGCCGCCCATATTAATCCACCGTCCATTTTTATTAAGCAGTAATCTCAGCCGCCCAAGCAAAAATCCAAGTTTCAGCCCCATTAACATTAGCACCTTCCAATTAAATCAATAGCACCAGGTCGTTGATTAATCTAAGCCTAAATCAGAGCCGTCCACCTTGAGAGCAGCGCCTAATCATCCAAGCTATTGATTCGTTTCACCACCGATCATCCATGCATTAAATCTGGCGATCCAAATTTTAGTGGGGTCCACCAACTTATGCACATCTAGCCATCCATTTCCAGCAAAGCATCACCGGCCAAATTTTTGCAGCCAAATCCCTACGCAATTCAGATTGCGTTCAAAATGGACCCCACTCAACGCAGTTAATCCCTACGCAGTTCAGATTGCGTACCAAATGGGGCCCACCTAAAGCGCAGCATGGACAACTATATAAAGAAGAGGAATTCCAGCAGCGTAGGACAATTCCAGCAACAGGAGAGAAAATTCACGCAGAAATTTGGGAGAGAAAACTTTAGAGAGAGAGAGAGAGTAAGGTGGAGAGCACAAGCAAGAGGCGGAATGACGAGTTGCGTGGAGCGGCCGACATACCATCGGGGCTTCAAACCAATAAACTTTTCTATCTTTTACCTTTTTAATGTTTTTTTTTATTAAACCCTTTTTAATGTTAATTAGCTTGTTTAAGATGAATTTGGATTTTAATTTTATTTTGGACTTAAACATGCTTGGCTAAACCCTAAATCTAGAGTTTAGGATGTAGCTTGCGTACAATGTAGCGCGGTATGAGTTTTAAATTTATTTATGGTGGATATTGTTGTTAATTTAATATCTTGTGATTTTAATGCTTGCTTTGTACATTAGTCCGTACTTTAGCATAATTCTATATATTAGGTGATGGAACTGAAAGGCGGAAACCTAATATACGATAATCAAGATATTAAACCTGGAAATCTAAGACCATGAGAATAGGCATGAAGACCTTGAGAAATTCCATGAATAAACTATAGAACTTAATGGATTCTAACTAACTTAATCCCATGAGAATAAGTGGTTAAGAAAATTAGGGTATGTCTTGTAGGTTTCGAGAGAAGGTGCAAGGATAAATTAGGGTTTGTTCTCCTTTAACAAACAATATCCAGATTAAATCATTATACCACTACCCGTTGCAAAAGACGCATGTGAAATCCTAGACTCTAGGTACTTGCACTCTCGTTTTCTCTACTCTTTATAATTGTCAATTTTTTCTTCCCTTTTTTCTATTTCTTTTCCATTTTATTTACTATATTTTCTTCTCACTTTTCTATTTTATTTGCTATATTCTCTTCATATCCGACACGAAAGCGTTTAAAAGCAAAGTTTATAGTCCCGAATTCCCTGTGGATCGATAATTTATATACTACAATCTACGACCCGTGCACTTTCGGTGAGATTGCGAACAATTTCTACGCATAGGAGACCCATACTTTATTAGATGATTTAGGCCCATAAAACCTTATAAGATCACTTTAAAAATTGAGCCGTTATTTATGACAGTGTATATAATTAATATACATGTGTGTCTAAAATTTCAACAAATTATTTCCGAAGGATGAAACTTGGCCGAAAGCCAGCCACAAGCTTCTCTTTTCAGCCGTATATACAAGTGCTTGATCAGTACAATACAAGAAAATACGGACACGAGCAGCTGAAAATTTGGAACACAGTACTAGGAACGCCACCCAAACATAAGCAGCCGCTAGCGATAAGCCAAACATGGTAGAAATAAAACCAGGCAGCCCTTGTTTTTGGCATGAATATAAAACCATCCCCCGTTTTTCCTTTTGGAATTAGACTACCCACAGAACTACAGTTCCTACCGCACACAAGAAATAAAATGGGCCTCTTGACAAATAACAGTAGGGGTTTATTATGCCAGATTGATTGCAAGGGTCCCTCACCAACAGATAGAGGAGGCGTACCACGAGTCTTATGCTTGATTATGAGAATCCACGGTCATCAATCTCAAGGAATTCCTTGATCCAAGCCAGATTTACTGACCCACCTTTTGACACAACAAAACTGTCGAACGTCTCCATGGGCTTCACTTCAAGTGGGTTCGCGAGGGATCCTGCATCCTTAGAGAAATCAAAGAAGTCGTCAACGTTGAGCTCATCCTTTGGATCTCCGCCTTGGGTTGTTGTATGCCCTTTTTCGCCCTCCTCACAGCGGCCTTGCGGGCCGCCAATCCCATATGGGGCCGGCCTGGCTTGGCCCTTCTGGTTTCTTACTCTCTTGCTCAAATGAGAATTCCAGTAGTTCTTTATCTCATTATCTGTTCTCCCTGGCAGCCGTCTGGCAATTAAAGACCACCTGAAAAGCACAAAGCAATGACAATTCATGAGAAGTCCACGAATTTGAATTCAATTCACCCTTGGCAAGAGCGCTACAGAAGGAAACTAGAGCTGGGATCGTAATTGAGTTGGATGCGGCATCCAAGAAACCTTACCTGTTCCCTAAGAGCTTATGCAACCTGATGATCAAGTCCTCTTCTTGATCTGTTATGTTTCCTCTCTTGATGTTGGGCCTCAGATAATTCAACCACCTGAGCCTGCAACTCTTCCCGCATCGATTCAGACCTGCAAAAAGCCAATACTAGTGTATGAGAACAAGCAGGTAGTCATTTTTCCCTCCTGCATATTATGAATCCAATTAAGCAAAAGGACCTGCTTTAGCTGGTACTGATCTCCACCTCTTGTCTCCGTGAACTGCTATGCACTCAGCTAGCTTTCGATCTTCCTCCGCTGTCCAGGCTCCTCTGTTTTTGTCCTTTTGGACGGACTGATCCACAGGCTTTGTAGTCATTCTTTTTCGCCTCGTGTGTTTCTCAGGCGTTTGTGAGTGTATCACCAGTGTGTTTTTCAGGCGTTTGTGAGTGTATCACCAGGAAATGGGTGAGAGGAATATCTTGAGGAGCCGGCGGTGAATGATTGCAAAATAAATAACTTAGGCCTGTATATGTGATCGGGAGGATCCCTTCATCTACCCTTCTTGGTCTTGAGAGGAACCCAACTACCACCTCATTTGCCCAAGTAGAATATTCACCAACTGGTACAGACGAATCCTTATTTCCTATCGCTTTCCTATGTTAAAATGAAAACAGAATTTTGTTGGAGGGAAGCGAGGACATGCCATTCAGTAAAAATTAAAAAAAAAAAAAAAAGGTTACTGCACCCGGGTGCATTAAAGATAAGTGCACCAAGGTGCACAGGATCGCAATCCTTCATTTACAAGTATAACAGTGTGTATTGCCGAAAACATAAAACAACATAATAAGTATTATAGAGTATCAAACAGTACATTTGATAATATTGATTGATTGAGGAAAAATATCGATACTAATGATTAAAAAGATGAAATTAATTATAAAAATATCGATAATTATTAGGATGTCGACTATAGTTAATTATAGCCCATTTGACTGAAGGAAGAAAAGGCTTGTATTAAGGGAGCACATAGTCGCTGTAGCTGTGTAGTTGTGAATGAAGCATAACAGACCGATAAATTTGGAATACTCACTGGTTTATATATTATAAGGCATCCATCTCAAGCGAACCTTCAGTAGAGTATGACTGGCAAATAGTTATTGCAGTCCTTAAAATCATTGACATAGCCTTCCAATGATTACAGACGTTGGGATGCTAATAATTGAAAGTAAAGACAGGGAACATTTTTCCCCGTGACAAACCAACCATGCATGATGGAGGAGCCGGCTGGCTCGGGATCGTTAGGTGGCATGGATTTGCTGTCTTGGTAAGTGTCTGGTTGGATTGGCCGTGCGGGCTGCTCATATAACGTTTTAGTTTTGTGTGGTGTGGGAACTGATAAAACTTATGATATAAGAAGATTTTGGTGTAAAAGTTTTTAAAATTGGAGAAAATAATATGATATAATCGATTTGATGATTGAAAAATAAGGTAGTTATATGGAAAATTGTGAAAAATAATTAAAAATAGAGTTAGTTGTATAGAAAAATTTAATGGAACAATTGAAAAGTAGGATAGTTATAGAAAGTGAAAAATTTTATATGAAAATTTTTTAATTTGGAAATTTTTATACGTAAATTATTTATTATATAGAAAATAAGCGACCTTTAACATTCGTAGGATATGTCTATGTAGTAGACATTCTACTTTGTTTGAAAACTAAAAGCTCAATATGCCCATAGTGTACTCTCTCTTTCGAAAGTGGTCTACATTTGTTGCTCGTAAATATAAGATTAGTCTAATTCTGAAGAATTTTAATTCAAAATAGAATTATGAGGAGAAGTGATCTTGTTAGCCCGGGCTAAGCGAATGCTCTTCATATAGTTATTTATCTAAATGTATTTAATATATAAATCAAGTTTTATTATTTTTCTACCTTTAAAAATCTCAGAAAATATACACATATATCAAAAAATAGTAAAACTTAGTTTATATATTAACTTAGATAAACAACTGTTTGAAGAAAAAAGTAAAAAAATATTATAAATGAATTTTTTTGAAATTGCTAAGCGAGACATTAGCTTAGCCCAAATTAAGAGGATTATTCTTCAATTATGAGTTTCGACTAGTTTCAAATGTGGAACCACTTTTGTTTTTATAAACCATTGAAACCTTTTTATAAATCCAAATCATCTATTATTTCAAATAATATTGATTAGTTAACCTTCATAAGATTTTCATTGAAATGATTGTGGTATCGAGTTTTATTCTCCGATTTAATGATTTACTTTTTTTTACTAGGGTATTTTATATTACATCTCAGTACATCTTTATTGATCCACTTTTAATAGATCGGTTGCATTGCAAGACACTGGAAGGGGGCATTTCTTCACCTCCTCTACTTCTCCACCCAATTCTGAAAAAATCCAAGCGAGATGCGGTGGTAACTTTCCCATTGCCAGGAAGGATAAACGTGCAAAAGAACCAATTGAAACAGTAAAATGACGGAGCATGTGTTGTGCATGTGAGTTAGCTTTTAGCACAACGAGAAAAAAAGTCACCCCCAAAAAAATGTTTCTTTGAATGCTTTCAACTTTCCGTGTCACAATTTTCAAGCATATGGTCCACGAGAAATGATGGCCATTCTTACGAAAAATGAGTCACAAGCATTCATCAAGCCCAAGGGACATTACCGAGCAAATTGGGAGAGAAATTAATGATGAAGAAATCCCTTAATCAGGCCGACTTGCGCAATGGAAGGTCTAGGGTTTCCCTTCATTTTTCGTTTTTTCTTTTTTGGAGATTCACAAGATAGATCTTATAAATTTACATAATTGTGTATGTGATTACGATAGTATTCAATGGCTTGTTACTTAGTAACAGCTTCATGCATTTTGTATTTGTAATAAATTTTTTAATTTTTTCTTCATCTTGATGCACGCCGAAGCGTTTTATTGTGAGTATATGCTAGTGATTAATGCTAATTCTTGTGATTTTAATGATTAACAAACTCAATTGAAATATATTTTGCGAAACTAATGAGTTGGCGCGTAACGTGAAGTGGACTTTTAATCTTCATATCAAAGTATAAGTTAGAAGAAATGCATTGTGTTAATTAAGCCTTAAAGGTCTCCAAACAAGATATAAGGAGTTGACAATGACACGGCAAGATGATTCAAGATTACAAGTCTAAATTCCGTAATGCAATAGTGAAATTGCATTACAAGTTGACTATAATAGCAACTTTGATGAATTCGCATGCCAAGTTAACTCAACTTGCAACTTTATGGCACATCTAGGGAATAGATAGGTTTTGGTATGTTTTTTAAGTTGCGAAATCACATTCTAAGTTTACTCCGCCCATGACTTGAGTGAAGTATCATGTCAAGTAGACTCAAGATGCTACTTCAGGGTTCAAATGCTAGACAAAGTGGTTTTAAAGAATTCACAAGGCTAGTAAAGTCAAGCCCAAATAGACTCAAGATGCAACTTCTGTAAAGTTGAAATCCATGTCCATTTAGCAACAACTTGAAATGAATTGCTGGAGATAGAATTCAAATATGCTCAAGTAAGAAAGTGAAGTTGTATATCAAGTTGATTTTATATGCGACTTGAGTGTAATTAAAGGTAAAGTAGGCTTCATGATTGGCTTTAGGTGTATTGTACAAAATATAGTATTTTGAAGAATCTCATGATAAGTGAAGTCACAACCAAGTTGACTTCACATTCAACATGAGTAAAGCCTCAAGCTAAGTTGGCTATCTTAGAATTCAAGTAAAGAAGAATAGACTGGCTAGTTTTATGGTTGAGCTTCAAAGTAAAGTTTTAAGTCAAGTCAACTAAATGTATGACTTGGGTAGTATACATTTTAAGAGTTAGTGAGATTTTTAGTAGATGTTTAGAGAAGCTTCACTTGTGATTTAGGTAAAGTTGTAACCAAAGTTGACTTTACCTGTGATTTGGCTCTATGATGGTAAAAAAGTATGAACATTAGAACATTAAATTCACAACACCTACTTTTAAATAGTTCTATCTCCTTCAAATCTATAAAAAACAATACTTTAAGAGCTATGTGGGTTAGCTAAGACATTTATTGAGCTTTTATCTTAGATATTCAAGCAACTCAAGTGCTCTTAACTATTTTTAAAGCTTTAAGTTCTACATCTACAAGAGTTTTCTAATTCAATATCTTCTTTTATATTGATTCAAGATTCCTACAATTAGTTGAGTATAAATTTATAAAGTATAGAATTTTTCTTTATTTTATAGTTTTGGGTTGTCTTGTATAAGTGTTGGAGACCAAATTTAAGAAGAGACAAAATGGGAGTTGATTGTTATGTGTCTTACCAATTATTTTATCTTTATTATATAATCTTCTAGGGTTAGAATCTAGAAAAGAACATTGACTCTAGTTGATACAGATGGAAAGCCAAGACAAAGGGGTGTATGCTTGGAACTGTAGAGTAGAAAGTTCGTCCCGAACAATTACATATTGTGACTATTATGTACTTTGATTATTACATTTGTTCACTTTCTTATTATGTTAATTTATATTTCCTAGCACTTGCTCATTCAAGGTGATTTATTTTCAAAGTCGTTTGTAATTTCATTAAATTTTATAATCGAATTAATCTTTCCTCTCTTAGGTTAAGCCATAATATCATGACCAACATTTATTTCATATCAAAATTTATAAATTTTGAATTTTTATACATATTTTTATAAAATTTTAAAAATAAAAAAAATTTCACATCTTTTCTGTGCTAAGGAATGTGATCTAATGATTTTTTTTAAAATTTTTGTAAAAGACATATATAAGTGCAATACTGGTATATGAACTAACTATACTTTGACCCACATATCAGCAAAAAAGAAGATATTAAAAATACAAAATACATGAGGTTTATATGGTATTAGCATATGTATGCAAATAAACAGTCTAAATTTGAAGGAGTTTATTTTTAATTAACCTTCCAACTTTATGTATTTGCATTTTTTCCTTGTATTTGAATATTTACAAAAATAATCCTTGAAGTTCGGTTGTTTTGTAAATTAATAACCCTTCGTAATGACCAACTGCTAACAAAATTATTTTCATCAAACTACCCTCATTTTTCAATTGGAATTTTTACCAAATTAACCTTTTAACTTCTCATTTTAAAAAAAATTAATGAAATTAAGTAGTTTATTTTATGGATATGTATTGTGTGAAATTGATAATTAATAATATATTTTGTAGGCATTTTTATACTAATTTGGTGGGTAATTATTTGAGTTTAATATGAAATTTGGTTTAAAATGTGTATTTGCAACATTTGTGTATTAAATATTAATTTAAAGTGATTTAAATAATTTTTGTGATCTTTTGACTTAAAATTATATTTTTTATTTGTTGTTATACAATTAAATGGGCTTGAAGTATTTTTTATTAATAACCTGTTGATGAATTAATCATTTAATTACATTTTTTATTGCACATTAATAAGTGCAGGCATGGGGCCCACCAAGCAGATCACGTGACTAGGCCATGATCAAGCAGCTGCTCATCTGGACCGTCCATACCGCAGATCACGTTCACCAAAATCTCCACCGTCCAATCTGAAATCTGGACCGTCCAAGAAAATCATCCAGATGAGATCCAGCACGAGAAATTAATGCTGAAAATTTCAGAACATCTGAACTGTCCAGATTTTTAGCCATGAAACCGGTCCATTCATTTTAAGCGACAGAAAAAAAAATAAATCGTCCAGCAATGCAGAAAGCATCGCCAAATATAAATCAACAGCCCGATGTAATGCATATCAGCCGTCCTATCCATTAAAGTCCCCAAGCAGCCCAACTGTGCAATTTCAGTTCCTCTCGAACAGCAGTTGTGCATGATGGATTAGTAGTCCATGCAAGCACAGACCGATCGCGTAATTCAAATACTTGCACAAGCAGGGATTCACGATGCGCAGACACAGAAAATTAGAGCAGAAAAAATAGAGGAAGTGAGAAAATTTTGAGGGTTTTATACGGCAGAAAATTAGAGAGAGAAGGAGCAACGGGGTGAAGAGCACGAGGCAAGAAGCAGAGCAAGGAGTTACGTGAAGTGGCCAACACACCATCGGGTTTTCCAACCAATAAGCTTTTTTTTTTCTTTTAATTTTTATTGTCTTGTTTAAGATGAATTTTAATTTTAATTTTATTTTGAACTTAAACATGCTCGGTTAAGCCCTAAATCTAGGACTTAAGATGTAACATGCATACAACGTAGCAGAGTGTGTTGTTTTAATTTATTTATGATGGATATTATTGTTAATTTAACATCTGGTGATTTTAATACTTGTTTTGTACATGGGCCTATACTTTGACATGATTCCATATATTAGGTGATGGAACCGATAGATGAGAATCTAATATACGATAATTAAGATATTAAATATGAAAATCTAAGATTATGAGAATAAGCATGACAACTTTGAGGAATTCCATGAATAAACCATAGAACTTAATTGAATTTAATTAACTTAATCCCATGAGAATAGATGGTTAAAAAAATTAGGGTGCGCCTTATCGGTTTCAAGAGAAGGTGCAAACATAAATAAGAGTTTGATTTTTTTAACAAATAATATCCGAATTAAATAATTATACTATTACCTGTTGCAAAAGACACATATGAAATCTTAGACCCTAGATACTCGCATTCCTATTTTCTAATATTTGTTATGAGTTCTGAATTCTATTTTCTCTTCCCACCTTTCTACTTTCTATTCCATTTTTACCTACTTTACTCATTTCTACATACAGAAGCGTTTTAAAGAAAAATTTTTACTCTTGAATTCTCTGCGGATCGATATTTTATATACTACAATCTACGACTCATGCACTTGCGATGAAATTGCAAACATTGTGTTAATAAAAATCCTAATTGACTTTTTATGATTAACAAACTAATTAAAATAAACTAGAGGAAACTAATAAATCTTGTGTATTATGAAGACTTTAGAATTAGCTAGAACATATTTCAAATTATATTATAACAATTCATCTTAGGCAAGTGAGACTTAAAAGTGAGATCTAACTTTGAAATCTATCTCACCTCGATTTGAAAGTGAAATTGATCTCACATCAGGTTGAGGCATATGTCAAGCAATTTTAGATTCCAAGGAATACAAAAAATGAAATTGATTCTAAAATCGATCTCAACATTGACATCAGTGGTGAAATGGGTCCCAAATTAATTTCATAATTGATCTTAATCAAGAACTAGCTAAAATGACTAAGTGAAGCAAGTTTACAAGTTATATGAAATCAATCTTAACTCAAATCTCAGAGTGAGATCGAAGTTGAAAAAGATCTCAGATTGACCTCAAAGTAGCCGTTGGAACAATTTCAATTGAAGAAGATCAAATCTAAGTTGAAGCCTATTTCAATTCAGACTCCAAGTTCAAATCAAAGTCAAATTGGTTTCACATTAATCTTAGGTAATGCATGGAGTTTTCTCTACAAGATAGGAGCATCACATTTCAAAGTTGAAGTGTGAAATTAATCTTTGTGCAACCTTAGAACTGAATCAAAGTGAGATTGTTCTCAATATCGATCCCACTCAAATTGAAGGACAGGCCAAGCCAAGAAAGGTAGGACGGAATCAACGTCCAAAATCGATCTTAGAGTGAAATTGATGTCAAATTGATTTCAATATCGATATCAATTCTGACCTTCTTTGGAAAGTAAAGCATTAAGAAGCTAAAAAATCAAGATCAAGTGAAGTTGATGCTAAGATAAATCTCATATCGATTTAAGGGATGAAATCTGTAAGATTTATGATGTTTTTGATGGTCTTGATGATAATTTTGTGATTGATGATGATGATTTTCTTATTAATGGATTTGTGACATTGTAGTGAATGTTTATATATAGATGTGCAAATGGTTGTAATTTGGTTTAGTTAAAAATGGATCTTTAAGATTCCATGGCTTTTATATGTTTAAGACCTTGTGGTTTTGAACTTGCTCGAGAGATCTACATCAATTGTGATTGAGGAGAACTTCATTGCTGATTGATTAGTTGTATTACTTTTTTTATTTTCATTTGAATGTGTATTACCTGGGTGTGGGCTATACATTAAGAGAAGGTGAATCAACAAGTGGGTGAGATTTGATTTATTGCTTCAATGTCATCAATCCAGAAGACAATTTAGTTATGAAATTGTAATAATGTATCTAATCGTCATTATGAACTAATGGAACCTAATCTTGGTGTTTGCTTAGGAAGCGGATTAGGTGTGATTCGCCTGAACCATGATAAATATTCCGTTTGTTAAATTGTTTTACTTTTTATGCATTGATTGTAACAACTAGTTATGGTAGTATTATTGTATTGTAATTAAAATTTTAATTGAAATATATTTTTATTTTTCCCGAATTCACCCTCTCTTTAGTATTTTCCTATTTAGTTATTACTATAAGACCAACGAGTGGTTGA
The DNA here is from genome assembly GCA_030490835.1 of Annona cherimola. Classification (NCBI taxonomy): domain Eukaryota; kingdom Viridiplantae; phylum Streptophyta; class Magnoliopsida; order Magnoliales; family Annonaceae; genus Annona; species Annona cherimola. The sequence goes on along the minus strand of CM059973.1, from coordinate 56,941,154 downwards.
TAATTGGTAGATCATAATATATATTAGTGGATATTTTTATGCCAATTTTGTGGGTAATTATTCGAGTTTAGTGTGAAATTTGTTTTAAATGTGTATTGGGCAACATTTGGGTATTAAATATTAATTTCAAGTAATTTAAATAAATTTTGTGATCTTTTGGCTTAAAATTGCATTTTTATTTGTTGCCATTAAATAAAATTGTGTTTGATATGAATTTATGCAATAATTGAGCTTCAAATAATTTTGAAGTTGTTACCAATTGCTTATTAACATCAATTAATTATTTAAATACCTTTGATGCAGGTTTTACAAGTTCAAGAAGTGGGGCCCACCATTTAAAGCCAGAAATTTCAAAAATAATTCCAACCATCTATTCATTCAAGATCACGTCCAGCCAGATCTGCATCACCCATCTGATCACTTTAATACTCAGCAAAATTCCACCACCCAAATTAATATCTAAGCCATTTGTTTTCATGCCAAATCACGGCCAGAAATTCTGGACCGTGCAGATTTCCACCGCTAATAGCATAGATCCCAGCCGTCCACACCGAACCAATTTTCGGCCATCCAGAAAATGAAATCCAAGTAGTCCTTAGATGTCTCAAAATTTGGCCATCCATTTTCAGCAGCTTAATTCCCACCGTCTAAATTAATCTAAACCGTCGATTTAAAGTCATCAACCACCGCTTGAGCCATGCTATCTTTTAAACCAAGCAAATCCCAGCTGACCACCGATCATGCACAACCGGATAGATCAAAGCTGCCCATTTAATTTTAATATTTTGCAAACCAATCTGTTTAGCCGTCCAACAAGAAACGATGCAAATTTGTGTCCAGCAGTCCAGCAAAAATTGCACCGTCCAATTTCCAAACTTCCATGAAAAGCCACAGACCAATCAAGATCCACCCTTCAGTTGAATTGCACAACTAGATGAAATGCAATTGGGATTGCGTTCGAGAGAGATGGACGACCACTAGCACTGGATTATATATATACATAGGTGTTCATCCAAGGAGAATTACACAACAGAGAGAATTTTTGGAGAACAGAAAAAATTCACGACAGAAAAGAGAGAGAAACTTAGAGAAAGTTAAAGTAGCAGGGTGGAGAGCAGCAGAGAGCATATGGCAAGAGGTGAAGCAGCAAGTTGCGTGAAGCGGCCGACACACCATCAGGGCTTCCAAATAATAAGCTTTTCTTTAATCTTTCCTTTTTATTTTTAATTGTCTTGTTTAAGATGATTTTGAATTTGAATTTTATTTTGGACTTAAACACACTTGGCTAAGCCCTAAATCTACGGTTTAGGATGTAGCATGCATATAATGTAGTGTGCTGTGTGGTTTTAATTTATTTATGATGAATATTATTGTTAATTTAATGTCTTGTAATTTAATGCTTGCCTAGTGTTTGAGCTCTCATTTTGGCAATAATTTCATAAATATAAGGTAATGGAACCGATATGTGGAATTCTAATGTACAATAATCAAGATATTAAACCTGGAAATCTATCTTGAGAATAGGCATGATGACCTTAAGGAATTTCATGAACAGCCACAGAACTTAATGCATTCTAATTAACTTAATTTCGTGAGAATAAATGGTTAAGAAAATTAGAGTACAACTTGTAAGTTTCGAGAGAAGGTGCAAGGTAAATTAGAGTTTGTTCTCCTTTAACAAACGATATCCGAATTAAATAATATACTATTACCCATTGCAAAAGACGCATGTGAAACTCTAGATCCTAGGTACTCTCATCTCTGCTTTCTAATATTTGATCCTAAATTATATTTTCTCTTTTCTCTTTTATATTTTTCTATTCACTTTTCCCTTTTGATATTTGATACCAAAGCGTTTAAAACAAAGTTTTAAGTCCTGAATTTCTTATGGATCGATATTTATATACTACAATTTACGACTCGTGCACTTACAGTGAGATTGCGAACAATGGTATCAGAGAGAGTTTTAAAAATGCTAATTCAAAGGATCACATAAAGAATTACATCAACTCACTTAGATATTTTGATCATTGAAATCTATGTGGTTGATGTCATTTTTGGTTCTACTAATGAATAATATTGCAAGAGTTTTGAACAGTTGATGCAGGGTGAGCTTAAGAAGAGCATCATGGGCATGCAGACTTTCTTTTTAAGATTACAAATCAAGAAAACCCAATAGAGAATCTTCTTCTCCAACCTAGTAGATCAAGGAGATGTTGAAGAAATTCAACATGGAGAATGTGAAGCACATGCCAACACCCTTAAGCGCAACGATATAACTTGATTCAGATGAGAAAGGTATGAAGGTAGGTGAAAAGATATATAAAAGTATGATAGTGTCTTTGTTGTATCTGAATGCCAGTAGACCACACATTCTATTTAGTGTATACTTGTGTGTAGATTTTAAGTTGTCTTTGTTAATCTCATTTTATTATTTTATAAAGGATTTTTACATATCTAGCTTTCACTATAACTTTTATGTTTTGTTATCGTATAAGTTTATCATTTGAATTAATTGACTATGTTGACGTGGATTATGATGGATACAATGTTGATACGAAAAGTACTAATGGTACTTATCGAATGCTTGGAAGTATGCAAGTGTCCTAGTGTTCTAGGGAATAGACAGCTTTGTCTTTATCAACAATTTAGGTTTAGTATATTGTAGCTAATAGTTGTCATGACCAAAATTTGTGGATGACATAATAATTAAGAGATTATCTTTCATGAATTTCAAAAATTTCAATATTTGGTGATAATACCAGTGTAATCAACTTTACTAACCTTGTACATCATGCTGATACTAAATATATAGAAATCAAACATCATTTTCTAAGGGATAATGTATAATCTAATAATTGTTTAATTTATTCCTATAGATGCTTAACTATTAGATATTGTTAAAAAACCACTTGCATCATTAATTTTCATTTATTAGAAAGGAATTGCGTGTATTTGATCATTTTGCATGATTTTATATTTTTATTATTATGTCATGTTTAATTAAATGAAAATCATCAAAATTGAAAACTTCAAGTGAACTATAAAATGGTTGAAGTTGCTTATCCTTTCATCATTTTCAGTAAAATGCTAATAATTTTGCTCAAAATGATGGCTATTTTCAACATTTCATAACTAAGAAAGGTTTTTACAGAGAAATGCTGACGATTTCAAATTGTCAGTTACTATAAAACTTACATTTTGGATGTCTCTTTTCATTCTATTTCATTTATTCTCTCCTCTCTTTTCAATTTTTGTTGGAGACTTAAGGTTTTTATTTCCATATCGATTCCTATTCATTCCTTAGCTTATCTTCTTCCTCATTGCGTTTTATCTTCTTTATTTCATCCATATGTCTTAAGAAAGATATCTTTAAAAGGATAATTACTAAGAGAAAGATAAGACATGTATGTAGGAGTCATTGGCTCTAGTTCCTTCTTCTCCATGTCCTAGGAGAATCGACATCGTCATGGATGAAGGAAGAACTCCATAAGCATAGACTATGTCAGTTGTAACAACTCCACAGGCACCCACTCAAACAAAGGTAGTTGTTTCCTATTCTATGGTAACTACTTCTCATCCTAAGAAAATTGCAGTAACCTACTTCTCACACGAACATTTCTTCCAAGACAACAAATGCTTCAACTTCCAATCCTTATAATTCTCTTGAGGATGAATTGTTATTTTTAAAATGATATACGCTAAGAGGAATGTGGTTAAAGAGAAAAGTGTGGATATTACATTCTTTAAAAGGAAAAATTTCTTGCTTGTTGAATGGCCAAAATCAAATAAGTTATAAGATTTCTTGAAGCAATCACTACATACATATTAAGAGGATGTGGAATTATTTTACTTCAACATGGAATATGAAGGAGATCAGGATATTTACACTTCATATATCAAGGGAACTCACATGAAATTTACTACTAATGAATTTTCTAATTTTATATTATTGCTAAGAGACCCCCCGAATCTACATAAGTGAATTTAGAATAAGAAAATCTAGATTTATTGGTTTAGTAAATTTGATTCACTTGAAATCATTTCCTATAAGGGAGCTAGTAGTGTTGAATTAAAGGTGATATCTTACATTGCAAATAAATTATATGCAAGAGGTGGTGGCTATGATATGATTTATTACAATGATATTACTCTTTTATGATGCATTATTGGCAACAAGCCTGTTACTTTAGTTAATTTTATACTTCAATATATGATTAATCAAAAAATAAGGTCTAATGGAAATCTCTCATTTGGCATGTTTATAACAAGGCTCTTTAGACATTTCAACATTGATCTCAACAGGGAAGGACTAACTTATATTACATTTTATGACATCATAGGTGAATCTACATTGCTTCAGATGCACTATGTGAAGACTTGCAAGAATTAATGGCTTACAGGTTTCACATCGACTTTGAAGGCCTAAGTGTTGAAACTGCTTTGGCATAATTACAACCACGATTGGAGGCAACCATATTACCTCCAACCGGCTATAACAATACAACTATAGGTTTATGATTGTAATTGGACCTAGAAACCTTAGAAAGAGATGTTAAACTACCTCGAATTGGTTCACCTTCATTGAAGGTGAATATTGAGGATCTTTAGAGACTGTAAAATCAAGTGGATGAGGAGACCAAGTCTATTGTCATAATGACAATAGAAAGACCACTAACGCTGCTCATCAATCCAAAAACTTAGGAAAACGATCGAGGAAGTCTTAGCACTTATTGAATTTAATGTATATATATATTCTCAATGCATAGGAACCTTGAGATTAAAACTTTGCTAAAACATGCTTACTTAAATAACATGGCAAAGTATATGGTAATCCTCAAGAAGTCATCTTGTCTACCAACTGCAAAACTAGGGTAGTAATATTTCTAGCGATACAATGTAGAGAGTAGAAAGATCATAGATCTAACGGGCTTTTAATCCTAGTAAGCTGCACTTGTCAGGACAGGGGACAAATATTCTAGTCCCACTATTAGGGATTACCTAATTACTAAAAGGGCGATGAAAGATTTTGCCTCGAGTACAAAAAAGAAAACTATACAATCTTTACTATTGCCTATTGTATCTCCGTAGACGAAACTTCAAGCGAAGATGCAAACTCACTAATGGAACTAGAAGAGGCTTAATTAGAGATTCAAGATGGAGGACAACCCACCACCAACATGCCCAAGTAAGCCAATCTTAGGACTACGAGAATCTCAGGCCATCTTCATTGCTAAAATCATGGTTGAAGAAGAAAAAGTAGCATGGAAGCAACTCTTGGTGGAGTTCAAAGATGACTTTACTTGGATATACTTTGAAATGCCTGGGATCTATTTAGGCATCACCATGAATCATCTGCATACTACATGAGGCAATAAGCTTATCAAATAAGCATAAAGATGGTTTTGACCGCAATTTGAAGAGCAAATTATCCAGGAGATGGAAAAACTCATTGCTATATAATTTATTCGGGAGATCAAGTTTCTTAGACATATTTCCAATATGGTGTTGATAAAAAAAGAAAGGGCAGATCTGAGTATGTATCAATTTTTAAGACATGAATGAATCATGCCCAAAAGATGAGCTCCCTTTGATTTTCATTAATCCGTTGATTAATAGTACGATGTTATATGACATCTTTTCATTAATGAATAAATTTTGCTATAATCAAATTAAGATGGTTTCAGCAGAAGAGGATTAATGGCATTCCAAACACCAATGAGTGTATTTTACCATAGGCTGATGTTGTTTGGATTGGAAAATTTTGGCGTAACTTATCAAAGGGCAATGCAAAACATCTTTCATTATATGTTGCACAAGCATGTAGAGTGCTCATTCATGATCTGGTTGTCAGATTGAATGGGCATCAAAAGCATCAAGAAGTCTTAAAGTTTATATTTTTCTCATTTCAAAAAATATGATCTTAAGATCAATCCTCTCAAGTGTGCTTTTTGGGTTTCTTTATGAAATTTTCTTAGATTTGATGTCCGTAAAAAAGAAATAGAGGTAGACTTGTTAAAGACAAAAGATACATAGAAGTTGTCACCACCCTACAATCTCAAAGATTTAGAGGTTTTCAAGGTCAATTATCCTACATTCGGTGATTTATTTCTAATCTCTCAAGAAGATGCCAACCATTCTATAAGGACCCTCGGTTCTTACTACTCCGTTCAAAGGAAAAACACTCATCCTTTATATTATAACTAGCCCACAATCACTAGAGATATTATTCGCATAGGAGAATGCTCAAGAAAAAGAACAAGCAGTTTATTATCTCAATTAATGATTACTACAAGTCGAATGAAACTATTCCTCCACTAAGAAAGTCTACTTGGCTTTGGTGTTTGTTGCTAAAAATTTGAGGCCTTATTTTCTAGCACTTCAGAGTATTCTTATTTCAAAGCTAGACTTGTTGAAGTATCTTATCACTTGCTTAATCTTGTTTGGGTATCTGTCTAGTGGTCATTGCTTTTAGTTGAATTTGACATCAATTATATGCTTAGAAAAGTAGTAAAAAGACAAATACTTGTTGAGTTCGTAGTAGCATATCGATTAGAGGAAGAGCTTCCTATTAATGGAGATATGCTCGATAAGGAAGTTTTCTTGACTGATTCAAATCCCACTTGGAAGATGTATTTTGATTGTGTGTCTAAAGCAATGGGACCAAGGATTGGTATTGTTATCGTATCTCCATAACTAGATTTGCTCTCATGTTCATATTTTCTCAACAAGAAAGCTACCAACAATGAAGTTGAGTATGAGGCATTCATTTTTGGGATTCAATTCCTACTACATATTTATGTTTAACTTGCACCATTGTATGGAGATTCAGAATTGGTCATTAAGTAGCTAAATGACCAATAAAACATGCATCAACCCCATTTGAGGAGGTATTAATAGAAGGTGCAAGTGTTGTTGTCAAAATTTGAGAACATTTTGATCGAACATGTGTCTAATTAGAAAATGCGACAGCAAATCTCTTATCTAAACTTGCCTGCAATATTTTCCACAATGAACTTGGAGATATGCCTGTTCAAGAACAAACTTTGGAAGAAGTAGATGACCTTAAAGTCAACCAAGTTAGATGAAATATGTCTACCACTCAGATGTGTCATGGTGATTGGCAGATTTCAATAATTAATTATTTAAAGCACAACATCTTACCAGAGCATCATAATGCAAGAAAAGGAGTGTAGAAATCAACTTCATCAATATAGTATTTCAATATATGTTGTAATGAATTGCATTTGATGGGTTGTGACTTCATTGTATTAATGGTAATAAAATCCATCAAATTCTATAAGAGACATTCTAGCAAATGTGAAGTGCATTAGTCTGGATGACACCTTTATCACTGAATTAGCATGCTAGGCTATTACTATCCCTTAAGGGTATTTAGGGTGTGTTTTAAAAGTGATACGCTTTTGATGAAAAGTTTTTGAAATGAGAGAAATGATGTAATATGGTGGAGGTAATGATGAGGAGTAAAGAGAATAAAGTTAAAGTACATAGGTTAGTTGTGTAGAAATAATTAGAAAGTAGGGTAGTTTTATAGGAATAAGTGAAGGAACTAAGGTATTCGTGGAGAATAAAAAGTTTTAGATTGAAATAATTTTGGTGTCAATAAGCACCCCTAGTTTGCCGAGACTTATAAGAAGACTAAGTATATGGTGACATTCATCATTTGCTAATAGGACCAATACTATGGCCATTGACATGATGAGAATTTGACATAGTCGGACCAATTAATCCATCTTAGTCGAAAGATCATCTCTACATCTTTGTAGCTACAAGTTACTTTTCCAATTGGCTATGATAAAAGTGTACAAAAAAGTGTGAGCTCAAAGTAATGTCAAACATAAATTATTTATTAATATGGTGTTCCATATTATATTACTTAAGATAATGACATACCATTCAAGAATGACAAGATGGACAAACTCAGCCAAAAATTTGGAATTAAGAAAGTATTTACATCACCTTGTTATTGGCAAGGAAATGAATATGTTGAAGCATTTAACAAGAACATCATTTGGATCCTCAAGAGAACTATAGTGAAAAACAAGTGCAATGGGCATAAGAAATCTTTTGAGGCACTCTGGACTTATCAAATAACATATTGGACAACCACTATGTAACTCCATGTTCGGTAATGTTTGGAATTGAAATAGTGTTACCCGTTTAAACATAGTTAGAATCATTATGAGTTGCTACTCAAGGCTGATTGCTGAATAATAAGCTGAGATACGCTCCATAAGCTTGAAGTCTTAGATGAAAAGTGAATGCAAGCTTAGCAGTGGATTAAAGTTTACTAAGTCAGAATGGGTAAAGCATATAGTTCGAGCATGCACTATCAAGTGTTTAAAGAAGGAAAATTGTTGCTAAAGCTATGCACAAAACTCATAGTTAAAGGTAGGTTAACTGGTAAGTTCAAGCCTAAGTGAGATGTGCCCTATGTTATGGAGTAGCCTTACGGTGATGATATATATGAGATTGTAAGTTGTAGAGATCATATCAAAATCACAATCAATTGTAATTACTTTTAAAAAAGTACTATTCATGACAAGATAAATATTTAATACATCCCAAGCTGTAAGGAGAAAGATTCAAGGAAGCATATTAATTTTGGCACTAGGATGTACCTTAGATAAACCTTGTAAAGAAGCAACCATATTTACTAAAGATTTAAGTGAGGCGCGAAGTCTATCCTGAAAAGCTATTAACATTGAAAGTCTCTCATTCGTAGAGGCAATGTTTGTAGCTTGTATACTGGTGGTAACCTAGAGATGCTCAGCTAACGAAGAAAGAGATCTCGGTGAGCATCAATCATTGAGGATTGAAGATGCAATGTGGCAAAGCTCAATCTATTTTTCCTTTAGCAGAGAAAGGATTACTTCCACTCTCTTCTCTTTATTCTCCACTTCTCTAAAGATAGCATGATGACCCTCTTCTAGATTGGTGATGTTAGCTTTGTTGCACTATAAATTTGCCCTCACTTGAGCAAGGTTGTCTTTAGGCACCTATGAATTTACAACCACCTCCAACTCATGCAAATGAGTATGGAGCTTCTGTGAAGATAAAATAATATCAACCAAGCCGTTAGCTTTGGTTCCAATATAAAATAATATCAACCAAGTCGTTAGCTTTGGTTCCAATACACTCTAGCATATTAGAGAAGTCTTTGTAGATATTCAGGGTGAGAGCAACATCATAGATGAAGTTATCTCAACAAGGCAAAACACCATATCTTCTTTGAAGCTCTTAATTATACAAGTCAACAGATGAAGATCGACTTAGGTTAAGTTCTTTGCCCTTATGATCTTCAAAACTAGCAAGAAATGGTGTAAAAGGGTTGAGGAAGTAGTCAACTATGTTTGGAAGTTGTCGAATTACACTATAGTTTGCTTTAGTACTTGAGTTGGTAGTCCTAAGGTGGCAATTTATCGATGATTTAGGATCTATAATGAAAAGATGAGAGAAAGTCAGCCGAATACACCCATAAAAAGGAAAAAAAGAAAGGATGCAATCAATACTTGGCAAGATTGATACATTTGGTGGGATGTTAACAACATCATTAGCATGAGCACGCCCTCTACTTGAGGATCTTTTCTCTTATAGCAGGGTCAAAACCTTTGATGACTAATGCATTTGGGAGAGAACGAAGTAAATTATAAACCAACGTCTAAAAAATCTCCAGAGTAAAAAGATTAAGTATTGATGATTATCTTTCGATTTTGGATCTACAGCTTCCTTAGCTACTTCCTAAGATTATTCAATGAGGGCACTATCAAGGATTTTATTCAAAAGACCATCGATTACTTATTGAATAATAAGAGAAGCTATTTTCTTGAGATCTCCTTGCTCGAGGTTTTCTTCAGGCTTAGAAGCCTTGGGTATGCGAGAATCAAGAGTAGAGACATCGCCATCTGTTGCTTGAGAATCTAAAAAAGACTAAGGAGCCCTTACAAAAGAAAGGTAAACAAACAAAACTAAATACAAAATTAAAGCAAAAAATGCCTTCATTGAAGCAAGAAGTGATTTGTATTGGGGTGTGGTTGATGATTAAGAGACTAGGCTTGCTCGAAGTCTTTGAGGATATGAGATTCTAAAAACACCAGGTCACCTACTAAGTGTCATAGAGGTTGATTAACCTAAATGACATTCATCTTTCCACAATAACTCATGATTCTACTAAAGGTATGCTTGTTGATTTGTGAAAACGTTAATCAAGCATACCCACCCTTGAGTCCTCTTTAGCTTCAACTTCAACTAGCATAGATGATGGTTCCCTTTATTTCCTCATTGGAGACAATGATGACATTGTTGTGGGTTATTTGTAAGTACATAAATCATAGTCTATAGTATATAAAAGATCGTTCCCATGAGGATCGGGTTAAAATCTAGATTATAATAAATTCAATCATCTTAGACAATAGAAAATAAAGAGATATAATAAAACCTATGAATAATCTAAGAAAAGAGAAAAACATTGCTGTTCTCATGATGTGTACAAGATTTTGGAGAAAGGGATATCGAAGATCTAGGATCAAAAATATCACATGTGACATTTATGAGATAGATAACTGGCACGCTTATTTAATCTGGATAACTCATATTAAAGGAGAACAAATCCTAGTGTAATTTTACATCTCGTGACATTTATGTGATAGATAACTGGCTGGCTTATTTAATCTAGATAACTCATATTAAAGGAGAACAAATCCTAGTGTAATTTTACATCTTCTCCTGAGGCATGAAAGACATATCCTAAAATTTATGACCACATATTCTCATGAAATTATGTCGATCAGAATTCATTAAGTTATGTAGTAATTTATAAAAAAATTTAATGTTGTTATGCCCATTTCATGGTTTAGACTTGTAGGTTTAATATACTAATTATCATGTATTAGACTTCTACCTCTTGATTCCTTCATCTATTATATAAAATCATGTCATGCAGGCCTTAACACTAAGCAAGCATTAAAATTAAAAGATACTAAATTAACATAAATATCCTTCATAAACTAGTAAAAACCAATCACCAAAATATAGTGTCATGGGTTATATCTTAAACCCTAGAAAATAAATTTTGAAAAACATGATTTGAATTAATCCAAACAACAATACAAGATCATTGAAAGAATCCATCAATCCAAGATAATAAAAAAAAGAAAGCTTATGGATTGAGTATTCGATGGTGTCTTCAATAGCCCTCACTAAAATTACGTCTTCTTTCTTATCTCTTTGGCTCTCGTCTTTTCTCCAAACCCTAGCCGCCATTCGTTGTTTAAAACCATGTCCTAAGAGGCCATAATTTGTGCTTAATAAGTCTTTATATAGAGAGTTCTCAAAAATTATGAAAAAAACACGCGCAAAATAGATTTCCTTCTGCTACGTAGAGCCAAACAAGGATTAAGCCATGTTTCCCAGGTATGCCATGTTTCACTCTGATGGTGATTCTCTTTCTCTAGTTTTTGCTAATTTGTTGCTTGACATACCTTGAACCATGTCAGAACTTGCCCATTTTAATCACTGATTTAGCTCATTTGTAATATTCAATTTCATCTAATTGAATGCATCTTGATTCTCAAACTTTAATTCTTCATGATTCACACTCATTTTGCAGCTCATTTTCTTGAATTCACACACATCAGCCTAATTTTAAGTATCTTGTGATTAGCTGGGCAATTTTTATCATTTGAGCTCACAAATTTATAAATAAACCAATGATTTGACCATGAAAATACTTGAAATGTAATGTATGCAACCGACATAACAGGCATCAAAGCCTCACTACACAACCCACCTACAAGAGAGCATCCTCTTGCAGGAGAAGGCAACAATGCTATAGTTTCCCTCCACTTCAGCTTCACTCTCACCCTCTTTTAAGTGTTGTGATCAATCTCCAACCCCAGCTTGGCTCTTCTCAAAAGAAGTCATGGTGTCTTGTTCTTAGCCTCCAGCTTTATGGCTGACCTCTTTTTTAGAAGTCGTGCTAATCTTACTCTCCTCTAAGAGGATTTAGACTGGAGATTTCTCACCAATGAGGTCTTTAGCAACCATTTGGTCTTTTAATTTTAAGGAACTTTCTTTGTTGACTCCTTCTCTTAGCCTATAGCCATTCTCTTTGGAGAATGAGTCTCTTAAATCCCTGATGTTATCACCGCAACCACTGAATTGGCTTACCGATCGGGTAACCAAAACCTGGTGATCGACCTAGGTAGATATATGCATTTAGTTCGTGCAAGAAAGCCAAAATAACCTATAAAAACCCAAGAAAGGATATAAAAAAAGATAAGTGAAGGAAGTGGAGACTTTACAATGGTCAAAGTCACCTCTCTTCTTTGTTGACTCATAATGTTGCGTTGTTGTGGTAACAGATTGCATCTTTTCAATTGTTTGAATGTTAGCTTCCTATTCCTCATCCCCATCTATTTACAAATTGTATTCGACCATTTGCAATAACATTTGAAAGATAAAAAAACTTTTAGAGGGGAGGATAAATTGATCTCATTAATAAGAAAGGGTGTTTTTAACGTAATCAGGTTCCTTGAGCATGTGTAGCTCCTCAGGCATCACTAGTCCAACCTCCTACTAGTTCGAAGTAAGATCTAATAGTCGAAAGGCCCAGAAAAGAGACTTTGCTGGAAGTTCTTTAACAATTATTGTTGCTTGAATTATATACCAATGAACATAATCTTTGGAAGCTTCACTTCCTAATCATTTTTGCTAGGAAGAACAGATGACACTCAAATTAGATGTCCTCAAAATGGCAGCAAGCTAAAAGCCAATGCTATAACCAAAATTCATTTTCTTTCAGCTGCCTTGATACAATGGGCATCCTCACCAGTACATTCTGATCATAATTGAATGGTATCATAAAATGGTGTAGATAGTAGACTCAACCTTGAATCATGGGCCTTCTCTTCATGTAAGAAGGTATAAAAGAAGAGAGAGAGCAAAATCTTTGAAGACCACTCTAAAGTCGACACCATCTTAAACATCTTTTCAAAATGAGAGATTTTCAGAAGTTCATTGATGGTTGCCTCCAATCCCATGTTGAATAAGTTCTGCTGCGAGAACTTCTTCATTATCAAATTATAATAAGAAAATTTGATCACTTCTTCAACTCTATAAACCCACAGGAAGTAGAACTTGATCTATGTAACAAGAAAATTTGTTAGGAAATAGGTCCGGATGTCACCTAGGCCATCTTCAAAATAGATGACTATTAAGTCAATTTTATATTACCTACTTAAATATTAATTTGAGAAGAATTTAAGTGTTTAAAATATTTTGAATCATATTTTGATTGATTTAGATTTATTTAGCACAAAACACTCACAATTGATTGATTAGTGCAAAGTAGGAAAATATGTGCAAATTCGGGGTCCTAAATCATAAGAAAAGTGAATTTCGATATTGAAAACAAGCTCAACTGGGTTTGCCTGAGTTGCCACATCGACGACTCAAAAAATGCTTTTCATTTATATGTTGCAGTTCTTGTACCCAGATAAAAAGTTATAGTCAGTTGAAGCTAATCCATTCATTTCAGAATAATGTGCATCTATTTTGAAAAGTTTAAAACTCAAGGACCAAGATCACATTTGATTTGATGATTTTTAAGTACCTAAAGGAGTTAAAATGATGATCTTGAGGAAGTTTCAACACTAATCAGAGTAAAATGAGCAGCAAGACCTCAAAATTTTGGAGTAAGCTGAGTACATCAGAGTACCACATAATTGAACCATGTGGATCTGGGTTGTTCGTAATCTCACTGCAAGTGCACGGGTTGTAGATTGTAGTATATAAATATCGATCTACAGGGAATTTGAGACTTAGGACGTTGGATCTAAACACTTTCTAACCAAATAAGATAAGGAGAAGAAAGAATAGGAAAAAGAAAAATTTATCTGTAGAACGTAGAATAGGGATTAGAAATCACAAGATTGAGAGCACCTAGGATCTAGGATTTCACATACGTCTTCTGCAATGAATACATAGAGTGTTGTTTTAATCCAGATATTATGTATTAAAGGAGAACTATCCCTAAATTATCCTTGTACCTTCTCTCAAAACCTACACGACATATCCTAATCTTCTTAACCACCTATTCTCATGGGATTAAGTCAATTAGAATCTACTAAGTTCTGTGGAAGTTCATGGAATTCCTCAAGGTCATCATGCCTATTCTCATGGTCTTAGACTTCTAGGTTTAATATCTTGATTTTCATATATTAGACTTCTATATCTCAGTTCCATCACCTAATATATGGAAATCATTGCCACAGTGTAAGCCTTGATACTAAGCAAGTGTTAAATCACAAGATATTAAATTAACACAATATCATTCATAAACAAATCAAACCACAATATTCACTGCATTATACGTATGCTACATCCTAAGCCCTAGATTAAAGGTTTAACCTAGCATATTTATAATAAAAATAAAATACAAAATAATATTGTATTCTAAGTCCATCACAAACAAGACAACTAAGTCAAAATCGAAGAAAAAAAAGAAAGCTTATTGATTGGAAGCCCGAATGGTGTCTCAACCGCCTCAAGCAACTTGCCGCCTCTCCTCTTGTTTCATGCTCTACGCCTTCTCTAGCTCTCCGGACTTTAACCCAAGCTCCCAGGACGTTCTCTGATTCTTTGGGACGTTCCTAGGAGGTGTTTTTATAGGGTTCCAGTAGGCAACTTGCGCACATAGTCAAAAATGGACTGAGAATTGTGCATGAACAGTAACGTGAATAGTGCGCATAAATAGTGCACATGAACAGTGTGTGTGAACAATGCACATGAATAGTGCAATGCATGAACAGTAATTGTGTATGAATAGTGTCTCGCTTTAAACATAATTTTGCATCAGATTTGAGTCTTGAATTTGCAATTTACTCCCGCTTTCATCGATGCTTATCAATTTGTCCATGTTGTATACTGAAATTGCACGTATTCCTCTTGCGTTACAAAAATCAGTCAATCATGAGTGTTTTATGCTTTGTAAAGCTAAATCAATCAAAATATGATTTAAAGTATCTTAAACACTCAAATTCTTCTCAATTAATAATGAAAATTCATAATATAAATGTGACTCTACATGGGTGCCACACGATTCAATCCGTGTGGGGCCCTAGCTACGCAGTTTTGAGTACAAAATAGACTCTGTGCACAAATCTCCTTTGAAAATCTATACGAACAACCTCCTGGGGAAATGTGAGCTTCTAATCAATAAGCTTTCATTTTATTCTTTTCTTTTAATTTAATTATCTTATTTGTGATGGACTTTGAATACAATATAATTTTATATTTGATTTTTATTATACACATGAGTGTGCGTAAAATGTAAAGGATATTGCGATTTTGATTTATTTATGAAGGATATTAGTTGTTAATTTAAGATTTTATGATTTAATACTTACCTAGTATTTGAGCTCCCACTTTAACAACGATTCCTTTATATTAGGTGAAGTAACCAAAAAGTGAAACTTTGATATGCGACAATCAAGATATTAAACCTCAAAATGTAAGACTATAAGAATAGGTATGATGACCTTGAAGAATCTCATGAGTAGTCAAAGAACTTAATGAATCCTAAGTGACTTAATCCCATAAGAATAGTTGGTTATTAATACATTAGGGTTATGTTTTGTAAGTTTTGAGAGAAGGTGCAAAGATAATCTAAGGTTTGTTTCCTTTGACATATAATATCTGTATTAAATGAGCACTTCACATATCCATTGTAGACGCCACATGTGAAATTCTAGATCCTAGGTGATCGCATCCTTTGACTTTTAATTCTTCATTCTATATTCTTAAGAACAATCTTTTTTTTTATTATTTCTTTCCTTTTACTCAAATCCTCTTTGTTTTTGATATAAGTGTTTGAAAACAAACATCTTAAGTCTTGAATTCCCCATGAGATCAATGTTTTATATACTACAATTTATAACTCGTGCATTTGTTGATAGATTGCAACAATGATGTGATTTGATCTCTTGATAGATCTCGCATGCAACATGTAGCGCCATTGCGGGTCTCTTGTCTTGAGTCATTCACAAGTAATTAGGAGGCAAGACCATTTCTATAACTCATGCTCGGCAGAAGATGAGTATTTCAAAATGGAGACCCACGACGAAGGATCTGTTTAGTAAAGCAAAAAATTAGCCAGTAATCTTAAAAATTTTCATATTGTTGAGTACATTCATGAAAATGTTATCATTTCACCATTGCCAGTTGTCTACGCTCTGCTAGGCATACCAACCATTCTCATGGATGCTGTTAGCAATCGCTCTACAAGTGCATAGGTTGTAGATTATAATATATAAAATATCGATCCACAGAAAATTCGGAATTTAATACATTGGATTTAAGCAGTTATATGAAACATAGAGAGAATAAAGTAAAAGGAAAGAAATGTCAAAAGAAGGAGGTTGATCTTAAGAATGCAGAACAAGGAATTAAAAATCAGGAGATGAAAGTACCTAGAGTCTTGGGTTTCACATGCAACAATTACAATAGATAAGTGGAATAATTATTAAGCGTTAAGGAGAACTATCCCTATTTTGTCATTGCACCTTCTGTCGAAACCTACAAGGTATACCTGAATATTTTCAACCTCTTATTTTCATGAAATTAAGTTAATTAGAATCTATTAAGTTCTGTGGAAGTTCATGAGACTCCTCAAGGTTATGATGCCTATTTTTATGACTTTAGATTTTTAGGTTGAATATCTTGTTTATCATAAATTAGACTTCCACATTTCGATTCCTTCACCTAATATGTGAGAATCATTACCAAATGTAGGCCTTCATAGCAAACAAATATTAAATCACAAAATATTAAATTAGCCCACAATATCATTCATAAATAAATTAAAATCATAATATTGGCTATATTGTACTCATGTTACATCCTAAGCCCTAGATAGCGAGTTTGTCCTAGCATATTTATGATTAAACCCAAACATCAAATAAAATTGTTCTCAAACTCATCACAAACAAGATAATATAATCAAAAGAAAAGAAGAAAAGAAAGCTTATTGATTGAAAGCTCAAATGGTGTCCTAATAAGTCTAAGCAACGTGCCGTCTCGCTCCTTGCCTCATACTCTATGCCCTTTCTCACTCGCCGGGCCTTAACCCAAGCTCTAGAGATGTTGTAGGATCCTTAGGACGTTCCAAGGGGGTGTTTATATACAGTACAGGGAATTATTTGTGCACATAGTCTAAAATGGACTAAGAATTGTGCAACCAATGTGCAACACGGCTTAAGTTGTGTTGGTCTTTGGTTTAGTTAGTTTACTCTGAATTTTTGTACCAGACCTAAGAAGTTATTAGTTCTCAAGTGAAACATATTCTAAGCTATTTTGATCACTACTTTACCTCCTCTTAATTCTTCAAAATCATCAAATTGAGTAGATCTTGGTCGTCATGATTCAACTCTCAAAGAATTATTCATGTTTTGCATCGATTTCACTTGATTTTGCACTCGATAAATCAATTATGAGTATTATATGGTAAATAAAGCCAAATCAATCAAAATACAATTCAAATAATCTTAAACACTCAAATTCTTTGTAAATAATATTCAAAATAAATAATATAAAAGTGACTTAACAAATGTCGTCAACAACTGTTGCTTGCTTCTAGCTAGCATTCTCAACCGTCGTTTGCTACTTTGGCTGCTACTGGTCCGAATTATACATTCCACATCTTGAATTTTTGCAATAGCGAAAAAACATCACAATGTTTTCGACATTCCCAAACAATCCCCAAGGAAAGAGGGCTATGTCCACTTTGGTTCAATCTAATGTAAGCATTCAAGAGATAGTAAGATATAACCATCCTCCTTTCAGTTTTAACTCGATAAATGAATTCTTCATTGTGAAAAGTCAAGCTAGCATCTGACTCTCGTGGCATAGAGATTAGCGAGAAAAGCTCAACCCAACTTGTCAGAGTAAACTTATCCATGTTTTCCACTCATACATATTATGCAGAATGTGGAGAATCTTAATAGTAAAAGGATCTTGATTAAGGATGGTATTAGGTGACACACACTTATTCATAAGGGCCACACCCATGAGTGACCCTTAAAAATCCTTAAGATTGCACAAAGTAATTCCCATCTTGCTAAATAGAAAAATAAATGAGTTAGTCACCGGTAACTAGAAGCTTAAGTACTTGTTGATGACATTGGAAAACTTCCAAAAAGCTTCGCCCGTGGCCATGATAGTGTCATTAATACTTGCATCCATGAGCATGTCCAAGTGTTATCCCACTATTTGTTAGTTCCATTCTTAGAGGTCGAAGATGTTGCCAAGATAGCCTTTGCAGGCATGAGCACAAAAGCTCGATGAGAAAACTTTGGGCTCACTAAATGACTTAACGGGATCAAGAAAGTGACCTATGAAGATGTCATTTGGGTTAATTAAAGCTACACCCTTAGTGTGCAAGAAGCCGGTGACACAATCCTCTCTCTTGGTGTTGAGAATTTCTCTAGCACATAAGCTATCCTCCATGACCTATCCTTAACATCTGCCATGCGTAGAGTCTACATCAAGTATGACAAAGAGCAATGTGCGAAGCACATAAACTCACACAATTCCCTACCACTAGGTTCTACAACAGGGGATATTATAAATAACGAGTCCCATAAAAGAGGTTGTTCTTTGGGTTAACCTTTCTCTTAGAGCACTTTTTCAAAGCCTTCTTCTTCTTCTTCTTCTTCTAAGACTTTTGCTTTTTACGCAGAATCTCCTCTATACTTGTCAAACGGCTGTGGGACTATTACGCCATGCCAACTAAGTCATTGACACTTGAGCTTGGTCAATCTTTCTCGAACATTTGATAAAAACTTAATGTAGCCTTGGCTCAAGCTTGTCGTTCTTTCATGATTTGGACTTTATCTTTCTGAGTATAGTGTTTAGGATAATCTTGATTTACTGTTTCCTTCAAGTCGAGGGTCTGAGTCGACTTCAGGTGCGACTTCACCCAAGTTGCATGATGAGGTCGACTTGGAATGGAACTTGACATTGACAGCCTTAGCTCTAGTCCCTGAAGATATCCCAATTCGCAGATAGAGTCGACTTGATCTTGCGACTTCACCTAAGTCGCAACCGAAGTCGACTTCGGTTGTGACTTCGTCTACTCAGGTGTCCAAATTTAAGCGCTATCAAAAAAGGAAGCCTCGAAGTCGATGTTGAAGTCGACTTCGGTATCGACTTCACCTAAGTTGACTTGGCATGAGACTTAACCTGCCAAGCTTTGATCTTTGAACTTTGTAATCCTTGAAAATACTTAATACCTCATTAGTACCTTGATTTACTCAAATTGAGTTTTTAATCATCAAAACATGGATTGTGCTTAATTTGTCATATGTTTTCATCGGACACTTCATTTTTATATGAGAAAGACATCTTAGACTGTTTGGACACTTGACATGCTTTGCACATTTTATTTTTATCATATTTGAGTTTCGGTAACCCTTTTACCAAAATCTTTTTTCATAAGTTCTTAATGTTTGACATATTTATATATCCAAGTCTTTTATGCTATACCCATGGATCATTATCAACAGCCATAAGACATTTTTCATCAAATTCATCAAGGGAAACTAAATATATATTTCTATGTTTTTAGCCACTGAATACTATGTGGTCTCCATCAAAGACATTGCATATAGATGATTCAAACATGACTTTGTAATCTTTGTCACATAATTGACTAATACTTATTAATTTGTGTTTGAGTCCTTTAACAAACAACACATCCTCTATACATGCGTTTGAAATACCATAAATATTTTTCTTACCACTAATTTTTCCTTTTTCATTATTCTCAAATGCAACAATACCTCCATAATATGGTTTTA
The DNA here is from genome assembly GCA_030490835.1 of Annona cherimola. Classification (NCBI taxonomy): domain Eukaryota; kingdom Viridiplantae; phylum Streptophyta; class Magnoliopsida; order Magnoliales; family Annonaceae; genus Annona; species Annona cherimola. The sequence goes on along the minus strand of CM059973.1, from coordinate 56,921,277 downwards.
GATCATGGAACAAGGCTTTGTCTCCTATCATATGTCTTGAGTAGCCACTATCTATGAATCATGTATTGTTGGCTTTTACACTAAGACAAACCTGCAAAAATATTCACATAAAGCTCATCTCTTTGGTATCCATTTTATATGTCCATTTTGGTTAGTAAGTCACTGGAGTCTACATTGCTCTACTTTTGAAGGCATAGGTCCAATGTTCTTTTGTACCCAAACTAATTTAGCACCTTGGTTGTATAATTTCTTAATTCTGCATTGATATATTTTGTGACCAAATTTGTTGCAGAAATTGTGTGCCCTTGGGAGTCTTGGAGTAGGGCTCCATGCACACTTGGTTCCCAAGTTGGCCTTCTAATCTAAGCAACATTGTTCATTTTTGGTTTGTGCTGAAAAACAATTGCCTTGGCTTGGGGTTCCACCAATTTTGGAACATTTCTCTTGCTGCATTCACCTTGCTCAAATGTGGAATACCAAAGTCTTCTTTTATCACTTTTCCTTGGGTTAGAGAATTTGGCTAATGATTTGTTTAATGTTTCGTTTTCTTTTTTCAACCTTTCTATCTCATTTTTCAAAGCTTTGATCTCTTCTACTCTGCATTTGACTCTTTCAGCTAGTTCTCGATTTACTGCAATGGTTGAGTTACATTGTCTCTTTTTTTGAATATATTTGTTGCTTAGATTCTTGATTTGTAACTCTTCTAACTCTATACATTTGAGACAATCATGACTAGATGAATAAATAGACTTGAAATTAGAATGATCAAGTTTAAAAGTTACCTCTTTACTACTTATGCAATCAGTTAAGGCAGTTAATCCTTCCACTAAATCAGTTGCAGTGAGGCAGTTCATGATATTTTCTTCCTCTATTCTTACCACAAAGAAAATCTTTGCACAGTTTACAGCTTCATGATCCTCATTTGATGAACTGCTTATGGTAGATGTATCTTCATTCACATACATTCCTCTGCTCTTAGGTTTTGAAAATCTTCTAGAATTCCTTCTATCTTTCTTTTCTAATCATTCCTTTAATTTGATTTCTTCAAGTGTGAGACATTGAGCTTACATGTGTCCCACGCCTCCACATCTATAGTACTTGGTCATTTCTTTCTTCTTTTCCCTTCTGCTTCTCTCCTTGAATCCTTTGGAATCGAAGCTCTTTCCTTTCCTCACAAATTTTCTGAATTTTCTTGTGAATAGAGCAATCTCCTCATTTTTATTTTCGGAAGAGGATGTAGACTCGTCCGAGCTTTGTGTTGCTTTTAATGCAATAACTCTCTTCCCCCTATGGTGTTCCTCATTCATTTTCTTTATCAACTCATGAGACATGAGTGAGCTAATAAGATATTCTAGCTTCAATGTGTTTAAATTTTTTGCTTCCTTAATAGTTGTGATCTTTGGAGTCCATGACTTGGATAAAGCTTTTAGGATCTTCATAACTTGTTTCGGTTCAAAAACAGTTTTTCCAAGGCCTTTTAGTGAGTTAGTAATTTTAGAAAATCTAGCGAACATTTCAGATATGTTTTCAGTGTCTAGCATTTTAAAACTTTCTAATTCTCCAATCAAAATATTCCTTCTAGTCCCTCGGACTCGAGAAGTGCCCTCATATATCGAGGTTAAAGTATCTCATACCTCTTTACCAGTTAAACAAGAGGATACCCTATCATACTCCGATGCAGTTAAGGTACAAAATAGAAAGTTCATTGCCTTAGCATTAATTTGTACCAATTTTACTTCTTCCTCATTCCATTCAGAGGCTTTCTTACCTTTAGGTAATGTAATACCATCTTGGATGGAAATCCAAAAGTCCATATCTGTAGCCATGACTAGTTGTTCAATTCTCAACTTTCAGTAACCGAAGTTATTACCATTGAATAGAGGTGACCTAGTGAATGATTGGCCCTCAACAAAAGCAGGTGTGAAAGTTGATTGGGATGTCATTTAACTAAGATCTGTTTGGTGTAAACTCAAAAACTTGCTTTGATACCACTTGTAGGTCCCAAGTTTATGGAAAAATCCAAGAGGCGAGGGGTGAATTAGATTCTCAAAAATATTTTAGTATATTAGTTGTAACCCCCTTTGTGAACTAAGTCCCCTTGAATGAAAAATATGGAGAGTGAGATAGCAAGTAGAGCAAGCAAAACAAACAAAAGAGATTATGTGATTAGGGACAACCCTCCCTACTCTACTCCTCCAAGAACACACCCTTGTGTCTTGGGTTCTACTATGTCAATGGAAATACAGATAGAGCACTTGCTTTCTTCTAGATTCCAGCTCTAGGGGCTTTACAAATTTTGCACAAGTAGGTGACAAGACATACTCCAACTACACACTACTTTGTCTTTACTTAGTCTTGGTCTCCAACACCAAACCAAGTAGAATCACAAACAACAGGAATGACAAATACGAATCTACGCTTTACATATATAAGCAAACTTTTAGCTCGTAGAAGAACTTGTAGAGTGAACGAATGGATGAACACTTGAGCACTTGTAGTCAAAAAGTAAAGTTCTTCTTGTAGATATCCTTAATGAGCACTTGAATTCTAGAAAGTTAGAATGTGAATCTTAATCAATGCACTAGCTAACCCCCTCCTTTCCATTTAACGTGTATTAAATAGAAGAACAGTAAATTTGAACGTTTGGTGGTAGGTGGCGTTCATTTAATGCACCAACATTCAAATTTTTTCAACAATTGCGATCCAAGTCGCTGATTCAAGTCAACTTGGATTACGACTTTGGTCTTCAGCTCTTCAGTCAGGTATCATTTTAAGTCGACTTGATCTCAGACTTGACCTAAGTCGCAGCCGAAGTGGACTTGGGTTGTGACTTCACTCTCTACTTGACTCATTAGAACCTTGGCACAGTGTAAATTTGATCCTTTAGGATAGTTGCCCTTGCTTCTTTATGTTTTATCCTCATAAGTCTTCATTTATGCATGTGAGCTTTGGAACTTCTTGATTATTAAACTTAGTCATGTTTATTTGAGCATTCATGGTGAACTTGCCTCGGATCTTAAATTATGTTAGAATGATATTGGTTAAGTCAAACTTATCATCCCTAGGCTTGAAACTTCATTTTTTGATCTTCTTGTATTCAAGTTGAATGCTGGGGTCGACTTGGTTTGTAACTCCACTCAAGTCGCATGTCTAATTCGACTTCATGTGCGACTTCACCTAAGTTGTATGTTGGCGTCAACTTCGGTTGCGATTTGACTTTGTCGGATTTAGTTTTAGACCCCTGAAGATACCCTAAGTCATTGATGGAGTCGAATTAGTTTGCGACTTCACCCAAGTCACATGCAAAGTTGACTTCAGTTGTGACTTGTCTGCTTACGCATCTACATTGCTGGCGATGTCGAAAAATGGCCCTTTGAAGACGATGCTGGAGTCGACTTTGGAATCGACTTGAACCAAGTCGATGCCTGAGTCGACTTGCCATGTGACTTGACCTGTCAAGCTTTGAATCTTGAAGTATCTAATCCTTAAAATATCTCAACACACATGTTAGTCATCAAAACAAATATTGTGCTTGATTTATCATTCGTTTACGACACTATCTTCTCTTTCTTTCCCTCTACATCATCTTCTTGTTCTTTACTACTTTGATGTATCTAAACATGGGTTGGATGGGATTTGAACTTATTCTTTTGAGCTAAACTCCTTGTGATGCGAGATTGAGATGACTTGATCCTTAAACTAAGTATGGATTAGTTTATTTTTGTGGTTGAAATGAATATCTAGTTGTTGTAGCTTGCATTGTGTAGATTTTACCTTTATATATGGTGTTTAACTCTTTTTGCAAGCTAATCTACCATGTCAGATAATCTAATATCTTGATTCACATTAGAAAAGGTGGATTTAGATGATATTCACATATAAGGCATAAGTTTTTAACTCTTGTAGGATTATATGTTAATATGGATAGGATGATACCTATTAACTCTATGTAATCAAGAGTAGGTTATGAGCTAATCAATTTTTCTACACTTATTTGCATGGGAACATAGCGATATGCGGTATTAAGATTAGGTTTATACATATTGGAAGAGGTACATAAATATATATGAACCTAAGTTAGTAAAGCTCTACACAACTAATTGAATGGAACCAATTCTACATAGTTTAGGGTCAATGATTCCAATTCCCATCCACTATAATTGATCTTGAGAATCCCAATTTATTCTTGCATTACCACTAACTCATACTTATTTTAATTCTTGTTCAATCAATCTTTAAATTTCTACAACAGCAAAAGTAATTGAATTTTAAGTAGTTAATTAGTTTAACCTAATCCTTATGAGAATGATACTCAACTCACACTTTCTTACTTGTATGATACGTATACTTGCGTTAAAATAAACAAATTAATTAGACATGCGTAGCTCGTCAAGTTTTTCGCGTCGTTACAGGGGAATAGGTGCTTAACTTATTAACTTGTAAGTTCATTTGTCTTTTGTATAAATTTGTAATTATATTTAATTTGTATCAATACTTTAATTTCATATTGTTCAATTTATTGCGGTGAATTGTTCTTTTCGGGGTTTATTGCTCGTGCATGCAATGGGGTCTTGAGGACAAAGATAAAATATTGCCATTTGATCCTGAACACAAAAGAATATTCTTAAGAGGGCATCGTAGAAGCAGAGAGGCCCAAGCATGTAATATACAAATGAAGCACGAAGAAGGTCAAAGAGGAAACAACAATGAGAACCAATAAGTCAAAGTCACTTAAGCTCCATAGCAAGACGACTTGGATCGGCTTATACGAGATCTCATTTCTATGGAACAAAATGTCGTGCAAAGCAGTATTCAGCCTCCTCCTATCAACACCAATAGTTTTGAGGTGAAGCCCATGGTATTCCAAATGCTACAATCTATAAGGTAGTTTGGATGTTTACCATCTGGATATCCACACTGCCATTTACCTAATTTTCTGCAAATAACGAATGCATTCAAGCAACATGGGGTTTCTGATGAAGCAATGAGGCTGAGAACTTTTCCATTTTTCCTGATAGAAAAAGCTTTAGAGCTTCTTGATTCTTTGCCACCCAACTCTATCAACGCATGGAATGACTCGGTATAAAATTTTCTTGAAAAATATTTTCCTCCCGCCAAGCTAGCCGAACTCAGGATGGATATCGTGTTATTCAAGTAGCATGCTAATGAAACTCTATCATAGGGGAGGGATCACTTTAAGGACTTACTTCGCGAATGCTCTCATCATGGGATACAACCATGGGTGCAGATCTAAATATTTTACAATGGTCTCAAAGATTCTACTCACCATATGGTAAATTCATCATCAAATAGGTCATTGCTCAGAGAAAGCTATAAGGAGTCTTATGCCCTTCTAGAGAACATGACAACAAATACTTATCAATTATCTTTTTTAATAGAAGCAACAGTCGGGGTCTACTTCAGCTTGATGCAGTTTTATCTATTAAGGCCCATATAAATGCTCTATTGAAACAAATTTAGAATCTATCAGTATCTATTAATGTTAATACAATCAAGTCTTCATCTTCATTGTTTAATGAATATTGCACCTTGTATGGCGAATTTGGCCACCTTAGTGAGTAGTGTGACTCCAATCCAGAGTCAATCAACTATGTTAGTAACTTCCCTTGGAACAAAAGCAATCCCTATTCGAACACTTACAATCCGGGGTGGAGGAATCATCTGAACTTCTAATGGAATAAACAGGTTATGCCATGATCGGTGAGACCAAGCCACGCATCAGGATTCTCTCAGCAGCCACAGCAACAGCTCATGCATCCAGTTGTTCCAACTCCATCACCATGAGAAGAAAAGAAATCAAATATGATGGACATGTTCATGCGATTTATGCAATCACAAATTACAACCAATCAGAATTTGGAGGCACAAATCGAGCAACTCGCTTCTGCAATTAATATTCCCCCCAAGGCACATGACCGGGCAATACCAAACCAAATCCAAAAGGAAAGGATAAGGAGCAAGTTCAAGCCATCATTTTATAAGTGGCCAAGAGTTACATGAGACTACTCCTTCAAAGAAGACATCCACAGTTGCTACATCTGCTCCAGTTGATTCTCAAGGAGTCATGAATAAGAAAATTCTAAAATTCTTCAAAAATAGGTGCTAGAAGCTCCTCCTGTCATTCAAAGACCGTCTCCACCATTCCATCAAAGATTAGAAAAGCAAAGGAAGGATGACCAATTGAAAAAATTTCTCAAGGTATTGAAGCAATTTCATATTAATATTCCCTTTGTCGAAGCTCTTGAATAAATGCCTAGTTATGCCAAGTTTATGAACGACATCTTGACCAAGAAGAGGCACTTGACGGAGTTTGAAATAGTAGCATTATCTGACAATTGTAGGACTATTGTACAAAGAAAGTTATCACCTATGCTCAAAGATCTAGGGAGCTTCACCATTCCATGCGCTATTAGAAATCATCATTTTGGAAGAGCTCTTTGTGACTTAAGAGCTAATATAAATTTGATGCCTGAATCAATATTAAGGAAGCTTGGGATTAAAGAGGCACGACCTACTACAGTCACACTTCAGCTAGTGGATTGGTCCTTCATATATCCAAAGGGAATTATTGAGGACGTGCTTATTAAGGTTGGTAAATTTATATTTCCTACTGATTTTATAGTTTTGGATTATGAGGAGGATCGAGATGTGCTAATCATATTAGGTTGACCATTCCTAGCTACTGGCAAAACAATTATTGATGTGCAGGTCAAAGAGCTTATTATGCGAGTGCAAGATAAGAAAATTACATGCAATGTATTTAAAGTGATGCAATATACAAGTGATCTAGATGAATGCTTTATGATTGATGCAGTAGATTCAGCTGTCCAGGCTAAATTTTGGTTCACTTCACATCAGGATATCTTGGAAGTGTCACTAGTCGGTGATACAAATAAAGCTGATGAGGAATTAGTGGAGCTGGTGCATTATTTGCAGCAATCTCTGACTTTTACACGCTACTTGTAAAAGTTTGAATCATTAGAGCTCAAGCTGGAATTATTTTAACACTTAAAGCCATCAATTGAAGAGCCTCATCTCAGACACGTGTATTTAGGTGAAGCATCGACACTCCCAGTTATTATTGTAGTTGAATTAAATTCTCTTAAAAAAACTGCTTAGAGTTTTGCAGGATCACAAAAAAGCCTTAGGCTAGACTATTGCTGAGATACATGGCATTAGTCCCGCCTTTTGCATGCACAAAATCATCTTGGAGGAGAATTGCAAACCAACAGTTGAAGCATAAAGGCAATTAAATCTGATTATGAAAGAAGTAGTCAAAAAGGAGATCATTAAATGGCTTGATGAAGGCATTATTTATCATATCTTCGACAGTTCTTGGTCGGCCCAAAGCATGCCTAAAATGGGTAGAATATGGTAGTCGCTAATGAAAGTAATGAATTGATTCGAACTTGTATTGTTACGAGTTAAAGAGTATGCATGGATTACCGGAAGCTAAACAAGGCAATGAGGAAGGACCATTTCCTACTCCTGTTCATTGATCAAATGTTAGATAGGCTTGCAGGTCAGGAATTTTATTATTTCCTTGATAGTTATTCCGATTACCACCAGATTATGATTGTGCCCGAGGATTAGGAAAAGACTACTTTTACGTGCCCTTATGGAACATTTGCATTCAGGAGAATGCCATTCGGCCCGTGCAATGCACCTGCTACATTTCAACATTGCATGATGGCCATCTTTACTGATATGGTTGAAAATTTTCTAAAGATATTTATAGATGACTTCTTCATGTTCAAGAATTTTTTATGACGAGTGTCTCTCCAATTTATCCAAAGTGCTACAACGTTGCGAGGACACCGACCTGGTTTTAAACTAAGAGAAATCTTATTTCATGGTTCTAGAGGGTATTGTACTTGGGCACTGAGTTTCCAAACAGGCATTGAAGTCAATAAAGTGAAGATCGGGACAATTGAGGAGCTTCCTCCTCCCACTTTAGTGAAAGGCATTCGTACCTTTTTTAGGCCAAATCAAATTCTATCGATGTTTCATAAAGGATTTTTCTAAAATCGGCAAGCCATTATGCAATATACCTGAGAAGGAAGTAACCTTCAATTTTGATGGCACATGCATGCAAATATTTTAGGAATCGAAAAGGAGACTCACCACAACATCGGTGATTGTTAATCAGATCGGAGTATCCCCTTTGTACTCATGTGCGACACTAGTTATTGTGCAATTGGAACAATTTTCGGTCAAAGGAGCAATAAGGCTTTTCACTCCATTTATTATGTAAGTAAGACCATGGACACAGCCCAACTAAATTATACCACCACAGAGGAGTTGCTTGTTGTATGTAGCCTTTGCATTTGATAAGTTTAATGCTTCCTTGATTGGTAATAAGGTTATTATGTAAACGGATCATTCAACCATCAAATACCTAATCAAGAAGAAGGATGCAAAACCCCTCTTAATTCAGTGGGTCTTATTGCTTCAAGATTTTGATCTCAAAATTAAAGACCAGAAGGGAACAGAAAATCAGTTAGCTGATCACCTTTCTCGCCTTAAGAGCGATCAACAATTTTAGAATGTAGAGCATATTAGAGAAGTTTTTCCGTAGATGAGTAGCTATGTTCATTGTCTCAAAGCAATCTTCCCTAGTTTGCAAATTTTGTGAATTATATTGTTAGTGGAGTGTTACCTATAGAATTTAATTCTCACCAGAAGAAGAAATTTTTTCATGATATGAAATTTTATTTCTAGGGTGAGCTTTATCTATTCAAACAATGCCTAGACCAGCTATACAGGAGGTGCATTTCGGAAAGTGAGATAGAACAAATATTGCAAAGTTTCCATTCTTCACCATATGGGGGTCATTTCCAAGGAGATAAAATTACTACAAAGGTACTTCAATCAAGATTTTATAGGCCTACTTTATTCAAGGATGCTCATTTTTATGTCAAGAGATGTGATCAATGCCAACGCATCGAAAATATTACAGAAAGGAATGAAATGTATCTCACTAATGCCATGGAAGTTAAGTTATTTGATATATGGGGAACTGATTTTATGGGGCCCTTCATCTCTTCTTTTTGTAACCAATATACATTAGTTGCAGTAGATTACGTGTTTAAATGAGTTAATGTAATACCCAAACCCAAGTAAGGCTCATATAAGTGCATTGGATCTGTAATTATGATTCATGTATGAATTGGTTAATTTATGGATGATTTTTATGATTTAGTGATATTTTGCAATTAGGGTTATGATTAAGAATGGTAGTTAAGATTAATCATCATAACCCAATATGAGTCAATATAACTAAAGTGGCTTAATGAGGATTGAAAAATGCTAATACTTCATGAATAATTATTTTAATTTTCATGACTTGATTAATGAAAATTAGAATGATAATTATGGAATTAGGTTGAAAAATGCTAGAAAATTCATAACTTGACGCCTACAAGGCGGATTGAGATGAAATTCAAAAGATAAGCACATGATTTTGTGCCCAATCTTATGGATGAATTGGATTAAGAAAAATGTGATGGAATTAGGATGATAATTATTTATTTTCATCCCAAATCCAAAAATTAATTTCAAAGGGTCATAACTTTAGATAGAAAGGTCGTTTTGAGACGAAATTTGAAATGGACGAATAAAATTATGGAAGGATTTGATTAAGCTAATTATCATGAGAATATTCTTAATCAGAAAAAGACGCATAACTTTGGCTTTATGCTCCATAAAGTAGCATTGCATTCATGTAAAAGCTAAGAGATTGAATGCATGCTTAATGGCACATATGAGGTGTTAAAAGGAGGTAATTCCAAGTGAATTTTGTAAATTTTCTAAAATGGTAAAATCCATGATATTATCAAGTGTTTCATGAGAGGATTAAATGGCTAATGGCTAGCCTCAAAGAGGCATAGGGAGGTGGCATTCCATGGTGACGCCAATAGTGGATAAAGGTGCATTTTTTTTCATTTTTTTAAAATATAAATCATGCATCTAATTACCTAGGCACCTAGGGTAAGTAATGAGAAATTAAATTAAGTGAAAATTGTGGCTTAAATGCCAAAAAAGGAGCTGCATGGGACGTGCTCTCCATGGACAGCTTGGTGGCCCATCAATGCAATGGATTTTGATGAATTTTTACATGGGATAATTACCAAATTTACTTGGAGGTAGATGTGCCATGTCAACAAGGGATAAACATGCTTTAATTTACCCTCAAATATGCAGCAAGCGGGCCCAAAAAGTTGGAAAGAAATCCAAGTTATATAAGGGGGGGACGTCCATATGCTATGAAGGTTGGAGAGAGAAAATTCAAGGAGGAAAAATCCCCAAGCCAAGGCAGCCTTGCACATCCCAAGTTAAGCAAGGAAGGAGCAGGAAAAAGGGGAGAAAAAGAGAAGGAAAAAAGGGAAAGAAAGAAAAGGGATTCAAGATAGGGAAGTTGGATTCAAGTTTGATTCAATTCAAGTAAGTGTATCTTGAGTTTTGAATCATTTAAACCAAGTTTTCTACCTCTAATTATGGGTCATGAATATGATTCATAAAGAAACTTTCATGGATGATTTATGATGCCCTTGGTTAGGGTATTGAATGGGGATTGAATGTTATCAAGGGTTCAAGAGAGAGAAAATGGAAGTTAGGGTTGATTTTGGGTTGAGAATCTATCTTGAATTTTCTTAAAACCCTAAGCTAAGTTACTGTTTTGCTTAAGAACCATGATAAGGACATAATTCATCTTTTTATGGATTATACATATTGATTTAGGCATATGCTAAAGATTTTAGCACGGATGGAACTTAGGGTTTCATGTATTACCCGATTTTCCACTTTATATGTTAAAAATGATGCAAGGAGTAGCCTAAATGATTTATGGGTGAATTTTAGGGTAAATTAACCTAAATTAAGGACCCTTTGGATGTCCTACATGGGGTGGAAGAGATAGCCCTAAATTTGATTTTTTGGAGCACATGCATAGGAACGTCCAAATGGGGCCAAAACAGGCACCCTACATGTATATCATGTTGCTGTTATGTAAGTAATTAAATCATGGATGATTTAGAGGGTAAAATACCCTAGGAATAGGGTACTTTGGATAGCCAAAATAGGTCGGGAAGTTATGCCCTAAATCTGATTTTTTAAGGGTATGCAAAGGGGTGTCCAAAGAGGGATGCAAAAGGTATCCAAAACATATGTAAAAGTTACTGTTTCGGAAGCAACCAATGTATGGATTTTAAATATATTATATTACCCTAAATTTGGTTAATAAAACCATGATTAGTTTCTGGAATTTATTGATTATAAATCTGTTTTGATTTAAGTATCAAAAGAGGTGTTGAGATGATGAAAAACGGGTCCTAACGTTGCTGTTTTGGAACCCAATGATGAATGGATTAAAATTCCGTAATTAAACAATAAATTTTATGTTAATTAAGTGGTTTAATCATTCTGAAATAAGATACAAGTTGCTGGTTTGAAAAAATTTTAAGAAACACATAATATATGTGTTGTAAGGTGGGTATATATGAAAGGCTATGTATGATTGAATGATAAACGAATTATATGAATTAATAAAATGCAAAAATGCATGAATATATGATAAAATGCATGACTATATTTCTATTTTGATGATTAAGTATAATCTCAAATTTTGAGATTGATGTATGAAGCCTAAAACGTCAATTATGTGCTTAAAATGAGTATAGACGTAGGAAAAGTGAAAAATAGATGAAAAATAATAAATTGGAGGTATGAACCCCCATATGATGATAAATGAATGGTTATTATGTGTTTACTTTACATATGGGTTTAAAACGTAATAAGGATTGAATGGTATGATGCACAAATATGTGCTATATACGTGTACCCGACTTGAAATTCAAGCTGGTTGTGTATGAAATGAATTATGGGTTGGAAAACTAAGTGTATGCAAGTAAACAAAAATTTTATGAATACAATACCATTCTTATGTATAGGCAAGGGCAAAGAGAAAGTTGACTCGGAAAGCTAATGCGAAAGAGGTAAGCAAGCGATTTTCTAAATGCTTCTTGTTTTATCAAAATATGATAAAATATTTGCTAATGATGTTCTAACTATTTGTATGGTTTAGCAAATGAATGATTTAAATTTTTTCTAATTTGTATGGTTTAGCAAATGAATGATTTAAATTCTTTCTAAGATGTTTAAGGATGATTATTCCTTTATCTCATTATATATTGAAATGATATTTCCAATATGTTAAATGAACTATTTAATGCTTTCTCAATTACTTATGACAAGTGATGAAACATAAATTTATGGATGCAAAATCATGCTAGCATGTCAAAAAGGATGTTTATGAAAGGTTCATGTGCACAAAGCATGAGGTCCACCTCAAAGGTGTAAGTGGACCGATTGTCCTCCTTTGGTGCAGCCAAGTCGCTAACATAGGCCTCGGGCCGACGGTGTGGTGCCCCAAACCCGAGCGTCACATCCTGAGCCTTACCTCGGGATCGTTATTGATTGGTAAACATGATCAGGATTGTGGCCCTGTCACACGGCGGGTTTTAATGGATATTTATCCAATTAAATATATTCTCATAGGAGTTTAATTTCTCATATTTTCATCTCATGCATATCTAGGTCATTTCTAACCAATCATCACATAGCAAAGCATGATTGAACAAAAGACATTTCAACTTTCACATAAATCAGATGTCACTGCATGTATCATCATAGTTGTCAACATAAAACATCAAAGTAATTTACATCCATTCAACATAAGTTTTTCATAACATAAAGGTGCTAGTGTTTTTCCATTGCTTTAATGATCTTGCATTTGCTCCTTTGCCAATTCCTTTCTTTCACCTGTCTTTGGGTTTGAAAAATAAAAACGTGAGTCGAAACTCAATAAGCAAACTATATTTATTTCACAGGCAAATCATTTCAGGCAACATTTTGCATTTAAAATATCTTGGAAAGCAATTTATACCTTTTCAAAAGGTATATCTTGAAAACATAATTCTTGTACCCATCACGGGTAGGACATGCATAATGCAATGTAAAACTGTGAACATGTCCTTCATAGGATGGAAGCTAGCTAGGCAACCATCCGTCCTTGTCTTCTCCCATTTCAGAGAGGGCGCCGCCGGCCTTGGGCCTGTTTCGGCGACTTGGCTACACCAAAGGGGGGCAATCGGTCCACTTATACCTTTCAGGTGGACCTAGTACTTTATGCACATGAACTTTCATAAAATCATCTTTAACTTGCTAGCATGATTTTTCATTCAGAAACTTATAATCACATCATTTTTCATAACATTTATCAAAAGAAATTTCATAATACCATATGGTAACCAAAAACATCATTTCAACACAATTTTAACTAAGGAATGGTCATCCTTAAATACTTCTAAAATAATTTCAATATTCACATCAAACAGTTAGAACAAAAATCGCATTATTTAAAGCAATTTAGAAAAACAAAATCATTTAGAAAATTCGCTTGCTTACCTGCGTTTCTTTAGCCTTCCAAGTCTGCTTTTTCTTTGCCCTTGCCTACATGAGAATAATATAATATTCATACATTTATTTTATTTGCATCTAATTTAGTTTTCCAACCCATTTTCATTACCATCCGTAATCCATTTGACTTCTCAAGTCGTTAGGCATAAATAACATATATTTGCACATTTCATCGGCTATTATATAACATATTCAATCCCATAAGTAGGTAACCATTAAATCATATAATAATCATCCAATAATTATCATTTAAAGGTTCATTACCTCCCATACATCATCTTCCACTTATTTTTCAAAATTTACACATCGATGCTCATTTAAAGCGCACATTGTCGCCTTAAGCTTCATTAATTAATTCCAAAATTTGAAATTAACATCTTGAAAATATAAAGAGATATATATTCATGAAATTTATCATATTTTGATGCATTTTACACAAAATCACATTACATAAGTCATTTATTACCTATGCATGTTTATCCTTTCACATATGCCCATTTGGCAACACATATATAATGCATTACATAAAATTTTCCAAGTCAGAAATTTAATCCATATTTCAGAATTATAATCATACTTAATTACCACTTTATTTAGGATATTTTTATAGAATTTTAATCCACTAATCATAGGTTTCCAAAACAGCAACTTTGGAACCCATTTTTCACACGTTTAACGTGTCTTTTGATACTTAACCCTAAACAGTTTTATAATTCTAAATTTTCAGCAATTAATCTAAATTTTCCTAATCCAAATCTAGTATATTAACACATATTTAGAATCCATAAGTAAACATTTCTCAAAACAGCAACTTACTTCTCTATTTCGGGTCCCGTTTTTACCCCATTTGGACATCATTTCATAAAATTCATAAAATCAGATTTGGGGCTTATATTTCCAAATACTTTTGGGCGTCCATAGTACCCTAAACCTAGGGTATTTACCCTACATAACTTTTATAAATTATTTAATCTCATTTCCATACAATTTTTAGCATAAAAATGAAAGAATCGGGTCATATACATCACTTTGCATTCTATTCTTCCTAAAATTCACATCTTAAGCTTAAATCAACATAAATAACTCATTAAAACATGATTCATAGTATAAACATAACATCAATCCAATACAGAATTTTATCACTTGAATTTAAGTTTTATCAAGTTGAATTTTCAACTCATAATCCACTCTAATCTCCATTTCAACCACCTAAATCATTAAAATTCATACGTAAATCTTAATACCCATTCAATATTTGATCAAAAGGTCATGTTGAACCAATACTTAAGGAAACTTCATGCATCAAATTCATATCCAAAAATTTGGAGTTTAACACTTAAAATGAAAAGCTCAACTTATCATATCTACTTACTTGTTTGATGAAGATCAAACCCTAATCACTTGAGCTAACTTTCTCTTCCTTTTTCCCTTTCTTTTTCCTTATTTTTTTCTTCCATTTTCTTCCTCATTGCTGGCCTTTGGTGGGATGTGGGCTGCTGTGTGGGGAGAATGGGTTTTGGGTACTTAGAAAATTTTCTCAACATCCCATTTTCACTTAGCCGAGCACCCTTTTTATAAGGTTGGTTTGCTCCAGCTGTGGACCCCACTTGCAGCTGATTTTCCACAATCATTCAATGCCTATTTATCCCCTAAATTTTCTGTGCAATTTATAGCCATGTAAATTATTTTTACTATTTTTTAATGAGTGAAAAATTTGCTTAAGATCATATCCATTCAGCTGTTCACATAATCACGTCCACATTGCTGTTCATTTCCAGATTTTTTTCAAATTTTTAATAACCTTGATTTGAGGGTAAATTATAAACCTAACTAAAATTCAATTTAATCTTTAATTTTGCATAAAAAAATCCAACAAAAATGGCAGCAACAGCACCAACCATTGCATGTCATATGCATGACCATGCTGTCCACTTTTGCATTCATCAATGAGCAGCTGCATTAACGATTTTTCTGGGATTTTTTTCACATTAATAAATGCATATTTATGTGTCCCAACATTTCAGCTATTTATGTGCATAATATATAAAATTAAAAATTAAAAAAATCCAGCAGCAACATCACTTGGACGTCCATGCATTGCCACCTCACCTATGCTCAATTTGAGCACTCTTAGCCCCATAAATGTGGACGTCCATTGTAGGGATAATGATTGGATTTTTGAATTTTATAGTAATGCATAAAACACCCTGAAATTAAGCTGCATTTGACACATATTTTTCCATTAAAAATCTGCATTTAATTCATGTACTCTGACCCTTAATGCATGGTACTTTTGAGGTGTAAAAGTCAACTATACACATCTTTTCCAATTCAGGTATTTTTCTAACATAATATTCTTAATCTAAACCTTCCAAAATTTTAATCTCATAATTTCATTCAACCGTTTCAAATTTCATCTCAATCCGATTTTCCTAGCTCAAGTTATAGCCGTTTGAAGTTAACGGTTGGATTTGAAATATAATCAATAAATCATTACACTAATTTCATCAAGGATTTTTATAACTCAATAATTCCATAATATCAAGCCCAACATCATCAACTTTCTTTTCAAATTTCACTTGAATACGCCTTACAGGCGTTGAGCTATGAATTTTCTAGTGTTTTTCCACTAAACTTGATAATTACCCTTTAAATTCTCATAATTCATATTAAATATTTTAAAATAATTATCCATGATGTATTGGTGTATTTTAGTCACCAATAAATTACTCTAATCCCATTGTCCCATATCAACTCACCATGATTACTCGAATCATCATTGCTAATCCTTAACCCTAATTGCAATAATTAGCAAAATCATTCAAAATTCAATAATTTCACATATAATCACATATAAATATTTAATGCATACATTTGAGTCCTACATAGGTTGGGTTTCACAGGCAGCGCCTCCCTGGATTGGAGAGACGTTAGAGACGGATGGTTGCCTAGCTAGCCACCATCCTATGATGCCATATTTAAAAAAAATCCATTGCATTTTTATGATATACCCTTGACGGGTATAAGGAATCATGTTTTTATAATGTACCCTCGAGTGAGTATAATTTTGCTTTCCAAGATGTTTTAAATGAAAATGAATTGCCCGAAAACCTTATAGCTTGCTTATTGAGTTTCAACTCACGATTTGTTTTTGAATCCCAAACACAGATGAAAGGAAGCTCAAAGCAAGGAGCACAGGTGGAGCTTCAAGGAATAATGAAATTTTACAAGTACCTGTATATGAATTTATGAATGAATGGTTGTATGATGACCCTAAATGATTGTCTTAATGTTGTATGAGAATAATGTTATGTTATGTGACTATGGATGGTGAAAAATTTTATGGACTAATGCCAAGGTATGATTTATCATATTATGATTGAATATGAATTTTATGATATAACATGTGTATATTCAGATGTTATAATGACCTAAAAGGGCATTTGATGGAAATTGGAATGCGTTAAATGATATAAACTCCTAAGGAGTCAAGATTAAGTGGATAAAGATCCAATAAAACCCGTCGTGTGACAAGGCAACAATCCTAATCATGTTTATCAATCAATAATGGTCCCGAAGTAAGGCTGATGTTGTGATGCTCGGGTTGGGGCACCACAGTTAAAGCGGTGCCTACTCTAGCAAGTGATGCTAAAGTAGTTCTTAACATATCTTTACACTCTTCGGCACACCGCCAGTAATTATTACTTATGGAAACTCTCATTTTTGCAACTAGTAGTTCTTGACATTGCTGTTTAAGTACGGAGTACACCACAGGGTTACTACTAACTACCATCCTCAAGCTAACAGGCAAGTGGAGTTTGCCAATTAGGAATTAAAATAAATTCTCGAGAAGACAGTTGGACCTTCTCGCAAGGATTGGTCTGTTAAGCCAGATGATGCTTTATGGGCATACCGCAACACCTACAAGATATAACTCGGTATGTCTCTATATCAACTGGTTAATGACAAGGCATGTGATTTACCTCTTGAATTAAAGCACGGTGTGTATAGGGCGATAAAGAAACTGAATTTGATATGCAAAAATTGGGCAAGCGTCGATTATTATAGCTTAATAAACTTGAGGAATTTAGGTTGTGGACATATAAGAATGCTAAAATTTATAAGGATAAGCTAAAAAATGGCATGATAGAAGGATCCTGCCAAGACAATTTGAATTGGGTAAGAAAGTTTTTCTTTTCGACTCTAAATTAAAGCTCTTCTTAGGAAAGCTTAAATCATGTTAGTCAAGTCCGTTTGTTGTTTTAAGAACAACTAATCATGGTGTGGTGGAAGTCTTAAATGAAAAGTCAAATGGAAGTTTTCTAGTTAATGGGCAAAGTTGAAACACTCTACAGGAGAAGATTTTAATAGAAATAAGAAGGGTCTTATTCTTGCAGCTTTATCTCAAGACGAAAAGTCAGGCTGGGGACGCTGAACTTAATGTTGAATAGGAAGAAACCATTATCCTTTTTTATTTTTGAATCCAAGGCATGAGCTTATGATATATCATCTATGTCTTGAAGCTGGAAAACCAGTGGTGATTATTCCTTTCGAGAGTTTATAGGCCAATGGGAGTTTAGCTCTGCTCTTAAGTCAATTCTTATTCATTTGGTGTTATGATCTTTAGAGTTTTATCTCTAATGTGATTTCCATTAGTTTGGAGCCAACTAAAGTTTGCAACAGTTCAACTAGATTTGTCAAGGTCATCAACTTGATAAATTTTCAATTGAAAGATTAACATGCTCAATCCTCACTTTCCTTGGTTTAATTTCAAGATGTTGGTGTGATGGAGAGATTATTTGGAGAAGCATAAATACAAGTTTAAATACATGAAGGGCTCCAAAATTATTTTCATCATGAATGCCAAATTCAATCTCAACATTTTCAAGTTTAAGGGAATGTTATTCAATGTGAATCTGAATGATGGGAGTTGGAAAATTTCAAATCAGTGTGAATTTCTAAGAAATTACAATCTTATGTAGTGGATTTCAATGTTACTATGCTTATGGGAGAATTTGGATCATTCTCCAAGTATTACTCAAAGCAATTGAGGAATTGCATGCTCGTCTATGTTATTTGAAGCAAATCAAGGCAAAAAGTTGAGGCTTCGGCTTCTAATTTGTGGAGCTCCGACATCAAAAGTCGTTACAAATGGAAGCTACAATTGGCAAGCCATACGGTTGGCACTCCGGCGCCATGATGACACCAGAGTGGCCTGCACGAGTATATAATTCAACCCTAAACTACCAAATCCCAAAACCCTCCCATCCAGTTGCCCTTCTCCTCTAAAACTACCCAAACCCTAAAAACCCTCATTTTTACCCTATTCAATCTCCATCAAATCCTTCTTCTTTGTTATCTCCTTCCTTTCATCCCTTTTCTCCATTCAATCTCTCCTAAACCACCCATCTACCCTTAAATCTAAGTTTTCTTCCTTTCCCTTTTGTTTCCTTTCATTTTCATAATTTCCCCATTATTTCCTTTTTTTCCCTCTTCTTTCTTCCCCTTTCTTCCTTTGGTCCCTCCAACTGTTCTTCCTGATTTGCGCAGTTATTGGCGCCACAACACCACCTTATTTGTCATCGGAGCGCTAAGGACCAAGCAATGTGAGTTTGTTCCGCATTTGGACATCTTTAAGACAAGCTGGGATGGTAACCCCTCTTTTGCCTTAATCTAGAGTTGTTATAAGCATACATATTGGTTTGGTTTGCTTGGGATTACTTTGGTATGGATTGATAAAAATATCCAATTTGTTTTAAGGTGTATGATGGTTGTGGAATAGAAGTTGGTGGTGTTTGAGTAGAAATTGTTCCTTGGATGTGGAGCTATGATTAGAGCATACGCTTGCTTGATTTGAACTTGATAAGAGGTAGCTAGTGTGTCATTACGTTGGCCCTCAAGTGCTTAAGTTGAGTTAGTTATGAATTGGAACGAATTGTGTATATTATAGGGAAGGGAAGGTTTGGGCTGCTTGAAGGGATTGAAATATACAAGTTGATTGATTTGATAGTTATTGCTTGTCATGACTCAATTTCATATTGAAAAGGGGCTGCTTGGTTGCATTATCACTTGCAAGTGCTATTGAGTTGCATTGACAGTTGTTAGTCCTTGTTGGAATATTTTGCAAGTTTAACCCCTATTGGTGCATTTTAATCATGGCTTCCTCTTCATCCAAAGAAAGAAACCCATTGAGCCTAAGGACTATGATACAAGCAAATTTGTGTCCACCCAAGCATATCATAGATACACCACTGCATTGCCCAAGAGGTCCCTCGTATTAGAGTGTGGTGTGATTATAACCTCTTTGAGTGATTCACTGATCAACTCCATCAATCAACATGGGTGGAAAAATTTCATTCCACAACACCTACTGTTGTCCTGGTCATAAAAGAATTCTATGCTAATGTTGTTGAGCACAATCAGGGTTGAGTTAAGATTCGTGGCAAGATTCTCTTTTAATGCACAGGCTATCAGTGCTTTCTATGGTTTATCTAATATTGAATATTCCGACGAATATGAGCAAGTTGTGGACATGACAGACTTGGATTCAGCTCAACTTACATATCCGTTTTGCAAACACCTACCGACATGGAAGAGTAAGTTCTTTCGTTTAAGAGAAGTGCTCTGACTCTTGCAGGGAAGTTGCTATTTACTTGATTTTAGCCTATCTGATGTTGTCCACTCATGTCAGGGAAGTTACACTTAATAGAGCCATTCTCCTATATTCCATTTTTCAAGGAGAGTCCATCCACATGGGAGGTTTATTATTCACCCAGATTTGTACCAATGCAAAGGTCGCTTGGTAGAGTTACTAGTTTTCGTCCCTCATCACTAGCTTATGCAAGAAAGCCAGAGTTAAATGGGATCCAAATGAAGACATTTTGAACTGCCTAGCTATTCTAGATCACAACTGCCTTAGCAAACATCATCGGATTCCTCCAGTACAAGGAATGGGACCATCATCATAGCCAGCTCTTACCCCAACTAAACAACCTTCTCAACTAGCTCCCTTGAATGCCATGCTCGAACACTTGGAGAATTTGATGGCAGCACAAGCCCGATATTCTTGTCAGGTGATCCAAGAAACAAAAGCTTGTCTGAGGAGATTAGCCACTGATCAAAGAGTGGACAAGAGTGTCGGGCCTTAGTTTCCCTCCAAGCTGCCTGAGTTCTGTGAGACCCTTGGCGAGCATACACCCCTCGAGCAAGGCAATGATAGTGGAAATGACAAAGAGGAGGACCCCGCTACCTATCTCGATGATTAGGGGAGTTGTTGTTACTTCTTCCTTTTTGATTTTACATTTCTTCTTCATACATTGAGGATAATGAATCCCTTAAGTTTGGGGAGGCCTTACTCTCATTTATTCATGCTCATAATGCATTTGCAAAGGTAGTAGCATGTTTAAGTGCATTTTAATATTATCCTAAACAACCTATCTTGATGAATGATTGCGGTGCAAAGAAAACCATCAAGTGAAAGAAAATTCATGAAAATTTGAAATTTCTTGCCATGGATATGCCCTAAATAAGCTTTAATGTGATGGAATTTTTTGGATTTACAAGTAACATGTGAATGTTAGAGTTACCAAGTAGTTGAATTTGTGGCTTTTATTCATGCTAACATGTTTAAATCAAGTGATGAAGGCAATTTTTTTGCATAAAATGCATACTTGTGCCTAACTATATATGAAAGTGATATTTTGTTGCGCATATTTGTTCCCCATTGAGCCTACATATAGATGTATTTTTGGTTTTCAACCCTTGAATTCATTATCTCAATAATTCATAGTGTTAATTCATCTTTTACTTGAGACCTAGGGTTGAGTTATATATGTATAATGTATATTGGTTTATGTATATTACCCCTATTAGTATTTTTGAATAAGTAATGAAGGGAGTGGCTAACCTAGGCTGAGAAACCAGGACTTGACATTCATAAATGTCAAGATTCGCGTAAAAAGGCAAGGAAAAGCCACAGTAATAGAACTTCTTAAAAAAAATTTCCTAGATACCCTAAAATATGGTGAGGGGAGCTGCTAAAAAAAGAAGGAAAACTTTTCCAAATACCTTGAAATATGGTGAAGAGAGTTTAAGCAATAAGTTTAGGGGACTATATATGCAAGTTTGTCTAATTTTTAGGCCGATTAGATGGACTTATGCTATGTTTTATTAAGATAGTGATTCATTTGATCACGTTCATCTCTACTTTTACACCTGTCCTATGAAGTCCTATTGATCAGGAGAAATGTTAGCATGATTGATCTATAGATTTTCACTGTTTTGGAACTGCATTTGCATGTACTTCGTGAGTTGGAGCAATAATACATACCTTAGCATGATATTATAAATTTTTGCATGGATTATTTCACTTTTTGTTATCTTGGTCATTGAATAGTGGAGATATGGGGTTGCATGGCTAATATTTATGGCAGGCTTGATTGTTTCATGTTTCGTTGTATACATTTTGTGTTTCTATGTGTTAATCGAGGACTAGTAACACTAAGTTTGGGGGAGCAATAAAACTATAAAAATAAAGTTATCAATGCCTATTTTACACTCATTTTGAGGCTAGTTTGGGAAACGATGCATAGATTTACATATAAATTGCATTCGTTTGCATTAGTTGCATTCTTTTGTGTAGTTTTTATAATTTGCACATTTTAGCATGATTTTCATCATTTAGGTTGTTTTAACTGCATTCAAATATCTAGGAGCGCATTTACTTCTTTTTAATTCCCTTTGCAGGAAAAAGAAGGCATTCTAAATGGAAATAAATGTGGAAGAAGGGATCGGAGCAAGAGGATATGAAGTAAGCTAGAAACTTCAACTCAAATGCTAAGTGAACTGGCGCTCTGGTGACAAACATCTGGAGCCATAGCTCCTACAACCGCCATACCGGAAGCTATAGAAAAGTTCAAGGAGGCAGAAGCATTCAGAGAGTTGGCACCACGACGCCACTTCCATAAGTGTGCATTTTTTGCACGTGTTTTGCTTTAGTTCTAAGGGGGTATAAATTTATCATTTAGGGTTTGAGAAACGGAGATCTAGAGCTCATGGTGCATCCAACATGAGAGAAAAGAAATGTTTTTGAAGTTCAAGAGGAGATTAAATGAAAGGAGTGGATTTGCTTGGTGGAAACTAGTGAGTTCTATCTTCTCTTTTTTCCCCTCTACATCTTCTTCTTGTTCTTTGTTGCTAGGATGTATTTAAACATGTGTTAGATGGGATTTGAACTTATGTTTTTGAGCTAAACTCCTTTTGATGGGAGATTGAGAACACTTGATCCTTAAACTGTGTATGGATTGGTTTCTTATTGGGTTTGAAATGAATAACTAGTTGTCGTTGCTTGTGTTGTGTAGATTTTACCTGTATATATGGTGTTTAATGTTTTTCGCAAGCTTAGCTTCCTTATAAGATAATCTAATATCTTAATTCATACTTGGAAAAGGCGGATTTAGATTAGATTCACATATAAGGCACATGTTTTTAACTCTTATAGGGTTAAATGTTAATATGGATAGGAATATATCTATTAACCATGTATAATCATGAGTAGGTTATGAGCCAATCAATTTTGCTACACTTATTTGCATGGGAACATAGCGACATGTTCTAGTAAGATTAGGTTCATACACGTTGGAAGGCATGTATAAATATATATGAACCTAAGTTAGTAAATCTCTACACGACTAATTGAAATGGAACCAATTCTGCATAATTTATGGTCAACGATTCTGATTTCCCATCCACTATAATTGATCTTGGGAATCCCAATTTATTCCTGCATTACCACTAGCTCTTACTTATTTTAATTCCTGCTCAATCAATCTTTGAATTTCTACAACAACGAAGGCAGTTGAATTTTAAAGAGCTAATTAGTTTAACCTAATCCTCATGGGAATGATACTCAACTCACACTTTATTACTTGTACAACATGTATACTTGCATTAAAATGAGAAAATTAATTAGACATATACGCAGCTCGTCAATGACCCCTTAGCTAGGAGTTAGCTTCATCAGAGAATTTGTGTGGAGCTTTCCCTATTCGATCATCAGACCATTTTCAGTCTGACCCTAGCAACTACATTCTAACCTTAGCCATATAATAGAAACTTTCACAATTAGAGTTAATTTAAATTGTAAAGAGGTTCTTATCAAAATTTTGGATTATAAGGAGTAGCATTTAGTCAAACCATTGAATATGTCAAGGTTCAATAGAATCGATACTTTAAGAGTAATCTACAACAAGAATTCAAACAAACTATGGGGAAGAAGTATCCGCATTCATTCAATTAGTAACTATAAGGTTTCGTGATAAAATTTATTCAAGAGAGGGTGTGTAATGGCCATGTAAGTTACTATGTTATTACTTTTAACTTTATATTAACTATTCTCAATATTTAGTTCAATTAGGAATTTATTTTCTATTAAGCATATGATCAAGAAAATATATCATTTTTAATTTAAAACATAATAAATAAGAATAAATAAAAATTCCAAATATTGGAAAAGTATTATGAGAAAAAATTACAAAAGAGAATAAAAGGGATATAAATATTTTATAAAATTTATAGTTTTTTAAAAATATAATGAAAATTTTGAAGCTTTTATAAAATTTGTAGTGTATGAATATTTTTATTTTAATTCATTAAAAACATATTTAATGATAAAATGAAATTCTGAAAAAATTATTATACTATTAAAAGGTATATTGAAATCTAAATTTAATAATATATAGAATGATAAATTTTGATTAAGAAATCATAAAGATGAAATTTATATAGCTGTTATGATTCCAAAACTTCAATATGGTTTAGTTTTTTTATCAGAATATATGGTTTAGTAAAGTGGTCCATCATAGGTTCCATATTAAAACCATGAAGAATTTATAGAAGAATATCCACTTGGTGACTTAGATGTTAAGACCTCAAGAGGATGACATGTAGAACTTTGTTGTGGCAAGATAATGTCATTGTGTGTTTAAGGAGTTTAGAAGTGAAGAGTTCTTATTGAAGGAAGTAGAATGTTCAATTATATGGAGCTAAGTTAAGAATGGCTTGAGTAAAGCTTATCCAAGACCGATAAAATTCTTGCCCAGGTCAACTTTGGTGGAAAAATCCTAAGAGGATAAAGCACTAAGACTTTATAGTAAAAGAGTAAGAAATTGAGGTGAAAAATAAGGGCGTGTTTGGGAAGTGATAAAACTTTTGGATGAACAGTGTTTATTGTAAAAATTTATTAAATCGATAGAAAATGATGCGTTAAGATTGGAGTAATGATGAGGTGTAAAGATAATAAAGTTAAAATAGATAAGTTAGTTGTATAAGTAGTTATCTAGAAATGATTAAAAAATAAGATAGTTATATAGGAAGATGTGAAGAAATAATTTTATAAATATGATAGTTATGGAGAGTAAAAGTTTTAAATTGAAAAGTTTTTTTTTTAAAAAAAAACATGCTCAAAAGAAATAAAAAGTTTTTCTAGAGAAACTATAGGAGCTGCTAAAAAAAGAAAATGATAATCCAACAGGTAAATCCCTAGAATGTTTCTTAGAATTTCATTATATTAAATTTATAACTTCTAAGTTTTCTAAGATTCTTGTTAATTAATAATGAAGAGCCTGAATCTATAAACCAAATTTTTTGGATTTTGAATTTTAAATTGAAATTAACAGCAATCTATGGCTTGAAATAGACATGGGATGAACATGCTGTTCAAAAAAACCGTTTGGTAAAAAAATAGTTAGTGGGAAGGTGGGAAACTCCCTCTCCCTCACACTTTCAAAAAATAATTTTAAATCTTAACAACTTAACTATCTTAATTTTTTTTTTCATTTTTACACCTATGGTCCAATCATTTTCATTTACAGCTGCCTTATTTTTCCACTTTATTTCTCTTATGTCATATCACTCTTATATTTTCTAAAAAAATTTTGAATTTTTAGAAATATGCCAACAAAATTTGACTAACATTGCATCTGTGCCCCTAAGTTTGCTGATATTATAAGTATGCCCATAAAGTCTACATGAAATTGTAAGCATATTCCTTCTGTTAGGATGCTGTTAGAATTTTCTATAAAATAATGATAATGCCCTTTAAGCCAAGTGATGCACTTGCAATTTTTCAAATATTATATATATTTTCTATTTCCTTGTTTTATATATTTTTACATGTATTATTATTTTATATTTCTTGCAAATATGCTTATAATATTTGCAAAAATTATAAGTGTATCACTTGGCTTAAAGAGTAGTATTGTCATTTTACAAAAAATTTTAACGATGTTATAACGGAAGGGATACACTTGCAATTTCATAAAAACTTTATGGGCATATTTGCAATATTGAAAACTTAGAGACACAAATGCAATATTGGTCAAATGTTGTAGGCATAATTGCAAAAATCCCAAAAATTTCATCCACCACTTCCCCACCTCCCTGCTTGCTCAAGGTACAAACTATGCCTAAGAATTGGTTTGATAAAACAAAGAAATAAATCAATAATTTTGAAGGTAAGGACTGTCCAATTTTTAGATACTTAGATTTAATATAAAATAGAGAATTTGGGAAAGTAATATTTATATTTTTAAAAATTAATTAATGCATTTTGAAAAGATAGAAATTAAAACGTGCCACTCGAAAATAGTAAAGTTCAACTCCATTAACTATTATATGAAATATTGTTGAATATAAGGCTTGGAAACTATGAACGGTTGTTTGAGTTAACTATTGAATATAGAATCAGTTTTATTTATATCATGAATATCTCCTAGATATGGTTTATATAATTAATTGGAAACTAAATATTTACTAAGTCTATTACATTTTGAAGGAATAATTGTTGTAATGTATAACATAAACAAGTTAAGATAAAATGCAATTAAAATTTTGCACAATTGTAATTATATAAGTAAAAGCCTAAATGAAATTTCCATAAATGAGTTTAAGAATTTAACAAAAAATTTTGAACCCCACGTTGTTGTGGAAGTGTTAATAAAAGTTATAAAAAAATAATAATAGTCGTAACTTATCGTACGTCATGACTATTAAACAAAATTGTCTGAATTAATTAAATAAATTTATTATGAAACTTATGAATTTTCTATGACAACTGATTTAACTTAAAATTAATTATAGCTAAAATTTTAATATGAAACCAATTTTCCAATAGCCATTTAGGAACATCATCATTCAATTAAAATATATTAACTACAAGTATATGGTTAAGTTTTATTCTGTGTAATTTTATAGCTATACCACTAGTTTTTATTTATGGTTAACACGAAATAATTAATTAATACCGAAGGTATTAAGAAAATTATATTTAAATATTTAAAACTAAATTATTGAATGCATGAGTTATTACCTCTCTATTAATGTGCCTAAGAGAATTATTAAATTACCAAATATACAGTAGCAATAGAATTAAAATGAATCACAATTTCTAAAATAGCTAACTCTAATATTAAAGGATGATAAGCATGAAGCAATGGACTAAAGGAAGATATTAAATATAATACAAACAATAGCCTTTAAACAATTAAGCGTCATACTGAGAATGCAAAACAAAACTTTAAGTATTAATTAAACCTAATGATTTAGGTTTTTAAGTTGGAAAGATGGTCAGCAAACAGTTATTAAACTCTAGTCTTGTGTTATAAACTATCCTTCATTAGTTTAGACAATAAAATTATATCAAATATTATTATTATTTAAAAATGTATAAATGAATGAGATTAACAAGATCACGGTCCAACTCTTATTATGATAAAATTAATAACATCTCTCCTAATCTAAAGATAACCAAAAAAGGGAATAAAAATACTTAGGGATTCGCCACAAATAATTAATGAAGATGATAATTAAAAATATTTTGATAATTACATCATGATAAAATATTAAATGTTTTTTGAGAACTCGTGGAATATAGTACCCAACAAAAAAATAACTAAATTAAACTAGGTAATACTACTAGAAATTAATACTCCTAGTCTAATTGTAGGAAAGAGAAAAGCAAAAGAACCCAAAAAAGGAAAGTTCTAAAAATCAGAATGAAAGATAAGTAAGCACTACTTTTAGTTTTTCAAAACATATTTTATAATTATTTCTAAATATTTTCACTGCAATAAAGTTTATGAGTAGCTATGAATTAATGATGCTTGATTAATTGTACATTTTTAAATAAAAATTTCAAATATATTTTATGATGATGTGTATATTTCGAAAATTATAGTAAAATCCTATGCTATGAATGTGAAATAGAATAATGTTGTGGGGTTTTGAAATTAGAGGTAATATTTTTTAAAAAACTGAGCCTAATGACCTCCTATTGGTGGTGTAAGAATGTATTTTAACTATCCTTTGAAGTTAGGTAGGATAATTATGTTTCATATAATGCATTAATAGAAATTCAAATTTATTAAACTAACTTCGCACTTAAGAGATTTTCTTTATGCATATTTTCTGAGTAATATATTCAATTTTTTTTTAAAATTAAAGTATAACAACTCAAGCCCTAGTTAGTGAAGTAGGTCTAAGTATAACTCAGGAGGAGACTTATCTACACATTTAATTTCTTAAATGTTATAAGTAATTTGTATTTAGAAAATGGGTTATACTATTTTGGATAATAGAATAGGATGTATATGTAAGAACCTAGTTTTTAAAAAAAGTTAGGTAAAAATTTGCAGTTTGTTATAATTTAATTCCTGGAGTATGTAATTCTCATGATATCATATATCTTAAAACACTATAGAGAACAAGGTGACGAATCGCATGTATGTCTAATTAAAATGCTCATTTTAACAAAAGTAAACGTGTCGATCAAGAAATAAAGTGCGAATAGAGTATCGTTTCCATGAGGATTGTGTTAAATGGATTAGCATCTTAAAATTCAATTGTCTTATGTGAATTGGAAAATTGAATAAAATTTGTGTTTAAAGAGATGAACTAAATTTAACTAAACTAAACTAAAATAAAGTGGTTGCAGGAGAATTTTCCCTGAGACAAATAAGATAGGTAGAAGTATGAATTCATTGACTCATAGCTATGTTAGATTGGTTCCTTTTTAAGTTAATTGTGCAAAGATTACTAACCTAAGTTCATTTATATTCATATGTCCTACAACACATACAAACACTAACCCTATTTTAGTTATTTGCTATGTTCCCATGCACCCAAGTAAGACAAGGTTGATAACCACATAACCTAATCAAGATTACACAGAGTCAATAGGTATAATCTTATCCATATTTACAACCAACATAAACAAGATCTGAAAAACTTATGCCTTATTTATGGATCTCATTCAATTTTCACTTTTTCAAGCATAAATTTGAATAGTTAATCAATCTACAAGGTTGTGAAGCTTGTAAATGCATTAAGCATGATATATAAGGGTAATCTCAAGCAACGGAAGTCACAACACAACTGTATTAGCATTTCAAGCAAAAGAAAATCAAATAATATAATCTATTAGTTCAAATCCTACATAACTTCCACCACATGGGGATTTAGCCACAAAACATGATTTCAAATCCTAGTAAAATGAAGTTTACAAATATGCCAGGGGAGGATAATAACATACATGAGAAGAGAAAGAAGAGGAGGAGATGACACTCAATGAATTTGCAATGAAACAGCTTGTTCTCCACTTATTCTTCTCTTCTTGACTAGAAACCCTTGTTCTTCTCCTCCATTCTCAACAGTCATGACCCCTCTAAGTTCCTCTTAAAATTCTAAGAGATGTATTTATACCCTATAGCATTTGGAGCTTCATAGTGTGAAAATTTTCACACATCCACTTTGTGGTCGGGCCTCCAAGCCCATGGTCGCGGCCTCCATGTTGCTGGACATTGGCGGTGCAAAGCTGCTCAAGGAAGTTAAATCCATGGTTGTGGCCTCTATGCTGCTGGAGATTGCACTGCACAATTTGACAGCTTCAAGCAGTTTTTCTCATTCCATCCTCTTTTTGGCACGAAATTACATGGAATTGCTCTCCGTTTCCTACAACAAATGAGTGAAATAAGTAAATACATTCTTAAATAATCAAATGAAACTAAAGCAACTAAAAAGAGACTAATTTAAGCTAGATGCAACCTAAAATGCATGAAAACCACACAAGATGCAAGAATTACTCAAATAATAAAAACTAATGCAAAACTTATGCAGATTTATATGTTTCTCTTAAGCTAGCATTCCAAATGAGTTCAAATGAGTGCTGATAACTCTATTTTCATAGAATTATCACAAGGCAATAAAGTAAAGTTCATGATGAATTATATAATTTTTGTCCAAAATTTTAAATTAGATTGCTAAGCTTAAAATTTTGCGTATGTAGAAAAAGAGGCAGTTAGAGTCTAACTCCTTTTAAGTTAAGAGGTTCAGATAGCATTTGCCCACACTAAAGCTCCACTTATAAAGTCATCTTGTAACTTTTTGTGGAGAACGAGGTAGGCTTTAGAAAGTAAAAATTTGAAAAGAACTTTTAAAGATCTAATAGAAGTAAATGAAAATGACCGAATTATTGTTCATTGCTTTGTAAATGAACAATCCTTGTCTAAGACATTTTCTAGTCTAAATCAGGCTACATAAGAAGCATACTAACAGTGGATATCCTAACTCATAGTATTTGCACAAGAATTCACAAAAATTTTAGTGAAAGAGTTAAAATCATTTCTTAAGTAAATATATGCACCTCACACTTGTATTGAATATTGTTCTTAATGTCAAACAACAATTCTCACAACAAGTTTTCATAAATTACACACAAATATATGCAACTCATTTATCACATTCATTAAATCCACATGTATATTGATTTGAAAATTTCAACATTATCAAGTATGATAATAAGAGTGATTTCCATGTTTATGCACTCTGTCCCTCAAACTTATGATCCAATTGTGCCATTTAGAACCTGAAAAGTGGAAGCAAAGGTCAAATAAGTAAAATCCTTAAAAATTGATGAAATCAGATACTAAATCAGACAAATCCTATGTTGGTTGCCTCCTACAAAGTATTTTTTTAGTCCTCGACATGACTTTATCCACAATGCTTTCCAAGTTAAGTCATTCAATCCCAACTCTTGAACAAATTTGACTTCTTTCAACTCTAGAGTTCCTTTGTTTTGAAATGGCTTATAATTCTCTACTACTAACAACTTACCGTGTTCAATTTCAGAAACAAAATAAGTATTAAAAGAAGAAAATTACTTCATGGTTTTATTCTCATGAATCTCCATTTGTTCAGATGTTAGCTACCTTGATGATTTTAACATTGAATTTCTTTCACTTCTTAGGATTCATTAATTACATCAAACTACAAACGTTGATAGTTCGAATCTTCATTTTTCATAGTTAGGTAGCAATCGAACTCCTTTGTCTCTTTGGCAATAAACGCAATCACCTTTTCTTGTTTCACATTGATAAGAGCACTAGTTGTTGCCCAAAATGGTTTCTCAAGATGTTAATATGTCTCCATTAACTTCATAGTCCATCACAAAAAGTTTACAGGAAAAATTAACTTTTTTAACTTTAACTAGCGCCCCAAGGGTGTTCTAGATATGTGTGTTTTATTTGGCAATTGAAGTGTGACATTGATTGACATGATTTTCTTGATTCTAAGCTTCATGGTAATCAATAAACTAGTCCCAAGATCACAGAATGTACATTCAAAATATTGATTAACAATGGTACATGGAATTACGAAACTCCTACGATCTTTTAATTTTGGTGGTAATTTGTGTTTCATGTCTGTACTACATTCTTCAAATAATGCAACTTGTTTAAAGTTACCTAGCCTTATTTTTACAAATGGCACTCTATGAGTTCAACAAATTTTGGTATTCGCTACAATGCCTCCACAAAAGGAATTTTTTTCAATGAAGAGCCTGTGCATATATTAAACAGAAAGCTAAGAATACAAAAAATCCATATACAATGGATTTAAAGAAAGCTAGGTGGATTCCCCATCATGCTAATTGAGACTCATTTGTCTAACGTATAACATAAGCAATCCAATAGGTTCTAGTTGCTCGATGGAAGTACATGGAAGTATGCAACATATATGAACATGTGTGACTTGGAGTGAATTTCCCCAATTTGATAATCCATTATTGACAAAATTGGACTATCATTATTTAGTTGATTTACTACAACTAATGAATTACTTTCTAGCCCTGAATGTTGTATTTTAGCTGCATATGCCATTTCGTCCTAAATCTCATTGCCATGGCTTCCAAATTTACTATCTTCACACTTCCTTTTGTCATTCATCTGGAAGCTGCTGAGAATTCTCCTCTCGATTCCTTAACTTTTTGGAACCGGTGAAGTAGCGCATGAAGTTGACTATATCTGGCGTTTGAGTAAAGTCGAAGACCAAGTCAACCCCTAATTGCAAATTGAGTTTTTGAAGCCTTGAGGTTGATTTTCAACACTAACTGCCAGATATGAATTTGCGCACTCAGATTGACTCCATTTGCTACTTGGACCAATTTAAGGCCAAGTCAACTCAACCTTAAGACTCAAGACTAATAAAACACGTGACTTGAAGTTAAGCGCTCCAAGTGCACAATGGTAAATGAAGTCACATGCCTAAGTCGACTTCACTTGCAACTTAAATCAAGTTTCAGGATCAAGTCAACTTTAGAAGAAGAATGAGGTTGCATATTTCCATTGACTGAATTGAAGTACGCGAAATAACAACCCAAGTTGACTTCACAATGTGACTTGAGTCAAGTTTGAAATCAAGTCAAACTAAGTACAAAACTCAAGTTAAAAGAGGATCAACAGTAAAAATATAAAAGTTCCAAGGCTACAAAGTTCAGTGAAATCATATGCCTAAGTTAATTTCACTAACGACTTAGGCTAAGTTTGAACTTAAGTTGACCTAAGAAGGAACTTGAAGAGCACAAGATAAGAAGAAAAACTTAGATGAAGGAAGAGATCGACCAAAGTTGTGCCCCAGGTCAACTCTAGTTTGCAATTTGGGTGAAGTCACATCCGAAGCCAACTCCAGTTATGACTTTCACTATAATGGTTGGAAAAATTCGAACATTGACACATTAAAAGTGCATCACCTACCTGCAAATATTCAAAATAATTTCACATCTATTTAAGGGACGCCAAGTGGAGTTATGAGGGTTAACTAGAGCATTAATTGATCTTTCATCTTCTTCCCTATAAGCATTTAATTGTGCATTAAGTGATCTATAAGAAGAGACTCTCACTTTCAATGCTAGTTCTAAAACTTTCAACACATTACAAGTCCTTGACAGTTCTCCCAAGTGCTGAATCGACTCTTTACAATTTGTAAATTGTAGATTTCATTTTCTTAATTGTTAATTATGTTGTAGTACTTGGCTTTGTATTAGAGACCAAGGCCAAGTTCAGATAAGTAATGTACGGTGTAAATTGTAGATTTCATTTTCTTAATTGTTAAATTAAATTGTAGTATTTGGCTTGGTGTTAGAGACCAATGTTAAGTTGAGATAAGTAATCTACGGTTGGAGTGGAATTCGTTGTCTATTTGTGCTACTATTGTTAAAGTTTACTAGAACTATAATATATAAAAAAAAATAAGGACTTTAGTTATACTATTATTGAAATAATGGAATCCAAGACATAAAGGAGTGTGTACTTAGAAGAGTAAAGTAAGTAAGGTTGTCTCAAACCACTATAACTTCGTGTGCAATTTTTTTACATGCCATTAGTTCTTTCCACTCCTTAAGTGGTGAATAACTTCACATGCCATTGGCATATTATCATAAATGAGTCTCCTTGGGGAAACACATTTTGTTGGAATGATATAACTTTGTGAAGACACATCTTGATTCTATTTCCAAGAATGTTTGCAATGATCATATGAGCCACTTTGCACAAACTTATTAGCTTAAAATATGTTATCTTATTTGCCCCTTTCTTTTTTGGGAATTAGGATTATTTTGGTGGAATTAATTGGGTATAGTTGTGTCCCCCCTTGGTCTTTACCATTGTAATTCATGAAGGATTGACACATACTAAAGATATCCTACCTCACTACGCTATAATGCTTTTTATAAGACCCTATTGACATACCATTTGAGCTTGGAGAGTTCTTTAGATTTAGATATTCATAAATAAAGTTGTAGATGTCAATAGGGTAAATGATAGAATTATTCAAATAAAACTTGTATTAGGTGTAGATGTCATAAATGTGATTAGTGCTCATAAACCACAAGTAGGATTAGATAATAGAATCAAAAAATAATTTTGGGATGACTTAGATAGTGTAATGCAAAGGATACTTAACCAGGAAAAAGTTGTGATAGGTGGAGATTTAAATGGACATGTAGGAAAGAAGAATGTAGGATATGAGATAAGTCATAGAGGTTTCGGCTTTGGAATAAGGAATGAAATGGGGAATGCAATTTTGGATTTTGCTATAGTATATGAATTGGTTATAGCAAATACCTTACTTCAAAAATGAGATGAACATTTGATAACTTTCAAGAGTGGGACCAATTTTAGCGAAATAGATTTTTTCCTTATAAGAAAATTGGATAGATTCCTTTGTATTAATTGTAAGATTATCCCAGGTGAGAGCTTAGCTATGCAGCATAGATTGTTAGTGATGAATATATATACACAAAAAGAGTCAACAAAAACTAAAGGTGATATAATTCTAAAAATTAAATGGTGGAATTTAAATGGGAATAACATGAAACTTAGTAAAAGAATGACAAAAGAAGGAAAATGGGACACACGAAACTTGGTGTTGGAATAGGGATGTTCAAAAAGTTATAAATGTAAAACAAAAAGTTTAAAACATGACAGAGAAATAAAAATGATACAAACTTATAACAATATAAACTATCAAAAAAAGCTACTAAAAATATTATTACCGATGCTAAACATAAAAATTATAACAACTTATATGAAAGATTAGGAACTAGACAAGGTGAAAAGGATATTTTTAAGTTGGCTAAATTAAGAGAAAATAAAGACAAACATTTAACACATGTTAGATGTATTAAAAATGAGGACCAAAGAGTTCTAGTCAAAGATGATTATATTAAAGAAAGATGGAAAACTTATTTTTATAGTTTACTAAATGATATCCCACATGAACATTTAACATTATATGTTAGTTTAAATAGAGAAGAAAATAGAAATATCAGTTATTTCTCAAAAATTCGAATATCTGAAGTAATGGAAGCTCTAAGGAAAATGAAAATAGAAAAAACCTTACGCCCAGATAATATACCAATTGAGGCATGGAAGTCCATGGGAGATGTGGGTACAACATGGTTAATAAAATTTTTAACAAGATTATAAAAACAAAGTTAATGCCAAGTGAATGGAGGAAAAACATTATAGTTCCAATCTATAAAAATAAGAGAGATATTCAAAATTGTGCAAATTATCGTGGAATAAAACTAATGAGTCATAATATGAAATTATGGGAAAGAGTGATTGAACATAGACTAAGATGGAAAACTAATGTATCTAAAAATAAATTTGGTTTTATGCCAAGAAGATCAACTAGTGAAGCTATTTTATTACTTAGATAACTATTTGAAAAGTATAGGGAGAAGAAAAAAAACTTATATATAATTTTTATTGATTTAAAAATATAATCAAGTATCAAGAAAGTTAATATGACAAGTGATGAAAAAGAAAGGAATTAATAACAGATACATTAATATTATTAAATATATGTACGAAGGGGCTGTTACGAATGAGAGGACCATCAGTGGAAATACTAATATCTTCTCAGTTAAAATAAGTTTACATCAAGGCTCAACCTTGAGTCCTTACCTTTTTACCATAGTAATAAATGAAATTACTAGACATCTCCAAGAAGAAATACATTGGTGTATGTTATTTGTAGATGACATTATTCTAATAGATGAAACTAAAGAAGGACTAAATTTAAAAATTTTTAGAATTAGTCGCACAAAAACTGAATATATGAAATGCAGTTTTAATAATAGTGAGAATCCGGATGATGAACCAATTAAGATTTTAGATCAAGTAATAATAAGAACTAATCACTTCCAGTCCTAGGATCAATAGTTCAAGAAAATGGAGAAATCGAGAAAGATATAATACATAAAATTCAAGCAGGATGGAAGAAATGGAGAAGTGTGTCGAGAATTTTATGTGACCGTCGAGTTTCAATCAAATTAAAAGGAAAATTTTATAAGATTGCAATTAGACTTGCTATGCTTTATGGGGCAAAATATTTGACAGTTAAAGAACAACATATACAAAACATGAGCGTAGCGAAAATGAGAATATTAAGGTGGATGAGTGGTAAAACAAGAAAAGATAAAATTAGAAATGAAACAATTCAAGAAAACTGAAAAGTGAGACCAATTTGCGATAAAATGTGAGAAAATAGATTAAGATGATTTGGTCATGTTAAAAGGAGGTCTGAAGCAGCACCGGTTAAGAGAACAGAGTCTATCCAAATAGAAGGTGGCAGGAGAATGAGAGGAAGACCCCCAAAAAATGGCTGGAAGTAATTAAACAAGATTTAAAAATATTACAAATTATAAAAACTTTAGTCTTAAATCGCCAAGAATGGTGCAACAAAATACATGTAGCCGACCCCACTCAGTGGAAAATGGCTTATGGTGATGATGATGAATAACCTGATTAGCTGCTCCTTATCTTCCTCCAATAATTCTGCCAATATTTTGCCCTTGAGCTCATCAATTACTCTTCCCACATTCCTCGATTTTGAAGTACCAAACAAGTTCAAGGAGTAAGTACTACTGATTCATTGCTCTGCTTGTCCACAATCTATTTTCCATCATCCTTCATTGGCCCCTCAATGAAGTTCTTTCTTCTCTTATTTGATGTCATTTTATATATAATTTTTTATTTCTATTTTCCAAACTTAACCATTGTACATTTACTATTTGCTTTCATATAGTTTCTTTATCCTCTAGGAGTTGATTAATCTATCCCTCTGTCCCTCTAATTACTTCTTCTCTTGCATTTGATGGCTGTCTTGATTTCAATATATACAGGTCCTCTTGACTTTCTCTAATTTTTTAATGAATTTCCCCTTCTTTTCTTATTCCATTCCATCAATCTGTGTCCATTTTTCTAGATTTTACTATTGATGTTTTAAAAATAGAAGCTTCCCTTATTGTTGTATTAGTTCATGCTTCCTAAATAACTTCATGAGCTTCTCTATCCTTGGTCTAAAACCATTCATATCATTGATATGTTGTTATTTAGGCATGTTCAAAAATTTTTGAAATTGTTTATTCGGTTTCTTTTGGAGTCATTGTGGAAATGAAGGAGGTGGTCGCTTAACATGATACTTTAATTAGTATTGTTCTTCTAATTACTTATTATTCCCTGTAGGTTTCTTAATTAATTTTGTTCTTCATCAAACATTGCTTTTTCAAGCTGCAGTCTATTTATGTGAGATGTAATGCCACATTTAACTCATTTTATTCTTCTAAAACCTTAACCATATTGGGAACTGCTTTCTCAATTTGAGCTAGATGGATTTATATTGCTCCTTGCCTCTCGAATTAGGTTGTATTGCTAGGCAAAGCTCCATATGGTTAGTCGTTCTAAGCCATAGCGATTTATTTAAGTTGAGCTTCAAGGTTACAAATGGATGCTTGTTAGTTTTGGAGCATAACTTGTTGGTTTTACATCAATTGCACCACCATCTCTTCAAATGTCGGCTTTTATTGTTCACGTAGTGGATCAGTGAGATAAAAGGTTGTTGGTGTAGCATGGCTCATTACAATTCAAAAGGATCAATTTTGCTGTTAATTTGTTTGACCTCCCCATGAGAAACTGCAATGATTTCTCTAACCAGGGTTATAATTTTTATAATATGGGTTCCCTTGGTTGCAGGAGTTATTTGTAGATTATATGTTAGTCAGACATTGCTTGATAATCTAACCAACATCACTAGATCATTGACAAGAAACATTACCAGTGCTGTTGATTTTGGTTTTGTTGACTTTGAATTGTTGAAATTGATTTGTCACAGTGTTGACCTCTGTATGAATGAAAGTTAGTGCCTTAATCTCCAATGCTCCACATTTGCGATTTGGAACTTAATAGGAGCTTGCAGTCATGCCTTCAAGAATATTATAAGTCACATTACAAATATTGTTTCAATAATGCACCATTTACAGGTAAATCCACCATGCCTTTAATTGCAAAAGAATGCTTGTTGTAGAAGATTCGATTCTTGTAAGAAGAGAAACCATGACTAGGGCATTTTCTTAGTTCACTTTTATGTTGAGACCATGCTTCATATAACACATTCTCGTCACTTTTCCTAAAGTTAGGAATATCAATTTAAAGTCACAAAGGCTAAGTAGGTGGGAAGTATTTTTCCAAAAATTTCTAAGCAAGGCTGTTCTAGTCAGTGATGTAATCCTTTTAATGAGAATTTAACCAATCTTAGGAAACATCAAGAAGTAAAGATGGGAATAGTCTGAGTCTAATAGCATTCTATGAAACACCTTGTGCTTTGAAGATGTCATAAACCTCCGAAAATAAGCATCTATGTTTACATGGAACTTTAGATACCTCGCTAGATGTGGTATGAGATTGGATAAGGCTGAATATGCCTAGCTTGAGTTCAAAGTATATTACATTAATATCTAGCTTTTGGATGTTGGAATTCGTCACCGAAAGTCCAAGATATATCTCATCCTACATCATATGATGGCTTTCATTTTGAACAACTAGCTGAATTTATTAATTGCCATCGTTGTTTCTTACAACTTTTAGCATATAACCAAATAGATTTCAAACAATTCTACTTTACCTTTTACTACTACCATCTAACTGAATGGATTTCATACAATTCTACTAAGGAAGGATCTTCTTAGGCTCTAGGTCAAAAGGCAATAGAATAGAGACTCCTCGTCTCAATATACGTACAAATCCTTGAAAACTTAAGAAAAGAATAGATACACATGTGCGAAGAGAGGGAAAGATATGAAAAATAAGAGAACAAAAACCTAAATTGAAATTTAATAATAGTATCTACAATTAGGGAATTATCTCATTATAAGTCTCTAGCAATGGCACCAAAAACTTATTGTCTATTTTATTACAAGTGTGAATCTGCACAAGTAATATAAATACTAGAGTAACATTATTGTTCCCACAGAGACTTTAGTGCTAAATATTCAGTAATTAGTAAAGACTATGTATTAGAGTCTAACTAGATAAAATTAATTTAAAAGATGAATAGTTTAAAATGAAGAAAACAGTAAGGATTAGAATAAGTTAAGTGCAAACAAAGATTGGGTACCTAAAATTTCCATCAATGGGTAAGACTAGGGTTATAATTTATTATAGCTCCTTAATTAATCTTATTGAATTGGACTATAAACCTAGGGCAATAATACTTCTATTCCTCTCTACATAGTAATATAAATTTAATTTGAAAATCCTAAACTTTGATTTAAAATAAAATAATTCAAGACTTCAAACAGTATTAGACACATCCCTAGCAATGACCACAAATGGCTAATATGTATTTTTAGAAATATTAGCAAATCTAACAGAACTTGTGAGACAACACAATCGCATTTTAATGGGTAGATCATGTGCTACTTAACATTGAGTTCAATCCAATACTATCTCGTTCAAGCAGCACACAAAATTTACAAATCAATTTATAAGTTGCCCAATCTCATAGAAACATTGAGAATTGGTTAAGTAAATAATCAAAACTCAAAATCATAAATCAATAAGAATTATACATCCATTGTGGTTCAATTACAAGATCCATCACGACCCTAGCATGAGAGCTTAGCAAACCATAACTACTATGAACTTAACTATAAAAACTAATTTCAAATCTATCTCAGACTTAATGAAAAACAAAGACGAACAAAATAAATTTTATTCTTTAGGCTTGTTTTTCACTTCTAAGTTTGAAAATCTTTTCTTCGCAATAATCAGACCTCTCTATAGCCTTGAAAATGTTTCTAATTCATGGGAGGAGCTCACTTTTATAATTAAGGTCATGCATTGTGTATTTCTTTGAAATAAGGAGAGGTTGAGCATAAAATTGCATAGTAGGTTGGTTGAATTACATAGGGGAAAACCACGTGCTCCTATGTAATTGTCTACTTTCTTCACATGAATATGCTTGCAATCACACAAGTTGTATGGATAACCAAACAACCCTATGTACTTACTTGAAAATCTTGAAATTGTCTTTACATAACTAGATGAGATGTGAGGTTCAGAGCCAAGAACACAACCCAACCCATGTAATTGAGTATTTGGCTTTTTTCATAATTTTTGTTTAATTGCTTCTTCTTTTTGCATTTTCTCCTTTCCAATGTATTCTCCTTAATGTTTCAGCAAAGTTTGTAAGTGAACAATTCAAAATATATATAAAATAAATGCCAAACACAACAAAGAATCATATATTTCAACAAAATGTCAGTTGTGTGCTTTCGATTTTAGCATTTTGATATTGTTGAGTTAGATCTTGTCTAGTTTTCTTTCAAGATCTAGTAAAAGAGGAGTGGAAATAAACATTGAGGGAAATAAATAGGGAGGTTACTTGATACTCGACGTTTCACTAATTTCCTTAATTAATTTAATGATGATTGTATAATAATGATTTATTTACATCAAATGTGTGTTGAGATTGTTGAATACATGCCTTATTTTCATGAGATGTGAGTGAAATATCATGGAATGTTAGAGATTACAAGTTAAAATATGCATAGTGTGTTGTTTTAGAATATTACAATGATTGAAATTGGAGCGAAAGAGAGTCAATAATGAACTACACAATTTAAAGACTGAAAAACTGAAGTTTACCTAGCAAAAAATGTGCAAAAACATCAAGCATTCAAGGAAGTGGAGCAATACACAATCGAAACTATATAATGGGTTAGGGAGCAACTTGGTCCAGTTCAACTTAAATCTAGCCTGCTGAACTCAATTTTAAGAAGTATTGAAACTTGTTGTTGTTTAACCCAACCTAAATTGAAATATGTTCGGTTTGAGTTGATGTAAACCTGAAACCAAGGAACCTAAACCTACTCTGCACATATTTATTATATTTATTATGTATTTATAAATCACTCCTCTAATGACCTCTTTAATATATAATAAATTACACCTAGGCATCCACATATTAGAAAAACTATTGTATATTTATATATTAATAATGAAAGTGAATAACCCTTGAAAGTTCATCCTCACTCATACAATATTATTTTATATTAATTTTCAAAAAAGCAAGTACCTTAAATTTGTTCACTTATCTTAAATGTTCATGAAAATAAATTATTTTATTATATTATTAATGGAAGCAAAACCTTACTTTTCCATTCTTTATATTAGCATAGTATTATATTATTTAGCATTAAACGATACACAACCTCCTAGCTAATCTTATAATATTATAATATTTAGTTATTAAGATCACTAGTCTAAACTCATTAATACCATCATTGAATCATGCTCCTCAAGTAACATGAATAATACTTAAATTGCATAATAGAAAAACTATACCTCTTTATTCTCTAAAATAAGGCTAGAAATCTACTTGATGCAAGAAGAAAATCTAAATGAGGTTTTCTTCTTTCAATTCTTAAGTATACCTCAGTTTTTGGCTTTAAGATAGCAAGCTAGCTGTGAACTCGACCAGCACAAATTGCAATTCAATATCTAAGTTTGATGATTAACAAACAATCTGAGAGATTAAAGCCTACTAATAAATTTTGGTTGTGTTTAGAACTTAGAATTTTTAAATATCTAGCTCAAACAACTGAAGTTGCAAAGTCAAGTCGACTCTACGATCAATTTATGTCTAGTCTCAAACTAAGTCAACACACAACAAATTTCGAATAAACTTAAGAAAAGAAAATTTGATAATGGAAAATTTTATAGATGAAGTCGCATTCCAATTACTTCGCATGCAACTTGAGTGAAGTCCATGCCCAAGTTGACTTCATTTGCCACTTGGAGACCATAAGGGGGGCCTAAAAATTTCTTTAACTGCAAAATGCTGCTTGAAGTCACAACCTAAGTCAATTTACTTACAAATTGGGTGAAGTCGAATCCGAAGTCAATACTGAACATGCAACTTCGAAGAACAAGTGGAGATTTAAAGAATTTTCAACAAGTGTGAGGTCACATTCCAAGACGATTCCACATGCAACTTGGATAAAGTTCAACATAAATTCGACACATGAATGAGGTTTGAAATGAGGAAGACTTAAAGAAGAATTTCTTAAAGAATTTAGAAACCCCAAGATATAGTAAAGTTGAAGACCAAGTCGATTTGACATGCGACTTAAGTGAAGTCCCAAGTCCCAAGTCAGTCCACGTGGAACATAAAGACAAAGATTTGAATGATTTCTCTTACAAGACTTATAGAGCATTGAAGTCGATATCTAAGTTGACTTCATGTATGACTTGGGTGAAGTCAAGCTAAGTCAACTTCAGATGTGACTTGGATTGTAATGTTCATAAATTTTTTGAATGTTAGCACACTAAATGTGTGCCACGTACCACATAATATTCAAAGTTTCTTCAAATCTATTTAGGAGACATCAAGTGGCATTATGAGGTTAATTAAGACATTCATTGAGCTTCAACCTTCCTATCTACAAGCATTCAAAGTCATATTAATTAGTTTCCAAAGCAAGTCTCTTAAGATCATTTTAAGAGCTTCTAGATTCTAAATATTCTTCAACTTAAAAAGCTTGCTACCACGCTTCCTTGTTCTTCACATATTTGTAACGTGTAGTTTTACTTCTTTTCAAATTCTTTATTACATTTGGCTACTTGGCTTGGTGTTGGAGACTAAGGTAAGGTGAGCTACAAGTACAGTTTGATTAGAGCGATACTAATTGACTACTTATGTGTTTATCATTTAGAATCTAGAATAGAGCTGAAGCTCTAGTTGTATTATTAATGAGATAGCAGAACTCAAAACATAAGAAATGTGTGCTTGGAAGAATAGAGTGGGGGTGATGCCTGAACTACTATAATTTTTTATGTTCTTTTGTGTGGTTGACTTGATTCTCTTGCTCTTTCTCATTAACTCTATTTACTTCATTCATGTGAATTTGACTAAATTGGAGTTAGGTTTTAATTAGCTAAGAATTTTTAATAACCCAATTCACCCCTCTCCTCTAGGGTTAAGCCAACACTATGGGACTAACAAGTAGTATCAGAGCAGGCTTCTTGTGTTTCCAACGAGATCTCGTAATCTATGACTATCGCAGAAAATCAATCTTTTACAAGAACACCCTTTTTTTATCAGAATAATTTTAGTCATTGGCAGTTGAGAATGAAATAATTGATCATAGCCACGAATATGGACTCTTAAATTTCTATTCAAGATGATGTTAACT
The DNA here is from genome assembly GCA_030490835.1 of Annona cherimola. NCBI lineage: Eukaryota > Viridiplantae > Streptophyta > Magnoliopsida > Magnoliales > Annonaceae > Annona > Annona cherimola. The sequence continues at coordinate 56,878,412 of CM059973.1, read as the reverse complement.
CTACCTAAGAGTGAGAAAGCCTTCTAATGGACCAAGGAAGAAGTAGAAGTAGCAAAGTTGACTCTAGCATCAACTTCAACATGATAAGACAGCTTTTCAAGCTCAAGTCAAAGCACAAGTCCACTTCAAGATAGACTTGAGTCAAATAAAAGATGAAGACAACTCAAGTTTCTCAAACTTGAGTATATGAAGACTAATTCAAGTTTAAAGCAAGCAAGAGACACTTCAACAAATATCAAAACTGAATTGGCACAAGGAAATAGCCAAGTCGCACCCCAAGTCGACTCCAAGATCGACTTGAAGCCAAGTCTCAAACCAAGTCGACTCCAGCATGCGACTTGGGTGAAGTCGCACACGAAGTCGACTCCACCTGCGACTTGGAGATGTAACGTTCGAATTTTTGAATGTTGGAACATTTATTACGCGCCAACCAACTCTATAACGTTCAAAATTCTCCCTCCTCTATATATAGACACTCAAGTAAACATGGATACATACAAGACAGAGCTGAAAAAGAGGAAAGAAGTACTACTAAGAGTTTCAATCCACTTTTCTCTACAATTGAGTGATCTATACACTTTCAAAGGAAGAACAAGCTTCAAAGTTGGTGTTTGCTTCAACGCAATACGATTCGTTGCTTCTACAGATTCTTCCTCTAGCTGAAACTTACTACACAATTCTGTAAAGTGTAGATTTCTTCTATTACATCTTGTTATTTGATTTTGGTGCTTAGTTTGAGTTTGGTGTTTTAAACCAAGATATAGCAAGTAGGGTTGTGATTGGAGTGTAACTCATCACCTACTTGTGTTGCTTGTTATACACGCCCCCTAGAGCTAGAATCTAGAAGAGAGCGGAGACTCTAGTTGTATTCGCGGAATACATAGTGAAACCCAAGTCAGAAGGGAGTGTGAGCTTGGAAGAGTGAGTAGGGAAAGGTTGCCCAAACCACTATAAATCTTGTCTACTGTTTTTCATTTCCGCTTTCATTATCTTATTACTTTCTATTTGTTTCATTAAAGGGGTTTAAACTAAATCAAGGTAAAATTTCTAATTAAAGTTTTAAATTTTTAAATACCCAATTCACCCCTCCTCTCTTGGGTAATTGTCATAAACTCGGGACCAACAAGTGGTATCAGAGCAGGTCTTTAAATTTTACCAAAGAGATCTATTGATATGGCATTCCAATCCACTTCCGTTCCCGCATTTGTCGAAGGCCAATCCTTTACTAGGCCACCATTGTTTGATGGGAACAATTTTGGATATTGGAAGCTACGTATGAAACAACTCATCATGGCTACAGATATGGACTCTTGGATTGCAATCCAAGACGGTGTGACTTTGCCTATTGATGAAAGAGCTTCCAAATGGACCGATGAGGAAGTGAAAATTGTAAAAAGCAATGCCAAGGCTATGAATTCATTATTTTGTGCTCTTACGGCTTCAGAATATGATAGAGTATCCTCCTGTTTAACTGCCAAAGAGATATGGGATACACTAACATCTATCTATGAAGGAACTTCTCAAGTCCAAGGGACAAGGAGAAATATTTTGATTGGAGAATTGGAAAACTTTAGAATGTTAGAAACAGAAAATATTTCTGAAATGTTTGCTAGATTTTCTAAGATTACTAACGCCTTGAAAGGACTAGGAAAAGCAATTTCTGAATCTAAGTAGGTCATGAAGATTCTGAGGGCACTACCTGAATCATGGACTCCAAAAATCACGGCAATAGAAGAAGCCAAGGACCTAAACACATTGAAATTGGAAGATCTTATTAGGTCGCTGATGTCACATGAGCTAATCAAGAAAAGAAACGAGGATCACCACAAAGGCAAAAGAGTCATCGCCTTGAAAGCTGCACAAGACTCGGATGACACCACCTCATCATCTCAAAACGACGATGAAATTGCCTTACTTACAAAACGATTCAGAAAATTTGTAAGGAAAGGTAGAAATTTCAGAAACTTTAAAGAAAGAAATTCTAAAGAGAAAAAGAAAGAAACAATAAAATGTTACCGGTGTGGTGGTTCGGGGCACATGCAATCCCAATGCCCAACGCCCGAAGAAAATAAAGCAAAGGAGCAAAGAAAAGATTGAGCGACAACAGAAAATTTCAAAGAAACAAAGGAAGAGGCATGTACGTAAATGAAGAGGAATCTACAACATGTAGCTCTTCAAATGAAGAATGTGAATCAGATTGCACAAGAATTTGTTGCATAGCAAATTTCGACATATGTTTTGCAGCCACGGAAATCTTGGAGGATCAAGCTACTTCAACAAACTGCACAAGTAGTCAATAGGTAACCTCCAAACAAAAATCTTTTTCAATTTTTTCTTCCACAAATGAATGCATCAAATGTGCTGAATTGGAAGAACTTCAACAAACCTATGATTCATTATATGAGGAAATAAAGAAATTAGAAAACAAGTTTACAATAAAGAAAAGACAAAGTGATGCAGTAATAATTGTGAATGGTAAACTTGCTGAAAAAATAAATTAATTAAAAAGTGAAAAGAATACCTTGGAAGTTGAGTTAGAGAAACTCAAAAAGGAAAATGAATCATTAAATAAATCGCTTGTCAAGTTTTCTAATCCAGGAGAAAATGTGAAAATGTTCTTAAAAATGACAACCCAAACTTGCAAGAAAGGACTTGGGTATAATACATTTGAGCAAGAGAAATCTAATGCTCCGAGAAACAACGCCAAACCCATTTATACTAAACCTAAGATAAATCAAGTAGTTTGGACCAAAAGACCAACCGATGAACAAATTACCAAATGGCTTCCTATTTCTAGACTTCCGGGAGCTTGTAATTTTTGCAACAAGTTAGGACATAAGGTTTATTAATGCAAATTGAGAAAATTGCAAAACCTTAGTGCAAAATTGGTTTGGATACAGAAAAGCATTAGATTTATGGCTTCAAAAGTAGACCAACATAGACTCCAAAGGATAACTAACCCAAATGGACCCATAAAATGGGTACCAAAAGGATGAGCTCCACTTGACTTAATTTTTGCAGGTTTGTCTCAAAGCTAAGGCCAATAACATATGATTTTTGGATAGTGGTTGCTCAAGACATATGACAGAAGAAAAAGGACTGTTCTATAAGATCAACCCATATAATGAAGGAACAGTAGCTTTCGGAAATAATGAAAAAGGTAAAGGAAATGTTTATGGTATTTCAAATGCATGTATTGAAGATGTACTATTTGTTGAAGGACTCAAACACAACCTAATGAGTATTAGTCAATTATCTGATAAAGGATATAAAGTTGTATTTGAATCCTCTATATGTAATGTTTTTGATGATGAACCATAGTATTTAGTGGCAAAAGACATAGAAATATATATTTGGTTTGCCTTGATGAACTAGAAGGGAAATGTCTAATAGCTATAGAAAATGATCTATGGATATGGCATACAAGGCTTGGACATATAAATATGTCAAATATTAAAACATTGTAGAAAAAAATCAAGTACAAGGATTACCAAAGCTCAAATATGACAAGGATAAGATTTGTAAAGCTTGTCAACTATCTAAACAATCCAATATACCATTTTCTACCAAAAAGGAAATTTCAACAACTAGACCACTTGAGTTGCTACATATGGATCTTTATGGGCCATCAGACATTTTAACTCTTGGTGGGAAAAAGTACGTGTATGTAATTGTTGATGATTTTTCAAGATTTACTTGGATTATACTCTTAGCTAGTAAAGATGAAGCATTTTCTATGTTTGTCACGTTTTCAAATTTGGTGCAAAATGAAACACAAAGTTCAATCATTTCCATTAGAAGTGATCATGGTGGTGAATTTGAAAATAATCGATTCATAGAATTTTGCAATGAAAAAGGAATTCACTATACATTTTCTGCACCAAGAACTCCTCAACAAAACGGAGTTGTTGAAAGGACAAACCGGACAATACAAGAAATGGCTAGAACCATGCTAAATGAGAGTAAATTATCCAAAAGATTTTGGGGTGAAGTTGTAAGTACAGCTTATCACGTATTAAACTGAGTTACCATTAGAGCAATATTGAAAAAGACCCTACATGAACTTTGGAAAGGCAGAAAACCAAACATATCATATTTCCATACTTTTGGATGTACATGTTATGTGTTAAATAATGGAAAAATAAATCTGGAAAAATTAGATGCCAAAAGTGATGAAGCTATTTTCTTAGGTTATTCATCGAATAGCAAAGCATATAAAATTTTCAACAAAAGAAATCAAATAGTAGAGGAATCAATACATGTTGTTTTTGATGAATTTAACCAAATTCCGAGAAAGGAGGATGAACTAAGCGATGCAGATGATACAAAAGCAAAACAACAAGAACAACAAAAGGAAACCGAGCTCAAGCCAGAAAACCCCATGTAGGAAGAGGTAAGTGAAGGTAATGACTCCTACAAACCTTCAATTGATTTGAAATTCAAAAATGTCCATCCAATTGAGCAAGTTATTGGAAATATTTATGAAGGAGTAAAAACTAGGAGATTAAAACAAAATATTTGTGGACAATATGCATTTGTGTCAAAAATTGAACCAACCACTATTGAACAAGCTCTTAATGATGAAAACTGGGTTATTGTAATGCAAGAAGAGCTAAATCAATTTGAAAGAAATAATGTATGACATTTAGTTCCTAGACCAAATGATTATACCATTATTGGTACCAAATGGGTATTTAGGAACAAATTGGACAAAAGCGGACTTGTAATAAGAAACAAAGCTAGACTAGTAGCCAAAGGGTATTTCCAGGAAGAAGGGATTGATTTTGAAGAATCATATGCACCTGTGGCTAGATTAGAAGTCATACGCATTTTACTAGCATTTGCTTCTCACATGAATTTCAAATTGTTTCAAATGGATGTAAAAAGTGCATTTTTGAATGGGTACTTGAATGAAGAAGTATATGTTGAACAACCCCCTGGATTTGAAGAAAAGGATCAATCAAAATATGTTTATAAGCTGACCAAAGCATTATATGGACTAAAATAAGCCCCACGAGCTTGGTATGAAAGGTTAAATAGATTTTTGATTGATCATGAATTTCAAAGAGGAAAAGTTGATACTACTTTATTCATCAAGTATAAGAGTAAAAATATTTTAATTGTGCAAATCTATATAGATGATATAATATTTGGTGCTAATGATGAAACTCTGTGCCAAGAATTTTCTAAGATTATGCAGAGCGAATTTGAAATGAGCATGATGGGAGAATTAAATTTCTTCCTTGGATTACAAATCAAGCAACAAGGCGAATGAATATTCATAAATCAGTCCAAGTACATCAAAGAAATGCTAAAGAAATTTGGAATGCAAACTAGCAAAGGAGAAAATATTCCAATGAGTTCAACAATCAAGATCGACACGGACGAAAACGGTAAATGTATCGATCAAAAGCTTTATAGAAGTATGATAGGATCATTGTTATATTTAACTGCTTCTAGACCGGATATTCTTTTTAGTGTATGTATGTGTTCCAGATTCCAAGCATGTCCTAAAGAATCACATTTATTGGCTGTAAAAAGAATTTTTAAATATTTGATAAATACCACTAATCTTGGACTATGGTATCGAAAGGGGTCAACATTTGACTTAATTGACTACTCAGATACGGATTTTGCCGGCTACAAAGTAGATAGAAAGAGTACTAGTGGAACCTGTCAATTTCTTGAAAATATGTTGGTTTCAAGGTATTCAAGGAAACAAACTAGTGTTGCTCTATCTACGGCAGAAACTGAATATATAGCCACCGGGAGCTGTTGTGCCCAACTACTTTGGATGAAACAACAATTAAAAGATTATGGCATTGATTGTTATAATATTCCTATCATATGTGATAACACAAGTGTCATCTGTTTGACTAAAAATCCTGTATTGCATTTTAGAACCAAACATATAGATGTAAGACATCATTTTATTCGTGAACATGTTGAAAATCATGATGTTTGTTTGGAATATGTGAAAACTGAGGATCAAATTGCTAATATATTTACCAAACCCTTAGCAAAGGAATCATTTTACAAAAGTAGAAATGAAATGGGGATGATTGAATTAAATTAGGAACAATTATACAGGAAAATAAAATCTGAAAAAGGTCAAAATCGATGAGTCAAGTCGACTCCGAGGAAGCCAAGTCGACTCCAGTGAAGTCGACTTGGGGGGTGTGAAGTCGACTCCGCCTCTAAGGCGAAGTCGACTTCGTGCGCGCGACCGTCGGACTTCCGTCTTTTCTCTCCTTTTTCTTTCTTTCTTCTTCTCTCTCCTCTCATTTTTCCCGCGCCGGCAGCCTTATTTGTTTTCCCTCATTTTCTCCTTCCTCCGGCATTTCTCCGACTCTCCGACATTCCCTTTCTCTCTCAGCTCTCTCTTTTTACCTTCATCTCTCTCTCTCCCAGCTCTCTCTCGGTTCTCTCCATTAATCTCTCCATTCCTCTCTTAAATCTCAAAATCCATCTCAAATGGCTCCTAAATCTCGACTTCCCAAGCTAGCGGTATCTAAACCATCTCTAAGGCCTATACCTAGGCCTTCTAAATCATCCACAGAGCAGGAAATTCCCAAGATGCAGAGAACTTCTGCAAAACGGGCCAGGGAAGAACCTTCAACTTCAACAAGTCGAAGGGTTAGATTTCAGACTGCTACCCCATCTACAACAGGAGCTCAAGGGTCCGAAAATCAAACTAGAAGTACTGATACAGGAGATAGGAGAAGAGGGACTCCCGCTACCAAAGGTCAAGTCTTGAAGATGCCTACGACATATTTCAAGACTGAATTGCAGCACAGCCGATTCTATAAATCGTTCTATGAACGGAAGGTATTCATTCCTAAAATTATAGACTTTAAGTTCTTGAGCGATTATGAATTTGGAATTGAAGAATTGTTAGATTTCCAAGGCTGGACTAGTTTGTTGAAAGCAAATGACAGAGTATATCCCGATCTGACTAGGATATTCTACTACTTATGGGATGATAACTCCTTTAACACATATGTAAAAGGAGTAGAAATGTTCTTAGGAACTATGAGAACAGCAAGTCTAGGAAATGCACTGATGAAAATAGGAAGAATCCTACATGTAGCATACGAAGAAGGGAAGCTTCCTAAGGATCTAACCCTGGATCAGATGTATAATCAACTAACACGGAGCAACAAGTATCATCCAGGAGTTAAATTCTTGCACTACATGGACCTATCCCCAAAGCTAAGGGTCCTTAGGCTACTCATCGCCCACTGCATCTATCCAAAGGGTGGTGGAAGAAACCAGCTGAACCCGCAGGAGGCGGAAATTCTTTGGAAAGTCGCGAATAAAGTCAAGGTCAGCATACCGTGACTATTTCTGGAAGCATTAGCCTCGAGGAAGGACAACCCACGAGGGGTTCTTCCATATGGGACATGGATCACAAGGATTCTGGAATTCTATGGGGTTGACATCGACGGTGAACCATTTGAAGTTATGAAATCAACAAATGCCATCAATAAGGCATTGCTCCAAAGGATGAAAATTAATTTGGAGCAGTTCAGAGTAGACCGGATTCGGGAACGGATGGGAGAGCTGGCTCCAGAAGAGGCCAGACATGCACAGGCTGAGGGGGAGCAGCCCCCGCTATCTCCAGAAGCTCAACCGGCTCCACCACAGGCTGAGGAGCCAGCCTCACCCGTATCACACGGCTCCTGCTCACCTCACGGTTCACAGATTCCTGATCTTGCACCACATCCCCCATCATGGGACACTTCGGTGAATGCTATTCGAGTTCACCTTGAGCAGTTAGAGGACCGACTAACTAGCCAAATTGCTGGGGTCCAAAATGCGATAACAGATATACATTCACGCCAATATCGTATCGATCGGGAGCTTCGAACCATTCGCTATCACCTGGCATCCGGGCATCATCGAAATCAGCTCATACCCGAACTGGATCCGTTTGATACCGGATCGGTTCACAAAGATCCTACCCCAGCACCCGTTTCATCTTTTATTCTTCTGCCCATATCCGACCCATCAAACCTACCCAAAATTCATATCCCATTTTCAAGTTTCAATTCACCAAATCCTTGGTAATTGACTCTTATTTTGCCTGATTGACAAAAAGGGGGAGATAGGATAAGAGTAGGTTAAGTTTTTAGGAGTTAAATTTAGATTTCTTAAGTTCTTTTTGAGTTGGGTAACTTGTATATAGGTTTCTATTTACTTTGCATTGTAATATGTATGAATTATGCTAATATGAAAAGTTTGAATTATGTTCTATTTTATGCTCTGATTATGTCTTGCTCTGATCACTGATGATATATTTGGAAAGTATTGAATGTTTGAACAAAGTATGATGAATATGACATTTTGAAAGGTACACACTCAAATTGGTTTTGTCAATCATCAAAAAGGAGGAGATTGTTGGAAACAATTATTGAAATTGAATGAAAATACCCAAACCATGTGTTTTGATGATTAAAACAACACAATTTGAGTAAATCTAAGCTACTAATATGTATTGTGCAAATGTTCAAAGCTGTAAAAGGATATATACAAAACAGAACAAGTCAAGTCGCAACTCAAGTCGACTCAGACATCGACTTAGGCAAAGTCGATCTCTCAAGTCGACTCCATCTTCGACATCAAAGAGCATTCTTCTTCTAGCGTTGATTTTGGAGAATAGAAAAGCTGAAGTCGCAGATGAAGTCGACTCCACTTGCGACTTGAGGCCAAGTCGCAGATGAAGTCGACCCCAAGGATCGACTTGAAGCAGCATTTTCCCTCCAACGTTGATTTTGGAAAGTTGAACAACTGAAGTCGCAGATGAAGTCGACTCCACTTGCGACTTGAGGCCAAGTCGCAGATAAAGTCGACCCCAGAATCGACTTGAAGTAGCATCTTCCTTTCAGAGTTAAAATTGGGCAGCGAAACTTTTTGAAGTCACAACCGAAGTCGACTCCACATGCGACTTGGGTGAAGTCGCAGGCAAAGTTGACTCTAGCATCAACTTCAACATGATAAGACAGTTTTTCAAGCTCAAGTCAAAGCACAAGTCCACTTCAAGATAGACTTGAGTCAAATAAAAGATGAAGACAACTCAAGTTTCTCAAACTTGAGTTTATGAAGACTAATTCAAGTTTAAAGCAAGCAAGAGACACTTCAACAAAGATCAAAACTGAATTGGCACAAGGAAATAGCCAAGTCGCACCCCAAGTCAACTCCAAGATCGACTTGAAGCCAAGTCTCAAACCAAGTCGACTCCAGCATGCGACTTGGGTGAAGTCGCACACGAAGTCGACTCCACCTACGACTTGGAGACGTAACTTTCGAATTTTTGAACGTTGGAACATTTATTACGCTCCAACCAACTCTATAACGTTCAAAATTCTCCCTCCTCTATATATAGACACTCAAGTAAACGTGGATACATACAAGACAGAGCTGAAAAAGAGGAAAGAAGTACTACTAAGAGTTTCAATCCACTTTTCTCTACAATTGAGTGATCTATACACTTTCAAAGGAAGAACAAGCTTCAAAGTTACTGTTTGCTTCAACGCAATACGATTCGTTGCTTCTACAGATTCTTCCTCGAGCTGAAACTTGCTACACAATTATGTAAAGTGTGGATTTCTTCTATTACATCTTGTTATTTGATTTTGGTGCTTAGTTTGAGTTTGGTGTTTTAAACCAAGATATAGCAAGTAGGGTTGTGATTGGAGTGTAACTCATCACCTACTTGTGTTGCTTGTTATACACGCCCCCTAGAGCTAGAATCTAGAAGAGATCGGAGACTCTAGTTGTATTCGCGGAATACATAGTGAAACCCAAGTCACAAGGGAGTGTGAGCTTGGAAGAGTGGAGTAGGGAAAGGTTGCCCGAACCACTATAAATCTTGTCTACTGTTTTTCATTTCCGCTTTCATTATCTTATTACTTTCTATTTGTTTCATTAAAGGGGTTTAAACTAAATCAAGGTAAAATCTCTAATTAAAGTTTTAAATTTTTAAATACCCAATTCACCCCTCCCCTCTTGGGTATTTGTCATAAACTCGGGACCAACACTATGTCCTTTATTTTAAAATTGGAGGTCAACCACTCTTTAATGGTCATAAGAAATCTAAACATAAGATGATCATTTGCATGAGGCAAATTGAGATAACTTCTCAATTAAGATTTTCTCATAGTTTATACCCTCCTGTTGGGTATAACTTTTAGCCACTAGGTGAGCCTTATATCTCTTAATTGATCCATCTTTCCTACACATAATCTTGAAAAGCCATTTTTTTTCAATTGCTTTGCATCTAGATGAAAAATCAACCAAGTCTTAGACTTAATTAGTTCTTATAGGCTCCAACCCTTGTTCATTGCTTTTTTCATTTTTCTTAGATGGGTCATGGGACGTCTTAGGCTCCTCGTCTTTCTTTAATACACAAACAAATGACTTTTCCCCTCAATCGCAAAATAAAGATGTGGGATTTTTTTGGCTACTCCTCTGAGGTTAGTATTCTTGAAGTGTATCGCTCTCACTTGGCTCAAGATGTTGAGGCAAGTATGCAATTTTCTCTACTGATTAGTAGTGAACCCAACTACCTTTAGGGTCCCCAGCTCATAGAAAAAAACAACTTTGTTAACCCTACCCCAGCTTGGAAAGTCATTCTCTAAGAATATGACATCTCACGATTCAATTTCAATCATACTCTCATCCTTATTTTTACTAAAAAAAATTACCCTTTGGAGTGTTCTTAGTATCTAACAAAGAAATGTTTCTTTCCTCTTTGCCTTAATTGGCCGTTAGCTCTCACAAGTGTAGCTAATCGCTTAATTCCAGAAATAATTTTGCTTAAAATTTTGTAAGATGCAAATTCTTCTTCAGAGCGAGCTTTTCCTTTTCTATTGAGTTTGGAAAGGAATTAATAAAGTCACTTATCTTCAACCTCAAACATAATTTTATATATTTTTTGTGAAGATGAATTGCGATTTTTTTATAGATTGAAAGTTCTTATAAATGGCGTATTTCAAATTTATTTCAAAGTTCATATAATCCAAAATAGTGTTTATTTGAATGTGCAATAATTATTTTTCTAATTTTTCTAAAATTCTCATGATTCATGTGAAAAAGAATTCTATAAATACTAAGAATGGATAAAAGCACAAGTACAGTGTTAGATTATAACCATGGAGAAAATAAGGTGAAATTTCAATATATATATATATATAAACACTGTTTTTGTTTCCCAAATAGAAAAACCGATTATGCCATTGTATCTAGATCATCGAAATTAATAGAAATCGACTACTGGATCATTAAAATTAGATTTAAAATACCCAAAATATATCAAAAAATAAAATGGATGGACAAATGATGCCACATCATCACCGATGCCAGTCGCCACAGGCTAAAATGGAAAGAGGTAGAAAGAGAAGAAAAAGAAAGTACAATAAATAAATTAAATCTAATTTAAAAAAGTAATTAAAAGGCTAGAAATAAAATTTAATCTAAGAAAGCAAGAAAGGAAAATGTATTTAATTTAAGAATTACAAAGTAGGAAATAAAACAATAAATTTAATCTAAAAATTAAAACTACAAACTGAAACTTAAGAACTATAAAACATAAAAACAACTACAAAGCACTAAAATAAAAATTTACATCACCCTAAAAGCACATCTCCACCACATTGGGCAAATTATAACTTGAGTTTTGTGCTAGTGTGTTGTGTCCCACTTGAAGGGAGGGACTTTAGGGTGAGATGAGGGGGAAGAGAGTAACCCCACCGATGTCATTTACATAAGTGAGTTTAGGATTGTCTATTGTTTACTGCTATAGCCTTTTTAGGGGTGCAACTTGGGCCGGTTGAGCCCGAACTCGGCTCGTCAAACCCGATTTCTAACGGTGTTAAAACTTGATTTTCTACAACCCGAACCCCATGAACCCGATTTGTAAATGTGATAGGGTTAAGGTTCAAGTGAACTCAAACCCGAAGAACCTGAGCATGATTTCTATTTTATATTTATTATAAAATATATTTTATATATAATATCTAACCAATATTTCTTTATATTATTTGTATTTTATGTTATTTATATTTTTATTTAAATACATGTTTGACATATTGAAATTATATTATAAGTAAAGTATATTATTTTAATTTATATTTATCTTTTATTTCTATAATCTTCTTCATTTATCTTGTTTTTTATGTTAAATTTTTTCTAAAGGTATTCTTTATAGATGAATGATCCTATTAGCCCGGGCTAAGTAAATGCCTCACTTAGCCCACTTCAAAGAACTCGTTTATAATATTTTTTATTTTTCATCATACACTTGTTTATCTAAGGTATTTAACATATAAAATAAGTTTTATAATTTTTGGATATGTGTATATATTTTTTTAGATTTTTAAAGATAAGGGTATTGTAAATACATATATACACAAATGTTTAAAAATCTCAAAAAAATATATACACATATCCAAAAATCGTAAAACTTGGTTTATATGTTAAATACACTTAGATAAACAAGTGTATGAAGAGAAAAACAAAAAAATTGTTATAAATGAATTTTTTGAGAAGGGCTAAGCGGGACATTTGCTTAGCCCGGGCTAATAGGATCACTTCTCTTTTTTATATTGTTATATATTTTTAAAAATATGTAGTTTAACTGTATATTGTTATGTTTATTTATATGATTTGTTATTATTATAGTACATTCACATAAAATTTTAAACTTATCACTATTAAATAAAATATAAATTTATCAACTTAAATTCTAACCCGAAACTCAACTCGAACCCGATTTTCAAAAATAAGTTTAGGTTTTATACATAGGGTTAAGGTTAGGGTTAGGATTAATATTTTATAAATAGAGTTAGGGTTAAAGTTGAGATAAACTCGAGTTTCATGAGCTCGAGTTGCACCCCTAAGCCTTTCATACCATAGCCACATCATGTCGTTTACATTGGCTTATTCTTGCATTGCCTTCCATGCCATTTAGCGATGTAACTGACGTCTGGACAAAATTGCAACTTGGCAATTGAAAAATTAGGTAGTGGACTTTAGAGGCTTGAGATGAGTGGTAGCTAGGATGTGGGACTAGCTGAAATATTGTTGTTAGAGCATTTTGGTGTGAATGATTTCAGCGCTGAAAGTAATATATCGTGCTAGCGATTTTAAAGTGGAGTGCTCGATGGGAGCTTCTACTTGCGACGATTTGAGATCCATTGCTGCCAAAAATAGGGAAGACGCAAGATGCCAGTCGGCTACTGAATTGAAGGAGAGGCTGCCAAAGGTAGTTTCAGCTATTGATTGCGCTTGCTGCAAATGAATTTAAGAAGAGCAGATGGCTACATTAGTGGAATTGCTGAAGAACTATCAATCAAGTGCTTAAATTGGGAGCAGCGAGCGACGCTTATTCGGTAAGATAATAACGTAGCTACTCGTTGCTAGTGCGAACGGTGATAAGGACTGCTATGGTCAGCGCTAGTTGGATTTTGATATGCAGCTAGAATTAAAAGGGGCAGCTGGAATTTACGGTGCTGTTGATTGTGATGTTTTTCAACCATTCCGCGTGATGTCTTGGATTTACAAAGGGGCAGTGGAATTCCTCCGCTGCTGATAGGAATTAATTAGAACTTGCTGTTGGTCAATTTTTTGCATTGATTGGTTGCCATCTTGGGGTGTCGTCGCTGCTGGCTGATTGTGGCTACTGTGACGGAATTAACGAGTTGCTGGCGGCGATTTGAAGAGAGGCGCATCGATGGGTTCGCGTCTGTTTCGTTCGGAAACTTGCAGTTAGCACTGCAATTGCCAATGGGAGCTTTAGCCAGCTGCAATATCTGCGTTGAAGAAAGCAGGGGTATGGCTACCATGGATGAGTGTTTAAGGGAGATGGTGGAGCACTGAATCATCCACTTAAGCGATTCACGATGTCTGGTGCACATGCACTACATGTGAATTTAAACATGTAATTTCTAAGAAAATAATTTTAACAATCTTGTAAATATTCTTAATTTAAGTTCTGGCTCCTTTTGAATGCATGTAACTTTGACTTTGCAAGTGATAATTAGTAATTAATAATATATTTTGTGGACATTTTATACCAATTTGGTGGGTAATTAATTGGATTTAATGTGAAATTTGATTTAAAATATATTTTTTTGCAACAATTAGGTATTAAATATTAATTTCAAGTCATTTAAACAATTTTTGTAATCTTTTGGCTTGAAATTACATTTTTATTTGTTGCCACAAAATTAAATGTGTTTGATATTAAAAATAACTGTTGCAATGACTGGGTGTCAAATAAATTAATCACTTGTTATCAATTTGATGGATTTATAATTGGAATATATATATATATATATTTGCAGGTTTGTATTAAACAGAAGTGGGACTCACAAGATCACGTCCAATTGATCAAGATGATTCAAACCAAAAATTAAGCAACTGGCCGCCATTTTCAGATGCATCCAAACAACATCTACCACCGTCCATTCCAGATCCATTAATTTCAACCGTCTACTAACGGCATCAAATTCAGGCCATCAGCCGTCCATTTAAATCCAAAGCCATCACATTCATCTCCACCGTCCAAAGCCGTCCAGGAAAATTAAAACCAGAAATTTCACCGTCCAATTAATTGATGTCCAGCAGATAAAAGTCAATTTTGCAGCCAATTAGCACCGTTCAAAAATCTGTCCAGCGCCTTTAATCTATGTAGATCCATTCCATCACATGCGGCTATCCACAACCAGAAATCATGATCCAAACCGTTCAGCAACCATCCATTATCTTTGCGCAATTTCAAACCGCCCATCAGATTTTTCTAAGCTATGATCAAGCCATACAATTTCCCGCAAATCTTCACCATCCGGATCCACATCGCCCAAATGCCTATTTCCAAGCCAGTTGCTCAAATCGTCCAGCACATCCAAGCTGAAATCTCCACCGACTAGAACATCTTGTTGTCCACGTCAGAAATGTTGCAAGCTTCCATCAATCTCAACCATTCAAACCCTGCAAACATCACGTGTTGAGCTGCTGATCCTCACCGTCCATTCATCATGCTGCTATTCAGCACCGCCCATTTAATCAGATTGGATTGATGATCCAAAGCAATCCATGATCCAGGCCGTTGATTCAAGATCAGCAAATCTTTTCCATCCATTCAGAATTTTTTTTCCACCGCCAAGAAAATCTTGACCATCCAGAATGTTTAAATCAAGGCTATCTAATTCAGCACCGTCCAGATTGTCAAATTTAATCGCCCATGAAATTTCATCCCGTGTAGAATAATAGCTACGCATGTTACATGCTAACATGGATGGAATGCGCAAGAAGGCTGCGTAAGCTTGTGCTGTGCGCAATTTCAATATTATAAATAGAGAATTCAGGGCTGATTTTGAGGGACATTCCAGCTGGTAGCAACAGAATTTTCACGGCAGAATTTGATGAGAGAGAATTCAAGGGAAGAAAATAGAGAAAATTAGAAAGAGAAAGAGAGCAAGGAGGAGGGCACGGGCAAGAGGTGGACCGGCGAGTTGCGTAGAGCGGTCGACACACCATCGGGAGCTCCGAGCCAATAAGCCTTTCTAACTTTTTCCCTTTTTAATTTTAATTATCTTGCTTAAGATAAATTTGAATTTGAATTTTATTTTAGACTTAAACATGCTCGGTTAAACTTTAAATCTAGGGTTTAGGATGTAGCATACGTACAATGTAGCGTGATGTGGGTTTTTAATTTATTTATGATGGATATTATTGTTAATTTAATGTTTTGTGATTCTTATGCTTGCTTAGTACATAAGTCCGTACTTTGGCATAATTCTATATATTAGGTGATGGAACCGAGAGGTGAAAATCTAATATATGATAATCAAGATATTAAACATGGAAATCTAAGACCATGAGAATAGGCATAATGACCTTGAGGAATTCCATGAACAAGCCATAGAATTTAATGGATTCTAATTAACTTAATCCTATGAGAATAGGTGGTTAAGAAAATTAGGGTACGCCTTGTAGGTTTCGAGAGAAGGTGCAAGGATAAATTAGGGTTTGTTCTCCTTTAACAAACAATATCCGAATTAAATAATTATACCACTACCCGTTGCAAAAGTCGCTTGTGAAATCCTAGACCCTAGGTACTTGCACTCTTGTTCTCTACTCGATTTCAATCTTCTCTTTCCATTTTTCCATTTCTTTTTCATTTTATTTACTATATTTTCTTCCCACTTTTCTATTTCATTTTATATATTCTCTTCATATTTGACACGAAAGAGTTTAAAAGCAAAATTTATAGTCCCGAATTCCCCGAGGATCGATAATTTATATACTACAATCTACGACCCGTGTACTTGCGGTGAGATTGCAAACAGCAAGTAATTTATTCTATTATTCGATGACCCGCATTGTACATCATATTTTAATATTTATTTATAATCATATGTATGTGTCTAATTTTCTTCATTAAAGCAATCTATAAATTTACACAACTTAAATAAATAGGTTAATAAATATTTCAAAGTTATTTCATGCCTACTAATTCCTCTCAACATGTGTAATTTCAATCTATCACAAAATAAATTTTCATCATATTTTATATTTTTAAAAAATTAATGTAGGATGTGTTGGAATCAATGACAAATTAAGCACAATTTATGTTTTGATGATAAACAACTCAATTTGAGAATGTTTTGGGTACTAATGTGACTTGTTGAAATTGGTTAAAGGCTAAAAACTTAGATTTCAGAACCTGGCAGACCAAGTCGACTTAGTCATCGACTTGAGTGAAGTCGATACCCAAGCCAACTTAAAGATCGACTTCAGATGGAGCAAAACCTTCCAACGCTGAAATTGGGAATCAAGACAGGTAAAGTCGCAGTCCAAGTCGACTCCAACTGCGACTTGGGTGAAGTCGCAGACCCAAGTCGACTCCACTATCGACTTCAGATGCTCAAACTTTCCAAAGTTGAAATTGGGAACCAAGACAGGTGAAGTCGCATCCGAAGTCGATTCCATGTGTGACTTGACTCAGAATGAAGATATATACAGTCCAGACAAGCAAATGTACATGAATTAATCATTCAGGATAGTATATTATTCAAGGAAAAAATCATTGGGCTACATCTATGGATTGCAAAATCAAGAAAGCAAATCATTCTAAGTTCAACGCCATGAAGACAAAGCTTCCAAGAGAAGATGAACAAGCTAAGTTTCAAGATCAAACTTTTAAGTTCAAGAGTATCAGTGGAAGAACAAGACATGAGATGAATATCAAGCAACCAAGATCACTTCCAAAGAAATCCAAGTTCCAATAAGTGCATATAGAAAGTGAAGTCGCACCCGAAGTCAACTTCACCTGTGACTTGGGTCGAGTCTAAGACCAAGTCGACTTGAAGTGGAACTTGAAGATGCTGGAGATCGAAGTCGACTCCAGTCTGTGACTTGGGTGAAGTCGCATCCGAAGTCGACTCCACATATGACTTGGGTCGCAACGGTCGGAAAAATTTGAACGTTGACGCATTAAATGCGCGCCACCTACCTCTAAACATTCGAATTTACTCCGACATTATAAAAAGAGCATTCAAGAGGATGTGCAAGAGGTGAGAGAAATCATTTACTGTGATCAACTACCATCCGCTCCAAGCATTAAGTGATCAACACAAGTTTCAAGTGAAGAACTTTGCTCCAACTTGCTGAAAGCTACATCGCTAATCAAATCGTTCTTTCTTCAAGTTCTTCCACAAGCTGAAATCTGCCTACACAACTTGTAAAGTGTAGTTTCCTTTATTTGATTCATAATCTGTATTTGATATTTGGTTTGATATTGGTGATTTGAACCAAGTGAAAGCAAAGTAGCATTGTGACTTGAGTGTGACTCGTCACCTACTTGTGTTGTGTTTTGTGCACACCCCCTAGAGCTGGAATCTAGAAGAGAACTGCTGCTCTAGCTGTATTTGATAATACATTAGTGGAACCCAGGTCACAACGGGTGTAAGCTTGGAAGAGTTAAGTAGGGAAAGTTGCCCAAACCACTATAAAATTTGTGTCTATTGTTGTGGCTTGCATTTCTGCTTTCATCGCTTTATTTATCTCCATATTATTCATTTGTTTCATTAAGGGGATTAAACTAAAGAGGAGGAAAGTTCCTATTTAAGTGAAAATTTTAAAATACCCAATTCACCCCTCCCCTCTTGGGTAATAGTCATAAACTCGAGACCAACAGGATGCCCCGTTTTGTGGAAAAATTAAAGATTTTATGAAATATATTTTTTTATTAATTTCGCATAAAACATCTATGTAATTAGCTCTTTTATAATCAAAGGTGCGAAATGCTATTAAAATATGTAAATTTGTGAATTATCACACCCCTAAATTAAACATTGATAGTCCCTTACCAATATAATGTAATATATAAATTTTTTAAAGAAAAATCCCAGTTGATACTAATTTTAGTAGTGATAAGAACCTTGTCGTATTGCTTTGTTTGAAAATGACTTGTAATTAGGTGTAGAGAATTATAAAATTTTTGAGTTTGTTCTT
The DNA here is from genome assembly GCA_030490835.1 of Annona cherimola. Lineage (NCBI taxonomy): Eukaryota > Viridiplantae > Streptophyta > Magnoliopsida > Magnoliales > Annonaceae > Annona > Annona cherimola. The sequence goes on along the minus strand of CM059973.1, from coordinate 56,859,893 downwards.
AATTAAAGAGTGAAATTAGGCCATATTAAAGTATTTTATTTGAAAAGAAAGAGATGCGCTTAAGAATGAACTTACTAGAGTTTGGTTGGTAAGTAAGTAATTAAACTTTTAGTTTACTTGATCCAACTCAACTAACTTTTGATCAAGGAAACTCATGTTCATTCTTGAATTTTATTTTTATATTTTTAAATTTTATTTTTTGTTTTTCAATTTTTTTAGTTAGTAATTCATGTATTGAGAATAACTAAGGTGCAATTGTATTTTATAACACTTCCTTTGATGAACTAGGTAAGACATGAGATTGTAGGAGGCTCCTTTTACTTTTGCAAGTTTCTAATTAAATAACCAAAAATCCATTTAGGAGTTGTCTTTAAACCTCTAACTTAAATACCAACCTCTAGTTGTGAAATAGAAATTTAATTAAATAAGATACCTAAACAATAAATGACCACTAATTAAAATTGGTAACCTAAGGTATTCTAATAAGGCAAATGAAGAAATTAGATAAACATATAAAATAGTAAAGATTACACTATGTGAAGTAGATAAAGAGAATTTGAAGAAAAGTAGCATAAATACAAAAATAAAATAACACAATTCAAACATTTATGCTCCTCTCCATTAATAGCGCCAAAAATTGATATGAACCAAGCGTTTGTCATTGAGAGCACTATGATCACTAATTTAATTAAATTAACTGAAACATATTAAAGTTAGCACTGTGTTGAAGATAACAAAGAATAATGCTAAGATAGGTTGAATCCACACAAGGCGATAAAATTTAAATTGTTTGAGACTAATGTGCATGAAGAGAAAGAGAGAGAAGAAAGGGGGAGAAGGTAAGGAAAGAAGAGGGAGAGATGAGAGAAATTAGAGTAAGAAAATTATTAGAAAGAGAGAAGAGAAGGAGGAGGTAGAGAAGAAGAGGGAGTAAGAGGAGAGAAATTAGAAAGAGAAGAGAGGGAAAAAAGATATAGAGAGACGAGAGAGAGAGAGAGAGAGAGATTAGGAAGATTTCTAAAAAAAGGGAGAGAGTGTGGTAAATATCAGAAAGGAGAATGAGGAAAATATTAAGAGGAGTAACATTACATATTGTTACATATAATTTTTTAATCTTGAGAGACCTACAATGAGGGAACTCGTATTTAGTGTACTCTTGTTGAAGTTGGTTATTGAAATATTGTTTTGAATTTAAAATTGATGATGGAATGATGATTTAATTTTGTGTTGTCGAAACGAAGTGCGTAACTCATGTTTGAATTTAAATTGATATGCATTATGTATGTAACATGTAAGAAATGATATTTCAATTAAGTTTTATAAAGCATCAAAAATGGAGTGATTATTGACGAGCTGATCAAGTAATAAAGAGTGAATAGAGTATCTTTCCCATGAGGGTTGTGTTAAATGGGTTAGCACATTAAAATTCAATTGTCTAAAGTGAATTGGTAAATTGAATGAAATTTGTGTTCAAAAATTGAAATTCAACTTAAACTAAATTAAACAAAAGATAATCAAGGATGCGATGACCATTGATGAGTTGCCTTGAGATGATTAAGAAGCATGAGAGTATGAATTTATTGACTCATAATTATGTTAAATTAGTTCCTTTTTAAGTTAGTCGTGCAGAGATTACTAATCTAGGTTCATTTTTATTCATATATATTTTTCAACACATGCAAATCTAACCCTGTTTTAGTTATTTGCTATGCTCCCGTGCACCTCAGTAAAACAAGGCTGATAACTACTTGACCTAATCAAAATTACATAGGGTTAATAGATATATTTCTATTGATGAACTGCGTATGTCTAATTAAAATGCTCGTTTTAACACAAGTATACGTGTAGAATCAAGTAATAAAGAGTGAGTAGAGTATCGTTCTCACGAGGAAATGGTTTAACTAGGATTATTAATCAATTTAATTGCTTTCGGTGAGTGAAGAATTTGGATTTCAAACTTAAAACTAAAACTATCAATTACAAAAAGAAAAAAAAAAGTTTCACAGAATAACTGGAATACTGAAAGGAGTTATCAATTGGGCATGACAGATGGATAATTCGGAATCCTTGAATCTAAACTATATCTCATTGGTTCCTTTTCATGAGATTTCGTAGGGATTTGCTAGTCCAAGTTTAATAATCTTTATATGTGTCTTCCAATGCATATAAAGATAATTACACCCTATTCAATTACTATGTTCTCATGCCATTAAATAATGTGAAATTGATAGATTCATAACTTGTTCATTGACTACATAAGGTTTAACGGTATATTCTTATCCATTAAACAACTTCTCTTAGCAAAGAGGAAACTTATATCCTACACATGGATCTTCTTTTTCCAAGGATTAATCATGCAATTAAATCATCTTACAAGGTAGCTAATCTTGTAAAAAGCATTAAACATCACATGCAAGGGTAAATCCACAAGGCAAAATCACATAAAAATCAAATATTCATTCCTGAATCTAAAAGAACCAATACAATATAGTTAGATATCAATTCATCCTAACTATCAATCTAAAGGAAGTTTAGCTCAAAGACATGATATAAAAATCATTTACATCCATTAAAAAAGTATCCAGAAAAACAGAGAAAGAAAAATAGAAGGATGAAGAGAAAACTAGTTTTCTGGAAGTTTCCACCAATGGGGTTGAATCTTCTCTTCGATCCGCGCTTCAAACGAGTTCTTTTCCTTCTCTGGGTGTCTATTCCGTCAGGACTCTCTCTCCCTCGTACGACCCCCTAGGTTTCTATTTAAACAGGTTGGTTTGCGCAGCACACGTGCAGAAACCCGTGCGTACGGATGCGTAGTGGCACCTAAGCGCCCTTAGCCGACGCCTAGGCGCCAACTCTCTGTGTGCTGGGTGACTTTGAAACCTTTCTGAATGCCCTGAGAGTTCATACCTTGGCGCCTAGGTGCCCCTAGTTGGCGCCTGGGTGCCAACCCTCTAGATGCTCTGTGACTTGAAAACTGTTCGAGATATCTGTACGATCATGCCATGGCGCCTAGGCGCCATCTCTCTGGAAGCCTTCTGTTGTGTGAGGTGCTGGAGATTCTGGCTAAGGCATGTAGGGTGGCGCCTGGGTGCCAGCTCACATGCCTCTTAACTTGGTTCTTTTCTGCATTCGATTCGCCCGCATGCCTGTAATTTTCCCGTCCTTCCTGCAAAAATTGAATGAACTAAATAAATGACTAAAAATGCATAAAAACTGTATAATGCTCCTAAAATGCAAAGTGAGTGAAAATTAAGCTAAATGAATGCAACTAAACCTAATCTCTTGGACTAACACGCAAAAATAGTTTGAAATGGGCTATGATAACTCGCATTTTCACGAGTTATCACCTATCCATATTAACATTCGACACAACAAGAGCTGAAAAACTTGTGCTTTATACATGGATCTCATCCGAAACTCACTCTTTCAAGCATAGATTTGGATATTAAATCAATCTACAAGGTTGGAAAGCTTGTAAACGCATAAGCATAATATATAAGGATAATATCATGCAACCAAAGTTATAGCATAACTATATTTTCATTCAAACTCAAAGAAATCAAATAACATAGTGTATGAAGTCAAGTCATCCATATCTTCTACCACAAGTAGATTTAGCCCAAAAACATAACATCAAATCCCTTCAACATCAAGTTTACAATTATCTCAAGAGAGGAGAATGATAAAAATAAGAAAATAAAGAAGAATGATAGATGAAACTCAATAGATTTGCAATTGACAACTTTGTCTTTATTGAATCATCTTTCCTTGCCTTGAAGCATTGGTTTTTTCTCCTTCTCCCGCAGCAACCACAAACCCTAGATGTTATGTTTTGCAAACCCTAAAATAAGTATTTATGCCCCCCTTGAGTTTAGGCGTCAACACGTGGGAAATTTGCACCCAGATCTGGTTGTTGTCTAGAGCTTGTTGTTTGAAAATTTTTGGAGAGGCAGTTGCATAAGGTCAGGGCACTAGAAATGAGGCCAAGGTGCCACCCTATCTAGATGAAAAATCATCCTTAGCTTGTAATGCACTTTCTTCTCTCCATCCCTTCACTTGACCAAGTAATTTAAGAGTAAAATCACCTCTTTTTGCCTACGACAAAAGCTAAAACACATGACTACATTCCTAAATGATTCAATGTAATTATTAATAGCTAAAATGAGATGATTTCATGAAATTCAACTCAAAATGGATGAAATCTACATACAATGCATGACATGCAAAATCTATGTAAATTGACATGTTTCTCTTAAATTAGCATTCAATTTGAATACAAAATGAGCCTTGACAGCTCTAATTTCATCGAGTTGTCAATTATGCATGTGTATTTATGATTAAGAGACAATCCCACGTATGACTTTGATGATTAGCAAGCCTATTAAAATATGAAAGAGGAAGCAAATAGTTTTTGTGAATATGTGAAGTATGCAAAGGAAAATCGACCAATAACATGAAGTGCAAACTTTTAAAGACAAGTTCCTTAGATCCATAATTACACCCATGCCAAATATTTTGACGACCAACCACATTGCTAAAATCTTAGTGTAGACGATCTAACTAGATCAATTTCAACATTGATCTCATAAGGGTGGTGCAATTTCACTAGAATGATTAGATTGACCTACAAGATGAGATTGATCATGTGACATCAACTTCAAAAGCAACATTAATTCTAGGAAAAGTAAGCTGTTACAAATGGAAAATGCAAGTGTCAATCGCAAATGTGGGATTGATCTCACAACATCAATCTAGTGAGTGAAATTGATTCTAGAAACTACATGCTACTACATGTAGGAGAATGCCAAGTGTCAAATCAATTAACGACATCCATCTAGAGAGTATATTTAGTTTAATCATTGTCTTGATGAAGCAATTTTAGAGGAGATCAAGGCCAAGATTGATCCCAAAAAATTGATCTCAAGTTGAAATCAATCTTAGGAGTATCTAGAAGGAAAAACTGAAGGAATATAGCCACTGGAATTTGAAAATATGGAGTGAGATTAATGTCTACATCAATCTCAGTGAGGTGGCAAGTGAGATCAATCGTAAAAGAGGTCTCAACCTCAGTGATTCAATAAATTTGAACATCAGTACATTAATGTGTACCACCTACCTTACAATAGTCTTAAACTCTCTAAGTCTAAATAACATAAGTTAATGAGCAGGAAAGGTAACTAGAACATTTATTGAATACTCACTTTCCCTACTTTCAAGCATTCAAGCCTTCTATTGCTATTAACAAAAGCTTTGATAATTTGATCTTCAAAAGAGAGCATTCAACTTCCATCATCTCCTTCATGATCAAATCTAAGATTCTAAAGCTTTATCAATTTACACATTATCCAAAATGTAGGTGTTTAAATTCATATCTTTTTATGTTTACATTGGATTGTATTCAAAATCATGTCTAAAAAGAGGCTGCACTGGATATTGATTAGATTGGTGCTCACTAATTATCTATATAGTTGTATTACACCCCTTAAAGCTAGAGGCAAAAAGAGAGCTCAGGCTCTAATTTGTATTGAGGACCTAACTAATCAGCTATTTATTTGTTAAAATCATAAATTGGAATTATCCCCATAAGAACCTAAAACATTGTTCTTCATCATGAATGATGCATGATTCATATTCATGCACAAGGAAATTGATCTTTGTTTTTTGTACTTAATTAGTTCTTTCATGTGTGATTTATAACTTATCCTAAATATCTTTTGCATTATCACTTGAAGAAAATTTTTAAATTCAAAGACAAAAAGAGAACAATATTATGCATTTTTAGCTTTAGCATTTACGTTCTCTTTTCTCAGTAGTTATAGCTGGTACCATCAAAGAAAGGATGTCAACTAATGGACTATCCTTCAACATAAGATGTGCTGGAATAGTTGTTTATCTGAATCTCTTCTAATAGATTAAAGACTAGTTGGGTATGTGAAACGAAAACTTAATTTGAGACCAATTATTGATTCTAATTTATTGGCTCTAGCTCAAGAGGAAGATGGATTGATCTCATAAAAATTTTAGTACCTTTTAGTATGTGTGTCTATAGAAATAAAATTGCAAGAAGTAAAACAAATCATATTAAACAGTCTAATCCAACACACAAGTATATAGATATAGTCCAACCTAAAGCACCCACCCCATTCTTTGTCACTACTGAAGGGATCATTGAGTAGCCCTTTTTTGGATTATTCATTTTTTTAAAGATTACCGGTTCTTACTTCTGAAGGATTATTATGGAGTACCGAAGGGATCATTGAGCAGCCCATTTTATGATCATGAGTCGAATGATTGCCACCGAGACATATTCGGCTCCAATAATTACTTGTGTGCGCCACCACTTTTATCTGCTGTGATCATTTCCCTTGACTTAATCTAGGAAACAATCAATAGCTTTGGTGGTCTCGGACCATTCATCTAGTTGTCAACATCCCTTCTGAAAATAATCTAAACTTTTCAATAAACCTTTTTAGCTGGCGCCAAGTGGAGACTTGGCCTTAAAACTGCCCAACTATAAAATTGTCACTTGGACCACACATGCACGCGGTTGCTAAAATTATGAATGATGATATTATAGATATATGAGCGCCGTTCACTAATATGTATGTACGCCATTAAAAACTTCATTGAGATGAAATGGACTGAAATGTAGAGGGACAAAATACCATTTACTCGTCAGGCCACGAAACCTGGTGAAACTTGTCAATCAATGCTATTAACTTTCACCAAGCATTTGCCGGCGTGATAACTCGGGCAGTTGACAGGCAGCCTAATCGAATGGATTTAAGTCTCCTCCTTGATTGATAGAGCGGTATTTTACAATTTTTCCAAATACGGGGGTTTTTACAACCCCCCCCCGGAAGTGGGTTATGTATAAATTTTCCCCTAGTGTGGGAATGTTTTCAGAAAAATTCTCCTATAGTGCGTAGATTGTGAATGTACTCGATTATAATATCAATTGTCGTGTTGTATAAATATCAATAAAAAATCTTATTAACTTTCATCAAGGCTGCAACCAATGAAAAGACATCGTGGAATGCGTTGGGGGCATCATGCCTATTGGTCCTGGGTTTTAACCTGGGCCAGCGCAGTCTCCCCTCCGTAAGAGTTAGATTTGTGGTTCCTTTGTAGTGGGAGAATTCACAAGTTGTCTGCCTAAGTGTAGAGATATTTCTAAAAGTTGCCTTCAATATTAAGAAAGTTGTGAATAAGTCTAATTTGTAATATCAGATGCTATAATGTATATAATACCAATAAAAAAAACTTTCATTAATGTTATTGAGTCGAATTTAAAATATGGTAAAACACGTATAATCCAAATTTAATAAATTTTCAATCCCAAATAAGTCCATCTAATTAAAGCCTATCAATATATCTTTTTAGCAGCAAGATTCCGTTATATTTATCAATACATTTTCAAATGAATTTAAAATTTACAGAACCCTAATCAAGGTTGATCAATTTTAGTCAAGCTTATCAAATTTAGGCGACACATCCTCAAATTGAATTACTATTTTGGCCTTTCGAAATGCCTTGTATTGGAGGCGTGTATAGTAATATGGATGTTCCGAGTCGTTCCCAGTAGTCTACTCCACGTCAATTATCACTTCTAACTTGTAAGTGATCAAATCCATCGAAAAAAAAAAAAACTTGGAAGTGATCAAGCTACTATATGCCTGTATCGGAAACTCAGCCGTGATCAATATGCAAATTAGAGGAAGCACTATTACACAAGAGTGATTCCTTTTCTTGTCAATATGCGAATTATGGGGAGCACTATACACAAGTGTGCTTCCTTTTTTGTTGTTTATTAAAAGATAACCGTTCTTCTCCATGTTAGAGAAGAAATTCAAGTTCGGAATTCGAAATGAAATGAGTGACTTATAATGTTGCAAGGAAATTTATTGTGATAAATGTCATTAATTACAAATATTTTGTGGCATTATGCTCACTTAGATAGGAATTATTTAGTTGGCCCCAAATGCTTGTGGCTTATATGCTTTAGCAATAAAAGTTTCCTTTCAGTAACTCTTTGACGCAAATAATAGTCTGTTACGTATTCCATATAATAATTAATGTAATTTTTTAATTGGTGATGGTGGTGGTTCACTCTAAATAAATGGAGGCTGAAATTCAGAAATTGAATCTTTATTGCAATATTAACATTTAAAATTTTATATAATAAACATTTCAGTTAAATGCAATAACTTTTTTAATTCTAAATTCACCAAGAAAATACATTTTTATCAACTCTCATGATTAGCAAGGAACAAATTTTATTAGTAAAGAAAATGCATATGTAAGGAAACATTTTCTTACTTATGTTAATGTTGGTCCCGAGTTAATGGCAAAACCCAAGAGGGGAGGGGTGAATTAGGTTTTTATAAAATTCTTTGGTAAATTAAAAACTTAATCCCTTGAAAGTTTAATCCCCTTGATTGATGAAATGAAATGGAAAGCCATATAATATAGAAAGCAGAAATGTAAATCAAGCACACAAGATTTTTATAGTAGTTCGGGCAACCTTCCTACTCCACTCTTCCAAGCTCACACTCCTTGTGACTTGGGTTCCACTATTGTATTCCTCAAATACAATTAGAGTCACTACTCTCTTCTAGATTCCAGCTCTAGGAGACTTCAACAAATCTCAGCACAAGTAGGTGATGAGTTCCACTCCAATCACACACTACTTTGCTTACACTTGATCTTAGTTCCTCAAACTAAATCAAGTTTAATACAAACAAATGAAATAACTAAGGAATCTACACGTTACAGTTGTGTAGAAGCAGTTTGGCGCAAAGAAGAACTCATAGAATTGGCTTTGAAGATTCAGAAGTTGAGCTCTAGCAGTTTGAAGCAAAGTTCTTCTTCTTTGAATTTGCTTGATCTCTTTAATGCTCTTGAAGATGGGAGTTATGCACACTTAATGATTTTCAGCCACTTTCCTCGTCCATAATGAATGCTTTTATAATTATGGAGGGAATCCGAACGTTTGAAGGTAGGTGGCGCGCATTTAATGCGCCAACGTTCGAATATTTTCCGACCGTTGCAACCCAAGTCGCAGGTGGAGTCGACTTCGGATGCGACTTCACCCAAGTCGCAGATGGAGTCGACTTCGGGTGCGACTTCGCCTGTCCGTAGCAACTTCAAGTTCCAGATTGGGTCGACTTAGTCTTCGACTTGACCCAAGTCGCAGGTGGAGTCGACTTCGGGTGCGACTTCACCTCGGCAGATAGCTTGATGAACTTGAAAAACTTCGGGATGCTTTTTGTTTTGCTTAGGCTTCTCCATGCCTTTAGTTCTTTTGTATTTTTCATTTCTTTTTGAATCATTGTGTCTTCACTTTAGCTTGCTTTCATTAGCTCCAGGATTTTGTAAGCCTTTGAACCCATATAGTCTTGAATCATATAATCTTGAATAACTTCTTGGTCAAGTTTATGCATCTTGCTTGGACTTGGATTAGTCTTCAAATGTCTCAGTTTGAGCATCTAGGTTGCCTTGATCTTCATCTTCATACAAGTTTGTCTTGAAAATAGTTAATCTCAACTTGTCTTCTGAAATATCCCCTCTGCCCGATCGAAGTCGATGCCGGAGTCGACTTTGTCTGCAACTTCACCTCAAGTAGCAAGTGGAGTCGACTTGGGGTGCGACTTCGGCACTTCGGGGTCTGGACTTCAACTCTGGAAGGTATCGTCATTTTGAAGTCGATGCTGGAGTTGACTTGGTCTGCGACTTCGCCCAAGTCACATGTGGAGTCGACTTCGTTTACGACTTTGTCAGCTCTGCTCCCGGTTTTCAACTCTAGAAAGAATCGACGCCTTGAAGTCAATATTGGAGTCGACTTGGAGTTCGACTTAGCCTTAAGTTGATGCCTGAGTCGATTTGGAATTCGACTTATCCTTCCATGCTCTATTTTCTTCAAATGTATATCCTTTAAACACTTCCACAAACATGTTAGTAGCCAAGACTTAGTCAAATTGATTTGTTAATCATCAAAACATAGATTTAGCTTATTTTCCACATATTTTCAACAATCTCCCCCTTTTTGATGATTGACAAAACCGATTTGAGTGTATACCTTTCAATTGCTTAAAAACATGCTAATTGTACAATTTGAAGTTTTATCATACTCATGCAAACAATCAAAAACTTTAAAAACTATCATAAAGACTTAAACTCTCTTTCTGATCTCTTCTCCAAACTACTTAGACTCAATTTCCGACTCAAATCCCTATCTCTTCTCCCCTTTTTTGTCAATATATCAAAATTTAGAGAGTAAAATAAGAGACAGGTGGGTGTGCTCCCCCTAAACAGGTGCTCCCCCTTAGTTTGTGCTAAGTTACTTCAAGCATTCCCATGTCATTTCTAATTTTATAAAATGGTTCTTTAGCTAGAGGTTTGGTGAATATATCTGCAATTTGATCTTCGGTTCTTACATATTCCAAACATATGTCATGATTTTCGACATGTTCTCTAATGAAATGATGTCTAAGATCTATATGCTTAGTCCTATAATGCAATACTGGATTTTTAGTTAAACATATGGCACTAGTATTATCACATCTAATAGGTATATCTTTAAAATTCATGTCATAGTCCCTAAGTTGTTGTTTCATCCAAAGTAATTGGGCACGACAGCTCCCGGCGGCAATGTATTCGGCTTCCGCCGTAGATAGAGCAACACTAGTTTGTTTTCTTGAAAACCATGAAACCAACATGTTTCCAAGAAATTGACATGTTCCACTAATGCTTTTTCTATCTACTTTGTAACCGGAAAAATCCGCATCCGAGTTGCCGATTAGATCAAAATTAGAGCCCTTTGGATACTAAAATCCTATATTGGTAGTGTCTACTAAATATCTGAAAATTCTTTTCACAGCTACCAAGTGTGATTCTTTTGGACATGACTGAAATCTAGAGCACATACACACACTAAACAATATATCAGGCCTAGAAGCAGTTAAATACAATAAAGAACCTATCATGCTTCTATACAATTTCAAATCAATTGTTTTTCCTTTTTCATCTTTGTCGATTTTGATTGTTGAGCTCATAGGCGTGTTTGCTCCTTTGCTATTCTCCATGCCAAACTTCTTTAACATTTCTTTGATATACTTGGACTGGTTGATGAAAATTCCTTTATTTAGTTGCTTGATTTGCAGTCCAAGGAAGAAATTCAGCTCCCCCATCATACTCATCTCAAATTCCTTCTGCATAAGCTCAGAAAATTCTTAACAAAGAATCTCATTAGTAGCACCGAAAATAATATCATCAACATAAATTTGAATAATCAATATATCCTTTTCTTTATACTTGATAAACAAAGTGGTGTCTACCTTTCCCTTTTGAAAGTCATGATCAATCAAAAATGTGCTTAATCTCTCATACCAAGCTCTTAGAGCTTGTTTTAATCCATATAATGCTTTGGTTAATTTGTATACAAATTTAGATTGATCTTTCTCCTTAAATCCAGGTGGTTGTTCAACATACACCTCTTCATTTATATATCCATTCAAAAATGCACTTTTAACATCCATTTGAAACAATTTAAAGTTCATGTGAGATGCAAAAGCTAGTAAGATGCGAATAGCTTCTAATCTAGCAATCGGGGCATAGGATTCCTCAAAATCTATTCTTTCTTCTTGTGAGTATCCCTTTGCCACAAGTCTAGCTTTGTTTCTCACTACAAGTCCACTTTCATCTAATTTGTTCCTAAAGACCCATTTTGTGCCAATAACAGTACAATCTTTTGGTCTTGGAACAAGATGCCAAACTTGATTTCTTTCGAATTGATTTAGCTCTTCTTGCATTGCTATGACCAGTTTTCATCATCAAGAGCTTGATCAATAGTGGATGGTTCAATTTTAGATACAAAGGCGTATTGTCCATAAATGTTTTGTTTTGACCTTCTAGTTTTTACACCTTCATACACATTCCCTATAACTTGCTCAATTGGATGGGCATGTTTGAACTTTAAATCAGTTGGAGGTTTATAGGAGTTATTACCTTCCCTTACCCTTTCCTTCATGGAGTCTTCTTGCTTTTCTTACATGCAGTTTTTCAAGACTACTTGTTATATCATCTGCATCACTTAAATCATCTTTTCTTTTGAAACATGGGTTAGATTCATCAAAAACAACATGTATTGACTCTTCTACAACTTGGTTTCTTTTATCGAATACTCTATATGCTTTGGAATATTGCCTCATCACTTTTAGCATCCAGTTTTCCCAAGTTGGTTTTTTCATTGTTCAAAACATAGCATGTGCATCCAAAAACATGAAAATAAGAGATATTTGATTTTCTTCCTTTCCATAGCTCATATGGGGTCTTTTTCAAGATTGCTCTAATGGTTACTCGATTTAACACATGACAAGCTGTACTTACAGCTTCACCCCAAAATTTCTTGGATAATTTGCTCTCATTTAGCATTGTTCTAGCCATCTCTTGTATAGTTCTGTTTTTCCTTTCAACTACTCCATTTTGTTGTGGAGTCCTTGGTGCAGAAAACGTGTGATGAATTCTTTTTTCATTGCATAATTCTATGAATCGTTTATTTTCAAATTCACCACCATGATCACTTCTTATAGTCATAATAGTACTTTATTTTTCATTTTGCACCAAATTTACAAAGGTTGCAAACATAGAGAAGGCTTCATCTTTGGTAGCTAAGAGAATTATCCATGTGAATCTTGAAAAATCATCAACAATTACAAATACATATTTCTTTCCACCAATGGTTAAAATGTCGGATGACCCATATAGATCCATGTGTAGCAATTCAAGTGGCCTAGTGGTGGAAATTTCCTTTTTGGTAGAGAAAGGAATTTTAGGTTGTTTTGATAATTGACATGCCTTGCAAATTTTATCTTTGTCATATTTCAACTTTGGCAAGCCTTCTACCAAACTCTTCTTCCATAGGGTCTTTATATTTCCCATGTTTATATGCCCAAGCCTTTTATGCCAAACCCCTGGATCATTATCAATGGCCATTAGATATTGACCATCTAGTTCATCAAGTGAAACCAAATATACATTTTCATGTCTTTTTCCACTAAACATGATATGTTCTCCATCAAATACATTACATATAGATGATTCAAACACTACCTTGTATCCTTTGTCACATAATTAACTAATGCTCATTAGATTGTGCTTGAGTCCTTCAACAAACAAAACATCTTCCATGCATGCATTTGAAATACTATATATGTTTCCTTTACCTTTAATTTTACCTTTCTCATTATTACCAAAGGCAATCGTTCCATCGTTGCAAGGCTTAAGTTTATGAAATAAACTTCTTTCTCCGGTCATATGCCTTGAACAACTGCTATCCATGAACCACACGTTGTTTGCCTTTGCCTTGAAACATATTTGAAAAATAAACAAGTAGATCTTATCTCTTTGGTACCCATATTATGGGTCCATTTGGGTTAGCAATATGATTCAATCTTTGTTGCTCTAACTTAGAAAGTCCAAATCTTGTGTTTCTTGGAACCTAAACTAGTTTTGCACCATGGTCATACAATTTCTTAAAGTTACATTTATAGGCTTTATGACCCATTTTATTGCAGAAATTGCAAGTCATTGGTAATCTAGGAGTAGGCCTCCAAGTATGTAACGGTTCAAACGTTGGCCTTCTAGTCCACATAATATTTTTCCTTTTTGGTTTGTATATAGGTGCAGTTTTGGTTTGATATTTTTCAAGTATTGGCACATTTGATTTACCACTTTCTTTTTGCTCAAATGTATAGTATCCAAGACCTCTTTTATTTGTTTGGGAGGTCATATTCAGAAACATTTTTACATTTTCTCCTGGATTAGAGAACTTAGCTAATGATTCATTTAAGGATTCGTTCTCCTTTTTCAGTTTCTCTACTTCTTTCAAAAGTAACTCATATTCATCTTTCAATTTTGATGATCTTTCAGCTAATTTTCCATTTACAATAATAACGGAGTTACATTGTTGTCTCTTCAAAGACAACTTGTCTCCTAGCTTTTTGATTTTCTCATATAATGAATCATATGCAATTTGTAGTTCTTCTAATTCAACACATTTGAGGCATTCTTGAAAAGAAGAATAAGTAGATTGAGAATGGCTAAGTTTGGAAGTTACCTCTTCATTACTTATGCACTTTGTTGAGATAGTTTGTTCTTCCAAAACTTCCGTTGTGTTCAAACACAACAGATTTTCTTCTTGTTTGATTCGCGCCATGCAGCATATTCTAGCACAATTTGCCGCCACAAATTCGTCGGTTGAGGAGCTATTTGTTGATGAAGTTTCTTCATTGACGTACATGTCTCTTCCCTTTGGCCTTTGGTATTTTCTGTTTTCATGTCTTTCCCTCCTTTCTTGTTGATCTTTTGATTTCTCTTCCTGCGTAGGACATTGAGCTTGCATATGTCCTATCCCGCCGCATCTATAGCACTTTGTTGGCTCCTTCTTCTCTCTTCGTGGTTTTTCTTTGAAGTCTTTGAAGTTCCTTTCTTTTCTCACAAACTTTCGAAATTTGCGAGTGAGTAGTGCTATATCTTCATCATCGTTGTGAGATGAGGAGGTAGATTCTTCTGAGTTGTGGGTGGCCTTTAGTGCAATAGCTTTCTTCCCTTTGTGATTATCTTCATTTCTTTTCTTAATTAGCTCATGTGACATCAATGAGCTAATAAGGTCTTCTAGCTTCAATGTGTTCAAGTCCTTTGCTTCTTCTATTGCAGTAATTTTCGGAGTCCATGATTCGGGTAGCACCCTTAGAATCTTCATGACCTGCTCCGATTCAGAAATTGCTTTCTCAAGACCTTTCAAAGCGTTAGTAATTTTAGAAAATCTAGCAAACATCTCAGAAATATTTTCTGTTTCTAACATTTTGAAGCTTTCCAATTCTCCTATCAAAATATTTCTCCTAGTCCCTTGGACTTGAGAGGTTCCTTCATAAATAGATGTTAAAGTATCCCAAATTTCTTTAGCGGTTAGGCAAGAGGATACTCTATCATATTCAAAAGCTGTAAGAGCACAAAATAGTGAGTTCATAGCTTTAGCATTGCTCTTACAGTTCTTACTTCCTCTTCGGTCCATTTGGAAGCTCTTTCATCAGTTGGTAAGATTACACCGTCTTCGATCGCAATCCAAGAGTCCATATCGGTAGCCATAATGAGTTGCTTCATACGAAGCTTCCAATAGCGAAATTGTTCCCATCAAACAATGGTGGCTAGTAAATGATTGGCCTTCGGCAAATGCGGGAACGGAAGTCGATTGGATGCCATATCAATAGATCTCTTTGGTTTAACTCAAAGACCTGCTCAGATACCACTTGTTGGTCCTAGTTAATGGCAAAACCCAAGAGGGGAGGGGTGAATTGGGTTATTATAAAATTCTTTGGTAAATTAAAAACTTAACCCTTGAAAGTTTAATCCCCTTGATTGATGAAATGAAATGGAAAGCAATATAATGTAGAGAGCAGAAATGTAAATCAAGCACACAAGATTTTTATAGTGGTTCGGGCAACCTCCCTACTCCACTCTTCCAAGATCACACTCCTTGTGACTTGGGTTCCACTATTCTATTCCTCAAATACAATTAGAGCCACTACTCTCTTCTAGATTCCAGCTCTAGGGGGCTTCAACAAATCTCAGCACAAGTAGGTGATGAGTTCCACTCAATCACACACTACTTTGCTTACACTTGATCTTAGTTCCTCAAACTAAATCAAGTTTAATACAAACAAATGAAATAACTAAGGAATCTATACATTACGGTTGTGTAGAAGCAGTTTAGCGCAGAGAAGAACTCGTAGAATTGGCTTTGAAGATTCAGAAGTTGAGCTCTAGCAGTTTCAAGCAAAGTTCTTCTTCTTTGGATTTGCTTGATCTCTTTAATGCTCTTGAAGATGGGAGTTATGCACACTTAATGATTTTCAGCTACTTCCCTCGTCCATAATGAATGATTTTTATAATTGTGGAGGGAATCCGAACGTTTGAAGGTAGGTGGCGCGCATTTAATGCGCCAACGTTCGAATATTTTCCGACCGTTGCGACCCAAGTCGCAGGAGTCGGACGTCGATTCGGATGGACTTCACCCAAGTCGCAGATGGAGTCGACTTCGGGTGCGACTTCGCCTGTCCGTAGCAACTTCAAGTTCCAGATTGGGTCGACTTGGTCTTCGACTTGACCCAAGTCGCAGGTGGAGTCGACTTCGGGTGCGACTTCACCTCAGCAGATAGCTTGATGAACTTGAAAAACTTCGGGATGCTTTTTGTTTTGCTTAGGCTTCTCCATGCCTTTAGTTCTTTTGTATTTTTCATTTCTTTTTGAATCATTGTGTCTTCACTTTAGCTTGCTTTCATTAGCTCCAGGATTTTGTAAGCCTTTGAACCCATATAGTCTTGAATCATATAATCTTGAATAACTTCTTGGTCGAGTTTATGCATCTTGCTTGGACTTGGATTAGTCTTCAAATGTCTCAGTTTGAGCATCTAGGTTGCCTTGATCTTCATCTTCATACAAGTTTGTCTTGAAAATAGTTAATCTCAACTTGTCTTCTGAAATATCCCCTCTGCCCGATCAAAGTCGATGCCGGAGTCGACTTTGTCTGCGACTTCACCTCAAGTCGCAAGTGGAGTCGACTTGGGGTGCGACTTCGGCACTTCGGGGTCTGGACTTCAACTCTGGAAGGTATTGTCATTTGAAGTCGATGCTGGAGTCGACTTGGTCTGCGACTTCGCCCAAGTCGCATGCGGAGTCGACTTCGTTTGTGACTTGGTCAACTCTGCTCCCGTTTTCAACTCTAGAAGGTATCGACGCCTTGAAGTCGATATTGGTGTCGACTTGGAGATCGACTTAGCTTAAGTCGATGCCTGAGTTGATTTGGAATTCGACTTATCCTTCCATGCTCTATTTTCTTCAAATGTATATCCTTTAAACACTTCCACAAACATGTTAGTAGCCAAGACTTACTCAAATTGATTTGTTAATCATCAAAACATAGATTTAGCTTATTTTCCACATATTTCCAACAGTTAATACTTTTAGAGGCAAGGAAAGTTTTCTTGCTTATGGTAATGCTTTCAAAGGTAAGAAATTTTTTCTCGTTTATAATAATATTTTGGCAACCAAATTAAAACTTGATTTCTTAAACACAAAAATATGAACTATTGGCAACCATATTTCTTCTTAATAATAGTTTTATAAAATATGCCACAAATTATTAGCAACCAAATTTTTTTAACAACCAAACTTTAACTTTTTGTAAGAAAATTTTGTTTGCTAAGAATCAAAATTTTTGTAGTGATTACTTTAATTTATTCCTGTTGGATTCTATCTTAATATTTGTCAAACCCCTAGCATACCGTTACTGGCTCGTAAACTCTAGGCCCAATGCTTTGCTTGACATCATAAAATCTCATATTTTGTGACAACTTAAAAAGAAATTTTTTATTTTCAAAAAAACATAAATTTTTAATTACAAAATTTATGTAGGACATTAACAGATCTACACTACCACGAAATTAGTTCTTAGCAATCCTTGTGAAAAACCAAAAAATCATTTGTAGCAACCGAAATATACATTTCTTTATAAACTTCAGTTCATTATAATTCAAAAATCGTATATGAACTATACACAGTTGGGCCTACGTATAAAAGAAACAAAAATAAAAAATATCAAAAACTACAAAAAAAATATTGTACGCTATCATGCCTCATGCAATTGTTCACAAGTGATGACTATAGCAACCAAAGGCAAAATTAATGTAAATAACTATATATCAACAAGGGTAAATTTGTTTGTTTGTAGTTGAAGCTTTGGCAACCAATTACAATGTGATTGCCAAAGCACATAAGTCATGTAGTAATGATAACAGTTATTTTCCTAGATGTATGTCGTTAAAGAATCAGGTTGGCAGGTTGCACTCTAATCTTAATTATAATTCATTTATAAAATTTTAATCCTAACTTATTTATTAACTCAATAAGACTTCAATGCCAATGTGTGGGCTCGAGCATGTCTTTTTCATGTGAATGAAGATTATCGCATTTATGAACATAGGATTTTTATTTTTCCTAATTAGGAAAACATGAAAATATTAAAAAGTATAAAATTTCATGGTTATTCTTGAGCCAGCACATTAGTGTCAAAAAAACAAAAAAGATCACGTAAATGTTTTTTTAGATAGTTTTTTTTTAAGGTATCTAGATAGTTTTATTTTTATTTTTCATTTTTATTCATTTTTTTCATTTTTGGGCTCCCCTCACCATATTTCAGGGTATCTAGGAAGAATTTTTCTATGAAGTGCTATTACTATAGTTTTTCCTTACTTTTTATACGAACCTTGACATTTGTAAATGCCAAGTCCTTGTCACTCAGTTTGGGTTAGCCACCCCCTTTATTATTTAAGCAAAATCCTATTAGGAGGAATATATATACGCTGATATGTTGTATACACAAAATTTTCAACCCTAAGTCTCAAGTAAAAAGATGAATCACACTATGAATTACTGAGACAACGTATTTACCTTAAAGCGCAGGGTTAAAAGAAGCAAATATATATAGGCTCAGAACTGGGGAACAACAGTTGCAAAAAGATATGACAATAAGGCATAATTATGCACAAGCATTCATATTACAAAAAAATTTGCCTTGATCATCTCATTTGAACATGTTAGCATGGAGGTGAACTATAAAATTCAACTACTTAACTGATCATCGTTCATGTGTCACTTGAAAATTTTAAAAAATTAACACATTCAAGCTCAATCAATGCATTATCATGGCTTAAAATTTTTCAAATTTTCATGAATTTGGTTTCAATTAAAGTTTTCTTGAACATTGCAAGTATTCCTTAAGACATATTGCAACTAACTAATTATTACAGATGAGATTTTAATGCAATGCAACCTAAAGCACATGTAATATAGTTATCTAAATGCAATGCATAATTGAAAACAGACCAGGACAAAGCACCCCCCCCCAACTTGAGGAATGCATTGCCCTCAATGCATAAAAACTAAGAAAAATGTAAATGACAATGATATAGAGATCCGCATGCAAATGATATGCAAATAAAAATGAAAAACTAAGGAAAAGAAAAGGAACTGGTGACTCCCCTGGTTGTTGGGATGGAAAGAGTGTCTGTCGTCTCTATCGCTCTTTTTTCCTTCTTCTTCCTCTATTGGCTAAGGAACAGATGACTAACTACACTGGTAACTCTGGGAAGCGTGGCAGCATGGTGAAATTGATGCCCATTTGCCAGACAATCTATGATAGGTAGCTCGAGTCGCCACAACTAACCTATGCCCATATCCAAAATGAACCACTAACTGGTCCTTGATATCCTTAAGCTGCTCATGGCTTGGACACTTATCATGAACCGATCGAATGGAATACTGCAAAGGGTCGGGGTGGGTTCTTGAATGAGACAAAAGATAACTGATCATCCATGACTGCTTGACATTACAACACTTCCTAAATCCTTACCCAACACACCCTCGATAGACAGCATAAACCCATAATGAGAAATGGGTTCCCAAAATGATCCACTGTCTGCCCTTGTAATGGTCAATATGCTCTAATAAATGAAGTATCCAAAATCGATTGACTTGCTAATGAGGATAGTGTATAATAAGATAGCACTATCGAGAGCAATGTCGCGGATGTGAAAAAGGAAGCAATCAATCGACACAAATTCAAAGGGGCACTACAAGCTCAAATGCCCATTTACATCCTATATTATACTCAATACAAGTTCTTCTCAAGTAATCCAACTTAAGTTTCGAGCTACGTCATTGATACCACAAGTGCAGTCCACAAACTCCTTTTCCACCACCTTAAACTCTTAGCCATAATAAAATAATAAAGCAGCTCAAATGAAAAAATTACCCATTAATAGCATATCCACATGCCCACAAATATATAAAAAATTCAAACAACCACTTGCACACATTTTACTTAAAGTAATAAAATGGGTTATTTACTAAAAGCAGTAAAAAATTTTGTAGAACTTTCAACGACCTCAAAATATGCAAAGATGGAGAATTTTGAAATTAAAAATGAGCTCAACTAGGCAAGTCATGGTTTTCATGTCGACGAGCTCAAGAAATGCTTTCCATTGATATACGGTGTCTCCTGTAACTCTTTTGGGATCAAAAGTTATGACATGTTGAAGTTGGCGTGCATTTTCTACTTTTGTTGTATGTTTTTTTTTTTTTTTGCCTATGGCTGCAGCCATAGTGCTGCTGGTCACTTTTGCACTTGAAAAAAATATTTTTTTAGTTTGGTTGCCAATGGCCGCGGCCCCAACTTGGTAGTCGCGGCGTCGATGCTGCTGCATTCGATGGTTGTGTACTTGAACCTTCTTCTCTTTTTACTTTTTTTTCTTTTTTTTATAGTGTGGAGGCCGCAGTCCCCAACTTGGTCACAATGCCAATGCTGCTGATTGCATTTATGGTTTATTAATGTTCCTTTGCAACATTTGGTACTAGGGTTCGCTTTTAACGTTGTGGCTTTACCGCACTGCACTTTTCTCCTCTTGAATAATCATGAGAAGCTTGAAAACCTTTGATCCCATCATTTAACAACTTGAAATTGGATTGAAATCCAAAATTTAGCATAATAAGTCTGTTATTCATTGCCTTGAGCTTGTGCTTCCTTGAATGACCATGATAACTTGAAATCTTGCATTTTCATCCATCTAAACCGCAAATTGATTGCATTTTACTGAATTGAGCATGTTGAGCTTGATTTTGAAAAATTGAAGTGTAGATGACCAATTAATCCCTCCATGTATTAGAACCTGCAATTTTTCTCCCATGAAAATCATTCCATCACACCAACACTCCAAATTGAAAGGAAATGCACTAATTTGAGCATGTTATCTTGGAATTGAAAACTTGCAAAGTGTGTGACTTTCATAACCCTTCAGCTAGTGAAAATTTACAAAAGATTGATATCTAGCTGTTGAATTATAAAATCCAACTATAAACCATTTAACATATATAAGCTTCAACATGCAGTATTCTCAAGCCTCACTTTTCAAGACTTCAAATGTGAGTTTGTAACTATATTATTCCTTCCAATAAGAGCGAAAGGAATGATGTTGATGAATTTTGATTTCTGAATCATGTTTAGCTGCACTTTCCAAGATCACAACGTACGTATTCATAGAGAATTGACCAAGTAAGGATTCAACTTCTCTTTTGCATGCAAGTTTTCAAATAGGGTGATCTTTCTCTTGTTTTCTTGCTTCAAGACACATATGATTGATCATTTAACCATGCCTTGGATTCAAAAATAAAAAATTATAATGGTTTATATCCCATTTAGTGCTAAGTATAGTGTCCTCATGACGTCCATATCATGATCGACCAATTTCCGCTGTACGAAACTTTCTTCAATGCAGATTGTGCATTGGAAGTTCAGATCTCTTCTTAGTCTCTTCAAATGAATCGGTTAACCTCTCCTCTTGAATTAGGTCATTGGCAAGAGATTTGGATGCGCCAACAAAAGGACTATAAGTATGATATTTGTTCTTTATGATGAAATCATTAATGAATTATATGTCAGCCATATATGTGTTTTTTCATATTATTTTAACTTTATAGAAGATAAATTGCTTTTTGCATCTACAGAAGTTGCATCTTTTGTAAATTAAACACTTAATGAGATGATGAACATCCAATCATGTATGGCAATTTACTCCTAATTCAAAATTAAAATCCACACCGACTTCCACTTACTCAACATTTATTAAGAATATGGAAACTTGAACCCCCCCCATCAAATCATGTATGCTCTCTACCTTTCTCTTCCGTACTGAAAACCTTAGCCATTCAACTCTTCTCCTACTTCCCCTTTTTCCTTCCCACAATAGAATCAAGCCCTCATCTCCTTCTTCGTCTTCTCCTATTTGTGTCAAAAATCTCTAAAGATTTGAAAAACTATGGCCAATTCCAAGAAGAAATTTAGAGAACCTCTAGTCAACATTATATAAACATTTAAGAAATTAAAGAGAGTTGATGAAACTCCTAGCTCTTCTAAGAAGAAACAAAAAATAGAGAGAAGAATGCCCGGACTGCAAAAATACTTTGAAAGCTTGGAAGAATGCCAGAAATTTAAAAAATCAATTATAGTGATTCCGAAAAGTAAAGTTAGTTGGGATAGTCTTGAAGACTTCAAAGCAATGACATGGTTGAGGAAATAAGAATAAGGAAATCTACTCCCCAATTGAAACAAAACTTATCTGAATCTGGTCATAGCTCTACTCTACAACTTTAATTTTAAGTTTAGAACTGGTTGGATTGGAGATGTTGAAATCAATTCGAGTGAGAAAAGCATTGAAAATGTTTTGAAATCATTAAAAAAAATGATGTTGACAACATTAAGTGGCCAAACAAATCCATTCTATTCTCTAAAATCTTCAAGCATGTTGTCATTATGAAAATGAAATTTAGATTGGTAGAGTGTTGTTCAGAGATTACTACGAACTTGCTTCACATTATCATTATGAAAATTATTTAACCTAAAGTTGGAAGCATGGAGACCATTAGTGAGAAAAATACTCGAATCATGTGGCAATTAAGAAAAGAAAAAAGGTTGATGTGATTAAACTAATGTTGGAGAATATAGAATTTGCTAGAAACATCCTCGCTAATCTATTCCTTGTGGAATAATATTAACCAAAATTCTACTAAAGAATGCAATTTCATTAAAAGAGGAAGAAAGTGTGTCTACATTTGCTATAGCATCTAGTTTAATTGGTCTGGACACATTAAAAAAACTAAGTTCAAAATAATTGATGATGAATGAGTCAGAATTGATGCTCCTTAGAAAGAAACATCAACTTCTTCCAAGAAAAGAAGAAGAACAAAGTAGAAATCCTCCAAATCCAAGAAAATAGGGAGAGAGTTACTTCCAATTGTATAATTTGAGCAAGAATCTAAAAGTATTTCCTAATGAAATTTAGGAAAACGGATCAAAGAATAGCTCCGAAGACATAAACTAATAATGTTAAGCTAACTAAAAATAAAGCACTACCAAAATAGAACAAAGTATTGTGGAAGGTTGTAAGAGGAAAACAAATACCGGAAAAGAGAAAGGCAGTTGTAAGTAGACCTAACAAGATTGGAAAATAAAAAGTTACTAGTAGAATTATAAGAGTGATAACAATATAGAAAGGGTATTCATCAAATCCATGCAAATACATTGTTGCGTTGGACATAGAAATTCTATCATCTGAGTCCTCTAATTACTCCAATGAGTCTTCCCGTCGCACTAGTGACTCATTTGCAACTGAGTTATTTAAAGAGATGGGAAGGAAGGATGAAGAAGAAAAAAAAGAATGGGATTATGAAGAAATAACTTGGATAGCTATGAAGAGAAAAGACAAAAAAGATAGAAAAAGACAAAGAAGTTGATTAAGAAAGAAGCAAAAAGTAATTTCGAAAGCCGATAAAAGTAGAAATGAAGTCTACTCCAACTGCAACATTCCTCTGTGCACTTAGCGAGACATTTTTCTAATGTATATTAGATTGGAAAAAAAAAGATAAATGGAAGTGTTTTATAGTATAAAAGGCATTAGTAGAAGAACAGTTAGTTGTACAAAAAGAAGTTTCATCTGAAAAAGTAACCCAAATTGATCAAACTGCAAAAGCCTAGGTAGAAAACTAAAAAGAAGGACCTATTCGTTTCTATCCTATGGCAAAACAAGCAGATGAACTAGATTACAACAATAAATAATGGAAATAAATGAAATTGAAGAAGTTGATAGCCCATCCGTAGTTCCCAAAATGAAGGAATAAATAACAACTAAACCAATAGTGGAACTAGGAACATTAGAACTAGTGATAACTAAAGCAGTAGGTAGCTAGGATGTAGAACAACTTGTACACAAGCTAACAAAACATCCAACCAACTTCACCCTAATAACCCCCCCCCCCCCCCCCCCCCACCTATTTATACACCCTCCACTGTCATAAATCACAACTCATATCTATACTCAATCTAAACCAAAACCTTCTACCCCTACAACTCACCCATTTCAACCATCTTCCACTCCTATAAGCACTATCCTCATTAGATTGAATCTCCTTGAGGATCATTCCCAAGACTCCTTTATCTTAATTTAATCCTTTTTATGTTGACTTTCTTTCCATAACTAGCAAAGTCCATATCCCTATGTAACCATTAACTCCCTTTAGATATCGCGCTCCATCTACTAAACCTCAAACCTCATCTAAACAAGTAGACATTCTTGCTATTCCAACTAAAATCCTACCCTCATATCAAAACTCGTAAATCTACTATTTCCAAGTCACATTAACCTCCACCTCCATAATCTCTAGATTTTTAACTAGCTTACAAAGATCCTCACCCTAGATTATCATAAATTACTTTAATTAGAAATTTTAATTGCAAAAGTTTATCATAAAACTAGAGTGAAGATATAGTGTTAAACTTTTAAAATAAATGAATAATTCATAAAAAATTTCAATGTAAGATACATCAATTGATATTGTTATTAGTTTGGATTTAATCCCAGTATTGTATAAACATATTGTATTAAGAAACATATAATAAAAATAATGTCAAGTCTACTGTTTTAGAAATAATTACAACAAATGAAAAATCATGGCAACATATAATATTACTTTATCAGGGCTAATTTGGTTACCCTAGGCTAATACACCTTTTTTTATTTTTCATGAAAATATTTTTTTAAAGTGTATTTAATTCATATATCAAAATTTATAATTCCAGATATGTTGTATATTTATTTTCAAAAGATTAAGGTAAAATAACGTAAATATCCTCAAATGTTGATTTTTAAAAATCTACAAATATAAAAACATCCAAAAAAGGTGTATCAGCCCTTGATAAAATAAGCTTGGACTTTTTTGTATTTTATCATCCAGTATGTTAAGCTCTTTTATTTAAATAAGACATCGCTTGAATTACTAAATGGTCGACGTGAGTAAATTTAAAATATTTATGGTAAAAGGTAAAAACTTTTAAATTAGGGAAAAGCATTTGCCATTTTTTTGATTTATTTATGAATATACACTAGGGCATCTGCTATTACAATCTCATACATGCAGGACTTGTCGAGATTTTCACCCCCGTGCTGGAAGCGAAGCATTTGCCTCTTTAAACATTCCTACACGTGTGCCAGTGGTACGTGGTTGTCGTTGGGCGTCCACTAGTTGGGATATTTAGGAAACGTATTGTTAAGAATATTATTAAAAAAATTGTTATAATGTTTCAGAGTTAGATTATAATACCAATTGAAACGAATGTAATTTATGAGAAAAAAAACCTTCCTGCAGGCGTCCAACGTTATCAAAGCGAGTGACCGGATTAAAATTTTTTTTAAAAAAAAAAAATTGCTGCTCATTTCCGTGGTCAAAGCACAATACGTGTTATAATTTCACAGGCAATTGTTTTGAGGGAACAATAGCCAATCGCAGTAAATCCGCTTGGAAGAAAAGTCTTGCGCAGATGAAACATCAGATCGGCTTGTCGCCACCATACAAATCACATCCAAAATAACAACACCACGGCCCCGGACTTCCGGTGTAACCGCTCTGAAGTCTGACCTCTTTCTAGAAACAAAAACATAGAAAAGAAAAGAAAAGAAAAAATCTCCAACTTGCAAATGGCAGCAATGCCACATGGCGTGATGGAGACCGTTGTTTGCAAATTGCAATAAGCGCATGGAAAAACAGTTAAGCGGCGGAGCTCCATTTAAAAAATATATACATGTGCACGGCATGTGTCTCTCTGTACTCTGATCTTAAGAAAAATTCTAGGATTTGTTTGTTAATGAATAAAACTTTTAATAAAAAGTTTTGGAGAATAAAAGTTATCAAATGATGTGATATGATGGGTAATGATGAGTAGTAAATAAAATAAAGTTAAAATAGATAGGTTAGTTGTGTGGATAGTTACGTAGAAATAATTGAAAAGTAGGGTAGTTGTATAGGAAAATTTTAAAAAACGATTAAACAATATGATAGTTGTGGAGAGTGAAAAGTTTTAAATTGAAAAGTTTTAACTTGATATTTTCTATCATTTTATGGTGTTATCTTGCCAATCTAATACGTAAGATTTCGTTGTACGTGATCAATTGGATGGACAGGAGGGAAGAAATTTGTAGATTTGAGCATGCTTGTGTACTGTCTATGGAATGGTTTGAATCCATTTATCAGGGGACTTTACCAAAAGTAGGGGTGCAACTCGGGTCGGGTTATACCGGGTTGGAGTGAACTCAAATCCTAAGCCAACCGGGTTGGAGTAAACCCAAACCCTAACTCTAAGAATTTAATCCGGGTTCGGACCGGGTTCGCATTGGTTTTGGTTTGGTTTCGGGTTAGAATTCGGGTTGCCAATAAATTATTTTTTTCCAAATTTAATTGTAATCTAAAAGAAAATTATTAGAATATACATACCTGTGTTTATGAAGTCAAGCCTCACGCTGAATTCTGCAACATTCTTTCAAAGAATTCTGCAACATCATGCTGAATTCTGCAATATTCTTTGAATGAACTCTGCAAGCAATTTTTCAGCACCCTATAGACACAAATAAATGATAAATTAGTTAGTTTTATGACTAGTTGGTCATTTCTATTTAATAGCTAATGGAAATGACTCAAGTGTAGCAAATAAAAAATGAACATATCATACCAACTATTGCAGTTGAAACTAAACATTATCATATAAATTGCTGAAATTGAATTCAAACTGAATATTTATCATACAAATTGCTAAAATAGAAATTGACCGCTTGTCATACCAATAAACTTAAAATATGAATCAAATTTATACTACAATATGAAATTCAAACTAACAGATTTCTCATACTAACAAAAAGTATAATATAAAATAGATTTATCATGTCAACTCAAATTCAAACATAATCCACATAACAGTTATTCAAAGCAACTAAATTTAAATACACTAAGCATAATAGTTCAACATTCCAATCTACTAATACACTGACCACCTATATATTAATATTACAAAAAAACATGTATTATTTATGAAAAAATTATATAAATTATACCGGGTTTGGACCGGGTCGGGTTTTGGTATCGGGTTGAAACCGGGTCTATTTTTGAAAAAATCTAAAAAATAAAACACATATTTAGTTTTGGTACCAGGTCGGGTTGAGCGGGTTCGGACCGACCAAGTGTCAAGTTGCACCCCTAACCAGAAGCCGTGCCAGGACGGACTAGTACGTGGCAGAGGAAACGCTGTCAGCTGCACCGATCGAGTGGAACAGGGTGCTGTAGGGCCTGGCCACAAGGAGCACACCGCACACGATCATCATTCGTGGGTCGATGGCCGCCGCAAGTGTCCGGATACGACGTGACGTTGGAGAATTGTGCAGCCGACGCTCTCCGCCATGACAGCCGTTGGTGTCCCCCCACGCTGCACTAATTAAGAACGCACTCCCCACTAATGGCGTCGGCGGCGTCTTCCATGCTCCAAAGTTTGGATTTCCAAAATAAAAATCAACTGCCACACAAATTCAAAATTTTCTCTTTAAATTTTACTAGGTGAAAGATTTAAGTTGGCCCCGTATATGTAAAACCAGTCAAACGCAAATTTGTGGGCCATAGAATAAAATCGCCAACCTTTGATGATATATAAGCTAGGTTGGCATGTATGCATCAATTACATGAACGAGTATAAAGGAATGGATTCTTTTAAAGGTTGTTTAGTCGGATTAATTTTTGGGATGCAAACTATTTATTATATTTAAAAATATTTATCTAAGTTAGAATATAATTATTACATTGATAATGGCTTCAATATAGATAAAAAATTATTTTTACTAAGTTAACTTAAAAGTAAAATATGGGTAATTTGCATATATACTCATATAGTTTAACGCTAATTGCAGATATACCCACATAGATTCACAAACCGCATAGTACCCCACGTAATTTCACCAAAATTGCATATTATCTCCATTAGCACACTTTGCTGTTAACTGCCATTAATACATTGTCTGATATTTTGAAAAATGACGAAAATGTCCTCATTAATAATTTGCATGTATACTCACATGATTTGGTGCTAATTGCAGATATACCTATATAGTTTCACAAATTGTATATTACTCCACATAGTTTTACCAAAATTGCATATTACTTGTACATAGTTTCACCGAAATCACATATTACCCTCATGAGCTCACTTTGTTGTTAGCTGTCGTTGAAACTTTGCTAATATTTTGAAAAATGATAAAAATATCCTCGTTGAAATCTATATTAGAAATGATCAATAAAAAACACATTTATTGCATGTGAGGATTCTTGTTGATTGGGAGGAGAGTTTCGAAAGTTCAGGTGGAAAGAGCAGATATTTTCTAATATTTTTGCATTTTTTGAGAATTAGAATGCAGCTCCTAAAATTTCATACACATTTGGGAATCATATATTTTATAAAAAAAAATTGTCCAATGTTTGGAATGAGTTTTCATGCAATGTTGAAATTTCTAGAATGGGATTTAACCTTTGCTTCATTATAGCATTATTGACCCATCTTGATATATTTGGAATGGGTTCTGGAATTATCTCAAAAATATCCTCTGTTTCAACAATATACTTGAGGAACTTCTGCAGAGAACCCCCGGAATTTTAACATTTTGCAAAAACAGCCCTAGTTGTTACAAAATTGCATGCTAATATTAAGAGAAAATATTAATTGATAAACCATATGTTTTAAAATGGAAATAAATGAACTTTGGTAGAGAAGAAATTGTAGAAAGCCCTTTCAATCATAGCTTTTATTCTTCTAGAGTGCCTCATTTATGGAAAATTGGAGAAAACTCCTAACTAGTTGGAAATTTTTGGCAAGAAACTTCAGGGATGAAGATTGCTCAAAATATCAGGCAAAGTATCAATGACAACTAATGGAAAAGTACGCTCATGTAGGTAATATGCAATTTCGGTGAAAATATGTAAGGGTAATATATAATTTTGGTGAAACTATATGGGGGTAGTATGTGATTTGTAAAACTATGTGAGTATATCTACAATTAGTATCAAACTATGTAAGTATATATCCAAATTACCAATAAGGACATTTTCATCATTCTAAAATATTAGACAATGTATTAATAGCAGCTAACGACAAAGTGTGCTTACAGGAGGAATATGCAATTTGTGAAACTATGTGGGTATATATGCAATTAGTGTCAAACTATGCGGGTAAAATATTTGTATGTATGAAAATTGTTTTTATTTTTTAAATTTACACTAACAATTTTTAAAATATTCTATATATATGATTATATCTAGAGGTGTACTTGTTGAGATCAATCCGTGATTTGGTTAACCTAACCCAATTTGAGGTGAATTAAAGTTGAGATTTTTTAATCCAGCAACCTATTTATATGACCTGTTTAACCCATTTAAATAAATCAATTGGTCATGGCTTGAGCTAATACGGACTCATAAATTCGATTATCTAACCCATTTAACTCATTGACCCATGTAACCTATTTATAACCCATAAGGTAGAATAATTAATATTCATATTTTACTAAATTATGAGAATTATTGGCCCACGGAATAAAGATTCTAATTAAAAATAAATGTGAAGACTGATCTTTTAAATTGGAGTAAATCATAAACATTAAAAACATTATTCATGATTGATTTGGAATAGTCAATAATTTTTTATTTTTATTATTTAACCTATTTTTAGTCCATTTTACTAGCCCATTGACAACTTGTAACCCAAGTCATTTATGTTAAACGGATTAGGGTTAAGGTTAAGGTTTTTATAAATGGGTTATAAATAGATTTGGATTGGGGTAGTATCTAACCTGGAGAACTTGTCCCAATTATACCCTTACTTATACTGTTAGCCTCCATCTATTGGATGTTAAATACTCTTTTGGGGAATTAACTCTAGTGAGCACACTCTGCATGACTCTGTATACAAAAATATAGTAACATAGATAATTATAATTTATATAATATAAATTGAGTCACACATAAATGTAATCAAATTATGTGGAAGTAATTTTATATAACTCAATCTGTTTTTTTACTCCAGTGATTGATGAGAAATTCATTCCATCCATTTTATTTGTTTAGCTAGGAAATTGAGTTTCATTTAAATCAAATTATATGCATGACTACATTTGTTTAAAGATATATATATATATATGTGTGTGTGTGTGTGTGTGTAAATTGTTGATCATATGCTTACTTTAAGAAAGATTAATTTGATTTTGATGATTAACAAATAATTGAAATATCATTAAAAAGGTTTTAATGAATTTGTGTAAATGTGCTCAGATATTTTGTCTCTAATTATGTGTATGAAAATGAAAATATGAAATAATTCAAGTTTCAAGAGCTCAAATTCATGAATAGCAAGTTCAACAAAGTGAAGTCTCAACTCAAGTCGACTTCACTTGCGACTTGGGTGAAGTCCCATAGCCAAGTCGACTTCGCCTGCAACTTCGGACAGACAACAAAGTGAAGTTCCAACCCAAGTCGACTTCACTTGCAACTTGGGTGAAGTCTCAACCCAAGTCAACTTTGCCTGCAACTTCGAAGGCAAAATTTTGGACAGCAAGTGGACAACAAGTTTTAACAAAGTGAAAGTTGTAACCCAAGTCGACTTCACTCATCCTAAGTCGACTCCACTTGTGACTTCAACCTATAACGGTCAGAAATTTGAACATTGGAGCATTAAATGCACATCAACCTTCACTCCAACGGCTAGATCCTTTTTTCCTTTATAAATATCATTGAAGTATGAACGTGAAAGACAAAAGAAGAGGGAAAGAAAGAGAGAAACACAAGATGAGCTACACCTTTCATTATTTTCAAGTGTTGAAGTCATTTGAACAACTATTGAAGCTTCAAGTGCTACTACTTCAAGTGTGCTTACAAGATTATCTTCTTCACACAACAAGGAGCTTCTGGAGCTGATTGATTACGCGTTGTAAAGTGTAAATTCTCTTTTGTCTATTTTGTTTTGTGTTGTTGCCTTGGATTAGTGTTGGAGACCAAATTCAAGAAGAAACAAAACAGGAGGTTGGTTTGAGTTTGTCTCACCAACAAATCAGACTTGGTTGGTTAGAGTTGGTCTCACAAACAAGTGACTATTGTATATGCCCCCTAGAGCTAGAATCTAGAAAAGAGCGGGTGCTCTAGATTGTATTGAATATACAATAGTGGAACCTAAGACACAACAGGTGTGTGCTTGGAAGAATAGAGTAGGGAAGGTTGCCCAAACCACTATATATTGTTATCTTTTGTGTGGTTTGATTGCTTACATTTTATATTTCATTTGCACCATCTCTTTCTATCACATAGCACGTTTCATCAAGGGGATTAAACTTGAAGGGGTTAAGCTTTTAATTTGCCTAAGAATTTTCAAGAACCCAATTCACCCTTCCCCTATTGGGTTTTGCCATAAACTCGGGACTAACATAAATAATGAAAATTGCTAAATATATGGACATATTGACTAAAATGTAATAGTACCTTATAAAGTCATTTATCAACTTCATAATGATATTTTAAATAATTTAGTTGTTAAAAATAGTTTTAAATTGATATTTAGCATTAAACTATTTTATTATATTGATTTTACGCATTCACGATAAAGCTCATAGATAATAATATTAAATAAATGATATGATTTTTAGGACAATATAAATTATGCTAAATACAGTGTAAAATTAGATTTTAGTATTTAAGGTGAATGTTTATAAATATGAAAGTCACGAAAGTTTTTTTTATTTACTATAAGGGGTATTTCTAAAAATAGATATTTTTGATATTTTATGCACTATTCTTGAATATATTTGTTTAAATGTAAACAAAGAATAATAGAATAATTTATCAAATAATTTATCTTTTATTGTAGTGATAAATATGTTATCTACTATACTATCATACAGGCTTTTCTCCTATGAAACTAGATGCACACTTTTAATTTTCTATTTTTTCGTTTTTTTAAAAAGGTTCAGTCATGCATTGTACTATCTCATCTGAATAATTACATGACATAGAAATTATTTTAATTAGATTTGAAAATGAACTACGGTGAGTGCAAATGAATAATGTTATTTACAATTATATTCTGATATTATAAAAGTTTTAAATTAATTTAATTTTTATATTCACGCTAAATAAATGGTTACACAATGCATGACTAGGATATAAGAAAGAAAATAAAAAATGAAAATTTCAAGTGGGTGCAATTTGCACCTTATTTCTTGGGAGAAAAGACCATAAAATGTATATCATATATTATGAAATAATTTTTATTATATATATTTAAAAAATTATGGAGAGCATGCTCACTTGTGGGGTGAACCTCGAAAGAAATTAAGTGATGTCTGATTGAGGCTAACTATGTTTGTAAATGAAAAATATTTCTAAAATCATTAGTATAAATATAAATAAAAAGCAATTGATTTGTGTGTAGATGTATAATGGGATCTAATTTATTCATTGTATTTTTTTAAGTAAATATATTCATTATATTTAACATCATTTGTTTATCTATAAGATCACGTTTCATCTCGATCAAGTATGTTTGTGGGCCACATTTATTGAAAAATATATATACTCATGAGTAAATTATAAAAAATGCTTAGATCCATTTACGCATATATTAGAATATAATAATACTTTATAGAATCATTTATCCACATGTAATTGATATTTTAGACGGTTTAGCTATTAAAAATATTATTTAAAAATTGATATTTTAACATTATATCATTTTAGTACATTGAGTTTACACATTTATAAATGGGATCCATACACAAAAATACTTAATAAATGAAAAAATTTCTATAATAATATAAATAATGTTGAACACAATAGATAAAATGAATTTTCTATCAACCATTAAGATTTTAAAAATAAATGAGGCTACATAGAAACGGGGTTTTATAGAATCGAAACCCCTATATTACATTTATACAAATATTTTACTTTTACGCAAATAACCCATAGATAGATAAATGAATTCTTCATCAAGCACGTGCTCTAAACATAATGAATATTTTAGGTCTAAAAATTAATCCATTATACTTCTAAACTTTCATAGAATCATTTCCTACAGTTTGGTGCCACATCAACTATTAATTTTTTTAGAATACTTCTTCTTTTGACCTTGCCCTAGCACTGTTAAAAAACATTTCCATTAGTGAAAAAAAAGTTCCTTGCTAAACTTAGTTTTTTATTAAAGAATTTTACATTTTATTGTAAGATAATTTTTTATTTAATTTACCACAAAGAAATTTCTTTGTTATATGCAACGTAGTCAAAGCAAGAGTTTTTTTTTTTTTTTTTTTGCTAAAGTTTTGTCATAAAATATTTTCAACAAGGAATTAAAATTTTGGTTGGTAAAGGGCATGGTTTACCTATCATTAGCAAGAAAGTACGATTTCTTTGCTAAAAGTCAGGCTTTAGCAAGGAATCCTCCTTGTTAATTCCAAAATTTATTGTGGTACATGTACGGTTATTTGCATATTTTTCTAAGTTTTGATTAAGTTATAATCCAAAATTCTGTAAAACTTTTTGTTCTATAAGTGTAACTCGAGATGTTAGAAATTGGTGAGAATTAACTAAAATTTCTATGAAAACTGATAACTCTCGAATCCCAAAAGATTAATCTTTTGTTTTCTATGAAATTTTTTTATTCTCTATCCATTATACTATTTTCAGTTTATACTTTTTTTTTAACTTTTATTTGAATAATAAATTTTATTGTTGATTTTCATTTATGAAATTATGAATTTTGACATTTTGATCAATGCATACTATATATTTTATATTGTTAAGCAATTCCTTTCATAACAGATCATAACCACACGAACTTTCTAAGAGATGACCAAACTTCAATGACTTCGAAAGGAGCAATCTAGTACAAGCTGATCAAAAGTGGTTATGCAAATAAGCCAATTACGTACACGGCATAAGGTAGATTAAAAGCTTCACCTACCGCAAACTGAAAATTCAAACTGTACGTGAACATGCACAAAGATTTGTAGGTGCGTATGAAAAACTTTGATATACGAAGCAGATTTAAGAAATGAATTAAATATTAATAGTTAAGTAATGATTATTGCTTCCAATCTATGATGATACTGACCAAGGGTAGCTAGGGACAAGCAACAGACAGAGGAAAAGACACCCGGAATGAGACCTTCCCTGAATTACTTTCCAGATGCGCGGAATGAACGGCAGATTGATGAGTAAGCAGGCGTGGGGAATAGACAGATAGTTAGCGTATGCAACTAGGCAGGTATGCATCCGCAGTCATAAGGGACTGGGGAAAGGAATGGAAGAAAGAAAGAAAGAAAGAGGCTATGAGCCTATGAATATGACTGCATTTGATGAATTTGCTCATCAACCCCACATGGGCGCTTGTATTGTTACTACCATCATACACAGCCCCGCACGAGCTGTGATAAAGCCTGCCCAAAATCTGATAGCAGGCTCCCCCATGTTACATACATATTCTTGGAAGCAAGCTGGTTGGGCGTTCTCCCTGGCTAGCTACATATATAACCACACTACGATTCAGCAGGCTGGATTGCGTACTTGTGCCTACGGTTTAGAATTTAGGTGACACTTGCGGTCATATCAAAATTGGAAGCGATTCAATGCACCTTTAGTGAATCCGGTGCAAAACCTATTTTTTATTTTTTAAAAAATTTTAAATCTAGGTATATTTAATATATATATATATATATTAAGTTTTATTATTTTTGGAGAATTAAATAAACAAATATATATATATATATATATATTGGGAATTTTAAAAACAAGGGAGTTTTAGTCATTTTTGAATTACTAAAATGTCCATATTTTTTAATATTTTATATATACCATAGCATCCATATATTACAATAGAGATTAAAAATATGTACATCTATAAAAATTGTAAAACTTAGTTTATAAATTAAATATATCTAGATTAATAATTTTATAAAAAATTAAAAATTCAAAACAACAGGTTTTGCGCCTAGATGCTCACAAGTTTCAATGCACTTGAGTGTGTTGATTAACTTCATGCAAAAATTTAATTGGACAATTGCTTGTGTAATTCTCTTGGCTAAGGTTGATTAGACGGTTGCTCGTCCAATTCTCTTGGCTTAGGTTAATCTGCTGATATTAATTACTAATACATTCCGCCTCACCGCTTGACTTATGCATTGAAGCTTTAATTTGCTACGTCTAAGAATCTTATTCTGCATTTCGGGTACAAGCCATATGTTTGTGCTTCTTCTTTCCGCACTTTCTAAATTACTCTAAAAAAATTTCACAAAACAAAGGGTTTACTCTATTAACTAAATTAGCATTTCAATTTACCACAGGGGTGCTAATGGTCATGGTTAACCCATCAATCCATCCGTCCAACCATTTATAATTGAGTTTGGGTTGAAATTTTTGAATAAATGGTTTATGATCCGCTAACCTATTTAATCATTTAAATAAATAAATGGACTGGGTTCGTATTTTACAACCGGTTGACTCGTTTAGTAACTCATACCTATTTAACTATCAACTCATTTACAATATGTTAAAAAGAGATTTATATATCTCATAAATTCTAAATATATTTTCCCATTTTGATCTTCTTTTTTCTCTCCTTTGTCTACAACTCTACAACATCTTCTTTGCTATCGTGTTATGACTTTACTATTGTCATTCTTGCCGTCAATAAGATTTTTGTTTCCTCTTTGCCTCTATCCTTCTTCTTTCTTTTGTTCTCCGTCTTCAATCATCATCTTTTCCATATCTCTCCTCTCTCTCTTTCCCTCCATCTGCAATCTTTTTCCCTTGCTGTCTCTATTATTATTTTCCTTCTTTGTTTTCTCTCTCTATGCCTCGTTGAGTCACTATCTTTCTTTGTGCTAACATATTAAATATACATTCATCTCTCAATAAAGATCTAACCATGCTATATATACCATCGGTTTAGATCAATTCACCATAATAATTATAAACAATACATATTTAAATTTAAATTAGTATGGGTTTAATTTGTTTACAATATATATGTAGGGAACCGATCCTGTGCAGTCCGCTGTAAAATGGACCCCACACATGTTAGATTGTAATGAAACTTTATGCACTCATTTATCCATATATAAATCATACTTTAGACGGTTTAGATGTTGAAAAAACCACTTTAAACTTAATATTTACATTAAACTATTTTATTACGTTGATTTTGCACCATTTTAAGATGGAGACTACACACATGTTGGATTTGGATGAAAATTGGTATGATAATAAAGTGAACAATTCTAAATACAATGGGTGGAGTGGATTTATGGTAAATGATCAGGTGGGGCCCACAGTGCATGGACTGCACGGTGCAGTCGCATGCACTTGATCATTTCCCATATATGTATATATATATGTATATTTATATGTATATAAAACCCGTTGACGACTCACCAACTCGTTTATCAAATGAATTGTAAATGAGTTAAAGTCGAGATTTTTTAAATGAGTTGATAACGGATTAGGATTGAAATCTTTTAAATAGATTATAATTTACCACCAAGGATTATACAAAATCACGTTCAAGCTTGCCAAATGGGGCGTGAACTGGGAGGTGGACGCTCATGTCCCGGCCCAGATATTCATGCTCACCTCTAACACTGCTTAAAACAGAGAACAGAAAAAAAAAAAAAACAAAAGTTATCCACGTACACTTTCTTTTTTAGAAAGAAGGCTGCTTGCATTTGTCCTTTTTTTGTGCTTTTATAGTTTTTTGCCCTTAACTATGAGGGTAAAAAGATAAATTCTCATTTACATAAATTTTTCAAAAAAACGTTTTATGTCAACTTAATTTATGTTGATTTGGTAGCCCTCCTAAACTCAAACATGCGTGGTCATAATTAGGAATTATTGTGTGTACAAATGGATGCTTTTTCTATTTTTTAAAGTTTCCCCTTATATATATTATGTGAACTATAAATTAATACATATTTATGGTGCCAAGAACCGATTTGATTGGAAATTTATATGTCGTAAATTTTTAAATCATTTAAAAATGAATACAAAACTGTCAAATTTTAAAATAAATACATAATAAGCAAAAGTTTTTAAGATATTTGACTTTTTCTGCATATCTAAATATATTTTTTCTTAATATAATAAAGGTTTAGATATTAACAAAATCATATAGGAAGCGAAAAAAGTAACCATTTATAAAACTATTCATGCAAACAGATTTTGATAATCATCCCCATGTAATTATCATTTAACAGATTTGTCTAATCATATTCGTCATTGGGTCAAATTTGAGTAGTTAAAATTTAGGGTTAATTTCAAATATGCATACTATATTTATCCTTAATTTTAATATACCTATTAAGTTTTAAAAGTTTTGAGTATACCCATTAAGTATTCTATCAAATCCAAATATACCCATTTTGTCATCTAATGACGGTAGATAATTTAAGAATCCGAAACTACCCTTCATCCTTCGTGAACATGGGCAATACGCCTAATTCTTTTTCCAAACATAATTTGATAGTTGGTAGCTGATAAGGCCCATTAAAATTTACAAAATCTAACTATTTTAAAGATTTTACGAGAACTTTATTACGCATCATTATATGTCAAATTTTAGAAAAAATAAATTCACCGAACTCTAAAAATTATCAAAAAAAATCCTAAATTTCTGGTTCCCTTGAAAGAAAATGGTTGTCGCCTTGAGCCGTCATGTTAATACCCAGGGGCAGGGAGAGTAAGGTTGGGGGTTCCAAACATTCCTCCCCTGGTAAAAGGTGATTTTATATATATAAAAGAAAAACAATCTCCTCCAGTTGTGGAGGTTTTATAATTCTTCCAGTGTGAAGGTTCCATAAAAATTTCTCCTAGCACAGGCGGTTTGCATAAAAAATTCCTACCATATTGTGGGGACTTCAATAATAAAAAAAAGAAAAGAAAATGGTTGTGTTTCTCAGTGTTATTAAAACCGGACCGGACCGGCCGGTCGGACCGGTCCGACCGGGAACCGGTCTCGTATCCGGTTCGAATACTAGCGGTTCGGTTCAATTAAGAAAAACCGCTTGAACCGTCGAACCGACGGTCGAACCGGAAAGACTGGTCCAACCGGGTTCGCCCGGTTCAACACTCCCGCGTCGTCTTCCTTGCGAGTCGCGACACGCCAGACGCCACCCCTGCGCTGCCCGTCCGCCCGAGCCTCTTCCTCGTGTCCGCCCGCCCGTGCCATTGTCGCACGCACTTTCACCGTCCGCCGGGAAGTCTCGCCGTCTCTGACTCTCTGGTCGCACCCACTGCCGGCCCCGTCTTCGACCTCATCGCCGTTAGCGTCCGCCAACGCCGCCTCGTCTTCCTCGCGACAGTCGCCCCCGTCCTCGCCGAGACCAGCAACCGAAATACCAGCAGGCGAAACAGCGGCGACCTCCATTTCCGGCGACCAGCAGGCTGCCCCAAAATCGATTTTTGCACAGCTGCAGAGCCGTCGCCCTCCGTTTTCTCTCAGCAGACGCAAAATTGGAAGGA
The DNA here is from genome assembly GCA_030490835.1 of Annona cherimola. Taxonomy (NCBI): domain Eukaryota; kingdom Viridiplantae; phylum Streptophyta; class Magnoliopsida; order Magnoliales; family Annonaceae; genus Annona; species Annona cherimola. The sequence goes on along the minus strand of CM059973.1, from coordinate 56,821,367 downwards.
GCATGCTCTTAGGGAGTGACGCCAAAAACGGAAAACTCATTATTGTGCCAACCTGCTCGTCGATCATCCACCTTTCTCGTTTTCCCTTTTTCCATGTCGATGCAGAAGCCATTAGCGACCTTGCGAATGGGAGGAGAAGAGGAAAAAAAAATTTGGTGGTCCAGCGGACCATTGAATTCGTGTATACATAGATCGTTATTTGCAATATAGAGCATTCAAAATAATTTTATAAAAATTCCTTAATAATCTAATAGAATCTCCAAAGTTATGTAAATATAATTTTTGTGTAAAAAATTTAAATATCACTAAGTATTGCATCAAAACCTCAATTTCAATATAATTTCTCTTAAAACAAAGTGAAAATGATATAAAATAACTACAAAATGATGTAATTTTCAATAAAGTTTTTATTTAATAAAAATATTAATTCAATTAATAATATTCTATTTTTAAATTGACATTATCTTCCATAAGATATGAATTATTATAATCACATGTATCTTTATACCGACGAGTAATAAATAAGAAAATTAGATTTTAGGTGAATTTCTTAGTACCTAGGACGATTTATGTGCAATCTGGAAATTTATTTTTAATATTTTATTTATGTCATAAAATTTGAGTGTCTCTTAAATGTCGTTAGATGCTATTAGATATCGTTAGATGCTATTAGATTAAGGTAGATTTCATTAAATTATATTATCTGGGTTTTAAGTTCTATAATTAACGTATAAATGACCTTATAAAGAGCTGAAGATCATATTACATGTGCTAAATTAGGATTAACTTATTGATATTAAAAGCTAAATGCTGTTAGATGTCGTTAGATCTGGTTAGATGCTGTTAGATGTCGTTAGATGTTGTTAGATGTTATTAGACGTTGTTGGATAAGGTAGATTTAATTAAATTTTATTATCTGGGTTTCAAATTCTGTAATTAAAGTATAAAAAACTTATAAATGGCTCATACTCATATTATAGATGTTAAATTAGGATTAACTTATTAATATATTTACTTAAAATTTAAAAATAATTTAATATTTATGACATCATAAATATGTCATGCTGACGTCACCGGTTCGAACCGGTTCGCTTAACCGGTCGAACCGGTTCGAACCAGACCAGTTCCTTTACCGGTTCAATCACCGGTTCGGTTCTGACAACACTGGTGTTTCTCAATTTTTTCATATGAATACAGCTATGAATATCAAGCTCCATTTGGTTCTGTAATTCTGTTCTTTACTTCTTTTGTACCAATTCTCAAAAGACCGCAGTAGTAATTAAATTGAAAACTTCTCTTAAGCCGCTGCAATCGATTGAAAATATCCCACATCTTTTACAAGGTAGATTAGTCCGCACAAACAATTGGTGGTCCAAAGATGTTGCTTTGAAAGAATTGCTGATAAATGATAAGTAATAATATTTTCAAAGGCAAAGTGAAGCCTTCTTATTTTTATCTTTTTCAATTCGCTCCCTTAAAATAAAGCCGGATGATCGTCTACGACTGATCATAGATGACAATCATTTATAAAATAAATTTTACAAAATTTGAAGATATATATTTATTTTATATTTTTAATTATAGGGGTATTGTGGTTTTTTTTATTTTTTATTTTTATTAAAATAACCACAATACTCTTGTGTTTAAAAATATAAAATATAAATATTTCTAAATTTGGTAAAATTTTGTTTATAGATAATATACACCTAGATTAATCATCTGATAAAAAAGGTTTTAAAAGAATTTTTAAAAATGGATTTTTAGTATGAGAAGATCAGCCCTCTAAAATAAAAGGGATGAACAATAAATCAATTCATATCTTCGCAAAGCATTGGCTTGAAAATTACTATTTGAGTCGCCCGCCAATATATGCCAATCAAATAAATGTAGTAGCTGCTGCAGAAAAATCAGAGATGGGACTTGGACGGCTGCTAACTGTAGTACTTTTGGAGAGGGCTGTGTGCGGCAGCTCTCCGTGCTGCTTGAACGAGGAAGATGATGTCCTCTGTTGGTGCTCTTCTGACGCTCTGTAATCCATACACATGCCAACTCGTTTTGATCCAAGCGATTATATTTAAGGGCATTTTAGACTTTTAATAAGACAAGAAACTTCATCTTTAATAGAATAAGTATATTTGAAATTAGTCAAATACTTTATGGGTATATTTAAAACTTGACGGATATATTTGTAATCGAGGTTAGCTGTAATAGGTATATTTGAAATTAATCTTAAATTTTATTTGGGGTATCTCAAAATTATTAGTGACTGTGATGCAAATTCATATATGGAAAATATAAAAAGTTCATGTACTGAAACATTTATACAAGATCAACATATTTATAATAAGGTAAAAACTTATAAATTTGCAAAAAATATAAAGCCAAATGCATATAGCTTATCCTTTAAGAAAAAAGTTTCTACTTTGACCAAACCAATTTAAACATGGCTTACCTCAATGATATAAAATATATTATACTTATTACATTTAGAATCATTAATTTTGCTAGCAAACTAAGTTTTATTCCAACAAAAGGTGTTCATAATTTGATAAATGTGCAAAATTAATTAAAGAAAAAAATTTTCATTATAAAAATTTAATTTATATAAAATTTTAGAATTTTTAATTTGACATTAAAAAATGTGTAAGACATTTTTACTTTGTACATGAAAAATTTTATAATCTATTATAACATTTTTAACACATACTTGAATTAATGTATCTAAGTGTTTTATAATTTATATGCAATAATATATTTGTAATTGGATATGGCTGACCTAACACTTGAATTGAAATGATTTTTTATACTACAATAAAACAAATAAATTTTAAACAATATAAATGATTGGAGTAGGCCCCATCTAAGAGGTCGTGCCTTTAAAGTGGAACCCGAGGGAAATTCCCATCTGATTTTGTATTGGTCATTACCCCAACTATGGAGAAATTTTCATTTTCTTGAGTTTCTTTGGTTTTAGACACTATAATTAAAGAATATAAATTGTATTATTTTTATTATTATTAGCCCAGTGATCTCTTACAGTCACCCTAGATTAAGCGATTTACTAGTTATTATAAAAGTAATTTTTTTAATGGATGTAGGCTCCGCTTAGATATTTTATCTTGTAAAATTTTACCATTTTTGAATTTTTTGGTTATTTTAATTGTTTGAAAATCAATTAACAAAAGGGCATGAATACAGGTGTTCGTTTTTTGGATTACAATGAAAACGCGCTTTCGCCGGCACTCGAAGTCAAGATCAACACTTCGCACTTATATGTGATGCCACTCAGCAATCTAGTTGGCCATGCACTCATTCTTATGTCCATGCCAATTTTGTTGACTTTTAAAAATAAAAATTTTAAAAATTATCAAAGTTTCACCATGCAAACCGTACATTATAAAAAAATTATTCTTTTACGGCAGCCATAAATCATCCTATTTATTGGGGATGGTTTGATCCTACTTGATTATGATCATGATGATGATCGTAGTGGTCATCATCGTGTTCGTCGCTGTCAAGGGCTGTGTTTTCCCTACAAATTGAAACACCAAAAATTGAGACAAATGGATGTAAGGCCACGGTGATTTGCCAAGTGTCTATCGGTGGATTTGCAGGGTAGAAATGTAGGAAGACAAGATGAGGATACTTGGCCGCGTTTTACGATACGATCATAGGACCACTTTTTTATTGCAAGAAGGAATGATGAGTTCCCATCCAAGGGGTGACAGTAACCCACTGGCAACTGCCTATTAATGATTTTAAAGATACATCATAACTCTACGTAGCTTTGTTATTTCACAAAAGATGTATTATTCGTTAATTATTTCAAGATTACGGGGGTGTATGATTTTTATTTCCACACCCGGGCAAACATCTGGCTAGGGGCCCTAGACTCTTTGTCATGGTTCTGCTAAATGCCTAATATCATCTCGCGCTAGCTGGGCCACATTGAATGCTGGTGACGACGCAGAATGCTTGCGTTCACGGCCAAAACCCCACAATTCCTCCCCAGTGCCACGTGCACTGACCATGTAGTGCTTGTTTAGTGGCCCTGATCAGTCATAATCAGATGGTGTGATGAAGGGGGTCGCTATATCACTGTTAGAGCACCATCCCAGCATCAAGGTCACGCCACAAAAAAACACACCAATTAGGCCAGGCTTTGTTGCAAAAAGTCAGTCCTAAAAAGTCATTCACCACACACACAGACATATATATTATTGTTACCAAATAGCTAATTAATTAGTTTTATTTTAGTGATTAATATTTTTACCCAAAAAAGTATGACTCACGCTAAATCAAACCTTTCTTGCAGTGATGCATCCAAAAGTACTCCTCTCATGCTATGCTGATCCATTTTCAGGGTATTAATTCCCTTAATTTGAAGATGGGTGAAACCGCCGGTCGAGTTTTTGGAGGAGGTACAACGAACTTTCAAAAAGTTGGTGGAAGGGTAGTTTGACAAAGCTCAAGCTAATTAGGGAAGGGCAGGTAAAGTTGAATGCTTTAATTAGTCAATATACCCAGATAAATAAACATGAATTTTTGCTCTTAAAACCAAGAAATAAAATTAATTAACCTGTTGTTTATCTGTAAATACGTATAATATTACCAGCATGAAAAAAACCAACACTAGGTAGGTTGGACTAGGGTATGGTACGTGATGATATATTATAAGTGAAAGCACACAGCGCAGCTATAAGAAGCAAACCCCCACTAAATGGAAGCTAATTTGTTAAGTCCTTAGAAGCAAGAGCATTTGAGGCTCACGCTAGTCGCTAGCCATCTTCAGATTATTCCTGCCTCCTCCCAGTGAAATGGGGAGAAGCCCCTGTTGTTCCAAGGAGGGATTGAATAGAGGTGCGTGGAGTGCTGCTGAAGATAAGATACTAAGTGATTACATCAAGGCACATGGAGAAGGAAGATGGAGAAGCTTACCCAAGAAAGCAGGTGCATGTTAATGTGAAAAAAATGAAAGAATGAGATCTTTTTTAATTGTCTGTTCTGTGGTAGCTTATATTCTTTGATCCTTTTAACCATTCAACGCATTACGCCAATGGGGCAGTTTTCTTTTTTTTTTTTGGGTTCCTTCTCCTTCTTCTTTAGATTTATTCTTTGTATGAAATTGTTGAATGTGGAAAGTATCAATATTAATCTTGATATGAATTAAAGAAAACTGTTATTGGTTTTCTTAATCCCACCATCATGTATCCTCTATTTCTTATTATTACAGCTCGTTAAAGTAAATTGTTGCAGGTCTCAAACGTTGCGGAAAGAGCTGCAGATTAAGATGGCTAAATTATCTTAGGCCCAATATCAAGAGAGGCAACATATCCCATGAAGAGGAGGAGCTTATCATTAGGCTTCATAGACTACTGGGCAACAGGTGAACACAATATTGCACATCTTTTTCTTATTCTCAGCAACAATAATCGTTTAATTATGGGAGAATGTTTGCAAATTCTATGCAAGTAGAGCCCTGCGTTTTTGCCTTATTCCAGCACTACGTAAGCAGTCATCATTTAATGTAGTGCAATTGCCTACTACATCTTATTCAATGAAAGTCATGCTTATTTATTAATAAAATGGAATCATTACACGTGATTTGTAAATAATAAAATATTCGGTTGACAACGAAATAAAATATTGGATGAGCTGGAAATATTTATTTTATATTTCACCCTTTATTATTTCGTTTTGATGGTAAAAATAAAAAAAAATAAAACTAAATGATGTGTACAAGTGATTAATGCTTGGTTAGTTTGTAGGTGGTCTTTGATTGCAGGAAGGCTCCCAGGCCGAACAGACAATGAAATTAAGAACTATTGGAACACCAATTTAGGGAAGAAGGTGAAAGGCCAATCAGTTCATGTACACAGGAAGCCGGACATGAAACCATCCGCCCAAGCCTCTGAAGAGAAACTCAACTCCATTCATGCAATTCGCACAAAGGCATTGCGTTGCACTAAGCAATTCAACGCAGCAGCGGCGGCAGCAGCATCACAGCCAGCTGCTGAAACTATGGAATCTACTAAACTGATTCATGATTCAAACACCCATTTCGCAACGGAGTCAAAATCATATGAATTCGACGAGAGCTGGTCGAGTTATTTGATGAACTCAGAGGTAGGACAGCTTAGCTTGTCAGATCTACTCAACTCAGACTTGTTGGATTTTTACGATGGTGCTGCCCAGGATCGAGCAGATGAATTTTGTGAGGGTGGTTGCAACCATGTCTTATCCTTGCAGTCTAACGATGAAGAGGTTGTGCTGAGGGAAGCGATGGTGGAGGATTGGATGGTGGGATATGATGGGCAACCGGATATCGATTCGGATCTTCAATCTCTGGCTTCTTTTCTGGGCTCCGAAGAGGACTGGCTTTCACAATAATGGGTGGTTATGGTGCAGGAATTAAATAAAGTAGTTCATGCGCGTGTTGATATTTATGTGTTATTAACTGGCGGAGCCTTTTTCTATGACGTTAATTAGAATAATACCTTGCAGACAACCTATCGCCGACTCAACAGTCTACAATAGTAGCTGTGCGTTTGCAAATTATTTTTCAAGTCATGAATTTCAATATGGTATGATTGCATTTGCGTGCATGAACCTTTTGTTATGATAAAATTTCCCACGAGGACATCATTGTCTTCCCAGTTGGAATAATTAATGTCAGCACGGACATCTCTCTTTCATTTTTTTTTACGTCTTCGTCGTTTTTCTCAGCATCAACCTCGCAGCCGCTGTAGAATTCACATTCACAAACCATTTTTGTACTAAATAGATATTCCAAAGCGAGGGCTTATTGAGGGTCGTTTGGTAATCTACTTCCGCAATTTTTCTCGATTTTTCTTTGTCATACGCGGATCCCAATCATATACACCCGGGTGCATTCAGCCTCAATGCACCCGGGTGTACTACACCCATTTTTTTTTATTTTTTTTTGAAATTTTTTTCATGAATCTGTTAATATAGGTTTTTTTAATATATGTGTCAATTTTTACTATTTTTGGAGATTTTTAGATATTTGTTTTAGATTTTTAAAAATCAGTGGCATTTTCCGTAATTTAAAATTACCGAAAATGCCACTGATTTTTAAAAATCTAAAAAAAATATCTAAAAGTCTCCAAAAATAGTAAAAATTGATACATATGTTAAATAAACCTAGATTAACCATTGTATAAAAAAATTTTCAAAAAAAAATAAAAAAAAATGGGTGTAGTACACCCGGGTGCATTGAGGCTGAATGCACCCGGGTGTATATGATTGGGATCCGTCATACGCATTCTCTCATAAAGAATTTAACTATTCGACAATTTTATTATTTTCAAATTTATCCTTATGTTCCAATCTTTTTTTACAATTACCTTATTTATTCCAACCTTATCCATATTGCTTTCATATAATTTACACAATTTTCAAAATACTCACTTCCCGTTCTCACATCATCCCAAAACCGACCGAAATACACATCCCAGTTATTTGACAACGTTTTTCAAAATTGCATTTTAGGGCTCTTTGAAGTTTGAAAATGGCACGTCAAATTTTTTTTATTTTGCAATTTATACACTGTAGATATTTTTTTTGGATGAAGTATATAATTTAGATATTGATCTATGCAAATAATGCTTAGTTGTGAAGCATTTGTTTCCCACATATGTAACAAGTTTTACTATCATTAGGATTTTCCCACGGACGGCCATACTTTTTAGTTTTAGCCCTCTAAGTCACATGATAAAAATGAACCCTAGTATTTAGATATTTAATAGAACAATTTTTAAATTAATTTAACAGACCTTATATTTTTAGGATCTTTAGAGAGAGAGAGAGAGAGAGAGAGAGAGAGAGAGAGATCCGATTATGTGTAGACAGACTGCACCATAATTATCGTATAGTCTGCTATAAAACGGGTCTCGCATATATTAGAATGTAATGAAATTTATACAATCATGTATCCATATTAAAATCATACTTTAGACAGTTTAGATGTTAAAAATACAACTTCAAACTTGATATTTACGTTAAACTATTTTATTCCGTTAATTTTACACCATTTTAAGATGGAGACCATGCACATGCTAGATTTGGATGAAAATTGATATGCTAATAAAGTGAACAATTCTAAATACAATGGGTGGGGTAAATTTTTCATTCATGATCAAGTGGGGCCCATAGTGTATGGACTGCACGGTGCAGCCGCATGTACTGGAACATTATATATATATTTACGGTCCCGCTTCTATGAAATCTCTTTTCGTAACCCTCTCCATTTTTAAAATCTTAATGGTTGATGAAAAATTCATTTCATCTATTGTATTTAGTATCATTTATAATATAGTGGAAACTCTTTTAGCTTTTTAATTTCATTATATATGGATTTCATCTATAGATGTGTAAAATTAATATAATAAGATGGTTCAATGCTAAAATATCGATTTTAAAGTAGTTTTTTCATCATCTAAATTATCTAAAATATCATTACTATGTGGATGAATGATTCTATAAAGTATTATTACATTCTAATACATGTGTGAATGGATCTAAGTATTTTTCATAATTTACACATGAATCATATATGTTTGAGCAAATGTGACCCTTGCACGTACTTGATTTGGATAAAACTTGATCTCTTAGATAAACAAGTAATGCTAAATACAATAAATGAATTTGATTCTAAATCAATCATTAATATCTTAAAAATTGGAGGGGTTATATGAGACTGCTTCTATGTAAGATGGTTATATAGAAGTGAAGTCCATTATATTGTACGGATACAGATATAAATCCAAAACCCTCCACTTGGCTTCACACGTGGACACTTATAAATAAATCAAACAATATATCTATTGCCCAAACATGTGGCTTGGACGGTTTCTTATGCCTCCACAAACAAACCTAAAATATCTCCTAATTAACAGGGATCATGAACCTAAAAGATGGGCATGCTCCCACTTTACTTAGATGCACAATAACACTAAATAAGAGAACATTTCTCCTGTAGAGAAGAAGTTCTCAGGACAAAACTCCTATTGACTCTACATTTCTCTCTCCTCTGCCTAAATCTCTCATCATGTTTCGACCCCTCTGATGACACCTTTGGGAGTTTGTCTCATGTCCCCCTTTGGTCCAACTCATCCCCTCTAGGAACCTCCTAAATCCTCTAATTCTCACTTGTCGGGAATCTTCTTGGACTCCTTGAAGCTTGACCACTATTACTGGGAGTCCACCTAAACCGTTTATTAATACCCCTTGAGCTCGACCTAACTCTCTAACAGATCCTCTGTGAAATATGCCATCTTACGTTTGGCGTCATCTGTGGGAAACAACATCATTCTTTCATTTCCTCCTAACCTCGACTACTTTACCATCCAAGTTTCAAACAACAACTCCACCAAATGGCTCTCCACCCCATGAGGGGCGTTTGGGAAACCTGGAAGATGATCAAAATGCACCCGATTTTTTAGGAGAGTTCAAGCTTTTATGCACACCATCATAGCTTGGATGGAGAAATCATCTTCATTTGGATAGACCCCCTCTTTTGAAGGAACAAATCCTAATGCAGGAAATACTAGTAGCAATGTTGGAACCTCTAGTATGAGCATTCCTCCCACTACCACCCTTTTACATGTCACTTTACGAACTGTAGGACGCTCTTCGATCACTGCTGAGATCATCAATTAGCCTCTGCCCCCTAAGTTTAAGGTCAAATTTATAAAGATGTACAATGAAGAGACTGATCCTTGGGATCATATTGATTCTTTTTGTATTACCACTGACTTAATGGACTTGTTAGATAGAATCAAATGAAGGGACTTTATCAGTACCCTTGAAGGATAGACTAGAGTATGGTTCTGGAGTTTTCCACTCGTTTGCATTTCCTCCTTTGACATACTAGTTGATTTCTTCCTATTATAGTTCCTCAGCAAGAAGAAAGCAACTAAACATCTTTCTAACCTACTACTCATTAAGCAAGGTGAATCAGAAATGCTACAAGACTTTGACCATAGGTTTAATCATGAGACAACATCGATACAAGGACTACACCCCGAGATATTAAAGAATGCATTTATAGAAGGGTTACGCCCTGGAAGGTTATACATGTACCTGAAAGAGCAAGAACTTGAAATTGTACTCATGGCTCTATGTCAAGATTAACCGATTCATGTAGTCTAAAGTAGCAACCGACAATTGAAGATATCCATAGAAGAGGTTAAAAAAGGGAACAAGAAAAGAATCCCCTCTACAGAAACAAAGTTTGTCGAAAAGAAACCTAGAAGAGATGACCAACCTCTCAACCATAGGTACCAATGTTGTTAAAATTGGATCAGACCAGCCAGTTTGACCGATTCAACCAAGAATCGGTCACCAGCCCAGTCCGATTCACCTCGGTCTCGATTCAACTCAATCTAACATGCGAGAAATGGTCTAACCATTGGTTTAATCAGTTTTTGGATCGTTCAATCTAACCGCTTAGCTTCCACGGTCCGAAAATATTCCCATCACACCATTGCATTTTGCTCCCGCATTCTATTTCTCCTTTTAGTTTTCCCCTTTCAATAGAGCCCTTTCTCCTAATCTCATCTTCCCATATTTTCTAGATCAGTTGGATGCATCAAAACATGCAGATCAGTGCCAAAGATGGCACTAATGTGGTTGCCGACAGGGCACTAGAGACGAATGACACCAGTGACAATCTGGAGCAGCAGCAAAGATTAAGGTGGTTCGTAGCAGCAAGGAGACAGATCGGCGTGCTATAGATTGGTTTGGCTAGGTGATGGGTTTTTCCCATTATTGGCAGTAATGGCGTCATGGGCAGTCAAAGAAGATCACCGACTGCTAGAGATGAAGAAGATGACAGATGGTCGTTGGTGTGCTGTAATGTTGTCTTCTTCTTACACACACACACATTTATATAAAATTATTTACTAGCAAGATACCCATGTGGGTTGTTTTGGGTATGTAACATGTCTACCCTACCATTACCCTATTTGAAAAGATGGGTAATGATTTATACCCTACCTATACCCATGGGTAATATTTCTTACCTCGCCCTATCCTACTCAATTTATGGTTGGGTTGGTGGGCACCCATTGGTACTCTACCTTAGTTGCACCCCTACCTAGCCATGCCCCATGATGATGTGATAGAAATTTCTGTGCTAATATCTAGCTTGTATATTTGTCTCAACCTCATAGACATAGGAAGTTCAGTAAATGTGATCTTTAAAGATGCCTTTGGACACATGGAGATACCGAAGAAAAATCTCTACATATATTCAAGCCCCTAATCAAGTTTATTGGAGATGAGTTGTAAGTAGAAGGCGTTATTACCCCACCTTTTTCCACAAGCTCACAATCAAAGCAACCGAAAGCTGAGATCGAACCTCTAATCTTCAACTTGCCCTCCGCTTATAATGCAATACTTGGAAGACCATCTCTCAACAAGCTCCAGGCCATTGTGTCGACATATTATTTGTGCATAAAATCCTTAACCCCCATGGGAGAAGGGAAACACAAAGGGGAACAATGAACAACTTGACATTGCTACGTAGATGCTTGTAAGAGGAAAAAATCATAGCTATCGACCCTCCTGATGACATTGAATCGACAATAGCAACTAACATGGGTAAGGACAATCCTCAACACATCATAATTGGTGCATCCACCACCCCTTTTTCTAAAAGGAATTACTCTTTTTTCTATGTCAACATCAAAATATGTTTGCATGACATACTTCCTCCCTCATGGGACTTCCAAAGGAGTTCTTAATCACAAATTCTCACTAAAAGAAACAACCAAACCCATAAAAACAAAAAAAATATTTTGTCACCAATAAACAAAGAATTATAGCAAATGAAATTAGTAAATTGCTATCTTCTCTATTTATTAGAGAGGTTAATTACCCAAAACGGCTTCCAAATGTGGTCCTAGTACCTAAACTAAATTGTAAGTGGCGCATCTGTATATGTTACACCAACCTTAATAAGGCAACATGTAAAGATAGCTACCCTTTACTTGATATAGATATAGATCAATTAATTGATTCCATAGTAGGATATAACACATTTAGCTTCATGGATACCTTCTCAAGATACCATCAAATAAAAATAGCTAAGGAAGATAAGGAGAAAACTACCTTTATAACACTAGAAGGTACATATTATTATAGAGTAAAACCTTTTGGATTAAAAAATGCAGGGGCAATATGTCAGAGGGTAGTCAATAAGATTTTTGTAGAGTAAATAGGAAAAAGCATGTAGATTTATATTGATGATATGATTGTCAAAAGAAAAAATCCTTCTCAAAATATTCTTGACCTCAAAGAAACTTTTAAGACCCTTATACTACAATATGGAACTAAATCTAGAGAAATGCATATTCGATTTATCAAAGAAAATTTTTTTTTGGGGTCATAATTTTTGAAAGAGGAATTGAGACTAATCCAAATAAAATTAAAGCCAACATTAATATAGAACCATCTAAAAATAAGAAAGACATACAAAAATTGATAGAAAGACTTGCTGCCTTGCATAATTTTTTTTTAAAAGTTTGCCAATAAAATTTGACCTTTCTTTAAGATACTCAAAAAAAACCAAGAGTTTACCTAGATGAATGATTGTGACAAAGCTTTTCAAGCTCTGAAACAATATTTTTCTAGCCTCCCTCTCCTGATCAAGCTATAAGAAGTGGCGGATCTCTACTTATACCTTGCAACTTCTGAACATGCTACAAAACTTCCTAATCATTGTAGATTCCATCTTTGAATTGTTTGATTTGTAATTCAAGGAAAAAATGAAATTCAACCATTATGCTCATTTTGAATTCTTCCTACATTAACTTAAAGAAATTCTTATAAGGAGTTTTCTTAGTAGCATTAAACATAATATTATCTACAAATATTTGCATGATTAAAATATTTTAGTTTTTAGTTTTAATGAATAACATGGTATCTACCTTTCATAATCAATCAAGAACTTTCTAGGTCTTTACTCTTGGAGTTTATTTTAGTCCATACAATGCTTTTATAAATTTATATCCATGATTTGGTTGATCAATTTCTTCGAAATCAGGTACTTATCTTAACATAACCTTTCTCGTTAAGATAGTCATTCAAGAATGCACTTTTAATATCTATTTAAAATAGTTTGAAACTCATATGAAATGCAAGAGCAAGTAGTATTTTTATATCTTCATGTCTAGCTATTGGGGCATATAATTCTTCAAAATCTTTTTCTTTTTGTCAACACCCTTGGTTACTTGTGACGCCTCGTCGCCTAGACATCCTCAATGGCTAGTCAATAGGAACCGCCTGACTTAAGAAAAATTTGACAGCATCTCCATATAACTATAAGGGGTGAAGTGGTATAAAGAACCTGTTATGCATGAAATCATAATTTTATTTTAAATTATAAACATTTAGCCTTACATTTAAACAGTTACATACCCATACTATAAAGATATCCATATAGAAAGAAAAGTCATCATAACTTATTATTACACTGCAAGCAACCTAAAAGATCATAAATATATGTGCATGTGTCCACATAGATTATAACCAAATTTAAAATGACCACATACAATATGTTTGTTACGGTTGGATCTAAATGTCTACATGCATTAGCATAAAAAATAAAAAATAACTAAGAAAACAAATGCTAATGTAAATGTCTCCAAGATTAGGTCTTTCTCCGGTCCCATCTTGAGGCTCCTTACTTGACCTGTAATCTAAAGGCAAAATAACTAATTATGTGAGTTTAAATAGACTCAGTAAATAGATAGTGGTTAGCACAAGATAAAAGAAATAAGACTCCAGATCCACATGCAATGAAAATGTTACAAAAAGATTATTCTTAAATAACCATATAAGACATATGGGTCAAACACCTACACCCAAGAACATATACATATAATTACATGTAAACTAAAAATCATAAACAATCGTCTCCTCGTGTTAACCAAGGGCCATGAACAACCCTTTACAATCACCCATCTGAGATAATGTATCATCTATAACATACAAGAATGAATGTTACAAACCATGCATATAATATCAACAAAATTAATAGAGTTTACTTTAAATCTAGCTTATTAATTATCACACAAGATTTTTTCGAACACATGACAGATGCCAAAGGGGAGACCTCTAGTTCTTCGTCCTGGTTTAATTCACTCAACCAATGTCCTATTCTAATGATGTAAAAACTGCTAATGGGTCGTCTGCTTTATAAAAATCACATAGTAACATCTAATTTTCTCGTAAGCCATATTAACCATAAACTGTTATGAATCATAACGTTCCAAATCATAAAATTATTAGATATTACCCCTCACACCCGTTCTATATCATTTTTAAGATAGGATTCCATCACTAATTTGAAAAGGGGCGACATCTACTTACCTCAATCATGATTCCCCCCCAAAATAGTAGCCTTAAACTTAGATCTTCGGAATTTCAGGCTTCTTTAATGCAAATTGATGTTCTTCGAAGTGGTTTGGAAGAGTTTTTGGAAAGATCTAGGGCTATCAAGAATGGGAAGAAGGGAAGAAGGAAAGAAGAAGCAGAAGAAGAGAAGAAGAGAGACGGGCATGAACGAAGCCCTATCGCGGGTCCTTTAAACTAAACTCCTCATTGAGTCGGGCCTGGCCTAAGAACAGGCTGAGTCCAATTATGATTTGCAACTTGCTTTCCCATCCATATGACTTAGTGAATTAAAAATTTCTCCAAAGGCGCTGCCCCCTTAACCTCCACGACTTGACCGAGGAGGCCAAACCCCGTACCTACTTTATGAAGTGGAAGATAATAATAGTGCCCAAAACAACATATCAATCGTACACGTCTAAATCAATACCCAATAGATCTCATCATAACCAGGGAGTCACAACTATAGGAATATTCAGGTGCATAACTTATACTCATGTTCCAAGGTTATAATGCATGCATGTATACACTACATGTCCCTCAGATGTTATATCAACATATGTTGTGTACCACACTAATATCATTAATTCCTAGCAGCATATTCATAAATTACCTCATGGATAGGGAGGGTTATAATAAAAATACCTGATCCTCACACTACTAATCTTGCTTTATTTCTAACTATTAGTCTACTTTTATCAATTTTGTTCTTAAAGATCCATTAGGTCAAAATCACTAAATGTTCTTTTGGTCTAGGAATAAGCTTTCATATTTTATTTCTTTCAACTTAATTTAGCTCTTTTTGCATTGCTACAATCCAATTCTCACATTCTAAAGCTTGATCGATTGTTCTCTACTTGATATTTGAAACAGAGGCATGATGTCTACATACATTTTGTCTAAAACCTCTTATTCTTACATCATCATATATGTTTTTAATTATTTGTTCAATTGGATGGTCATGCTTAAATTTTAAATCGAAAGAAGGCTCACAAGGAATATTGTCTTTACTTTTCTCTTGTAATTGATTGGTTTGATCTTGAGTGGACTTACATTCTTCACCTTATTTGTCTTTCACTTGTAGCTTTCTAATTTCACTTGATCAGTTTTCTACATCACTACACTTATTTTCTTTCTTTGGGTTGGAATAAATTTATTAAATGTCAAATGAATAGACTCTTTTACTGCTTATGTTATTTTCTTAAAAACTTTAAATGCTTTGCTATTTGAAGACTAGCCAAAGAAGATTGCTTCATTGCTTTTTTGGATTTAAATTTCTAAGATTATCTTTTTCATTATTTAGAACATAACATGTGCATTCAAAAGCATAAAAATATGCAACGTTTGATTTTTTATCTTTCCAAAATTCCTAGGTCGTTTTCTTAAGAATTGCTTTAATTATAATGTAGTTGAGCACATGGCAAGCTATGATAATTGCTTTTTGCCAAAATTTCTTAGATAATTTACTTTCATTTAACATGTTTCTAGCTATTTATTGAATTGTTTTATTTTTCTTTCAGTGACTCCATTTTGTTGAGGAGTTCTTGATTCCAAGAATGTGTAATGAATTCCTCTTTCATTATGATATTCAATAAATATTTTATTTTTAAATTCATCACAACGATGACTTCTAATTAGTATGATTTTCGATTTTCTTTCATTTCGCACCATTTTGAAAAACCTAGAGAACATAAACAAAACTTCATTCTTGTTATTTAGAAGTATTATCCATGTAGATCTTGAATAATCAACAATAATTATATAGACATATCATTTTCCTCCAAGACTTAATAGATAAGATGGTCTATAAATAACAATATATAATAACTCAAGTAGTTTTGAAGTTGAAGCTTCACTTTTAATTTTTGATTATCTGGACATTTGACATGACTCACAAATCTCGTCTTTATTATATTTGAGCTTTGATAAACCTTCAATCAAGCTCTTTTTCCATGAGGTGTTTATATTTAACTTATTAATATGTACGAATTTTTTGTGCCATACCCATGGATTATTTCTTACCACCAATACATATTTTTTATTTAATTCTACAAGACAAACTAAGTGGATATTTCCATATCTTTTGCTACTAAATAGCACATGTTCTTCATCTAGCACATTATACATTTGTGAATCAAATATAACTTTATATCTTTTATCACATAATTGGCTAATGTTCATCAAATTGTGCTCAGTGCCTTCTACAAATAATACCCCTTTAATATATATATATATATTGTCTATATAAAAAATGTTACCTTTTATAACATATTTTACCCTTTTTATGATTGCTAAATGCAACAATGCCTTCTTTGTATGGCCTTAAATAATTGAAGAGAGTTTTGTCCCTAGTCATATGTCTTGAAAAACTACTTTCATGAACAATGCGTTGTTTGGCTCTCCTTTAACACAGATCCACAAAATAGTTCAAAAACTATACTCATGCTTTTGGTACCCATCTCTTGGGTCAAATATGCTAATATATGAATTTAATACAATTATGTTATACCTATGTGGTACATAAGTTAAGCTTTTGGCATCCAAATAAGTTTGACGTCTATTTCATACATTTTTTTGATTTTACACTAATAGACTTTATGAACAAGCTTATTGTAAAAAACACGTGCATTATGAATTCTTTATGGAGCACTCTAACTAGTTGGTAGTTTCCAAGTGGATCTAATTACCCATAAAAAATTTATTTATTTTCTTTGATCTTTAATGGTAGCTTATTTGTTTTAAGATTTAATCAATTTTGGCACTTTGATATTGTTGCATGTACCTTGCAAAATTGTTGAGTATCAAGTCTTTTTTAATTAGTTTGAGTTATCATTTTAAAGAATATTTGGACACTTTCTCCTTGATTTGAGACAATTGCTAATGAATCATTTAGAATTTGGTTCTCTTTCTTCAATTTGTCTAATTCACTACCAAATTCCTTTACTTCTTCTACTAGGAATTTAATTCTATTAACTAGTTTCCCATTTACTATAATTGTGGCATCACACTGTTTCTTTTTTCTATATACTTGATGCCTAGATTTTTAATTTCAACATATAATTCATCATTACTTGTTGTAGATCGTCTAACATTGCATATTTATCACATCCATTAGATGATGAAGAGATTAAACAAGAAATAGAATGGTAAGGTTTAGAGGATACCTCTTCGTTGCTTCTTTGAATGGTTTTCATTGGATTGCTATTCTTTATGTCTTATATTCATTCAATTACTAGAAGATAGTTATGAATATTATTTTTTTCATTTTATATTACTCAGCAAATTCTTACACAATTTATTGGGTATTTGTCTTTACTTGATAAACTACTTGAAAATGAGGATGATTCTTCATTCATATACATTCTTCTAGCTCTTTGCTTAGAGAATTTTCTTAGATTGGTTTTTTCTCTTTTCTTTTGCTTCTCCTTCGATTTGTGTTCATTGACATTGGGCCTACATAAGACCTCTTCCTCCACATTTAAAACATTTTGTAGACTCTTTCTCTCTTTCTTTCTTTCCCTTCTTGGTGTCTCAGTAGGTCTTTGAGAAGCTAGTATTTTTCCTTTTCTGAATTTTTCTTTGAATTTTGTTATGATGAAGGACAGTTCTTCGTCATTAATTTGAGAGCCAGTTGAGGAATCATCAGAGTTTTAATTAGTTTCTTTTAGAGTTATGGATTTCTTTCCTCTATTATGCTCCTTATTTTTCTTCTTTATCAGCTCATATAGTATAAGTGAACTAATCAAATCCTTCAACTTAAGTGTATTAAAATCTTTGGCTTCTTCAATGGCAGTGATTTTAGGTGTCCATGACTCATGTATTACCCTCAAAATTTTCATTACCAACTCAGGTTCATAAACTGCTTTATCAAGACCTTTAAGAGCATTAGTTAATTTAGAAAATCTAGCAAACATTGTAGACATAGATTCTCCTTCAAATAGTCCAAAACTTTCATGATCTCCTATCAAAATATTTATCTTAATTCTCTACACTTTGAAGGTTCCCTCATATGTTGAGGCCAGAGTATATTATATTTCTTTAGTTGTTATGCAAGAAAATACTCTATCATATTTAGTAAGCGTAAGAGCATAAGATAGAAAATTCACAACCTTCTTAAGAAAATTTACTTCATCTTTCGTTCATTTGAAATCCTTATCACCTTTTGACATGGTGATACCATCTTATATGACTATCCAAGAGTCCAGATCTATAACCATAATTAGTTGTTTTATTTTGAACTTCCAATAAGTGATGTTGTAAACATCAAATAGTGATGACCTAGTGAATGATTATCCTTCTATAAAGGCAGGAGAAGTTGATTGGGATGTAACGTGCATACAATAGTAATAAGATCACTTCAAATATGATTTGAAGTCTGCTTCATACTACTTGTTCGTCCCGTTTACTTGGCTTAACCTAGGAGAGGGGTGAATTGGGTTATAAAAAAATTCTTTAGCTTAAATATTATCCCTTTTATAAGTTAATTCTCTTTAAATGAAATGAATTGAGCCGAGAGTTGAGAGCTAAAGTGATGCAAACCAAAACACATGAAAGTCAAGCACACACATCTTGTGCGTCAGGTTCCATTATAACGTCAAGATACAACTTAGAGTATACGCTCTCTTTTATATTCCAACTCCAAGGGTCTTTACACATGACCACAAACTATTGATGAATACTGCACCAACCAATTCTAAGTTTGTGTCAAGCAGTTTACTTTGGCCTCTAACACCAAGCCAACAATTATAATCAAGTATTTAAAGAAAAGAATGTCCAAACATGATTAGGTTATTTAGGAAGATGAAGCACAATAAGCTCTAATTTGTAGCAAAAGAGGATAAATAATGTAGCTTCCATAGTTGCATAGCAGAATTTGACTTGAAAATTTGTGTATGTAGCATTCAATGCTTGTCAATAAGAAGTTAAGAGCTTATTTAATTTCTTAGCTAACCTTCATAACTGCTTTTCATGGGATATATGAAGACTTGAAGGAAATATAGTCATTTGGTGGTAGGTGGTGCGTAATAAATGCGTTAACGTTCAATTTTTTATGACTATTACAATTAAAGTCGCTATTGAAGTCAACTTGGGATTCAACTTCACTTGGAGTTGCATGTCAAGTTAGTCATTGAATACAACTTTGGATTCTAATAATTTCAGAACTTGACTCGTCTACTTGAATATTCTCTAAGTTGGATATGAGATCGACTTGAGGTGTAACTTCATCCAGATCACATGCTAAGATCGACTTGAACTTTGACTTTGCATTCCAAATTTTTTCAGAGACTTTGTATCTTCTTGATTTTCATGAAGTTGTAGCCTTGGTTGACTTATGGTTTAATTTCACCCGATTCACATGGAGGGTCAACTTGGCTTTGTGACTTTAAAATTTACTATATTCCAAAGAGTTGTTTTCATTTTTTTACTTTCTCAAGTTGAGGTCGACCTAGGGCACTCAGCTGGCATGTCGGGGTCAACTTGGCTTTGTGACTTCAGAGTTCCTATGTTCAAGGGACTTGTCTTCATCTTGTTACTTTCTAAAGTTGCAATTGAAGTCGACCTAGGGTGCTACTTCACTCAAGTTGCATGTGGAGTTGACTTGGTTATGAGACTTTACCCAAGTCACATGGTAAGATCGAATTCGTGTGCGATTTTGGTTGTTGTACTTGTATATTTTTTATTTTTGAATCTCTATCTTATGAAAACTTAACTCAAAAATTTTAATAGAGCTTTAGTTTCATTTTCATTGGGTTTTTAATCATTGATTTCAAATTTCCACAATTTAAGTTCACATCATCAACATGGAATCAACCACAAATACAAAAGATATATAAAAATTAATGAAAAAACTTGCAGCTTTATATAGATTTATTTCTAAAGTCATTGACAAATCTTTGCCTTTCTTTAACATGCTTAAGAATAATCATGAATTCTCTTAGATAGATGAATATGAAAAAGCTTTTTAGACCTTTAAGTAGTACCTCTCTAACCCTCCTTCGCTCATACAACCAGAAGAGCAGACCTCTAGCTCTACCTTTGCAGATCAAGTAGTCAATGTTGTCCTAGTCAACCTACATATGGGTGTCCAACACTCAATTTATTATGATAGTTAAGTTTTGAATGATGTTGAAATTGAGTGTTTTGTATTAGAAAAATATTTTCTCGCTTATTACTGGCATAAAAAACTATCTTTATTTTCAATCTCATTCTATCATTATTTATACTAATATTCCTCTGCGAAGGTTGCTTCAAAAACCAGATAACTTTGGCTACTACATGAAATGGGTAATTGATCTATCACAATTTGAAATACAATTTCACTTTCTACACACCAAAAAAGGTTAAGTTCTTGTTGATGCTTTGGCAAACTTCATAAAAATAGAGGTAACAAAAATAATAGAGCTCCCTCCATTTATAACCTTCTCATGTGAAGTTTTTTGTAGATGAATCCTCTAACAAAGATGGTAGCAAAGTTGGTTTGATTCTTCAAGGACTAGAGGGATCAGTCAAGAAGTTTCCATATAATTTGAATTCCATGCATCCAACAACGTGGCTAAACATAAATCTTTATTCCTAGGATTAAAGTTCCTTGATTCTTTGTAAGTAAAAGAAGTGATTGTGTTTTTTCCTCTAACTTAGTTATCAACCAAATGCTAAGTACTTGTGGTAAAAGATAATGACATAATGGATTATTTGGCCCTATGTTGATCTTTATTATCCCACTTTTCATTTTTTTCATCCAAAAAATGCAAAGAGAAAATATTGAAGCTGATACCTTGGCTAAATTAGCATCTAACTCCTATTTTGTCAAAATGATACCCATCTATTGACTTTTACAACTTAATCCTACCTTTGCAAATGCATGTTGTCTCCAAAAGTCAGGATTACTAGACTATTCCTTTAATAAGCTCCTCACGTACAATTTCTTTCTCTTTAATATGATCTAAACTAAACGATTACTCATCCAAGAAAAGAAATTCACCCTTTATAAGGGACGTCTTTATTGTAGGTCCATGTCTATGCCCATTTTATGTCGCATCACTTCCAAAAGAATACCCACCATTGCTGAGGAAATATGTAGAACTATTATGGAAGTCACCTACGATGGCGAACACTCGCACACTAAGTGCTATGAGCCAGATACAACTGGCCAACAATCCAAAGAGATGCTAGACAACATGTGCAAACATGCAAACAATGTAAAAAGTATGCAAATATCTTTCACTCATCTGTTGTCCCTCAAGAAGCTTGGCCTTTCTAATAATGGAGTATAAACCTCGTAAGCCCTTTGTTAATAGCTCCTAAGCAATTAAGATTTATCCTTGTAGGAGTTGAATACTTTTCTAAATGCTTAGAAGAAAGCTTTTAAGAAGTACTACCACCAATTAGATTATAAACTTTATATGAGATCAAATAATATATAGACATTTTGATCAAAAAATAATATGTAGACATGGCCTACCAAGAACAATTATTTCAGATAGTGGCAAACGATTTAATAGCAAATAGTTTTGAGAATTTTTTCATGAAAATGGTATTAAACACAAATTTGCTTTTGTGGCCTAACAATAGTCTAATGGCCCAGTTGAAAGAACAAATATAACACTAAAAGAGATATAATATCATAAATGGGTTGATTTATTATCTAATGTAGCATGGCGATATAATATCATCCCAAGGAAGGACATATGTGAAACCCTTTTAGATCACTATTTGGATCCGAAATGTTGTTCTGATTAAAATTACAAGTGAAAATTTTAGAACAATTTATGTTAGTAAGGAAGAAAATCATAAAATCCATATAAAAGTTTTAGATTTTGTGGATAAAATAAGAGATACATCAACTCAAAGAATGACTTTATACCGACAATAGTTAATT
This sequence comes from Annona cherimola, assembly GCA_030490835.1. NCBI lineage: Eukaryota > Viridiplantae > Streptophyta > Magnoliopsida > Magnoliales > Annonaceae > Annona > Annona cherimola. Next base: position 56,799,070 of record CM059973.1, on the reverse strand, counting down.
TTGTACAATAAGAAAGTTACACTATGAAAATTCTCAGTAAGGGATTTGGTACTAAGCGAATCTATTAGAGTCCTTTTTGGATCAATCAATCATATAATAATGGAAGAGATAAATTAGAAATCATGGATTATATAAAAATTCCACAAACTTAGAATACTGAACATCTACAAGAATTTTATACTTAGAAAAATCTCAAAGGGCTTTGTGTCCTACTTACGGATTCTTTACGGCCTTCTAATAAATGGACTCTCTATGGTTCTCTAACAAACGGAAACTCTCTACCCAACTAATAAACCCACTACAGTAACTTAAAAATGGACCCTCCACGTCCCTTTCAGAAATGGAACCTTTATGTCCTATTTACAAATGGACTATTTGCGTCCTATACGAACAAACACTTCCGTATCCTTTATAATGGACTTCATGCATCCAAAAATGAACTTCATGAGTCCTTTATAGCATTTTACAACCATTATACAAACTACGCTAAAAAATGCTCACTCCTAAACATAAGCATATCACCTTCCAATATCCCCATGAATCCCAAAAATTAGCATAGCATATATATATATGCATACATTCCTACATCCCTTACAATCACTAAGTTCCACCACCACTATTTTATCAAAAAAAATTTAGTCATTCTTCTTAGCTTCATCTTCTTCTTCATCCTCACCCTGTGTAGCTTCATTATCACTACTCAAGGCCCTCACTAATGTGTCCACATGAAAATCTAGTTAATCTCTAATACTTGTGTAGCACAACTATCATAACCCTTCCTAAAATCCATTTTTCTAAAATTCACCTTGTCTACCTCTATTTTCTCCATCTACAAATGGAGAGTTTAATTTCAACAATCACCTTTTGTCCTCATTTCTGACCATAAAAATTTTAGAGTTCACTCTATCCAGCTCCTCTTGCATTTCTTTTAGCTTCAAACTCTTAAGCTTCATTACCTCGACATGTTCCAACTTTACTACTTCTAATTTTATGGTTGTCTTCCCCATTGACTCTATTTTGGTGACTGTCTCCTTCTTTCATGACTTGCAATGCAAATCCATGAGATGACTAGACACTATGAAATCCACAATCCATCACATGATTCAGCTCCAACAAAAATCCATCTCTTCATTTTTCCTTTTTTCTCTCCATAGGGATTGTGGCTTGTCTCAATATTTATGAACACATTTTGATGTTATCTGCAATAGAATTAAATACTAGCTATGCCAGCATGTGCATATTCAAGGCATGGGAATAACCCTCAGATGACCTGCTGTAGAACCTTGGAAAATACCATTTTAGATGTTTTCGGTCCTTCTTCGTGTGGCTTAGATGAAGCCCCTTCGCTACCTTTAATTTTTTGAAACTTCCTCTACAACCTCTTTCCCCTTTTTGAGACCACTCTTTTCATAGGTCAAATCAAGAATACTTTCCCTTGCCTTTTCATCTCTTCTGTTTTTCTACCCTTGAAAACTACTATTCTTAATCACCTCCAGTATGTCATCTTTCTTACCTCTCACAGATATTATGCTTTACGTAGTTATTCCTTCGTCCAAGCATCTATAGTCTGCTCCTTCATAGCTGCTTTCAATTTCCATATTACATCCTCATCCTCTGATAATATAATGTACTTCCCACCCTACGGAGCATCATTCCAGACTTTTGAAACCCCCGCGAATGCCTTCTTCCAACCACAAATAGAACCATCTTCACCTCCAACCTTTTTATGCACGTGAATTCTGTTGGAAACAATGTTTAAAACAATAAAATTGACCAAATCTTGAGTTTTGATGATTAACAAGAACTAATTTTGAGTATATAAAAGGTACTAATATGTTTGCTAAATGTTTAAGGAAAGCAAAGAGGTCAAGTCGATCTCCAAGTCGACTTGGACTTCGACTTGGGTGAAGTCGATCCCAAATTCGACTCAAATATCGACTTGAGAATGAATCCCAAAAGGCAACAGGTGAAGTCGCAGGTCAAGTCGACTCCACTTACGACTTGGGAAGTCAAGTCGCAGACGAAGTCGACTCCAGCATCGACTTGGAGTATCCAGAGTTGAAAAGTGGAAACGAACATAACGAAGTCGCAAACGAAGTCGACTCCAGATGCGACTTGGGTGAAGTCGCAGGCCAGGTCGACTCCATCCACGACTTGAGAAGTTCAAATTTCAAAGATGCAGTTTTCAAGATATTCAAGAGGATTTATCACTCAAGTCCAAGGAATCAAGATGAAAAACAAATGAGTCAAATTCAAAGTCAAGAAACATGTTCTACATCAAATCAAGTCTATCAAGCTCAAAGACAAAGATACAAGAATGATTCAAACAATGTCTATCAAGACTACATAAGTCAAATATGCATGAATCATCTAAGTAAGAATCAAGCCAATCCAAGATAGAAGAACACAACTTGAAGATCAAAGCAGGTTCAGCAAAACCCGAGCCAAGTCGCAGGCCAAGTCGACTTCAGGATCGACTTGGGTCGAAGTCTGAAGTCAAGTCGACCAAGCCTAAGACTTGGGAATCCGAAGAACTGGAGTCGCAGACGAAGTCGACTCCAGATGCGACTTGGGTAGCCAAGTCGCATCCCAAGTCGACTCCACCTTCGACTTGGGTATAACGGTCAAATTTTCGAACGTTGGAGTTCATTTATTGTGCACCAACCACCTCCACAACGTTCATATTTTCTTCCCTCTATAAAAGGACCCTCAAATGAACGTGAAAACACAACAAGAGAACACAAGACACTACGTTAAAGTTCAAAGAGAGAAAAGAAGTGCAAGAAAGGTTTCCTATTTGCTTTTCTCCATTGTTGAGTGGTCCGTATAAATTCTAAGGAAGAAGAAAGCTTCAAGTTGCTAGCGCCTTCAACAATATTCATCCAAAGCTGCTTCTACAACTTCTTCCTCGAGCTAAATCTGCCTACACAAATCTGTAAAGTGTAGTTTCATTTATTTCATTGTCTTGTTGTATAAATCTTGATTTAGCTTGGGTAGCTAAGATCAAGTATATGCAAAGTAGGGTGTGATTGGAGTGAGACTCATCACCTACTTTTGCATGTGAGTTGTTTATGCCCCCTAGAGCTAGAATCTAGAAGAGAGCAAGTGGCTCTAGTTGTATATGCCTCCTAGAGCTGGAATCTAGAAGAGAGCGGTGACTCTAAGTGTATTCGTGGAATACATAGTGGAACCCAAGTCACAACAGAGTGTGAGCTTGGAAGAGTGGAGTAGGGAAGGTTTGCCCGAACCACTATAAATCTTGTGTTATATCTCTTTTTACTGCTTTATCTTTATTGCTCTCTAGCTCTTTTCAAAAGGGGATTAATTACTCAAAGGGTTAAGTCTTTATTTACCAAAGATTTTTTAAAGAACCCAATTCACCCCTCCCCTCTTGGGTTTTGCCACTAACTCGGGACCAACAAGTGGTATCAGAGCAGGTCTTTGAGTTTACCAAAGAGATCTTATCAAAATGGCATCCCAATCTACTTCCGTTCCCGCTTTTGCTGAAGGCCAATCCTTTACAAGGCCACCGTTGTTTGACGGGAACAATTTTGGATATTGGAAGCTTCGTATGAAGCAACTCATCATGGCTACCGACATGGACTCTTGGATTGCTATCCAAGATGGAGTAACCTTGCCTACCGATGAAAGAGCTTCCAAATGGACCGATGAGGAAGTAAGAATTGTTAAGAGCAACGCCAAAGCTATGAACTCTTTATTTTGTGCTCTTACTGCTTCTGAATATGATAGAGTATCCTCTTGCTTGACCGCCAAAGAAATATGGGATACGCTAACCTCTATCTATGAAGGAACTTCTCAAGTCCAAGGGACGAGAAGAAATATTTTGATTGGAGAACTAGAGAATTTTAGAATGCTAGAAACAGAAAATATTTCTGAAATGTTCGCTAGATTCTCAAAAATCACTAATGCTTTAAAAGGTCTTGGAAAGGCTATTTCTGAATCTGAGCAGGTTATGAAGATCTTAAGAGCTCTACCGGAATCATGGACTCCAAAGATCACTGCAATAGAAGAAGCCAAAGACCTAAACACTTTAAAGCTTGAAGACTTAATTAGCTCACTCATGTCACATGAGCTAATTAAGAGAAGAAATGAAGATCAACATAGGGGCAAAAGAGCAATCGCCTTGAAAGCCGCACAAGACACTGACGATACCTCCTCTTCTCAAAACGACGACGAGATTTCCCTTCTCACAAAACGCTTCAGAAAATTTGTGAGGAAAGGGAAAAATTTCAGAAGCTTCAAGGAAAGAACTCCCAAAGAGAAGAATAAAGAACCAACCAAATGCTACCGATGCGGCGGTTCGGGACATATGCAAGCTCAATGTCCAACTCCCGAAGAAAGCAAGGCAAACGAACAAAGAAAGGATAGAAGGAACAACAAAAGATTCCAAAAGTACAAAGGTAGAGGCATGTATGTAAACGATGAGGAATCTACAACGAGTAATTCCTCAACCGACGAAAACGAGGCGGAAGAATGTGCAAGAATTTGCTGCATGGCACAAATCGAACTAGAAGAACGAATTACCTCAACAAAATGCACAAGCGATGAAGAGGTAAGTTCCAAACTCTCCCATTCTAAATCAAGTTTTTCTTCCTTTCAAGAATGCCTCAAATGTACTGAATTAGATGAGCTACAAACTGCATATGATTCACTATATGAAGAAATAAAGAAATTAGGAAGCAAGTTTACAATTAAGAAAAGACAATGTGATGCAACAATAATAGTAAATGGTAAACTTGCAGAAAGATTAGACAAATTGAAAGATGAAAATGATCTGCTAAAAAAGGAGAACAAATCATTAAATGAATCATTAGCTAAGTTCTCTAATCCAGGAGAAAGCGTCAAAATGTTTTTGAATATGACCTCCCAAACACATAAAAGAGGTCTTGGGTATCATACATTTGAGCAAGGAGAAAGTAGCAAATCAAATGTACAAATATTTGAGAAACATCAAACTAAAAATGCATCTATATACAAGCCACAAAAGAAAAATTTTAAGTGGACTAGAAGACCAATAATGGAACCATTGCATACTTGGAGGCCTACTCCAAGATTACCTATGGCTTGTAATTTCTGCAATAAAATGGGTCACAAAACTTACAAATGTAATTTTAAGAAATTATATGACCATGGTGCAAAATTAGTTTGGGTTCCAAGAAACACAAGATTTGGGCTTTCAAAGTTAGAACAACAAAGATTGATCTATATTACTAACCCAAATGGACCCATAAAATGGGTACCAAGAAGATAAGATTTATTTGCTTATTTTTCAGACATGTCTTAAGGCAAAGGCAAACAATGAATGGTTTATGGATAGCGGTTGCTCAAGGCATATGACCGGTGAAAGAAGTTTGTTTCACAAACTTAAGCCTTGTAATGATGGAATGGTTGCCTTTGGCAATAATGAAAAAGGTAAAATTAAAAGGTAAAGGAAATATACATAGTATTTCAAATGCATGCATGGAAGATGTTTTGTTTGTTGAAGGACTCAAACACAATTTAATGAGCATTAGCCAATTATGTGATAAAGGATACAAAGTTGTGTTTGAATCATCTATATGTAATGTATTTGATGGAGAGCATATCATGTTTAGTGGTAAAAGACATGGAAATGTATATTTGGTTTCACTTGATGAATTGAATGGTCAATGTCTAATGGCCATTGATAATGATCCATGGGTTTGGCATAAAAGGCTTGGACATATAAACATGGGAAACATAAAAATCCTATGGAAAAAGAGTTTGGTAGAAGGATTACCAAGATTGAAATATGACAAAGACAAGATTTGCAAGGCATGTCAATTATCAAAACAACCCAAGATGCCTTTCTCTACCAAAAAGGAAATTTCCACCACTAAGCCACTTGAATTGCTACATATGGATCTATACGGGCCATCCGACATTCTAAACATTGGTGGAAAGAAATATGTATTTGTCATAGTTGATGATTTTTCAAGATTCACATGGATAATTCTCTTAGCTAGTAAAGATGAAGCCTTCTCTATGTTTGCAACTTTTGTAAATTTGGTGCAAAATGAAAAATAAAGTACTATTGTGACCATAAGAAGCGATCATGGTGGCGAATTCGAAAACAAACGATTCATGGAATTTTTGCAATAAAAAGGGAATTCACCACACATTTTCTGCACTAAGAACTCCACAACAAAATGGAGTAGTAGAAAGGAAAAACAGAACTATACAAGAGATGGCTAGAACTATGCTAAATGAGAGCAATCTATCCAAGAAATTTTAGGGTGAAGCTGTAAGTACAGCTTGTCATGTATTGAACCGTGTTACCATTCGAGCAATCTTGAAAAAGACCCCATATGAACTATGGAAAGGAAGGAAACCAAATATTTCTTATTTTCATGCTTTTGGATGTACATGTTATGTTTTGAACAATGGAAAAACTAACTTGGGAAAGTTAGATGCTAAAAGCGACGAGGCTATATTCCTTGGTTATTCATCAAATAGCAGAGCATATAGAGTTTTCAATAAACGAAGCCAAGTTGTAGAAGAATCCATACATGTTGTATTTGATGAAATTAACCAAACTCCGAGAAAGGAGGATGAACTGAGTGATGCAGATGAAACAAAAGGCAAAGAACAATCAAAGGAACTCGAGCTCAAGCCAGAAAATCTCGTGGAGGAAGAGGTAAGTGAAGGTAATGATTCTTACAAACCCCCAACTGATTTGAAGTTCAAAAATGCCCATCCAATTGAACAAGTTATTGGAAATATATATGAAGGAGTGAAAACTAGAAGATCAAAACAAAACGTTTATGGTCAATATGCCTTTGTATCTAAAATTGAACCAAATACCATTGAACAAGCTCTCAATGATGAACATTGGATTATTGCAATGCAAGAAGAGCTAAACCAATTCGAAAGAAACAATGTATGATATTTAGTTCCTAGACCAAATAATCACACTATCATAGGTACTAAATGGATATTTAGGAACAAATTAGATGAAAGCGGACTCGTAATTAGAAACAAGGCAAGATTAGTAGCCAAAGGGTATTCCCAAGAAGAAGGAATTGATTTTGAAGAATCATATGCACCCGTGGCTAGATTAGAAGCCATACGTATTTTACTAGCATTTGCTTCTCATATGAATTTCAAATTATTTCAAATGGATGTAAAAAGTGCATTTTTGAATGGCTATCTGAATGAAGAAGTATATGTTGAACAACCCCCTGGCTTTGGAGAAAAGAATCAATCAAAGTATGTCTATAAATTGACCAAAGCATTATATGGACTAAAACAAGCTCCAAGAGCTTGGTATGAAAGATTGAATAAATTTTTGATTGACCATGAGTTTCAAAAAGGGAAAGTAGACACTACTCTGTTCATTAAATATAAAAATAAAAATATTTTAATTGTGCAGATTTATGTTGATGACATAATATTTGGTGCTACTGACGAAAAACTTTGTCAAGAGTTTTCTAAGATAATGCAGAGCGAATTCGAAATGAGTATGATGGGAGAATTAAATTTCTTCCTTGGACTGCAAATCAAGCAACAAAGTGAAGGAATATTTCTAAATCAGTCCAAATACGCCAGAGAGATGCTCAAGAAGTTTGGAATGCAAAATAGCAAAGGAGCAAACACTCCAATGAGCTCTACAATCAAGATCGATGCGGACGAAAATGGTAAAAGTATCGATCAAACACTTTATAGAAGCATGATAGGATCCTTGCTATACTTAACTGCTTCTAGACCCGATATCCTATTTAGTGTTTGTATGTGCTCTAGATTCCAAGCATGTCCAAAAGAATCACATCTACTTGCTGTAAAAAGAATTTTTAAATATTTGTTAGAAACTACAAATCTTGGACTATGGTATCCAAAGGGGTCAACCTGTGATCTAATCGGCTATTCGGATGCAGACTTTGCCGGATATAAAGTAGATAGAAAAAGTACCAGTGGAACTTATGAATTTTTTGGACATATGCTAGTTTCATGGCATTCAAGAAAACAAACAAGTGTTGCACTATCTACTGCGGAAGCCGAATACATAGCCGCCGGTAGTTGTTGTGCCCAATTACTTTGGATGAAACAACAGTTGAAAGACTATGGTATTGATTATGTTGATATTCCTATTAGATGCGATAATACAAGTGCAATTTGTTTGACTAAAAATCCTGTATTGCATTCTAGAACCAAACATATTGATGTGAGACATCATTTTATTCGTGAACATGTTGAAAATCATGATGTGTGCTTAGAATATGTGAAAACAGAGGATCAAATTGTTGATATCTTTACCAAACCTCTAGCTAAAGAATCATTTTACAAGATTAGGAATGATATGGGGATGATAGAGCTAAATTAGGAAAAATTAAAATAAGAAATCAAAATTTGAAAAAGGCAAACTGATGAGTCAAGTCGACTCCGCCAAGTCGACTTGGGAAAGTGAAGTGGACTCCGCTTCGACAGCAAAGTCGACTCCACGGGGTCGAAGTCGACTCCGCACTATGTGCGAAGTCGACTCCAGGGAACCGAAGTCGACTTCGCCTAGGGCAAAGTCGACTCCGCGAGCGCGACCGTCCGACTTCCGAGCCTTCTTTTCTATTTCTTCTTCCTCTCTTCTTTCTTCCTCATTTTTCCGGCCTCCCTGTTTTCCTTTTCTCCTCCGGCGATTGCAACCCCTCTTTCTGTCTTTCCTCTCCACTCTTCCGGCGATTTTCTCCTCCTCCATCTCCGACAAACCTTTCCGGCGAATCCCTTTCTCTCTCTCCGGTTTTCTTCTCCATTTCTCTCTCTCTCTCTTCTCCTCTCCATTTTCCTCTCTCACAAAATCCAAACTCCAAATGGCACCAAAGAAAGCCGTATCAAAACCATACCCCAAACGGGTTCCCACACAACCACAACCTTCATCTCAACCAAAAGAAGTTCCTAGAAGAACTAGGACTCCATCAAAAAGAGCCAGAGAGGAACCATCAACTTCGACGGGTAAACGGGTTCGATTCCAAACCTCCACTCAATCATCTGATCAAGCACCCAGGTCAGAAAATCAACAACAAACCTCACAGAGCACACAATCCGGGACAAGCAGAAGGGGCACTGCAGCTGGGAAAGCCCGAGTATTGAAGATGCCCACTACCTACTTCAAAACCGAGCTCCAACATAGCCGTTTCTACAAAAAGTTCTACGAACGGAAGGTATTCATACCCAAGATTATAGATTTTAATTTCCTGAAAGAATATGGATCCGACATAGAAGATCTATTGGATTTTCAAGGATGGACCAATTTGCTAAAAGAAGACGAAAGGGTCTATCCAGATCTTACTCGAATGTTTTATTATCTTTGGGATGAAGAATACTTTGGAACCTTCGTCAAAGGAGTCGAAATGGATCTTGGAATCGGGATAGTTGCAGGACCGACTGAAGTAATGAGTCATTTAGGACACATACTTGGAGTCCCGTATGAGGATGAGCCTATTCCAGAAGACCTCACTATGGATCAAATGTATAATCAGCTCACCCGGAGCAACAAGTACCATCCGGGAATCAAATTCCTTCGGTACATGGATCTTTCACCAAGGCTACGAGTACTCCGACTTCTCATTGCCCACTGCATCTACCCAAAGGGCGGTGGAAGAAATCAATTGAATCCACAAGAAGCAGGGATACTATGGAAAGTGGCCAACAGGGTCAAAGTGAGCATACCCAAATTATTTCTTGAAGCCTTGGCTTCTAGAAAGGATAACCCACGAGGAGTCCTTCCCTATGGCACATGGATCACAAAGATTCTTGAATTCTTCAAAGTGGATATTGAAGGCGAGCCTTTCGAAGTGCTCAAATCCACAAATGCCATAAATAAAGCTCTCATACAAAGAATGAAGATCAATCTGCTTGAACTAAGGCATGAAGCTTCAGAAGAAGAGCAAGAAGACAATGCACAGACTGAGGGGGAGCAACCTCCCGCGGCACCACTTGCTCAAGAGGAGCCAGCATCTCCCATATCGCACGGATCCTATTCTCCACAAGGGTCCGCTGCAAGAGAACGGGTGCCTCCAACCTCTTCTGAGGAGGTCACCCTAAAGGATTTAAAAGATGAAATTGTTGCTATGAGGGCAGAAATGGGTCATCAAGAAGACCGGATGACAAGTCTTATCACCGGCGTTCACAACGCCCTCGAGGATATGCACTCCCGGCAAGACAGAATTGAGCGGGAAATGCGGACTATCCGCTATCATCTTGCCTCAGGCCGACATAAGAAGAAACCCATGCCTGAACTCGATCCTTACGAATCAGGATCAGTTCATAAAGAAGCAACTCCAGATCACGCTTCTCTTGTTTACTCATCGGCCCATCATTGTCCTATCGAACCAATCTTATATCCGATCTCTCAATTTCAATTCACAAAATCATTAAGAGTTGATCGATTTTTGATAAATTTTTGATAGTTTGACAAAAAGGGGGAGATAGAATAGGTGAGTTGAGTAAAATTTTCTTATGGGTTGGGTAGTTTTGTATCTAGGTTTCATTTTTGTTTTGTATTGCATTTTGTAAAAATGAAACTTGATATATATATATGCTTTTGATGAATGTTATGTTTGCTTAATATGTTATGCTTGATTAATAAAGTATTCAACATGATTTGCTTGAAAGGTATCCAATATGCCAAAATGATATAATGGTTGGAATTTCAAAAAGCTCTGACCTATAAGACAAATGCTCTATTTTTCAAAAGACATATGAACATGATTAATGCTTGAAAAGTATCAACTCAAATGAAGTTTTGTCAATCATCAAAAAGGGGGAGATTGTTGGAAACAATGTTTAAAACAATAAAATTGACCAAATCTTGAGTTTTGATGATTAACAAGAACTAATTTTGAGTATATAAAAGGTACTAATATGTTTGCTAAATGTTTAAGGAAAGCAAAGAGGTCAAGTCGATCTCCAAGTCGACTTGGACTTCGACTTGGGTGAAGTCGATCCCAAAGTCGACTCAAATATCGACTTGAGAATGAATCCCAAAAGGCAACAGGTGAAGTCGCAGGTCAAGTCGACTCCACTTACGACTTGGGAAGTCAAGTCGCAGACGAAGTCGACTCCAGCATCGACTTGGAGTATCCAGAGTTGAAAAGTGGAAACGAACATAACGAAGTCGCAAACGAAGTCGACTCCAGATGCGACTTGGGTGAAGTCGCAGGCCAGGTCGACTCCATCCACGACTTGAGAAGTTCAAATTTCAAAGATGCAGTTTTCAAGATATTCAAGAGGATTTATCACTCAAGTCCAAGGAATCAAGATGAAAAACAAATGAGTCAAATTCAAAGTCAAGAAACATGTTCTACATCAAATCAAGTCTATCAAGCTCAAAGACAAAGATACAAGAATGATTCAAACAATGTCTATCAAGACTACATAAGTCAAATATGCATGAATCATCTAAGTAAGAATCAAGCCAATCCAAGATAGAAGAACACAACTTGAAGATCAAAGCAGGTTCAGCAAAACCCGAGCCAAGTCGCAGGCCAAGTCGACTTCAGGATCGACTTGGGTCGAAGTCTGAAGTCAAGTCGACCAAGCCTAAGACTTGGGAATCCGAAGAACTGGAGTCGCAGACGAAGTCGACTCCAGATGCGACTTGGGTAGCCAAGTCGCATCCCAAGTCGACTCCACCTTCGACTTGGGTATAACGGTCAAATTTTCGAACGTTGGAGTTCATTTATTGTGCACCAACCACCTCCACAACGTTCATATTTTCTTCCCTCTATAAAAGGACCCTCAAATGAACGTGAAAACACAACAAGAGAACACAAGACACTACGTTAAAGTTCAAAGAGAGAAAAGAAGTGCAAGAAAGGTTTCCTATTTGCTTTTCTCCATTGTTGAGTGGTCCGTATAAATTCTAAGGAAGAAGAAAGCTTCAAGTTGCTAGCGCCTTCAACAATATTCATCCAAAGCTGCTTCTACAACTTCTTCCTCGAGCTAAATCTGCCTACACAAATCTGTAAAGTGTAGTTTCATTTATTTCATTGTCTTGTTGTATAAATCTTGATTTAGCTTGGGTAGCTAAGATCAAGTATATGCAAAGTAGGGTGTGATTGGAGTGAGACTCATCACCTACTTTTGCATGTGAGTTGTTTATGCCCCCTAGAGCTAGAATCTAGAAGAGAGCAAGTGGCTCTAGTTGTATATGCCTCCTAGAGCTGGAATCTAGAAGAGAGCGGTGACTCTAAGTGTATTCGTGGAATACATAGTGGAACCCAAGTCACAACAGAGTGTGAGCTTGGAAGAGTGGAGTAGGGAAGGTTTGCCCGAACCACTATAAATCTTGTGTTATATCTCTTTTTACTGCTTTATCTTTATTGCTCTCTAGCTCTTTTCAAAAGGGGATTAATTACTCAAAGGGTTAAGTCTTTATTTACCAAAGATTTTTTAAAGAACCCAATTCACCCCTCCCCTCTTGGGTTTTGCCACTAACTCGGGACCAACAAATTCTTCCCTAAGAACTTGCCAATTCATTTCCACCCCATTAATGTTCCCTAACATTTCGAATATTATAAGCCAATTTCATGTGTTAGGTGACAATTGCGTTGGACAAATCTCGTAAGCATTTAAAAATATTTAATCCACGGAGAAAAGGGAACAACTACGATTGTCATAAACATATCTTTAAAAATAGCTATGCAACTTTGTTTCTGCTTCTTCAACTATTCTTACATAGATGAAAGAACTACTTTAAATATTGAAGGAATGTCATAACTCAACTGAAGCATCACCTCATGAATTTTTACCACTAGATCTAACTCTTGATCTTTGATATCGTGATCATTAACCTTGAGATTTTGCTAGCATACTTCTTTTGAACCCTCCATAGATGCCATGAATTCTATCCTCAAAAATAACAAACAACTTCTTTAAATGGACTATATAAAAAAGGAAAGAACAATTTAGAACCTTAGAACTCCACATCGACTATATCTAGAGTTATCATTACGACAACATTGCTTGTTCTCAACCTTAACTAATAATAACTATCAAAATTAAAATTCATATAATTCAAAATTTAAATTCCACATGCCCCTATTAAAATTAATCCTCTCATAATGATAAAGGGGACTTATGTATGTATACTCTTTAATAATGTTAGGTCACTTGTATATCATTTATTTTGGATAATAATTTTGTGAGAATTTGAATATTTCAGACAATTTCAATCATATTTTTATTAATTAAGCTTAGTTTTGTGTAAACACTCACGATTAATCAGTATGTGCAAATTTAGGTGAAATTAGAGCAAAACTTACGCAATTCTTGGAGAGTTGAACATGATGACAAGACCTACTCAATTTGATGCTTTTGAAGAATTAAAAGGAAGAAAAATAGTCCTCAAAACAACTTGTTCCACCTGAGACCTAAAAGCATTTTAAGTCAGGTATAAAAAAATTCAAAGTAAACTGAGCACATCAGAGTGCCACACGGTTCAAACTGTGTGGTACCCTACCTGCACAATTTTGAGCACAAAATGGAGTATGTGTGCAAGTACTCCTTGGTTTCCTATACAAACACTTACTTGGAACATCCCAGGGCATCTTATAATGTCCTTGGAGCTAGGGTAAAGTCCGGCAGTGAGAAAAGGTGAAGAGCATGAGGCAAGAAGTGAGGTGACAGGTTGCTTGATGTAGTCGAGACACCATCGAGGTTTCCAATCAATTAACTTTTCTTTTCTTTCTTTCCTTTGAGTTTAATTGTTGAGTTTGAGATGGACTTTCAATATAATTTTTTTTGCATTTGGATTTTATCATAAACATGCTAGGTTAAACCAGTTATCTAAGGTTTAAGATATAACATGTGTACATTATAGCAGACACTGTGGTTTTGATTTATTTATTTAAGATATTTTATCTTAATTTAATATCTTGTGACTTAATGCTTGTTTAGTGTTTGAGATCCTACTTTGGCAATGATTTTCATATAATAGGTGAAGGAATCGAAAGGTGAAAGTCTAATATATGTTAATCAATATATTGAATCTAAAAAAAATTAAGACCATGAGAATAGGCAAGATGACCTTGAGGAATCCCATGAATAGCTACAGAACTTAATGAATCCTGATCAATTTACTTTTATGAGAATAGGTGGTTAAGAATATATTAGGTTTACACCTTATAAGTTTTTGAGAAAAAGGTGCAAGAATAATTTAGGGTTTGCTCTCCTTTAATACATAATATCTAGATTAAATAAGCACTCCATGTATCCATTACAAAAGACAGATGTGAAATCCTAGACTCTAGATACTCTTATCCAGTGATTTCTAAGCCCTATTCTATGTTTTGAAGATCAATTTTATTCTATCTATTTTTTTCTTCTTCTTATCTTACTCTCTTGATTTTGCTGACAAAATGTTTAAATCTAACGTCTTAAGTCCCGCATTTCATATGAATCGAAATTTTATATACTACAATCTATGACCTGTGCATTATGGTAAGATTGCAAATAAATAATAAAATATATATTATTTTTAATACTCAAATAAAAAACTAAAACATTAGCAAATGATATGACATGTGTGTTGGTCCTAAGTTTATGGAAAAATCCAAGAGGGGAGGGATGAATTGGATTCTTTTAAAATTTTTTTGGTGTATTAAGTTTAACCCCTTGTAAAGTAGTTCCTCTTGAATGAAAATGTAGAGAATTGAAAAGTAAATAAAAAATAATATTAGATACACAAACTTATAGTAGTTCGGGACAACCTTCCCTACTTTACTCCTCCAAAAACGCATTTTGTGTGTTAGGTTCCACTATTTTAATAGGATTACAACTAGAGCCTTTGCTCTCTTTTAAATTTTAGCTATATGGGGCCTTTATAGTAACCACACCAGTAGGCGATGAGTCACACTCCAACCACACACTACTTGCCTTTGCTTAATCTTGATCTCTAATACCAAACCAAGTGGAATCACAAAAGAATGAATAGAAAGAAAATCTACTCCTTATATATGGTGTAGTGGAAGTTTTAGCTCGAGGAAAAACGTGTAAAGAGAGTTTGAAAAAGGATTGCTTCAACACTTGCAATAAATAGCACCGTTCTTCTTGTAGAGCACTTAGATGATCACTTGAATTCTTAGAAGTTGAAAGGTGAAAGCTTAATTAATGCTCTAGCTAATCCTCTCCATTCCAATTGATGAGTCTTAAATAGAGAATGAGTAAATTCGGGCATTAGGAGGTAGGTGGAGCGCATTTAATGCACCAATGTTTAAAATTTTTCAACTGTTACTATCCAAATAGCACTCGGAGTCGACTTCGGGTGTAACTTCACCTAAGTTGCTGATTGGAGTTGACTTGGGTTGCGACTTCGGTCTTCAGGACATCGGTCTTCAATCCTTAAGTTTCATTTTGAGGTCGACTTGATTTCAGACTTGACCCAAGTTGCAAGTAAAATTGACTTGGGTTGCGACTTCACTGTTCATTTTGCTCATTGGAGCTTTTGATACTTCATAAGCTTAGTCTCATGATATGTATATCCCTTGTTACATAAATTCATTGCTTTAAATGCTTTTGTTTATGCCAATAGTCCTTTGTTCTTCTTAATCATTTACCCGATCATGGTCCATTTGAATCATTGTTCTTAAACTAGTAACTTGGATCTTGGATCATGGTGAGGTGAGGATGCGTGAACCTTTCTTGATATTCTTGGACTTGAAACTTTATGTTTTTATCCTCATTGAGCTCAAGTCAAAAGCTGTCAACTTGGGATGCAACTTTACGGAAGTCGCATGGCTAAATCGACTTCATATGGGACTTCTCCCAAGTCACATGTCAAAGTTGACTAGGTTGCGACCTGACCTCATTGTACTTAGTATTAGAACCTTGCAGTTTATCCAAGTCGCTTGCAGAGTTGACTTGGGTTGCGACTTGACCCAAGTTAAATGAAAAGTCGACTTTTGGTGCTACTTCGCCTGCTCACATGTCCATAATTTCAACGCTGTCCAAAAATAGCCTATTAAAGTCGATATTGGAGTCGAGTTAGGTATTGACTTGACCTAAGTCGATGCTTGAGTTGGCTTACGATTTGACTTGTCATGCCTTGAACTTGAAAATTCTCAATCTCGAAACATCTCACACACTTGTTAGTACCTTAAAAACTTCTCAAATTGAGTTGTTAATAATCAAAACATGGATTGTGCTTGATTTGCTATTTATTTCACAACAATCTCTCCCTTTTTGATTATTGAAAAAATCAATTTGAGATAAACCCTTCTTTCATTTGAGAATTTTTACAACTTATGGAAGCATGCTATACTTTGCAATTAATATACATTCCAGTCAATAATTTATTCATGTTATTTCATTTAACAGGTCATTAAAACTAGATCATTTTGTGTATTGCATTCATTTGTCCATATCAAATCATTCATATCATTTCATATCATATCATTCATTTAACAGAAATTGTCATTTCAATCAAAGGATTTATAACAAGTCATTCTTTTTCCACATTCCTAGGTACAACCTACCAAAAAAAAAACAAAAACCATAAAATGATAAAAAACTATCCCAATCCCAAAGGTCCAAAAATTGCCAAGAATGACCTAAAAACTCAATTTTCTCTCCCCCTTCTATCAATTGCCAAAAATAGGGTAAGGGAGGTTGTAGGGTTGGTTAGGATTTGTGAAAAAGAAATGGAAAAATAGGATATGCCAACTGCTAGAAGTTTAGTTGAAGGAGCAAAATGGAATACTTTGAAAGAGAATCAGATGAACCAGTGAGTGTAGATGGAGGAGACGATTGATCTTGAATGGTTGGATTGGCATATATGGACTCTCCCCAGTATGGATCAAAGTCAGGCAAACTGGTAATGAGTTGGCTTCTCCTATTGCCAGAGGCAAGATTATACTTGATCCTAATTATTTTGGACTCTAAATGAGCTTTCTTGTCATGCATTTGAGTCATGGAGAAGTGGAGATTCCCTAACTCCTAAGATAACCTATTTTCAAGCTCGACAAATAAGTTGTGGATTTCAGTCATGTCCAAGGTGGGGGCTTAGTGAGGTCTGGATGGAGCCTGAGATGTCTGTGGTGAATGAAAAACATGAGAGGCAGGAGAGGCTGGCCTTGGGGATGCAGGTGGAATTGGAAACTCCGCCTCAAGTGGAGCCTCTTCTTGGGATCTAGCTGGTGGATTGGCCTGTCTTGATCTTATGAGGGACCTCCTCCTATTCTAGCTCGTAGCTGTGTGGCTTTGAATGCCTCAAGATCTATTTTCATTCGTGTCAATAGGGCTTTATTGATGGCGTTGGTTGGCTTCATGACCTCGTAGGGTTCCCCGTCTAGGTCAACATAGTAACGCTCCAGGATTTGCTAATCCATGTGCCATATAGTAGAATCCCCCTTGGGTTGTTCTTTTTCAACTTCAAGGCTTTCAAAAATAGTCTAGGAAAATTGCCCTGTGCCTATTGGCAACTCTCCATAGAATTTCTACCTCTTGTGAGTTGACTTAGTTCCGACCTCCACCCTTGGGATAGATGCAATGGGCAATTAGGAGTCTCAAAACTCTCAATTGTGGTGACAAACCTATGTAATGTAGAAATTTAATACCCAAATGGTATTTGTCACACCCACTTAGTTGATTATACATTCTAGTAAGGGTTTAGGTCCTCTAGGATAGGATTGTCGTGACATGAAACCCCTAAAATGTTGGCCACCCGGGGTATTGCATTGGACTTGCAAACTCCATGATCTTGACTAAGGTCAATTTCTATTCCTTTGACAAAGGTATTCAACTCCTCTTGATTCTGAAGATGGTAGAATAGTCTAGTTAGGTCTGTGTAAATTTTTCCATTTTCTTTGAGTAAAGCTATCCAACCCTGAAAGTCAAGTAGCTCTTCTATGCCAAAATCATATTCTTATAGAAATTCAAAATCAAACATCTTGGGGGTAAATGTCTTCCTTTCAAATAAGTGTTTGTAAAACCGGCTATGCTGTCTCTCATTTCTAAGTATTCAATTAGAATTTTCAAAACTTGTCCCCTTGGAGCTGGGACAGCTCTCCTCTTTCGAACGATTTCTATCTCTTTACTACTTTCATCATGTGTTGCCTCTCTAGGGAGTGAAGTGGATGGGTTACCTTCACAAAATCGAACCTAGCGACTCATGGAAGTCGTGGTTTCATCCCAATGATGTTTGAATGGCGTCCTTTGATGTTTAGGGATTTCCTCCCAAGTGGTTGACTCGGACGACCAAGAGATTGCCAACTTAGATGGCCTAGAGATAGCTTTGGTTTTTGTGGGAAGAGAGGGAAGAAATTTGGAGAAGTTGGGAGAATTGATGAGTTGCTGACTTAGGAACTTGAAAATCGGAGGTTTGAGTGGAATTTTTAGAGATTTCGAACTTGGTAGAAATGAGAGAAATGAGAAAATGAGAATCAAATGCTTGGTTTCGCGCCTTAGTTTGGGAAGATGATTCAACACTCACGGAGTCGACTCTGAACCTAAGTCGTGTTCGAAGTCAACTTCGCTCATCCAAAGTCAACTTTAGTGAAGTCAACTTGGGATGAGTGGAGTCAACTTGGCTCAAACTCAAGTATGGACATATCCTATGTGCTACCCATCTTACCCATATCAAGCCATCGTATCATTTATCAACTGTAGCAATCACAAATAACATTTATATAGATACTAATTTTACAATTTTGCACAAATTTTAAGCTTCAATATCAATCATACCTATTTCATTTCTAATCTTACAAAATGATTCATTTCCTAGTAGTTTGGTAAAAATATTTGCAATTTGATCTTCAGTTTTGATATATTTCAAACAAATATCATAATTTTCAACATGTTCTCTAATAAAGTGATGCCCAATATCTATAAGTTTGGTTCTAGAGTGCAATATGAGATTCTTAGTTAAGAAAATAGCGATTGTAATATCACATCTAATTGGTATGTCTTTGTAGTTTATCCCATAATCCTTTAATTATTGTCTCATAAATAATGATTGGGCATAACGGTTTCGAGTGGCTATATATTCGGCTTCCGCAGTAGATAGAGCAAACACTAGTCTGTTTCCTTAAAAACCATGAAACTATTATGTTTCCAAGAAATTGACAAGTTCTACTAGTACTTTTTCTATCTACTTTGTAACCGATAAAGTCCGCATCCGAGTAGCTGCTATATCAAATGTTGAGCCCATAGGATACCATAGGCCTAGATTGGTAGTGTCAATTAGATATATGAAATTCTCTTTACAGCTGTCAAGTGGGATTCTTTGGGATTTGATTGGAATCTAGAGCACACGCAAACACTAAATAATATGTCCGATCTAGATGCAGTTAAGTATAACAAAGATCCTATCATGCTTTTATACAATCTTTGGTCAACCTAGTTACCTTTTTCATCCTTATCAATTTTGATGGTTGAGCTCATAGGGGCACTTACTCCTTTGTTGTTTTGCATTCAAAGTTTCTTGAGCATTTCTTTGATATATTTGAACTGATTTATGAAAATTCCTTCATTCAGTTGCTTGATTTAGAACCCAAGGAAGAAGTTGAATTCACTATCATGTGCATTTCAAATTCATTTTGCATAAGTTTAGAAAATTCTTGGCATAAAGATTCATTAGTAGCACCAAATACAATATCATCTACATAAATTTGCATAATTAATAAATTTTTTTCTTTATACTTGATGATCAGGGAAGTATCTACTTTCCCTCTTTGAAATTCATGATTGATTAAAAATTTACTTAGTCTTTCAAGCTCTTGAAGCTTGTTTTAATCCATACAAGGCTTTGATTAACTTGTAAACAAATCTTAATTAATATTTTTTCAAAGTCAGGAGGTTGTTCAACATACACCTCTCCATTAAGATATCCATTCCAAAAATGCACTTTTAACATCTATTTGAAATAATTTGAAGCTCATATGAGATGCAAAAGCTAGTAAAATGCGTATGGCTTGTAGTCTATCCACGAGGGCATATGATTCCTCAAAGGCAATTCTCTTCTCTTATGAATATCCCTTGGCTACAAATCTATCTTTATTTCTTACGACAAGTCCACTTTCATCTAATTTGTTCATGAAAACCCATTTGGTACTAATAACAGTGCAATCCTTAGGTTTAGGAACTAAGTGCCATATGTAGTTTCTTTCAAACTAATTAAGCTCTTCTTACATAGCAATAATCTAGTTCTCATCATTCATAGCTTGATATATTGAGTTTGGCTCTATCTTAGATACAAATGTAAAATATCCACAAATATTTTGCCTAGAGCCTCCAATTTTCACACCTTCATATATGTCTCCTATCACTTGTTCAGTTGGATGATCATTTTTGACTTTCGAATCCTTAGGAGGTTTGTAGAAGATATTATCTTCAGTTACCTCTTTGTCTAGGCTTTGATCTTGCTTGGGGTTCTTCTTCCCTTATTTTTTCGCTTGTAGATTTTCAAAATTCTTTGATAGATTATCTGCATTACTAAGCTCATCCTTCTTCTTAGGAGTTAGGTTAAATTCATCAAATATTACATGAATGGACAATTTAACAACTTAAATTTTTTTGTTAAAGACTATATATGCTTTGCTAATTGAGAAATATCTAAGAAATATAGCTTCATCACTTTTGGCATCTAGTTTGCTGAGGTTATCTTTTCAATTATTTAATACATAGCAAGTGCAACCAAATGTATGAAATTATGAAATATTATTTTTCTACTTTTCCATAGCTCATAGGGGATCTTTTTCATATATCTCTAATGGTGACATGATTTAGAACATGACAAGCTGTACTTACATCTTCACTCCAAAATTTCTTGAATAATTTGCTTTCATTTAGCAAGGTCCTAACCATCTCTTGTATTGTTTTATTTTTCCTTTGAACTACTCCATTTCGTTGAGGAGTTTTAGGTGCAGAAAATGTATGGTGGATTTTTTTTATTGAGAAATTCTATGAAATGTTTGTTTTCAAATTTACTGCCATTATCACTTCTAATAGATATAATTGTATTTTATTTTTCATTTTGCGTCAATTTTGAAAAGCTAACAAACATGGAGAAGGCTTCACTTTGCTGGTCAATAGCATTATCCAAGTGAACCTTGACAAATTGTCCATAATAACAAAGACATACTTCTTTCCTACAAGGCTTAAAATTTCTGATGTTTTATAAAGATCCATGTGCAATAACTCAAGTGGCCTTGAAGTCGAAACTCCATTTTTAGGTGAAAAGGACACTTTTGACTATTTAGACATTTGACAAGCTTTACAAATTTTGTCCTATTCATATTTGAGTTTCGGTAATCCTTCTAACAAACTTTTTTTTCCACATGGTCTTGATATTTGACATGTTTATATGTCTAAGTCTCTTTGCCATGCTCGTGGATTATTATCTACAACCACTAGACATTTTCTATCCAATTCATCAAGGAAAACCAAATATATTTTTTCATATCTTTTTCCACTAAAGACTATGTGGCCTCCATAAAAAACATTACACATAGATGATCCAAACACGACTTTATAATCTTTGTCATATAGTTGGCTGATACTCATTAAGTTGTGTTTGAGTCCTTCTACAGATAACACTTCCTCTATGCATACATTTGAGATATCATAAACAATTCACTTAATACTTATTTTACCTTTTTCATTATTTCTAAACGCAACAGTTCCATTGTTATAAGGTTTAAGTTCATGAAACAATGCTTTGTCCCTGATCATGTGTCTTGAGCTACCACTATCAATAAACCAAGAGTTGTTGGTTTTTGCTCTAAGACAAAACCTGAAAAAATAATCAAGTAAAGCTTATCTCTTTGGTACCCACTTTATGGGTTCATTTTGTTAGTAAGCATTTGGAGTTTACATTATTTTGATTTAGAAGGCTCAATGCTCTTTGGTACCCAAACCAATTTAGCTCCTTAGTTGTATAATTTCTTGATTTTGCATTGATATATTTTGTGACCAAATTCATTACAGAAATTGCTTACCTCATGAATTCTTTAAGGTGGACTCCATGAACATTTTGGTTCACAAGTTGGTCATGTCACCCATGCAACTCTAGTTGTTTTTGATTTGTTCTGAGATGTAGTTACCTTAGCTTGAGTTATAACCCATTTTGGAGCATTTGATTTGCTGCATTCTTCTTACTCAAATGTGGAACACCCAAGTCTTTTTCTACTAGTTTAGGTAGTCATATTCAAAAATATTTTATCACTTTCTCCTGAGTTAGAAAATTTTGCTAGTAATTCATTCAATGATTTATTTTCTTTGTTTAGCCTTTCTACTTTAGTTGTCAAGGCTTTAGTCTCATCCACTAGGCATTTGACTCTTTCGGCTAGTTTTTCATTCACTGCAATGGTTGAATCACATTATCTCTTCTTTAATGTGTATTTGTTACGTAGTTTCTTGATTTTATCATACAATGAATCATAGGATTGTTGTAATTCTTCTAACTTAGGACATTTGATACAATCATGAGTAGAAGAATAAATAAATTTGGAAATGGAGTGATCAAGTTTAGGGGTTACCTCCTCACTGCATGTGCAAGCAGTTGACACATTTAAGCCTTCAACTAGTTTGGTTACTGTGAGACAATTTAAAGTATCTTTTTCCTCAATTCTTGCTACATAACATATTCTAGCACAGTTTGCAGCTTCATGTTCTTCACTTGAAGAACTGCTAGTTGTGAAAGAATCCTCATTTACATACATTCTTCTGCCTTTAGGCTTTAGGAACCTTCTTGAGCTGCTCCTTTCTCTTCTCTTGCTTTTCTTTTGATTTGTTTTCTTCAGGTGTAGGACATTGAGCTTGCATATGTCTTACTCTTTCGCATCTAAAACATTTAGCTAGTTCTTTCTTCTTTTCTCTTCTACTTTTCTCCTTAAATCCTTCGGATATGAAATTCTTCCCTTTTCTCTTCTACTTTTCTTGTGAGAAGTGCAACATTCTTATCTTCATTCTGAGAGGAGGAAGTAGATTCATCTGAACTTTGTGTTGCTTTCAGCACAATGGATTTCTTTTTTTTGTGATGCTCTTCATTTTTCTTCTTTATTAACTCATGGGACATGAGTGAGTTGATAAAATCTTCCGACTTTAGTGTGTTTAAGTACTTTGCCTCTTCAATAACTGCGATCTTGGGGGTCCAAGATTCAGGTAAAGCTCTTATAATCTTCATAACCTGTTTAGATTTAGATATTGCCTTTCCAAGACCGTTCAATGCATTTGTAATTTTTGAAAATCTAGCAAATATTTTAGAAATATTTTTCAGTGTCTAGCATTTTAAAAAATTTCAATTATTCAATCAAAATATTTCTTCTCGTTCCTTGGACTTGAGAAGTGTCCTCATATATTGAGGTTAGAGTATCTCACATCTCTTTGGCGATTACGCGAGAGGATACCCTATCATAATCAGCTGTAGTTAAGGCACAAAATAGAAAATCCATTGCCTTGACATTACTCTTTACTATTTTGGCTTTCTCCTTAGTCCATTTGGAGGCTTTCTCACCTTTAGATAATATAACACCATCTTGGATGACAATTTAAGAATCTATGGGCACGTTTAGTAACCAGCCATGGGAAACGTGGGTGGGAAATGGTAGAATTGTTGATTTCAAGGCTCTTCATTAATTAACTAACCATTATATTTTTGACTTTTATCCCTATATTTCAATCATTTTCCCTATCAACTACCATCCAGCAAACCTATTTATTTAAACTTTGCTGGAATCAATGGCAAATTAAGAAAAATCCATGTTTTGATGATTAACAATTCAATTTGAGTCAGTTTTGGGTACTAATATATTTTGTGGAAAATGTTTAAAGGATAGAAAGATGAAAATCAGAATCTGACAGATCAAGTTGCAAAACCAAGTCGACTCAGCTATCGACTTGAGTCAAGTCGATGCCCAAGTCGACCTCAGGATCAACTTTGAAAGAAGAAAAAATTCCAAAGCTGAATTTTGTTCCAAGACAGATGAAGTCGCAAGGCTAAGTCGACTCTATTTGTGACTTGGGTGAAGTCGCAGACCCAAGTCGACTCCACCATCGACTTCGAGAACTCAAACCTTCCAGCGTTGAACCTTGGATCCAAGACAGGCGAAGTCGCAAAGTCAAGTCGACTCCAGCTGCGACTTGGGTGAAGTTGCAAACCCAGGTCGACTTCGCAATCAACTTCAGAGGTTCAAAACTTCCAGCGTTGAAACTGGGAATCCAGGATAGGTGAAGTCGCAACTGAAGTCGACTCCATGTGCGACTTGAGTAAAGTCGCATACCCAAGTCGACTCCACATGCGACTTGAAGTGAAGTTGATCCCCAAGTCGACCCAGATATCCGACTTGAGTCAGATTGAAGATGAATATAATCCAGACAAGCAATTCTACATGATAAAATTATTCAAGACTATATTCTACTCAAGGAAAAATCATTTGGCTATTTCTATGGATTGCAAAATCAAGAATATCAAAGCATCTAAAATCCAAGGCATGAAGACAAAGTTTTCAAGAGAAATTTAAATAACAAGGCTTCAAGATTAAGTGTTCAATGGAAGAACAAATACAAGATGAATGACAAGCAAGCAAGTTTCAAAAGAAATTCAAGTTCCAACAAGTGCATACAGAAAATGAAGTCGCACCCGAATTCGACTTCACCTGCGACTTGGGTCAAGTTTAGGACTAAGTTGACCTGAAGTGGAACTTGAGGTATCTGCTGGGAACCGAAATCGCACCCCAAGTCAACTCCAGTATGCGACTTGGGTGAAGTCGCACCTGAGGTCGACTTCATTTGTGACTTGGGTCGTAACGGTCAGAAAAATTCGAACGTTGATGCATTAAATATGCATTCAAGTGAACGTGCTAGAGTTTAGAAAAAGCATTAATTGAGATTCAACTACCATCCTCTCAAGCATTAAGTGATCAACACAAGTTTTAAGTGAAGAACTACGCCCCAACTTGCTGTATTTGTTAAAGCTGATCAAATCATCTCTTCTACGAGTTCTTCCACGAGCTGAAACCTGCCTACACAATTTGTAAAGTGTAGATTTCTTTATTTGATTCATTATTTGTATTTGATACTTGGTTTGATATTAGTGTTTTGAACCAAGTGATAGCAAAGTAGCGTTGTGACTTGAGTGAGACTCATCACCTACTTGTGCTATGATTTGTGTACGCCCCCTATAGCTAAAATCTAGAAGAGAGTTGTTGCTCTAGTTGTATTTGATAATACATAGTGGAACCCAAGTCACAAAGGGTGTGAGCTTAGACAAGTGGAGTAGGGGAGGTTGCCCGAACCACTATAAAATCCTTGTCTACTGCTGTGGTTTGTATTTCTGATTTTATTGCTTTATTACTCTCCATATTATTCATTTGTTTCATTAAGGGGATTAAATTAAAAGAGAAAAATTTTTGTTTAAGTAAAAATTTCAAAGTACCCAATTCACCCCTCCCCTCTTTGGTAATAGTCATAAACTTGGGACCAACAAACTTTAACCCTATCATTTCATATCAATCACACAATTTTTAAAATATTCCATTTTCTACTCCCCCTAATATCACATTTCCCATGTTGGTCCCGAGTTTATGGCAATTACCCAAGAGGGGAGGGGCGAATTGGGTATTTAAAATTTTTCACTTAAATAGAAATTTGCCCCTGTTTAATTTAATCCCCTTTAATGAAATAATTGAAACATATGGAGAGTAATAAATTAATAAAAAAATGTAAATCACAGTAGTAGACAAGACTTTTATAGTGGTTCGGGCAACCTCCTCTACTCCACTCTTCCAAGCTCACACCCCTTGTGACTTGGGTTCCACTATGTATTCTCAAATACAACTAGAGTAACAACTCTCTTCTAGGTTTTAGCTCTAGGGGACGTGTACAAATCACAGCACAAGATGTGACAAGTCCCACTCAAGTCACAACACTACTTTGCTTTCACTTGGTTCAAAATCCCAATAATAAACCAAGTATCAAATACAAATATGAATGTAAATAAGAAAGTCTACACTTTACAGATTGTGTAGGCAGATTTAGCTCGTGGAAGAACTTGTAGAAGAAAGATTTGAACAGCGTTAGAGCATGTAGTAAGTTGGAGCTTTGTTCTTCCCTTGAAAACTTGTGTTGATCACTTAAATTTTGAGATGATGGTTGTTGAATCTCAGTTAATGCTCTATCTAACCTCTAGCACGTTCACTTGAATGCATATTTATAATGGTAGAGTAAATCCGAACGTTTGGAGGTGGGTGGTGTGCATTTAATGCGCCAACGTTTGAAGTTTTCCGATCGTTGCGACCCAAGTCGTAGATAAAGTCGACCTCAGGTGCGACTTCACTCAAGTTGCATACTGAAGTCGACTTGGGGTGCGACTTCAGTTCCCAACAAACACCTCAAGTTCTTCCTCAGGTCGACTTGGTCTTGGATGTGACTCAAGTCGCAGGTGAAGTCGACTTCGGGTGCGACTTCACTTTCTGTATTTACTTGATGAACTTGAACTCTTTGGAAATCAACTTGCTGGGTTGATATTGATCTTATATTTGTTCTTCCTGTTGGAAACATGTGGAAAATAAGCCAAGTTTATATTTTGATGATTAACAAACCAATTTGAGTAAGTGTTGGTTACTAACATGTTTGTGAAGATGATTGAAGGTTATAAAAATGAAGAATATGAAGCATGGAAAGTCAAGTCTATTTCCAAGTCGACTCAGGCATCAACTTAGGCTAAGTCGATCCCCAAGTCAACTCCAGTAGCGACTTCAGCTCGTCATTTTCGTCCAGAGTTGAAAATGGGGAACCAAGTTACCGAAGTCGCAAACGAAGTCAACTCCGCATGCGACTTGGGTGAAGTCGTAGACCAAGTCGACTCCAGCTTCGACTTCAGTGTGGAACTTGCAGATCAAGACAGTTCAATGCTAGATTCAAGTGAAGATGAAGGTCAAGACAACTCAAACACTCAAATGAAAATCAAATGAAG
Organism: Annona cherimola; assembly: GCA_030490835.1. NCBI lineage: Eukaryota > Viridiplantae > Streptophyta > Magnoliopsida > Magnoliales > Annonaceae > Annona > Annona cherimola. The sequence continues at coordinate 56,772,132 of CM059973.1, read as the reverse complement.
TCCAGAGCAAGCAAAGTAACATATCTTCATAGAGAATCGAGATCATACATTTGGACCTCTCTTATGCACTCCAATACTCAAAGACTCAAGACTCAAGACATAGAGTCAAATGTGTTTAAGATAGAAGAATTATAAAGAGTCTTAAGTATAATCAAAGGAAGAACAACCAAACATGAAGAAATTCAAGCAAGCAAGGCATTCCAAGTATTTCAAGTTCAACTAGCAAGCTGAAGAAGTGAAGTCGCACCCGAAATCGACTTCACCTGCGACTTGGGTCAAGTCGAGGACCAAGTCGACCCAGACTGAAACTTGAAGAAGTTGCGGAAAGCCGAAGTCGCACCCGAAGTCGACTCCATCTGTGACTTGGGTGAAGTCGCACCCGAAGTCGACTCCACTTGCGACTTGGGTCGCAACGGTCGGAAATTTTTCGAACGTTGGTGCATTAAATGCACGCCACCTACTTCCAAACGTTCGGATTCCCTCGCAAATTATATAAGGCATTCAATATGAACGAGGAGGGTAGCTGAGAAATCATTGAATGAGCATAACTCCCATCTCTAAGAGCATTAAGTGATCAAGCCAACATCAAGAAGAAAAACCTTGCTTCCAAACTGCCAAGAGCTGCTTGCTGAATGATTAAGCCTACGTTACAAGTTCTTCTCTGCGCCAAATTTGCCTCTACACAACAGTAACGTGTAGAAAATTTCTTTTGTTATTTTTTTTTGTATTGAACTTGATTTAGTTTGGGTAAGTAAGATCAAGTGTAAGCAAAGTAGTGTGTGATTGAAGTGGAACTCGTCACCTACTTGTGCTATGAATTGTTGATGCCCCCTAGAGCTGGAATCTAGAAGAGAGCAGTGACTCTAGTTGTATTTGTGAAATACATAGTGGAACCCAAGTCACAAGAGGTGTGAGCTTGGAAGAGTGGAGTAGGGAAGGTTGCCCGAACCACTATAAAATCTTGTTTGTTGATATTTATTTCTGCTCTCTGCACTATATTGCTTTCCATTTGTTTCTTCATAAAAGGGGACTAGATTAATCCGGGATAAAGTTTCTATTTAAGTTTTAAATTTTTAAATACCCAATTTACCCCTCCCCTTTTGGGTAATTGCCATCAACTCGGGACCAACAAGTGGTATAAGAGCAGGTCTTTGAGTTTTACCAAAGAGATCTTTTGATATGGCATCCCAATCTACTTCCGTTCCCGCTTTTGCCGAAGGCCAATCTTTTACCAGGCCACCATTGTCTGATGATAACAATTTCGGCTATTGGAAGCTACGTATGAAACAACTCATCATGGCTACAGATATAGATTCTTGAATTGCTATCCAAGACGGTGTGACTTTTCCAATCGATGAAAGAGCTTCCAAATGGACCGATGAGGAACTAAAAACTGTTAAGAGCAATGCTAAAGCTATGAACTCATTGTTTTGTACTCTTACCGCCTCCGAATATGATAGAGTATCATCTTGCCTAACTGCAAAAGAAATATGGGATACATTAACATCTATCTATGAAGGAACTTCTCAAGTCCAAGGGACAAGGAGAAATATTTTGATTAGAGAGTTGGAAAGCTTTAGAATGCTAAATACAGAAAATATTTTTAAAATATTTGCTAGATTCTCAAAAATTACTAATGCCTTGAAAGGTCTTGGAAAGGCAATTTCTGAATCTAAACAGGTCATAAAAATTCTAAGGGCGCTACCCGAATCGTGGACTCCGAAAATTACTGCAATAGAAGAAGCAAAGGAGTTGAATACATTGAAGCTAGAAGACCTTATTAGCTCACTAATGTCACATGAGCTAATCAAGAAAAGAAATGAAGATCACCATAAAGGAAAGAGAGCAATTGCACTAAAAGTCACCCATAACTCGGATGAATCCACCTCATCATCTCACAATGACAATGAAGACATTGCTCTACTTACTCGTAAATTTCGAAAGTTTGTGAGAAAAGAAAAGAACTTCAAAAATTTTAAAGAAAGACCTCGAAAAGATAAGAAGAAGGAGGCTACAAAGTGCTATAGATGCGGCAGTATGGGACATATGCAAACTCAATGTCCTACATCGGAAGAAAGATCAAAGAATCAACAAAAAAGGAAGGAAAGATATGAAAGCAGAAAATTCCAAAGGCCAAAGAGAAGAGGAATGTACGTGAATAAAGAAACTTCATCAACAAGTAGCTCTTCAACCGATGATTTTGAAGTGGCAAATTGTGCAAGAATATACTGCATGACGCAGATTAAGCAAGAAGAAAATTTGTTGTGTTTAAACACAACGGAAGTTTTGGAAGAGCAAACCACCTCAACAAAGTGCACAAATAATGAAGAGGTAACTTCCAAATTTTACTATTCTCAATCTACTCACTCTTCTATTCAAGAATGTCTCAAATGTGCTGAATTAGAAGAATTACAACATGCATATGATTCATTATTTGAGGAAATTAAAAAACAAGAAAACAAGTTATCTTTAAAGAGACAATAATGCAATTCCATCATTATTGTAAATGGAAAACTAGCTGAAAGTACATCAAAACTAAAAGAAGAAAATGAACTACTGTTGAAGGAAGTGGAAAAATTGAAAAAGGAGAATGAATCCTTAAATGAATCAGTAGCTAAATTCTCTAATCCAGGAGAAAATATGAAAATATTTCTGAACATGACCTCTTAAAACAATAAAAGAGGTCTTGGATACTCCACATTTGAGCAAAGAGAAAGCGGCAAATCGAATGTGCCAATACTTGGGAAAAATCAAACCAAAACTGCACCTAAAGGGAAACGAGTTGTTTGGACCAAATGGCCAACTTTTGAACCACTACATACTTGGAGGCCTACTCCTAGATTACCAATGGATTGTAATTTTTGCAACAAGATGGGTCACAAAATTCATAGATGCAACTTTAAGAAACTATATGACCATGGTGCAAAATTAGTTTGGGTTCCAAGAAACACAAGATTTAGGCTTTCAAAGATAGAACAACAAAGATTAAATTAGTTTACTAACCCAAATGGACCCATAAAATGGGTACCAAAGAGATAAGATTTATTTGTTCATTTTTCAGATATGTTTCAAGGTAAAGGTAAGCAACGTTTGGTTCATGGATAGTTGTTGCTCAAGGCATATGACCGGTGAAAGAAGTTTATTTCATAAACTCAAGCCTTGCAATGATAGAACTGTTGCTTTTGGAAATAATGAGAAAGGTAAAATCAAAGGTAAAGGAAACATTTATAGCATTTCAAATGCATGTATGGAAGATGTATTATTTGTTGAAGGACTCAAGCACAATTTAATGAGTATTAGCCAATTATGTGACAAAGGATACAAGGTTGTGTTTGAATCATCTATATGTAATGTATTTGATGGAGCATATCATGTTTAGCGGAAAAAGATATGAAAATGTATATTTGGTTGCACTTGATGAACTAGATGGTCAATGTCTAATGGTCATTGACAATGATCCATGGGTTTGGCATAAGAGGCTTGGGCACATAAACATGATAAACATAAAGACCCTATGGAAGAAGAGTTTGGTAGAAGGATTGCCTAAATTGAAATATGACAAAGATAAAATTTACAAGGCATGTCAATTGTCAAAACAACCTAAAATGTCTTTCTCTACCAAAAAGGAGATTTCCACCACTAGGCCACTTGAATTGCTACACATGGATCTATATGGGTTATCCGACATTTTAACCATTGGTGGAAAGAAATATGTGTTTGTAATAGTTGATGATTTTTCAAGATTTACATGGGTAATTCTCTTAGCTAGCAAAGATGAAGCCTTCTCTATGTTTGCAACATTTGTAAACTTGGTACAAAATGAAAAGCAAAGTACTATTATGACTATTAGAAGTTATCATGGTGGTGAGTTTGAAAATAAACGATTTATAGAATTATGTAATAAAAAAGGAATTCACCACACATTTTCTGCACAAAGAATTCCACAACAAAATGAAGTGGTTGAAAGAAAAAATAGAACCATACAAGAGATGGCTAGAACAATGCTAAATGAGAGTAAATTATCCAAGAAATTTTGGGGTGAAGCTGTAAGTACAGCGGTCATGTGTTGAACTGTGTTACCATTAGAGCTACCTTGAAAAAGACCCCATCTGAGCTATGGAAAGGTAGAAAACCAAATATCTCATATTTTCATGCCTTTGGTTGCACATGTTATGTTTTGAACAATGGAAAAATCAACTTGGAAAAACTGGATGCTAAGAGTGATGAGGCAATATTCCTTGGTTACTCATCAAATAGCAAAGCATATAGAGTCTTCAATAAAAGGAACCACGTTGTAGAAGAGTCAATACATATTGTTTTTGATGAATTTAAACCATACTCCAAAAGAAAAGATGATTTAAGTGATGCAGATGATATCACAAGTAACCTTGAAAAATTGCATGTGGAGAAGCAAGAAAAATCTATGGAGGAAAGGGTAAGTGAAGGTAATAATTCCTATAAACCTTAAATTGATTTAAAGTTCAAAAATGCCCATCCAATTAAGCAAGTCATAGGGAATGTCTATGAAGGTGTAAAGACTAGAAGGTCAAAACAAAATATTTGTGGATCGAGAATTTGAGATTTGGGGAACAAAAATGCCGATATGGGATAAGGTGCCTGACGGATGGGTGGTATAGGCCTCACATGGGCAGATGAATAAAACGATGATACAGGCTGAGGTGTGGGCGCTCGTCTCATAGACTCACTGACAAGAGGATCTAGGTCGGGTATCGGTCTAACTCTGCCGCTCCCTGATGTCAGCCTGTACTTGATTGTTCTTAACTCTTGGTCCATGCGATCCTGCCTCGAATGCATGTCCATGATAGCTGTAAGAACCCCGGGGATCTGGAAAGTCAACCTGTCTTCCATCTGTTCCAAGTGGTCCTTTATCACATTTACCTAATTATCCCAAGAAGGCGGACAGAGAGTCAAATCTGGTATCTCCGAACCTCTTGGGGAACATGACCTATGGGAGTGAGGTGATGCAGGCTCAGCTAGGATATCCTGTGGTGGAGATGGGACGACCTGAGGCTGTGGTGATGGCGGGGGCTGCTCCCCCTCAACTCGTGCTCCCCCGACTTCCTCTTGAGTCGTTGTCCCATCCTTTCTCTTATCATTTTTGCCCTGAAATGATCCACATTTATCTTCATCCGCTGTAATAATGCCTTGTTTATGGCATTAATTAGTTTCAACACCTCAAATGGCTCACCATCGAGGTCCACACCCATGTAATGCATAATCCAGGTGATCCAAGTCCCATAAGGCAATACCCCTCGAGGGTTGTCCTTCTTTGAAGCCAATGCTTCTAAGAGTAATGCAGGCAGGCTAACCTTGACCTTGTTCTCCACTTTCCAAAGGATTTCCGCCTCCTGTGGGTTTAGCTGATTTCAGCCTCCTCCTTTAGGGTATATACAATGTGCAATCAACAACCTGAGTACCCTAAGCCTGGGAGATAGGTCCATATAGTGTAGAAATTTGATTCTCGGGTGGTACTTGTTGCTCTTTGTCAGTTGGTTATACATTTGGGTGAGCGATAACCCTTCTGGAATTGGTTCCTCTTCTTCAGGAACATCCAATACATGAGGTATTCTGTGGATTGCATTGTCTCTATAGTTTCCAGTTCCAATTCCCAAATTTATATCAGTTCCCTTGACAAAGGTCAAATAATACTCCTGATCCTATAAATAATAAAAGACTCGGGTCAAATATGGGTATACCTGGTCATCGGCTTTCAAAAGCCCTGTCCATCCTTGGAACTCCAACAATTCCTCGATACCAAACTCATAATCATGTAAGAACTTGAAATCTATGATTTTAGGAACAAAAATCTTACGCTCGTAGAAATGCTTGTAGAACCTGCTATGTTGCCTTTCGGTTCTAAAATAAGTGGTCGGCATTTTGAGGACCTGTGCCTTCTAGGTTGGTGTTCCTTGCCTATTTGCAGCCGATAACGTCTCGCTGCTAGACCCTGAATCAGAATCGCCTTGCCGAGGCACAGATGATGACGGGTTAGCCTATTGAAAACGCACATGGAGTCCCGCTGATGTGGAGGCTTCCTCCAGACTCGCTTGGAAGGAGTCCGTTGTCGGCGGGATACCCCCTCACCTGTATTAGATTTGGAGGGTCTGGATACGACCTGTTTCTTAGTGACAGTTTTTGGGGCCATGACGTATGTTGAGATTTAAAAATGTAAGTTTAGAGAGAGAGGGTTGTAAACAAGAGCACAGAGTAGGAGATAGGAATAGAAACAGGGTGCCGGAATGCGTAACACTAGAATACAAAGAGAACCGGAATGCAAAGAGAATTGCTGGAATCAGAGATGAGAGAAATGAAAGGAAAAAATGGAATAAGAGAGATAAGAAGAGAAACCGAGAGAGAAAAAGCAGATTGAGAGAAAGTGAACTAAAAGAGGGTCTGAGAGAGAGAGAGAGAGCTTAGAAGGCTGAGAGAGGGAACGACGCAAAAGGGGAAAGAAAAGAAAGAAGAAAAAGAAAGAAGAAGAAGAAGATTCGTGCGAGAAGACGAACCGTCGTGCATTGAAGTAGACCTGCCCTAACCAAAGTCGACTTCACCCTTGCGGAGTCGACTTCGCCTCTGCTTGAAGTCGACTTCGCTGAAGTCAACTTGGGACGACCGGAGTCGACTTGGCTCTCCAAACTTGGGTGTTCCTAGATACTCCCCCTATCATGTATGCTTCTAATCAAGTTCAATCATACCCATATGATTCTTAATTTTATAAAATGATTCTTTTGCTAAAGGTTTGGTAAATATATCTGTAATCTGGTCCTCAATTTTCACATACTCCAAACAAATGTCATGATTTTCAACATGTTCACGAATAAAATGGTGTCTTACATCTATATGCTTTATTCTAGAATGCAACACAGGATTTTTAGTCAAACAAATTGCACTTGTATTATCACATCTAATTGGAATATCATGATAATCAACACCATAATCTCTAAGTTGTTGTTTCATCCAAAGCAATTGGGCACAACAGCTCCCGGCGGCTATATATTCGGCTTCCGCCGTAGATAGGGCAACACTAGTCTGTTTTCTTGAAAACCATGAAACCAACATGTTTCCAAGAAATTGACATGTTTCACTAGTGTTTTTTCTATCTACTTTGTAACCGGCAAAATCCGCATCCGAGTATCCGATTAGATCAAAAGTTGACCCCCTTGGATACCATAATCCTAGATTAGTGGTATTTATTAAATATCTAAAAATACTTTTTACTGCTATTAAATGTGATTCCTTAGGACGTGATTGAAATCTAGAACACATGCAAACACTGAATAAAATATCAAGTCTAAAAGCAGTTAAATATAGTAAAGACCCTATCATGCTTCCATACAATTTTAATTTGATAGGTTTACCCTTTTCGTCCTTGTCGATCTTGATATTTGCACTCATTGGTGTGTTTGCGCCTTTACTATTCTGCATTCCGAACTTCTTTAACATCTCCTTGACGTACTTGGATTGGTTTATGAATATGCCTTCGGCTTGTTACTTAATTTGCAGTCCAAGAAAGAAGTTCAATTCTCCCATCATGCTCATTTCAAATTCACTCTGCATAATCTCAGAAAATTCTTGGCATAGAGTTTCATTAGTAGCACCAAATATAATATCATCAACATAAATTTGAACAATTAAAATATTATTGTCTTTATACTTGAAAAATAATGTTGTATCAACCTTTCCTCTTTGAAAGTTATGATCAATCAAAAATTTACTTAATCTTTCATACTAAGCTCATGGAGCTTATTTTAATCCATATAAATCTTTGGTTAATTTATAAACGTATTTTCATTGATCTTTTTCTTTAAAACCCGAAGGTTGTTCAACATATACTTCCTCATTCAAGTATCCATTCAAAAATGCACTTTTCACATCCATTAGAAATAATTTAAAATCCATGTGAGAAGCGAAAGCTAATAAGATACATATGGTTTCTAATCAAGCCACAGGTGCATATGATTCTTCAAAGTTTATTCCCTCTTCTTAGGAATAACCTTTGGCTACTAATCTAGCTTTGTTTCTCACCACAAGTCCACTTTCATCTAATTTGTTCCTAAATACCCATTTGGTACCAATAACCATACAATCTTTGGGTCTAGGAACTAAATGTCATACATTATTTCTTTCAAATTGATTTAGCTCTTCTTGCATTGCGGTAATCCAATTTTCATCATTAAGAGCTTGGTCAATGGTTGTTGGTTCTATTTTTGACACAAAAATAAATTCTCCACAAATATTGTGTCTTGATCTTCTAGTTTTCACTCCTTCATAGATATTACCAATGACTTGTTCAATTGGAAGGTCATTTTTAAATTTTAAATCAGTTGGAGGTTTGTAAGAATTATTACCTTCACTTACCCTTTCCTCCATAATGTCTTCTTGTTTTGCCTTGGCTTCTCCTTATTGTTGTTGTTGTTCCACCTTCGAATTCTTTGATATATTATCTGCATCACTTAATTCATCATCCTTCCTCGGAGTTTGGTTAAATTCATCAAAAACAACATGTATTGATTCTTCTACTATTTGATTTTTCTTGTTAAAGACTCTATATGCTTTGCTATTTGATGAATACCCAACGAAGATTGCTTCATCATTTTTAGCATCTAATTTTCCTAGATTTGTCTTTCCATTGTTTAGCACATAACAAGTACATCCAAATGCATGAAAATAAGATATGTTTGGTTTTCTGCCTTTCCAAAGTTCATTTGGGGTCTTTTTCAAGATTGCTCTAATTGTAACTCGGTTTAATACATGACAAGTTGTACTTACAGCTTCACCCAAAAACCTTTTGGACAATTTACTCTCATTTACCATAGTTATAGCCATTTCTTGTATTGTCCAGTTTTTCCTTTCAACAACCCCATTTTATTAGGGAGTTCTTGGTGAATAAAATGTATGGTGAATTCCTTTTTCATTGCAAAATTCTATGAATCATTTATTTTCAAATTCACTACCATGATCACTTCTAATAGAAATAATTGTATTTTTTTTTATTTTGCACCAAATTTGAAAACGTGACAAACATAGAAAATGCTACATCTTTGCTAGCTAAGAGTATAATCCAAGTAAATCTTAAAAATTCATCAACAATTACAAATACATACTTTTTCCCACCAAAAGTTAAAATGTCCGATGGCCCATAAAGATCCATATGCAATAATTCAGTGGCCTAGTTGTTAAAATTTCCTTTTTGGTGGAAAATGACATTTTGGGTTGCTTGGATAATTGACAAGCTTTGCAAATCTTATACTTGTCATATTTAAGCTTTGGTAACTCTTCTACTAGGCTCTTTTTCCATAAGGTTTTAATATTTGACATATTTATGTGTCCAAGTCTTTTATGTCATATCCATGAATCATTTTCTATGGCTATTAGACATTTTCTCTCAAGTTTGTCTAGGCAAACCAAATATACATTTTCATGTCTTTTGCCACTAAATACTATGTGATCATCATTAAATACATTGCATATAAAGGATTCAAATACAACTTTATAACCTTTACCACATAATTGACTAATACTCATTAAGTTGTGTTTAAGTCCTTCAATAATTAGTACATTCTCAATATATGCATTTGAAATTCCATAAACATTTCATTTACCTTTGATTATACCTTTTTCATTATTCCCAAAAGTAATCGTTCCTTCACTACACGGTTTGATCCTATGGAATAATCTTTTTTCTTCCATCATGTGTCTTGAGCAACCACTTTCTATAAACCACATATTATTGGCCTTTGCTCTAAGACAAACCTGCAAAAATCAAATCAAGTGGAGCTTATCTTTTTAGTACCCATTTTATGGGTCCATTTGGGTTAGTTAACCATTGGAATCTACGTTGATCTACTTTTAAAGGCATAAATCCAATGCTCTTAGGTACCCAAACCAATTTTACACCAAGGTTTTGTAGTTTTCTCATTTTGCATTGATATACCTTGTGTCCCATCTTATTGCAAAAATTATAAGCTTCCAGGAGTCTTGGAGTGGGAAGCCATGTAGTAGTTGGTTCCCAAGTTGGCCTTTTGGTCCAAGCAATATGATTCGTCTTTGGTTTAGCAAGGATGGGTTTTGCTTCGTTTCTATGAGTCCTTGGAGCATTTGAGTTACTACTTTCTCCCTTCTCAAATGTGGAATGCCCAAGTCCTCTCTTGTTACTTTGGGCGGTCATATTTAAAAGCATTTTGACGCTTTCCTCTGGATTGGAGAACTTAGCAAGTGATTCATTTAACAATTCATTTTCCTTTTCGAGTTTTTCCATCTCTCTTATCAAGGTATTCTTTTCGTTTGGCGAGTGATCAACTTTTTCTGCAAGTTTTCCGTTCACAATTATTATTGAATCACATTGTCTTTTTTTCATTATGAACTTGTTTCCTAGTTTCTTTATTTCCTCATATAACGAATCATAAGCTTGTTGTAGTTCTTCCAATTCAGCACATTTGAGGCAATCATTTGCAAAAATAGAAATGAATTTTGGTTTAGAGGTTACCTCTTCACTACTTGTGTAGTTTTTTGAAGCGGTTTGACTCTTTAAAATCTCTGTTTCTGCTAGACATAAATTAAGATCTTCTTCCATGGTGACCATGCAGCAAATTTTTGCACAATTTGCAGTCACATCTTCTTCATTTAAGGAGCTACATGTTGTAGATGTCTCCTCGTTGACATACATGCCTCTTCCTTTAATCTTTTGAAATCTTCTGTTTTTTCCTTGATCCTTCTTATCCCTTCGCTCCTTTGTTTTGTTTTCCTCGGGCATTGGGCATTAGGCTTGCATATGCCCCATACCACCACACCGGAAGCACTTTGTAGCCTCCTTCTTTTTCTCTTTTAGATTTCTTTCTTCGAAGATCTTGAAGTTCCTTCTTTTCCTTACAAATTTTCTGAACCGTCTTGTGAGCAAGGCAATTTCCTCATCGTCATTTCGAGATGATGAGGTGGAGTCGTCTGATGCATGTGCGGCTTTTAAGGGGATAACTCTTTTGCCTTTGTGTTGTTCTTCATTTCTCTTCTTTATTAGCTCCTGAGACATAAGTGAGCTTATTAGATCTTCTAGCCGTAATGTATTGAGGTCCTTTGCTTCCTCAATGGCTGTGATTTTCGGAGTCCAAGATTTGGGTAGCGCTCTTAAGATCTTCATTACCTGCTCAGATTCAAAAATTGCTTTTCCAAGACCTTTCAAAGCATTAGTAATTTTAGAAAATCTTGCAAACATTTCAGAGATATTTTCAGTTTCGAGCATTTTAAAACTTTCTAACTCTCCAATCAAAATATTTCTCCTAGTCCCTTGGACTTAAGAAGTTCCCTCATATATGGATATAAGAGTATCCCAAATTTCTTTAGCAGTTTGGCATGAAGATACTCTATCATATTCAGATGCCGTCAATGCATAAAAGAGGGAATTCATGGTCTTTGTGTTGCTTTTAACAACTCTTACTTCCTCCTCGGACCAAGTGGAGGCTCTTTTATCGGTAGGCAACACAACACCATCTTGGATAACAATCCAAGAATCAATATCCGTAGCCATGATCAACTATTTCGTTCTCAACTTCCAATAACCGAAGTTGGTCCCATCAAATAGGGGCGGTCTAGTGAAAGATTGGCCATCGGCAAATGCAGGGGTGGAAGTTGATTGGGATACCATTTCAATAGATCTCTTTGATTAAAAATTCAAAGATCTGCTTTGATACCACTTGTTGGTTCCGAGTTTATGGTAATTACCCAAGAGGGGAGGGGTGAATTGGGTATTTAAAATTTTTCACTTAAACAGAAATTTGCCCCTGTTTGATTTAATCCCCTTTAATGAAACAAATGAAACATATGGAGAGTTATAAAGCAATAAAACTAGAAATGTAAATCACAGCAGTAGACAAGATTTTTATAGTTGTTCAGGCAACCTCCCCTACTCCACTCTTCCAAGCTCACACCTCTTGTGACTTAGGTTCCACTATGTATTCTCAAATACAACTACAGCAACAGCAACAACTCTCTTCTAGATTCCAGCTCTAGGGGGCGTGTACAAATCATAGCACAACTAGGTGATGAGTCACACTCAAGTCACAATACTACTTTGCTTTCACTTGGTTCAAAATCCCAATAATAAACCAAGTATCAAATACAAATATGAATGTAAATAAGAAAGTCTACACTATACAGATTGTATAGGCAGATTTAGCTCGTGGAAGAAGTTGTAGAAGAAAAGATTTGAACAGCGTTGGAGCATGCAGCAAGTTGGAGCTTTGTTCTTCCCTTGAAAACTTGTATTGATCACTTAAAGCTAAAGATGATGGTTGTTGAATCTCAGTTAATGCTCTATCTAACCTCTAACACGTTCACTTGAATGCATATTTATAATGGTGGAGTAAATTCGAACGTTTAGAGATAGGTGGTGCGTATTTAATGCGCCAACGTTCGAATTTTTCCGACCGTTGCGACCCAAGTCGCAGATGAAGTCAACCTCGGGTGCGACTTCACCCAAGTCGCATACTGAAGTCGACTTGGGGTGCGACTTCGGTCCCTAGCAAACACCTTAAGTTCTTCCTCAGGTCAACTTGGTCCTAGACTTGACTCAAGTCATAGGTGAAGTAGACTTCGGGTGCGACTTCACTTTTTGTATTTACTTGATGAACTTGAAATCTTTGGAAATCAACTTGCTGGGTTGATATTGATCTTATAATTGTTCTTTCACTGATGCATTTGATCTTTGTTGAAGCTTTGACATGTTCAACCATGATAATCTTGATTTTTCAATCCTTAGAAATGGCCAAATGAATTTTCCTTGATCATAATATAGTCTTGAATGGCTTTATCATGTAGATACGCTTGCCTTGGACTAAAAGCATCTTCAATCTGACTCAAGTCGGATGCCTGGGTCGACTTGGATTCCAACTTCACTCAAGTCGCATGTGAGGTCGACTTGAGTATGCGACTTCACCATCCTGGATTCCCAATTTCAACGCTGGAAGTTCTGGGTCCACGAAGTCGATGTTGAAGTCGACTTGGGCTTACGACTTCACTCAAGTCGCTTGTGAAGTCGACTTGACTCTGCGACTTCGCCTATTCTGGATCCGAGTTTCAACGCTAGAAGTTCTGGATTCTCGAAGTCGATGCTAGAGTCGACTTGGGTTTGCGACTTCACTCAAGTCGCAGATAGAGTCGACTTGGCTATGCGACTCCATCTGCCTTGGATAAATTTTTCAGCGCTGGATTGTTTTTCTTCTTTCAAGTCGCTTTTGAGGTCGACTTGGGTATCGACTTGACTCGAGTCGATAGCTGAGTCGACTTGGATTGCAACTAGATCTGTCAGATTCTGATTTTTCATTTTTATAACCTTTAAACATTTTCACAAAACATATTAGTAACCAAAATTTATTCAAATTGAATTGTTAATCATCAAAACATAGATTTTTCTTAATTTCCATTGATTCCAAGATCCCACACTTGTCACTTTCCCAAACGTCCCCTATGTCTATTGTAGTAATGAGTTATTTCATTCTCAACTTCCAGTAATCGAAGTTACTACCACTAAATAGCGATGGTTTAGTGAAAGACTGGCCCTCAGCCAAACCAGGGGTGGAAGTTGATTAGGATGTCATTTATATAAGATCTCTTTGGTATAAACTCAAAGACCTACTCTGATACCACTTATTGGTCCCGAGTTTATGGCAAAACCCAAGAGGGAAAGGGTAAATTGAATTCTTTTAAAAAAATTTTGGCATATTAAGTTTAACCTCTTGTAAAGTAGTTCTCCTTCAATAAAAACATGGAGAATACAAAAGTAAATAAAAAAATAATATTTGAAACACAAAATTATAGTAGTTAAGGACAATCCTTCCTACTTTACTCCTCGAAGAACACATCTTTGTGTCTTAGGTTCCACTATATCAATAGGATTATAACCATAGCCCTTGATCTCTTCTGGATTTTAGCTTTTACGGTAACCAAATAAGTAGGCGATGAGTCACACTCCAACCACACACTACTTGCCTTCGCTTAATCTTGGTCTCTAATATCAAACCAAGTGGAATCACAAAAGAATGAATAGAAAAGAAAATCTATACTTTACATATGGTGTAGTGGAAGTTTCAGGTGGAGGAAGAACGCGTAAAGAGAGTTTGAAAAAGGATCACTTCAGCACTTGCAATAAATAGCACCATTCTTCTTGTAGAGCACTTAGATGATCACTTGAATGCTTGTAAGTTGAAAGGTGAAAACTTAATCAATGCTCTAGCTAATCCTCTCCACTCCAATTGACGAGTCTTAAATAGAGAGGGAGTGAATTAGGACATTAGGAGGTAGGTGGCGCGCATTTAATGCATAAATGTTCAAAATTTTCCAACTGTTACGATCCAAATTGCACTCAGAGTCGACTTCAGGTGCAACTTCACCCAAATCATTGATTGGAGTTGACTTGGGTTGTGACTTGGGTCTTCAGCACATCGGTCTTCAATCTTTAAGTTTCATTTTGAGGTCGACTTGATCTCAGACTTGACCCAAGTTGCAGGTGAAGTCGACTTGGGTTGCGACTTCACTGTTCATTTTTCTCATTAGAACTTTTGATATTTCATAAGCTTGGTCTCATAATATGTATATCCCTTGTTACTTAAGTTCATTGCTTTAAATGCTTTCGTTTATGCAAATAGTTCTTTGTTCGTCTTAATCATTTACCCGGTCATGGTACATTTGAATCATTGTACTTAAACTAGTGACTGGATCTTAGATCATGGTGAGGTGAGGATGTGTGAACCTTTCTTGTTATTTTTGGACTTGAAACTTCATGTTTTTATCCTCCTTGAGCTCAAGTTGAATGTTAGGGTTGACTTGGGATGCAACTTTACCGAAGTCGCATGACTGAGCAACTTCATATGAGACTCCACCCAAGTCGCATATTAAAGTCAACTTAGGTGCGACTTGACCTCATTGTACTTAGTATTGGTACTCTATAGTTAATCCAAGTAACTTACAGAGTCAACTTGGGTTGCGACTTGACCCAAGTTGCATGTGAAGTCGACTTCGGGTGCGACTTCGCCTGCTTATGCATCCACAATTCCAACACTATCCAAAAATAGCTTGTTGAAGTTGATACTGGAGTTGACGTAGTTATCGACTTGACTTGAGTCGATGCCTAAGTCAACTTGGCTTGTGACTTGACTTGTCATGCATTGAGCTTGAAAATTCTCAATCTTGAAACATCACACACACTTGTTAGTACCTTAAAAACTTTTCAAATTGAGTCGTTAATAATTAAAACATGGATTGTGCTTGATTTACTAGTTATTTCACAATAATGTGGACTAAGGACTAATTCATAACCACTTTCCATAATAGGAGCTATGATCCCTAACCTATCATCATTAAGCCCTACAAAATCACTTAAAATTAAGTGATATGGGCAATATACATGGGCATCCTCCCACTCACATCGAACATGGAGTATTTACTATAAAAAAATATCAATTCTCCTTTGGAGATAAGGATTTTACTCTTGAAAGAGCTTTACTAAATTTACATCTCTCACTCCTTTGTTTAGTCTTCTTGAGGACATTATCCTCTCTGACGAGAACTTGGGATTCGCCTCATCCCCTTTGAGATTCATTTCTACCCTCTAGGATTCGCCTAGTCCCTCTCTTAGGACCCTTCGAGCTTGTCTCTATCAAATCCTTGTAAGATCCAGATCTCACACTATATATCAATGTTTAACAATAATATTGATAATGCCTATGACAAATTATTCGCAATCTCACCGCAAACGCATGGGTCATAGATTGTAGTATATAAAATGTCAATCTATAGAATTCGGGACTCAAAACATTACTTTTAAACACTTTTATCAAATGTCAAGAGAATAAAGTAGAATAAAAATATGAAAGGAGAAAATAGAATTTAAAACTAGATTGGAAATCAGAAAGCAGGAATAAGAGTACCCAGGATTTAGGGTTTCACATGCGTCTTTTGCAATAGGTATATATTATAATTATTTAATCTGGATATTATTTGTTAAAGGAGAAAAAATTCTAATTTATCCTTACACCTTCTCTTAAAATCTACAAGACATAACCCTAATTTATTATTAACTACCTATTCTCGTGGGATTAAGGCAATCAGGATTTATTAAGTTCTATAGCCATTCGTGGATTCCTCAAGGTCATCATGCCTATTCTCATAGTAATAGATTTCTAGGTTTAATATCTTGGTTGTCGTATATTAGACTTTCACCTCTCGGTTCCATCACCTAATATATAAAATCATTGCCAAAGTAGGAGCTCAAATACTAGGCGAGCATTAAATCATAAGATATTAAATAACAATATCTATTATAAATAAATCAAAACTACACACCACGCTACATTGTACGCATGCTACTTCCTAAACCCTATATTAAGGACTTAGTTGAGCATGTTTAAGTCCTAAATAAAATTAAAATTGAAATCCATCTTAAACAGCGCAATTAAAATAAAAAGGAAAAGAGGAAAGAAAAGCTTGTTAGTTGGAGCCCCAATGGTGTGTTGGCCACTCCACACAATTTGCTGCCTTGCCTCTTGCCACCGCGCTCTCCGCCTCCTCTCAAACCCTTAACTCTCTAAAATTTTCCCTCTCTAAATTTTTTTCTCAATTTTTCTGCAGTAGATTTTCTCTCTATGTAAAATCTCCCCAAATAGCATGGCTACTCCCCTTTTTATATTGATGCAGAACCTGTGCATCTGGCGGTATCCATTGGGCACTTATTCGCTGCTGATTTTACGCAATTCAAATTGCGTTCTTCCGCCAGGATTGAACGGCGTAGATGAAAATCGAATGCAATGTATGCTTGGGTTAAAATCTCCAGGAACTTGGACGGTTCTGATTGGCTTGAATGATGGCTGGAATAAAAATTGTCGGTTGATTTATGCTAGGCAGTGAAATAATGCATGGATAGACGTCTAAATTTTACACATCCAATTTCAGATGCATGGGCGGTGGAGATTTAGAATTAATTGGACGGCAGATTTGATTAATCTGCAATTAATTTAGCTGGATATGGAAATTGATCTGGGCGGCTAAATTTTTTAGATCTGAGTGTTCGGCCGGTCCAGATCTTTCTGATGCTTTGGATGGTCCTATATTAAATGCTGGACATGATGGCTTGTGGCTGGTTTGGACGGTGCTGATCATGAGATTGCTTTATTGGGTGGTGGTTTTTGGCTGAACAAAAGAAAATCAATGGCTTGGAATTTCTGGACGCGTCTGAAAGTGTCCAATGGTGCAGATTTATGTTGCTTCATGGCTGGAATAATAAATCTGCTTGCTTTAGACGGTGGCTGAGGAATAAATTGGACGGCTCTGATTTTAACCATGGGTGGACAGTTTTGAAATATGGGCGGTGGAAACAAAATTTGGACCATGGAGTAATGCTGGGATTAACTGCCTAGATTTAATTGCATGGATTTGGAAGGACAGCTCCATTGAATTAGAAGGACGCTGCTGATGGACGGTGATGGTGGTGGACTGTTGCGCGTGATATGAATGGTGGGCGCCACTGCTTGAATTTGCAAATCTGCATAAAAATATTAAATCATTAATTCATCAAATCCATTAATGAGTTATTAATATAAAAATTATTCAAGCCTATTTGATTTTATTGCAACAAATAAAAATATAATTTCAAACCAAAAGATCACAAAAATTATTTAAATCACTTGAAATTAATATTTAATACCCAAATCTTGCAAAATAATTTTTTTAAAAAAAAATTCACATTAAACTCAATTAAATATCTACCAAATTAGTATAAAAATATTTGTAAAGTATATTGTTACTTTCCAATTATCAAAAATCAAAATAATAGGAAAGCATATAAAATCATTTTTTAGTGTTTTATTTTATCAATAACGTCCAAGATTGATCGTGTTCACAATCAACGCGGCAAATAGTGAGATAGATTACAAATTTTACTTAAAAATGATTAGATTAAGTTTATTGCAAATTTGCAATATTTTTAGATAGTTAATTCTAAAAAACACAACAAAAATAAATTTATTCTTCTAACATTATCCTCACATTAAATAAATTAATTTGGTGACATTACTTTTAAAATTTTCACAATAATAATTATTATTTTAATATATTTTAGTATATTGTTGTGAAACCCTGTGTATATATATTTATAAAGATTTTTTTAAAATATAAGAACTATTCTAAAATTTACTAAAACTAGGGACTAAATTAAAAATTTAGAAAACTCTTCACTTACCCCTAAGTTGTCCAGCAGCAGCAGCAGCAGTTGCTTAAAAACTAGTAAAAAAATAATAAAATGGAAGAAAGAGAAGAACAGAGAGGAGAAGGAGAGGAGGGGAGGAGAGAGGAAGAGGAGAGAAACGAATGAAAACCTTAGGGTTGGTGGAATTGGATTTCATGAGGAGTTGAGAAAAAGTAAATAGATATTGAGGTAAGCAAGTTCTTTTCAATATTTTTTTATTTTTCTTGTTTATTGCATCTATTTTATATATTGTGATAGTATGGAAGAAATTCTAAACCTTAATAAGGTAGAGAAAAATGAATTTTTTCATGGAGATGAAATATAAACATTAAATGTGGATGGATAATTTTAGGATGATACTTTTGTGATGAAATGTAATTACTATTTTAAATATGTGAATCAATGTGAAAGATGAATGTCTCTCGATAGGTGTTTAGAATTGAGAATGAGGAAAAGTTTGAAAATTTGCATAAAAGATAAGTAGGAATTTTTTGCTTTTATTTGAATGCTTATGGATGTTGATGGATGTTTATTTTTCGAGCATGGACGTTTTGTGATAATTTGGATGTTTTATTTGAGATTTTTATGAAAACCTCCTTTTTGAGATATATAATTTTCTTAGCTTTAATTATTTAATTGAGTTGAAGAGTATGAAAATTTTATTTGAGTTGATGATGGATTTGTAAATATTTTTAGCAAGAAAATTATTTGATTTTGATGGATACATTTTAAAATGAGCACATGAGTGATAACTCGTAAAAATACGAGTTATCATGGCCCATTTCAAACTTGATTTGTGCGTTAGTTCGAGAGATTACACTTAGTTTGCATTCATTTAGCTTAATTTTCATTTGATTTGCATTTTAGGAGCATTATTTAGTTTTTAGGCATTTTTAGCATTATTTAGGCATTTTTAGTTCATTTATTTAGTTTTTCCATCTTTTGCAGGAAGGACGGTACATATGAAGGCATGCAGGGGAGTGGAATGCAGATCGAAACAAGTCACGAGGTAGTGAGTTGGCGCCTAGGCGCCACTTCATCTACATGCAGGCAAAGTTCAGAAGTTTTTGAAGCCACTGCTTCTAGGGAGTTGGCGCCTAGGCGTCAGCTAGGGGCGCCCAGGCGCCAGGCATGATCAAACACAATGTGTCAAAATAGAAGCTCCAAGCCATGAAAGTCCAGGGAGTTGGCACCTAGGCACCAATGCATGGACTCCTAGGGTTTACAGAATATGTCCAAGTTGCCCAGCACATAGAGAGTTGGTGCCTAGGCGCCAGCTAGGGGCGCCTAGGTGCTAATACGCATCCGTACACGCAAATTTCAGCATGTAAGCTGCGCAAAGGGACTCTATAAATAGTTCTTAGGGGTTCGCGCAAGAGAGAGAGAGAGAAGGGGGAGAGCCCAAAAAAGAATTGTCAAGCAAGAGAAAGAGAAAATCAAGATCAAAGCCCGAATTGAAGAGAGGATTCAACTTCGTTGGTGGAAACTGCCGGAAAACAGTTTTCTCTATTTCTTTCCACTTTTCTTTCTCTACTTTCATGGATACTTTTTATATGAATGTAATGGATGTTAAGATCATGTCTTTGAACTAAGCCTCCATTAGATGGATAGTTAGGATGATTTGAATTCTAAACTATATTGTTGGTGGTTCTTTGAATATTCAGGAATGAATATTTGATTTCATATATGATTGTGTATGATTTACCTTTGCATGTGTGGATTTATTTCTTTTTACAAGATTAGCTGCCTTGTAAGATGATTTAATTGCTTGATTTATCCTTGGAAGAGGAAAATCTCTGCCAGATCCATGTGCAAGGCATAAATTTCTACCTTTGTGTAAGGAGAGTTGTTTAACGGATAGGAATATATTATTAAACCCTGTGTAGTCATTATACAAGTTATGAACTTATCAATTTCACTTTATTTAATGGCATAAGAACATAGTAATTAAATAGGGTGTAATTAGCTTTATATAATGTTGGAAGACATATATAGAGATACGTGAACTTGGGCTAGTAAATCCATATGCAATCCAATTAACAAGAACCAAAGCAATATAATTTAGATTCAAGGATTCCAAGCTATCCATCTGCCATCCCTAATTAGTAAACTCGTTTCTAGTATCCAGTAGTTTCGCAACTCTACTCTAATTTCTCATTACAGTTATTAGTTTTAGTTAAATCATAAACTCAGAATTTTCACCCATCGAAAGCAGTTGAACTAATTAATAATTCCGGTTCACAATTCCTCGTGGGAACGATACTTTACTCACTCTTTATTACTTGACATGGCACGTATACTTGAGTAAATAGCTAGCATTTTAATTGACATATACGTAGCTCATCAATGAGCACGGACATGATGTATGACTTCATTATTGCACGAGCATAACATATGATGATTCTCCAAGTTAGCTAGAGAATAAGAGGATTTATGGTATACTATGGTATAGTTGTGTTAGATAATGATGATGAGTCTACCTGGTGTGTCGGAAAATATGGATTATGTTGATGATGAGAAGGACGGGGATGAGCATTTGCATTGCATCAGCATTTAAAGCATGAGTGCTTGCATGAGCATAGTATGGATGAGTATATGAATTTTAAAGATTTTGATGTTTGAGTTATTTGATGAAAATGATGTTTGTTTGGTTTAATATTTGAGTTTTATTGTTATCCTTCTTACTGACTAGGCCCGGACTCACGTCTTCTTATATTGATGTTTTTAGATGAATGACAGAGGTAGGAGCCCAACATAAGGTTGGTACTCAGATAAAAGTGAAAAGAGATTGTAGTTCATCAGGGTATATATGAATTATTAACTCAATCAATAAGAAAGGTTAAGTTTGATATTTCCTTGCGTAAATGAGTTTTGTGGTGAGACTTCTTGTAAAGCCTATTTTATTAAGAAGTTGATATGTAGTTATTTATGTGGATGAACTGGAGGAGAATTGGATACATTTATTTTATTCAACTTCTATATTTTCATGTATGTAATATAATGGATAATATGATGTGAGAATATCTGTATAGGGTGATTCCATCTAACTCCTCAACCTTATGATTCTGAGGAGATGCTGCCGAATTTTCAATGAAATTAACAACCATTGGTTAAGTGTAAAGGTTAGCTATTGGGACATTTTAGAATGGTACCAGAGCAAAGCTTTGAATGATTGGATGCTACCACAGTAATTAGACTGTATAAGAGGAGTTATAATGGAAGCATGAGTGAAAATTTAGATGAATTAAACTAATATAGAGTATTGATTTTATGGATATGGATTGAAACTGTAGGATGATTTTTGAGGATGAAGAGAATATGTTTAGTTGATTTTGTGCAATTATAAGATATGGATGATATGTTGAATTGTATAGGGAAGGATAATTCCCTAGAGAGATGATAATAAAGTTTGGTGATGTGGATATGAAATGATAAAAGTGGTATTTTTAATTAATTGATATTTATTTTGTTTATTTATATAAAGTTTTGGAAACCCGTATTTGGTTGAATTCTACTTTGGGAGTTGTGGCAACTCCCCTTGTTGATTCAGTATCAAGATTAAGATTTTATAGTTCTGAGATTTAGTTCCTAAAGTTAGTTTTGGGATATGATTAGGATGGGGAAGTTGTTCCCCAATATTAGCTTTGGATATGATTCAATTGGTAAGGTTATGTTGTAAAGTAAACTAGCAAATCAAGCACAATCCATGTTTTGATGATTAATAATTCAATTTTGAGAATTAAGAGGTACTAACATGTGTGTTGAAATGTGTTAAGTTAGAAAATTTCAAATACAAGTCATGACAAGTCAAGTCGCAGAGTCAAGTTGACTAAGGCATTGACTTAGGTCAAGTCATATAGAAAACAACTCTATGATCGACTACGACTATAAATTTTTGGACAACGGTGAAGTTGCATCCGAAGTTCACTTCGTTTGCTACATGGTAAAGTTGCAACCAAAGTCAACTCTGCATTCAACTTGGAAGGCTTCAGGCCCCTAACTTTGAACCTGATGAAGTCAAGTTGCATCCTAAGTTGACTTCGATGTGCGACTTAGGTGAAGGACCAAATAAAGTCGACTTAGTTGGGCGCTTTGGGTCAAGTTGCAAGTCAAGTCGACCTTAATATATGACTAGAATACAATGAGACTCAAAGCAAGCAGATTCAAGCTCAAAGATCAACTAGAAAAGTTTAAGCAACTCATATGTTGTTAAATCAAAGACGAATGTCATAAATTATTGATCAAGCTACAAATGGTTGATGTCCAGGTACATAATTCAAGATGAAGAAGAGTACATATTAAGTTTGTAAAATATTGAGGCAAATGAAGCTAAAACTTGAAGATATAGGAGCACATATGTCAAAGCACTTGATTTATGAAGTCTTGAAGTTTCAAAGAGTATATCGCATAGTGAAGTCGCAACCTAAGTTGACTTCGGTTCACGACTTAGGTGAAGTCGCACCCGAAGTCAACTCTATGTGTAACTTGGAATTCAAATGTTGGCGAATTAATGTACTCCACCTACCTCCTAACTTTTGAAATAACTCCTCCAATATTTAAAGCACATTAAGTGGAGTAAGGAAGGTTAGCTAGAGCATTCAATGAGCCTTCACCTTCCCACTTACAAACTATTGAGAGATTATTAAGTGGTCCAAAAGAATAACAACAATCTTCATTGCAAGTGCTGAGATTTTTCTCAATCTCAAGCCCGACCAAGTTCTTCTCTATGTTGAAACACTCTCTGCATAATCTGTAATTATAAAAATTTCTTTTAATTCATTCTATTGTATTACTACTTGGCTCTATAGAGGAGATTAAAGTCAAGTAAAGACAAGTATTGTACAGTTGGAGTGTGACTCACCGTCCACTTGCATTATAATTATAAAAGGCCCTCTAAAGTTATAATCTAGAAGAGAGCAAGAGCTTTAAGCATATTGCAGATTGATATAGTGGAACCCAAGACACAAGGGTGTGTTCTTGGAAGAATAGAGTGGGGAGGTTTGTCTTGAACCACTATAATTTCTCGTGTTTGTTGATTCTTTTTATTTTCTCCATTTCTTTCTTAGTTTTCATTTAAGGGGACTTAGTTTGCAAAGGATTAAGTTTTAAAGTTCCAAAAGAACCCAATTCCCCCCTCCCCTCTTGGTTTTGCCACAAACTCGGGATCAACAAGTGGTATTAGAGCAGGTCTTTGAGTTTGCACTAAAGAGATCTATTATAAATGACATCACAATTGACTTCCAAACCCTGTATTTTCTGATGGCCAATTTTTCACAAGGTCGCCTCTATTTGATGGCAGTAACTTCGGTTACTGGATGTTGAACATGAAATAACTTATCATGGCAACTAATGTTGACTCTTAAATAGTCATCCATGATGAGGTTACTCTACCCACAAATGAAAGGGCCTTTGAATGGATCAAGGAGGAAGTTATACCGATAAAGAGTAATGCCAAAGCCATGAACTCTCTATTTTGTCCCTTAACAACTGTCAAATATAATAGAGTTTCTTTTTGTTTATTTGCAAAAGAGATATGAGACACTCTAACCTCAATTTATGAGAGTACTTCTCAAGAAACATTTTGATTGGAGAGCTAACAAGCTTCAAAATGCATGATATAAGAAATATATCTAAAATATTTACTAGATTTTCCAAAATTAATAATGCTTTTAAAGGCCTAGGAAAGGCAATTTCTGAATCTAAACAGATTATGAAAATCTTAAGAGCAGTACCTAAACTTGGACCTCCAAGATTATTGCAATTGAAGAGGCAAAACACCTCAGTACGTCGAAACTAGAGACCTAATCAGCTCACTCATATCACATGAGCTAATCAAGAAAAAAATGAAGAGTATCACAAAGGAAAGAAAGCAATTGCATTAAAAGTCACATAGAGCTCAGATGAATCCACTTCTTTATCACAAAATTAAGATGAGGAGATCACTCTCCTGATAAGAAAATTCGGAAGATTTGTTAGAAAAGGAAAGAACATCAATTCATCCAAAGGTTTCAAGGAGAAAAGCATAAGATAAAAGAAGAAAGAAGTGATCAAGTGTTTTAGATGTGGTGGAGTGAGACACATGCAAGCTAAATGTCCTACACCCAAAGAGAACAAGCCAAAAGAAAGGCAAAAGAAGAAAGATATGAACAACGCTAGAAGGTTCCTAAAGCCCAAGGGCAAAGGAATGTATGTCAATAAGGACTCATCATCAACAAGAAGCTCTTCAAATGAAGATCAAGAAGCTGCAAATTGTGCTAGGATCTGCTGTATAGCAAGAGTTGAAGAAGAAAATACGGGAAATTGCCTCAGAGCAACTGAATTGGTGGAAGGTTTGACTGCCTCAACTAATTGCAGGAGTAGTGGAGAAGTAACCTCTAAACTCGATCAATCTATTTCCAAATCTATATATTCCTCCACTTATGATTGTCTCAAATGTGTTGAGTTAGATGAATTACAATAAGTATATTATTTATTGTTTGATGAGACAAAGAAATTGGGCAATAAATATATATTAAAGAAAAAATAATGTAACTCAGCTATTAGTGTAAATGAAAACCTAGTTGAGAGAGTTAATTGCATAGTTGATGAAATCAAAGCTTTCTGTGATACAAAGAACAATTGAGATCCATATATGTAATTTAGACATTTAATCATTATTGATTGTATGATTCAATTGAATGATTGAGATTAAAGCAATTGATTAAGTAATGTGATTAAATTAATCACCTTAGCTCAATGTAAGTTAATGTACACATAAAGACAAAATATGGTGTAGGGAATGATGATGTGACATGGTTAATTATTCCACCAATTATGATTAAATTGATGGTAATTATGGGATTAATGAGGTTATTACTTAGAAAATTCATAACTTGACGCCCATAAGGCGGATTGACATGAAATTTAAAAGGTAAGAATATGTTGATGTGTTCTACCTCATGAATGGAATGGATTATGTTAATAATGATTAAATTAGGGTGATAACTATTTAATTTCATCAAAATTCAAGAGGCATTTTCATCTGACCATATCTTACACTAGAAAAGTCATTTTGAGATGAATTTTTTTATAGATGGCTAAAGTGAGGTGACCTATCGTATGGATGGATTTGATTAAGCTAATTATCATAAGAAAATATTGAACCACTTGTGAAAAAACCAATTGACTTTTTGCTTCAAAAAATGGTTTTTCATTAATATAAAAGTCAATGCATTTAAGGGTGCAAATGAGGTGTCTTAAGGAGGAATTTTGGGCAGATGTATGCAATTTTTAAAATGCAAAAAATACATGAATTCTCATTAGGGATGTTAAATGCATGGATTTTGGGTAGTTTTAATGCCACAAATGCCAAAAATGATGGACAGCTTAGACGTGATCAAGTGGATAGCAAAAATGAGCAGTTTTTGTGTTTACAAAATGTGTAAAAAATGAAATTTACATGGATGAACATATGAAAGAACATGTAAAGGATAAACATTGAATTAATTAACCTCAAAATGAGGTGGAAAATGAGGGTTAAAAATCCCACTATAAAAGAGAAGGGGCTGGGCAGTTGCACGTCCCCTTAGTGGATAGCAATAGAGAGACAAAAAAGGTCCAACAGGGTGGATGTCCAAGCAAGAAGGAGAAAGGAAGAAAAAGAAGAAAAAAAGAAGAGGAAAGGAAGGGAAGGAGGAATCAAGCTAGGCAAGGTGGAAGCAAAACCTAACAACTCCAAGTAAGTGTTAAACCAAGTTTGGTTTTAATAATTGCTCAATTTTCTAGCTCAAATAATGATTCATAAATTAATTTATTTATGAATATTAAGTGATGAATTATATACCCTTGATAGGTTTGTTGAATATCAAATGAATTAGGAGATTCAATTCAAGCATTCAAGAAAGCTATGTATGGATTTAGGGTTGTTTACAATGAGTACACCATGCTGGAATTTTTGTTAATTTCAATTTAATGTTGCTGTTTTGTGCATGTATAATGTATGGACTATGTGAATTATTTTCATGTTTAATTTATGTTAAACCAATCTTATATGATGGACCTTAGAAGGGTGAAACATGAGATTGACAACTTGATGGAAATTCTATTCGAGAATTGGTGCATGATTTAAACAACAAGATATATGAAAAATTGTATGGGTAAAATAGCCCATTAATGGAGTATTATGGACATCCAAATGGGTGGAAATGAAAATGCAAAAATCTTTTTTATATGACATATTGATGTGGATGTCCAAGGTGGAGAAATGGAAAGGAAAAGTTACCATTTTGAGGAATTTAATTAAGGGATTTTGACTTCATGATTATACCCTAATTAATATGCAAACAAGTGTTATACTAAGCCAAAATGGAGAAGAATAATTCTATTTTATATGAACTTTCTTAACACATAATGAACGTATAATTAGAAGGTGCACATGAAGGGTATGGATGACAAGGAAGGGGAGTGAACATGTATACATAGTTAATATGCAAAAATGAAAGGGAAATATGGCGAAATGAGAAAAGAGGGCTGTTTTGAGAAAATTATAAAATCTCAAAACTTTGGATTGAAATTAATATCCCTAACTCATAAGTAAGTGCCTTGAAAGAGCACCAATGTGAAAAATGTAAAGTATGGGTGTTGAATGATAAATGGTGGATGATAAATCTCCATATGTTAAGTTAAATTTAATGGTTGTAATGAATGAGTAACCTTACCCTAAATCAGGATACTAAAATGAAAAGAATGGTTGCTATGGATGCATAAGTCATGCCAATGTGTGAATTGGAAAATTGATACCTAACTTGAAAGAAAAGTGGGTTAAGTAAGTTAATGTAAAATCATATGGGTTGGAAAATATAAGATGTGCAAGCATATGAAATTTTATCTAAATGAAATGAAATGTTATTCTCATGTATCTAGGCAAAGGTAAGAAAAAAGTTGAAGAAATGGACTGAAGTGAATTTAGGTAAGCAAGCAAACTTTTGAAAAACTTGCTTTCTGAAAATGTTGACAATATGTTGCAAATTTATATTTAAAT
This sequence comes from Annona cherimola, assembly GCA_030490835.1. Classification (NCBI taxonomy): domain Eukaryota; kingdom Viridiplantae; phylum Streptophyta; class Magnoliopsida; order Magnoliales; family Annonaceae; genus Annona; species Annona cherimola. The sequence continues at coordinate 56,744,863 of CM059973.1, read as the reverse complement.
GCTTTGAAACATATTTGGTAAATGGATGTCTAAATGCTTTGGACTTATTTAAGGATGACCATTCCTATAACTCTTGCAAAATAACTTGAATACTGTTTCATTAAAATGATGTTGAGAAATTATAGTTCAAATGGATATTCATGAAAATCATGCTAGCACATCTATATTCATGGTGCACTAGGAACTAGGTCCACTTTAGTGGTGTAAACGGACCGATTGTCCCCCTCTAGTGTGACCAAGTTGCTAAAATAGGTCAAGGCCAGCAGTGCCCTCCCTGAGATAGAGTAGGATGATGCGATGGTTGCCTAACTAGCGTACCATCATATGATGTTCATATTATGTTGATAATAATGCATTGCATTATTCATGATATGCCCATGTTGGGTATGTTGGTTATTCAAAATTATTTATACAAGGAAAACTTTTCCTGAAAATTATTGCCTGAAAACTATGCAGCTTGCTTACTGAGTTAATACTCACGATTTGTTTTCCAAACCCTAAGACAGGTACATGATGGCTACAGAGGAAAAGCACAGGTTAAATGAAGAAATATACTATTGTATTCCTTTGTATGCATCTATATGAAGGGTGATGTATTATGGAATGAATGTTTGCAAACATGTTGCATTTATATGGAATTATACACAGTTGATGTGTGATGTGGATTGAAATATGTCAAATTGTTGAAAAAAGTGACGATGTGTGATGTATGTATATTTTAATATGATATGAATGTTATGAAGTTTTATGTTATATGATGGAAATGATGTGTAGAAAATAAATATTGAATGTGTAAATCAGGGCTTGATGATGGCCAAAAAGGGCAATTTGGTGAAAAAATGAGATTAAGCTCCATGAGATAAACTCCTATGGAGGGAATGATTAATGTATGTGCATGTTGAAAACCCGTCATGTGATAGGACAACAATCCTGTTCATGTTTACCAATCAATAAATGATCTCGAAGTAAGGTTCACATTTTGATGCTTGGGTTGAGGCGTCACACTTTGATAGCTGAAATCGAAGAGTTGAAAAAAGAGAATACAACATTAAATGAATCATTGGCAAAATTCTCTACCGAAGGGAGTGTTAAAATGTTTCTCAACATAACAACCCAAACAAGTAGAAGAGGACTTGGATACTCTACCAACCAATTTGCACATGGAGTCCACCCCAAAGAATTTATGGAGCATGCAATTTTTGCAACAAGTTTGGTCACAAAATTTATGAATGCAAAATTAAGAAATTACACAACAAAGGTGCTATACTAGTTTAGGTACCAAAAAATATTAGATTTATGCCTTCTAGACTTGAATAACATAAACTTCACATGCTTATTAACCTAAATTGACCCATGAGATAGGTACTAAAGAGATGAGCTTTATATGATTATTTTTATAGGTTTGTCCGAGAGCAAGAGCCAACAATACTTGGTTTATGGACAATCACTGCTCAAGACATATGACTGAAAATAAAGCATTATTTCATGATCTTAAACCCTGCAACGGTGGAACTGTTGCATTTGGAAACAATAAAAAAGGTAAAATAAGCGGTAAAGGTAATGTTTATAGCATTTCAAATGCATGCATAAAGAAAATTTTATTTATTGAAGGACTCAAATACAATCTAATGGGTATTAGCCAATTATGTGACAAAGGTTATAAAGTTGTATTTGAATCATCTATATGCAATATTTTTTATGGAGATCATATAGTCTTTAGTGGAAAAAGACATAAAAATATATATTTGGTGTCCTTGGATAAATTGGATGGAAAGTATTTATCAACTGCTGATAATAATCCATGGGTATGACACAAGAGACTTGGGCATATAAATATGTCAAATATCAAAATTTTGTAAAAAAGAGCTTGGTAGAAAGTTTACCAAAGCTCAAATATGACAAGGAAGAAATTTGCAAAGCTTATCAAACATACAAATAGTCAAAAGTATCATTTTTACCGAAGGATGAAGTCTCAACTTCAAGTCCACTTGAGTTATTCCACATGGATCTTTATGGACCATCTAATATTTTAAGCCTTGGAGGAAAGAAATATATTTATGTCATTGTTAATGACTTTTTTGAAATCTTCTCTATGTTTGTTAGTTTTCTAAGTTGGTGAAAAATAAGAACTAGAATACGATTATATTAATTAGAAGTGATCATGATGGTGAATTTGAAAATAAATAATTTATAGAATTTTGCAATAAAAAGGGAATTCACCATACATTTTCTGCACCAAGAACTCCACAACAAAATGGAGTTTAGAATAAAAGAATAAAATTATACAGGAGATGGTTAGAATTATGTTAAATGAAAGCAAACTATCCAAGAAATTTTGGAGAAAAGCTATAAGCACAACTTGTCATGTTTTTGAACCGAGTAACCATTAGAGCAATCTTGAAAAGAACCTAGAACTATGGAAGGGTGGAAAATCGAATATTTTATATTTTCATGTTTTTGGTTGCACATGCTATGTATTGAAAAATGGAAATGACAACCTTGAAAAATTAGATGCCAAAAGTGATGAGTCCATATTTCTTAGCCACTCCATTAGGAAAGCATATAGAATTTTCAACAAGAGAACTCAAGTAGTATAAGAGTATACATGTTATCTTTGATGAATTTAATACAACTCCAAAAAAGGAGAATGAACTTAGTGATGCAGATGATCTATTAAAGAACTTTGGTAAGCTATAAGTGAGAAAGCAAGGGGGAGAAGAGCTCAAAAAAAATCAAAGTGCAGATCAAGAGGTAAGTGAAGGTAATATTTTCTATAGACATCCTAAAGATCTAAAATTCAAAAATGACCATCAAATTGAGAAATTTATAGGAGACATGTGACGGTGTGGAAACTAGAAGCTCTATGCAAAATATATGTGGGTATTCTACATTTGTATCAAAGATAGAACCAAATTTCTTGGAATATGTTGAAACTAAAGATCAAATTGTAGATATTTTCACTAACCATTAGGTATTAAATCATTTTATAAAATTATGAAAGAAATGAGAATGATTAATATTGAAGCTTCAATTTGGCAAGAAATTGATTGAATGATGTAAATTTAATGAAAATTGTTGAAATTTGTTATATGAATATATATATACGTGTTAAAATGATTATAAAATTTGTTGGAGAGAAAAACGGGTAGCAAATTAGATGGATTCACTCTTGAGTCAGTGGAGCGACTCAAGTTGACTCCACTTAGCCCAAATCGACTTCGGCTAAGCGAAGTTGGCTTCAAACCCGACTTAGGGTTTGGAGTCTACTCCATGAGCAACGACTCTATTAAAGGAAGATGGAAAGATCTACACAGATTGACAAGGCAATTTTATTACTTATGGAATCAAGAAGAGTTAAAGATATTTGTCAAAGGCATTGAAATTGACCTTGGTCAAGGTCATAGAGCATGTAAGTCCAATGCTTTATTAAGGATAGGACATATACTTGGAGTTCCATATTGTGAAGACCCCATTCTCGAAGACCTTACTCTTACCAGAATGTACAATCAACTAATAAGGAGTGACAAATGCCATCCAGGCATTAAATTTCTTCACTACATGGAATTGCCACCACAGTTGAGAGTGTTGACAGTCTTGATAGTTTATTACATCTATCCTAAAGGCGGAGGTCAAAATCAAGTTGAACCTCAAGAGGCTGAAATATTATGTAAGTGACAAACAAATATAGGGTTAACTTGCCTCAGTTGTTTCTAAAAGCCTTGGAACTCAAAAAGAATAATCCACGAGGGATACTACCTTATGGAACATGGATCACCATGATTCTTGAGACATATCATGTTGATCTAGAGGGAGAGCATTTTGAAGTGCTAAAACCCACCAATGCCATAAATAAAGCCGTACTGACCAGGATGAAGATAAATATTGAGGCATTTAGGGCTGCACAAGTATATGCTAGAATTGATGGTGGATCCCCATTAGCACCTAAGCCACAAGCTCCTTAATAAGATGCACCAATTGAGGGGGAGGTCCTTGCTTCACATGAGCCAATCCATTCTTAAGTTCCACCCTCACTTATCCCTTGGGCACTAGCATCACCTACATCCTGTGCTTCATGCTCTCCCCATGGGTCTAGAGCTATTGATCAGTTGCTCATCCTCCATCTCACCCATCCACATCCAATGCTCTCCTAGAATACTTAAAAGCTATGGAGACCAGAATTTCAAAAGATTGTAGTAACATAAATCTCTCTCTTAGATATGCACACTAGGTAAGATAAGCTTGAATAAGAACTCTCTTCCATCAAATACACCCTTGCCTCCGAGTTCAAACACCATCAACCCATTCTAAGCCTTTCAGATTTTGATCCATATCTTTCACACCCAACTATCCAAAACAAAACTACCTTTTTTACACCATATGATTCCTCATCCCCTCCTCATTCTAAACCCCTAGACAATGAATCTTACCCAATAACGCCTTTCATCTCTCACAAAGTCTCTCATATTTTTCACTTTCCCATGTCCCACCTTTGGTGATTCACAAAAAGGTGGAAAGTTTGAGAGTTACATGCTACATTTTGGGAAGGGTAGCATGTAATTAGGGTATTTTGGTTTTTATTGAACTCTTAAATGAAATGTCTTGAATGGATGTATGTCTTGAACTCAATGAAGGTATATGTTATTGAATAGCTTAAATTAAATGAATATGCATATTAATCTTGTGTTGTGTGATCTTGTGAATCGTATCATACTTATTCATGGTAAACAATGGATGAAGTGATCCAGTACTATTTAAAACTTCCAAACCCATCAAATTTCAAGTTTACAAATGAAAGAAAGGTAAATCTCAAATTATTTTTGTCAATTATCAAAAAGGGGGAAATTATTGTAAATTAAACTAGCAAATCAACCACAATCCATGTTTTGATGATTAATAATTCAATTTTGAGAATTAAGAGGTACTAAATGTGTTGAAATGTGTTAAGTTAGAAAATTTTAAAATACAAGTCACAACATGTTAAGTCGCAGAGTCAAGTTGACTCAGGCATCGACTTAGGTCAAATCATACCCAAGTCGACTCCATGATCGATTACAACCGTTAATTTTTATAGCATTGCAGTTGTGGACTGTGAGCGGGCGAAGTTGCATCTAAAGTTGATTTCACTTGCAACTTAGGACAGTCGCAACCTAAGTCGACTTTGCATTCAACTTGGAAGGCTTTAGGCCTCTGATGCTGAATCTGATGAAATCAAGTTGCATCCCAAGTTGACTTCAATGTGCGACTTAAGTGAAGCCCCAGATGAAGTCGACTCAATTGGGTGACCAGGGTCAAGTTGCAAGTCAAGTCAACCTCAATATTCGACTTGAACAGACTCAAAAGAAGCAGATTCAAGCTCAAAGATCAAATAGAAAAGCTCAAGCAACTTGTATGTTGTTAAATCAAAGATAAATGTCATAAATTATTGATGAACCTATAAATGGTTAACGTCCAAGTACATAATTCAAGATGAAGAAAAGTACATAATAAATTTGAAGAATATTGAGACAAATGAAGTTGAAACTTAAAGATATAAGAGCATATTTGTTAAAGCACTTAATTTATGAAGTCTTGAAATTCTAAAGAACATATTGTATAGTGAAGTTGCAACACAAGTCAACTTAACTTACGACTTAGGTCAAGTTCTAGACCAAGTCAACTCCCAGATGAAACTTGAAGCTGAAAGCAAAGAGGAAACCTTCAGGAAGGAAATGCAGAAAGCCAAAGTCGCAACCCAAGTCGACTCCAGTTTGCAATTTGGGCGAAGTCGCACCCAAAATCTACTTCATGTGCAACTTGAATCATAACGGTCAAAAAATTCAAACGTTGGTATATTTAATGCACGCCACCTACCTCCTAATGTTCAAAATTACTCCATTATTTAAAGTACGTTAGATGGAGTGAGGAATGTTAGCTAGAGCATTCATTGAGCCTTCACCTTCCCACTTACAAGCAATTAAGAGATTATTAAGTGCTCTAAAAGAAAAACTACAATCTTTACTGCAAGTGCTGAAGCTTTTCATCAATCTCAAACTTGACCAAGTTTTTCTCTATGCTGAAGTACTCTCTACACAATCTTCAATGTGTAGAAATTTCTTTTAATTTATTCTCTTATATTACTACTTGGCTTGGTGTAGGAGATCAAAGCCAAGTAAAGACAAGTAGGGTACAGTTGGAGTGTGACTCACCATCTACTTATGTTGTGATTATAAAAAGCCTCCTAGAGCTATAATCTAGAAGAGAACAAGAGATCTAGGCATATTGTAGATTGATATAGTGGAACTTAAGACATGAGGGTATGTTCTTAGAAGAGTGGAATGGGGAGGGTTGTCTCTAACCACTATAATTTATTGTGTTTGCTGATTATTATCTATTTGCTCCATTTCTCTCTTAGTTTTCATTTAAGGGGACGTAGTTTGCAAGGGGTTAAGTTTTAGAATTTCAAAAAAACTCAATTTACCCCTTCCTTCTTGGATTTTGCCACAAACTTGGACCAACAGATTAATCCTCAGGATCATTTTGGACGTGATTCAGATGGGGATGTTGATTCCCGATATTTATTCAAGATACTAGATTAATTTAGAGTAATTAGTCTTCGGTAATGGTTTATGATTGATGACTTGAGGATATTTGAGGGCTTGCTCCTCAGTTTGAGTTTTGGTTTCTTTCTTAGAATTTGAGAATCAAATTCCAAGTATTAGTTATAGAGGCTTGATTACAAAATTTTGATTAAAGGTGCTACTTTTTGTGCTTGATTAGTATACGATCAAATGTTATATGAGTTAATGCTTTTGAATCCTATCGTTGACTGGATGGCTTAAAATTGAGGGATTTAGAACCTCAGCGTCAAGTTGGTCCTCGATGAGATGGAATGCGTTGGGCAGATAATGTTCGACTAAATATTAAGAGGATTAAGCACTTGAGTTGGTTGGATAATTCAATAAAATAGAATAATTAATTATGAATCTACTATTAGTTTGAAAATTCTATGATGATAGACAATGATTATAATGAGTTGATGGGAAGGGTAGAGTTAATCATCTTGAGTTGCGAAATGTGTATACTGCAAGATGATGAGATGAGTTGTGTATAAGAACCTCTTTTAGAGGGGATCTTGATTGAGGTGATTGGATTGTGAGCATCTTAGATGCTTAATGAGTTTAAAAGAATATGAGGCCCATGTCTTGGGATTATTTGATTTACATGTTCTGAGGAGGAAAATTGTTTTTTAGAAGGTAGAATGTAATAACCTAGGTATTAGCAAATATATAAATTGATGGTGATGTTTATAATGTATCCTAAGATGCCACAAGATAGTATGATTTTATGAATCGAGGAATAATTATGTCAAAGATTTGTGAGTTATGGAAAAATGTGCAAATTCTAATTACTGAGAACTAGATGAGTGAGATTTGAATGATAGATTGAATAGAATAATAGAAATTAGCCTAGTTATGTAGTTGAGCCTGAAAGAATAAAGATAATGAAAATGATTAGGGAACATTGACAAGAGTCATGATTTGTATGAGAATGATGTTAAACATAATTGAATTATGCTTATGCGGTTTGGGAATGAATTTGATATGGTAATTTTGAAAACAGAGCTTTTGGGATCTTAGAGATTTTGAGAGAAAATCGAACTTGAGGTAAGTAGTCGATTTCTTTTGAATTTAAGCATAGATTTCGGTTGTAAATGGTGCGTTTTCATGGTTACTTAGGTCACCAACTTTGTTCAATGACTTGTGTGGATTTTCATCATTTGGGGCTTGTTTAGAGAATGTATGAGTGTTGGAAATTGCAGGTTTTAGTGAAAATGCATGTAAATGTTGTACTCAAAGTGATTTTGCAGGAGATTATGATACGTTGGGTGCAATCCTATGGATTTTAAATGAGTTTGATTTGATTTTCATATGTTTCCTATGAGATATTTAATGAAATGCCTAAGTGAGACACAATGTCTAGAAATCATATATAAATAGATGTGTAGAACCTTAATGATGTCAAATGCTTTGGGGCATATGCGACAGAATGTAACTTATGATGGGCTGGTGAACATGGGTTGTATAAATTGAAATAGGATTTGAACTCGGTTCTTAAGGATAAATTTTAAGTAAGATAGGTAAGTTCTAATACTTAAAGCTTTTCTTTCTATCGTTATATTCAATTATTGGAGTATGAGAAGTTGATTTTTCTATCCAGTTATTCAAATCGTTGATGCATATGAGAATACAAGAGATTATTGTGGTTATAATTGATGTTCGTGAAAAATGATGATTTGCATTTATTGTGAAATAAACTGAAAAAATCATAGTAGTTCACTGAAATTATTTTATGTTTAGATAATGTTGAGAATTGGTGATATTTTATTAGTATTGAGATGAAAGATATTTACATCATCTATAAATTAAATTTCGAGGAAGAAATTTTGTAAGGTGGGTAGAATGTGAAACCCCATGTGTATATATATTCATAAAGACTTTTTAAAATATACTAACCATTTTTACATTTGACTAAAATTAAGGATTAAATTTAAAAATCATAAAACCCTTCACTTACTCCTAAGTTGTGCAACAGCAGTTGCTTAAAAAATAAAAAAAAAAAGAAAACCGAAGAAAGAGAAGAGAGAGAGGAGAAGGAGCGAAGGGGAGGAGAGAGAGTGGAAGAGGAGAGGAGGGAGAGAAAACTTTAGGGTTAGTGGATTTGGATTTCGTGAGTTAGGTTTGAAGTTGAAGAATTTGAGAAAAAGTAGATAGAAACTAAGGTAAGCAAGTTCTTTTCAATCTTTCTTTATTTTTCTTATTTATTGCACTATTTAATATATTGTGATAGTACAGAAGAAATTTAGAATAAAAATAAGAAATTAAGGTTAGAAATTCTGAACCTTAATAGGGTAGAGAAAAGGGAGCCCAATCGCCTGCTCCCGGGAGCAGGCAGCGTTCCCTGCTCCCGGGAGCTTATACCCATTTTTTTACTTTTATTTTAAATTTTTTTTATAAAAATGTTATTCCAGGTGTATTTAACATGTGTATAAGTTTTTACCATTTTTGGAGTATTTTAGATATTTATTTTTGATTTTTGAAAATCAGTGGCATTTTAGTTATTTAAAATTACTTAAAATGCCACTGATTTTCAAAAATTAAAAATAAATATCTAAAATACTCCGAAAATGGTAAAAACTTATACAAATGTTAAATACACCTAGATTAACACTGTTTAGGAGAAATTTTCAAAAAAATATAAAAAAATGGGTATAAGCTCCAGGGAGTAGGCGATCGGGCTCCAGAGAAAAGAGGATTTTCCATGGAGATGAATATAAACAAGAAAAACAGATAGATAACTTTAAGATGATATTTTTGTGAAGAAATGTAATTATTATTTTAAATATTGAGACAATGTGAAGGATGAATGTTGTAGCGCCCTGTCGGCCAACACCTCGTATTGGTGGTCGCTATGGGGGAGATCCGGCAATATCTACCTAGGATCTATTATAATTTCGAAAGCAAAGGACCACATGTATATAAAAATCCACCTGTGGCAATGCTAGATATCCACAACTAATTCATCAATTGGACATATGGCAAACAAACCAATTAAACTATAATTATTTTCATCATTCGCATCTCAACGAAGGTAAAATACACATTTATAATTCCCAAATACATTAATAGGGCCTCAACAAGTCATATGTTCATGAACCACATCGCGAATATATGATATACAACTCATTATATAATACATACATATGTATATCTCTCAGATATACATCAACATTAAATTATCATAATCCAAAACTACACAACTTATACCTGCCACAATTTGCCTCAACTCGAGATCAAACCTGACTTAGCTCATAGCTAGGCTCTTGCAATACCAATCCTGCTAAAAATGTCAAAAATAAAATTCTTGAGTTGGGCAAACTCAGTAAATAGATGCGATCAGTAACAACAAATGACAAACCCATGTCAAAACCATCATATGTTATGCACCACATGCAATGCATATATTAGGCTATCACTAGCCCCACACGATCATGTCATGCTCACACACTCATGAAACCCAACCAACCTCATATCCATCAAGGGCCATGAACAACCTTATGCAAACTGTGCATATGCAATGCTCATGTCATATGCATCATGCCCATGCCAAAATCAAGCATCATAAATTTTACAAACCGTACCGATACTCATTTCATAAATATCCACCATGTATTTTCACAAAATTGTGCCAAAAGAAATAACCGAACAGTCATCAAAGTGACTAACCCCAAATCAATTCAATTAACATGTAACATGCAATATCTGACACCAGCTGCGTTGGAACCTATCCAAATACGATTGTATCAAGGTACAAGCCCATCCTCAGCCTCCTCGACTCTAGCCTCAACTAGGTTCAACTAGAAAGAATTATTTTCCCCTCAACAAGAGGGCTATACAAATGAACATAAATCATCTACAAGCTCAAGCAACCAAATTCAAATCTACATTTCGAAATATATAATTCATGCACATATTTCCCATCAAAAGTTTCGCTTCCAATGATTCATTGTCCCACATGTTCAAAACATACTCAACATATCATTTACATTTACAAAGTTTTACATGCCCAGTTATATATCACTCTCACACATTTAGCCTCATTTAGACATTTCGTGGAACATATCATAGGCATTATATGGAAATCAAGCCCAAATCAATCAAAAATCATGGAATTCCACCCAATGCATCATAATATCATATAAAATCACTTTTAACCACTTGAATTTCATCAATTACATCCATTTATATTAAAACTCCAAATTTTCAATCTTCCAACATCTCTACATAAGCCCTAAATCATGAAAATTCAACTAAATCATTTAACAAAAATCGATGCCCACAAACAAACATCGAAACACATCATTTGCAACTCAAATCCATTATTTATTTCAAAATAAAAAGACCTACTTACCTTATTTGTTGGTCCCGAGTTAGTGGCAAAACCCAAGAGGGGAGGGGTGAATTGGGTTCTTTAAAAACTCTTTGGAAAATGAAGTCTTAACCCCTTGAGTAATTAATCCCCTTTTGAAAAGAGCTAGAGAGCAATAAAGATAAAGCAGTAAAAAGAGATATAACACAAGATTTATAGTGGTTCGGGCAAACCTTCCCTACTCCACTCTTCCAAGCTCACACTCTGTTGTGACTTGGGTTCCACTATGTATTCCACGAATACACTTAGAGTCACCGCTCTCTTCTAGATTCCAGCTCTAGGGGGCATATACAACTAGAGCCACTTGCTCTCTTCTAGATTCTAGCTCTAGGGGGCATAAACAACTAGAGCCACTTGCTCTCTTCTAGATTCTAGCTCTAGGGGGCATAAACAACTAGAGTCACTTGCTCTCTTCTAGATTCTAGCTCTAGGGGGCATAAACAACTCACATGCAAAAGTAGGTGATGAGTCTCACTCCAATCACACCCTACTTTGCATATACTTGATCTTAGCTACCCAAGCTAAATCAAGATTTATACAACAAGACAATGAAATAAATGAAACTACACTTTACAGATTTGTGTAGGCAGATTTAGCTCGAGGAAGAAGTTGTGGAAGCAGCTGTGGATGAATATTGTTGAAGGCGCTAGCAACTTGAAGCTTTCTTCTTCCTTAGAATTTATACGGACCACTCAATAATGGAGAAAAGCAAATAGGAAATCTTTCTTGTACTTCTTTTCTCTCTTTGAACTTTAACGTAGTGTCTTGTGTTCTCTTATTTTTTTCACGTTCATTTGAGGGTCCTTTTATAGAGGGAAGAAAATATGAACGTTGTGGAGGTGGTTGGTGCGCAATAAATGAACTCCAACGTTCGAAAATTTGACCGTTATACTCCAAGTCGAAGATGAAGTCGACTTGGCCTGCGACTTGGCTTCCAAGTCGCACATGGAGTCGACTTGGCCTGCGACTTGGGTTCTTCAGAAACTCAAGTCTGAGACTTGGGTCGACTTGGCTTTCAGACTTTAACTCAAGTCGATCCTGAAGTCGACTTGGGTTGCGACTTGGCTTGGTCTATTGCAAAAATGCCTTGATCTTCTTGAAATGTCTTGAATCTTGCAAACCATTTGAAAGCTTTGAGTCCTTGCACAATATATGTATGTTCCTTGCTTTGCTTTGGACTCACTTGGTCTTTATGACTTGGGTATTACTCCATTTGGAAGCTAGCTTGAAGATTTGCTTTGAGCTTGATAGACTTGATTTGAATGTAGAACATGATTCTTGACTTTGAAATTGACTCATTTGTTTTTCACCTTGATTCCTTGGACTTGAGTGATAAATCCTCTTGAATATCCTGAAAACTGCATCTTTGAAAGTTTGAACATCTCAAGTCGTGGATGGAGTCGACCTGGCCTGCGACTTCACCCAAGTCGCACCTGGAGTCGACTTCGTTTGCGACTTCGGTATGTTCGTTTCCACTTTTCAGCTCTGGATACTCCAAGTCGATGCTGGAGTCGACTTCGTCTGCGACTTGACTTCCCAAGTCGCAAGTGGAGTCGACTTGACCTGCGACTTCACCTGTTGCCTTTTGGGATTCATTCTCAAGTCGATATTTGAGTCGACTTTGGGATCGACTTCACCCAAGTCGAAGTCCAAGTCGACTTGGAGATCGACTTGACCTCTTTGCTTTCCTTAAACATTTAGCAAACATATTAGTACCTTTTATATACTCAAAATTAGTTCTTGTTAATCATCAAAACTCAAGATTTGGTCAATTTTATTGTTTTAAACATTGTTTCCAACATTATTGATTCCAAAGCTCCAATCTTTCTTCTTGATTCATCAAGTTCCTTTGATGCAAAATCACGTGGATTCACTTACTTTTATATGGGTTTTCATGGGGGTAGAGAGTTAGGGTCATGAGGAGGAAGAAAGGAAAAAAATGGCATGGAAATGGGGTCGGTTTGGACCCTTCCTGATTAAAACAACATCTCACATGGTTTGAACCGTGCAGAATCACATAGTTCGAACTGTGTGGGCCCATAAATGGCCCGATTTCAGCTATGTTTCACCATTTTGCCTATAAATTTCTCAGATAACTCCAATTGGTAATTTTTTGCGTTGGATTTCTAACTTTAACTACTATCATTCCACAAAATTTTAGCTCAAAATTAGATCATCACAAAATTTGGCACGCATTTTACTACACAGCTTTACCGACAACTTTCATCCATTCACAAGAAAAGTGGTCATAACATGTCAAAATATTTTCAAAACTAACCCAATCTTTCACATGCATCTTTTATCATCATAATATCACATCTACATCATTTATTTGCTCAAAATAGCTCTTATACAAAATTTAACCTATCAACTCAACTCTTTAGCCATTTCACCTTTACAACAGGTCTCATTAGCCCAAATCATATATATCACCTCTAATACTTCCAAAATAACTTCTCACACATCACACATACCTCTAGAATCTTATCCATGCTAGAAACCATCATTTTCCTTGTCATTTCAAAAATTTCACCCATTAATTTCATTACTTACCGAAATTTCACTATTAATCTCGAATAACTCCATTCTTAGAATTATCATACCAAATTTATTCTCAAACATCAAAAATAAATTTCATTCATGCCTAGGATCATTCTCAAAAAAAATCATGGCTTTCATTAATGATTCTTGATCCTTTTCATTATCGCAGTTCTTTAGGGCTTAACTACACAATTAGGTCCATTTCTTTCATTCTATCGAATTTCTCATTCAAATCTTACTCATTACCATACATATCTATTCTGAACACATTTGGAATCTCACCCATGCCTAAACACCTTTCAAAATAAATCAACTCTAAATAATGCTCTTATCTAGTTCAAAGTCCACGAACAAGGGTCAAGTCTCAAACATTTATCATTCAATCAAATCAAAGGTTTTTGCACATCCAAAATTATATAATAAACACGTGCAAATCCATCCCAAGCTTCTATCAAGCTATTTTTCAAAATTCACTCATCCATTTCTCAATAACTAGAATTGCATATTTACCGCAACTCGCGTAATCTTTCACATTTTCAAACCTTGATTCATTAACATCTTGCTATCATCTAGCTTATCAAATTACATTAGACATATCAGCATTGATTTACACAATTTCTAATCTCTGAGGTATTACAAATGTTTCTAGATAGGTGTTTGAAATTTGAGAATGAAGAAAATAGGGTATTTGAGGATGGAATTAAAGAAAATTATTTTCAAAATATTATTTAAGAATATTATTATTATTTTGACGTGGACTAAAGTGAAAGGATATTGGAATGTTGTAAAGCTCTAAGTTGGAGATTTGAAAATTTGCATAAAAAGTAAGTATGAATTTTCTACTTTTATTCGGATGCTTATGGATGTTGATGGACATTTATTTTTCGAGCATGAATGTTTTGTGATGATTTTGATATTTTGTTTGAGATTTTTATGAAAATCTCCTCTCGAGATATATGATTTTCTTAGCTTTAATTATTTAATTGAGTTTAGGAGTATGAAAATTTTATTTCAGCTGATGATGAATTTGTAAATATTTTTAGCAAGTGAATTATTTGCCTTTGATGGATATATTTTAAAATAAGCATATGAGCACGAGCATGATGTATGAGTTCATTGTTGCATATTGATCATAACATATGATGATTCTTCATGTGAGCAGGAGAATAAGAGAAGTTATGGTATACTGTGGTATAGTCATGTAAGATGTTTGATAATGATGAGTTTACTTGGTGCTCCAGGAGATATGGATGATGATGATGATGGTCAACGATGGGGATGACCATTTGCTTTGTGTGAGCATTTAGAATATGAGTTCTTGCATGAGCATAGTATGGATGAGCATATGAATTTTAGAGATTTTGATATTTGAGTTATTTTATGAACATGGTGTTTGTTTGGTTTATTATTTGAGTTCTATTTTTATCCTACTTACTGAGGTAGCCCAGACTCACGTCTTCTTATATTGGAGGAAATTTGGATAAATTTATTTTGTTTAGCTTCTATATTTTCATATATGTGGTATAATATATAGTATGATGTGAGAATGCTTATTCAGCGTAATTCTATCTAGTCGCTCAACCTTGTAATTATGGGGGAGATGCTACCGGATTTTCAGTTGAATTTAACGACTGTTAGCTAAGTGTGGAGGTTAGCCATTGGGGCGTTACAATTATAAACATTAAAAAAACTATGCAATACTGAAAAAAATTATTTGTTAAATCCAATTTTAACAGAACCAAACTATGAATTTTCATGTCTAATTCGAGTTTGATCGGTTCAACTGTTAGTTCAAACTTTTTTGAACCATGATATTAATATAAAGGGTAGTGATTAAATGCACTAAAGTGTATTGAAACCTAAGTGCACTCTGTACAAAAACCCATTTTTTAAGTTTTTTAAAAATTTTTCATAAACTGTTATCTAGATGTACTTAACATATATATTAAGTTGTATTATTTTTGGAGATGTGCATATATTTTTTATTTTTAAAAACAAGTGGGTTTCAATCATTTTTAAATGGCTAAAATACTCATATTTTTAAAAATCAGAAAATATATATCTCTAAAAATAATAAAACTTGGCTTATAAATGAATACCCCTAGATTAGCAGTTATATAAAAAATTTTCAAAAAAACTTTTAAAAATAGATTTTTCATCCTGGTCCATTGAATCACTATAATATAAAATATATAAATGGTTAAAATTCAATATTTAATTTAATTCTTCATATAAAATATATTTTTATCTCATAATTATGGTAAGCTACACATATATAATTTACAAGGGTGTACTGGACAAGGTGGGAAGTAAAAATATTATATTTTTATTTTCCTTTTAACATTGTATAAGTGAAAAGAGGAACTGTATGCAAATTTCGGGTACACGATCGGATCGATCTGGCCGTTCGTTTTGGTCCAATTTTCAAAACAATGGTTACAACTATTCCTCTAGCTTCGGGTTTTGAGTTTTCAGGTTGGCTTCCTATAAATCTGAATGCAAATCCAATTTTTTTGATGAATGAAAGCCACTCTAATTTTAATCGCCGTAAATAGATTCAAGTTCCTAAAAAATTTCAACCCCATATATTATTTTTTATATTTTTGCAGAATCATCCTCTAAGTTTACAAAATGGCAAAATTAATCATCCACAATCCATCGTATGCAGGGCCAATTTTGTCCAGCAAAAATTGGAAATGGTAGTTTATTGACGTTGTCAAGGCACCGGGTTAAAATTGCAAAAATAAAATATTAGAAGGACAGTTTTGCGAGTATACTGAATATGAGGAAAAAATTCAATTATGCAAAGTTAGAAAGTCATTTTTGCATATACCCGTGCAAGAGGCTAGGACTTAGATTTCGTCAGTTGTAACTAAGGCCGCTTTCACGTGAGCATAAAATTATTGGCTAACTGCCACGAAAAGCCGTCGTGGTATATCGTTTTTTCCAGAAGGGTGAGACGCGGTTCGATTCTTGCCGGGAAGTTTTTTACCTGGGTTTTTCGG
Organism: Annona cherimola; assembly: GCA_030490835.1. NCBI lineage: Eukaryota > Viridiplantae > Streptophyta > Magnoliopsida > Magnoliales > Annonaceae > Annona > Annona cherimola. The sequence goes on along the minus strand of CM059973.1, from coordinate 56,728,352 downwards.
CAGCCATGATTGAATGTGAGGCGGTGGCATTTTTCTCCCTTGTTTTGTGAGAGTGAGGAAACGTCTACCAGTTAGAATAGAAAAAAAAAAGAAAAAGAAAAAAAGGAAGTTAGTAAGATGGTTATAAAATGTTGTTAATAAAAATGAGGAATAATCCTATTAGTCCGGGCTAAGTAAATACTCCGCTTAGCCCACCTCTAATAATCTATTTATAATAATTTTTATTATTTTTTTCCATATACTTGTTTAGCTAAGTATATTTAACATATAAACCAGGTTTTACCATTTTTGGATATGTGTATATATATTTTTAATAATTTTAAACATTTATGTGTATATATATATTTAAAATGTTCCTACTTTTAAAATTTTCAAAAAAATATATACATATATCAAAAAATAGTAAAACTTAGTTTATACATTAAATATACTTAGATAAACAAATATATGAAAAAATAAAAAAATTTGTTATAAATGAGTTTTTGAGATGGGCTAAGCGGAGCGTTTGGTTATCCCGAGCTAACAGGATTACTCCTCACTAAAAATTATAAGAATCTCTCGAAGGAGTATAAATGTAATATCTGTTGAATTGATGTAATATATACATGAATCAAAAAGAAAAAGTATTGGCTAAAGAAGTTTTTTAGCAATAGCACTTCCGTATTTAATTCCAAAGCTGTTTCCACTCGCTAGAGATGTCGTCGACATTATAAGAAAATGGCCAACTAAAGAATTTAAATGTTATCATTATGTGTAGCTTGTCCCTACGATGTTGTAATCACTTTACGCATTAGAAAATTTCAGCAGTAATTAATGTTTTAAAAAAAATGTTGTTATGTATAGTTTTTCACTTCTGTGGTTGCAATAAGTCTGCCTTAAGAAGTTTCAGCAATAAATTCTTACAACATATGTTGTAAAGAGTTTATAAAATGTCATTTGCAAATGTATCCACATAATTTAACCGCAATTACACATGTACCTGCTTAGTTTTAAAAATTATAAATAACTTCCATACATTTTGACCATAATAGTAAATTATCCATGCCACTTCTGCACATTCAAAGCGTGGGTATATTTACAAATATATACAAACTAGGTAGCTATATTTATAATCTATTTTTTATAATTTTGGAAATATCCTCTATAGTGTGCAAATATATGAAGATCATTTGCATATTTTTGCTAATATACTCATGCTATATGGTATTATGGGGTGAATATATTTGCAAATATGGTTCAATTATATTGGGTTATTTATAATTTCAAAAACTAAGTAAGTATATAATGCAATTATAATTATATGGATATTTTTGAAAATATTTATTTTTTGCCACAAATACCATATTATCATCTCTAAAAGCTTAGAATGTAACCAGAATACTTATTGGCATCATCCTTAGCAGCTTTTAAATCGCAAAGATCATATTGCAAACATGTGATTTTATTACAATGGAATAGACTCAAAAATTGGTTTGCTTGGACGTTAGGGCTGTTGGCACCGTGGTTGTCACCACGGGCTTTTCATGCCCTTGTAGTCTAGATGTAATTAAAAAAAAAAAAAAATGGTCTGCTTGATCCTCCATCCCGGCCCATTACAATAAAACTTTTTTTGGCAATCATCTTGGCAATGTACAATTTTTAACAATAAAAAAATTTAGTCGTAGAAAAATAATTACAATATAAATTTTTCTCTCGGTATGATGATTAAGCAAGGAGATTTTTTGCTACCGACTGTAATTGGGCTCCAATTACGTCTAGCCTTTTAACTTAGTTTTTAATTTAGGTATATTTAATCTATAATCTAAAATTTACCATTTTAATATGTTTATATATTTTTAAATTTTTAAACACAACAAGCATTGACAGAATTTTTACACATCAATTTTCACTAGGGAAAAATTACCACAAGAGCGTTATATTTAAAAATCAAAAAATATATAAACATGTCTAAAAAAAACTTGAATTATAAATTAAATACGTCTAAATTCATATGCTTATAAAAAATTATTAAAAAAGGCTAAACATCCGTACGCAGCTGGAGCCCACTGCACCCAGCAGGCCTCGATAACTGAAACCTTGAGATCTTGTCCTCACTTCTCAAAAGTAAATGTATTATGTAGATGTGACAGCTGACAATAGAGAAGGATTTTATAAATTCTTTTCAATGATCCACCATCAAGCTTTGCATGTGGCCCACCTGATCAAGAGCGGATCAAGTGGAGATTGTCTCTCCATGTCGTCTAGTCGAGCTGGCTAGCTTGTGAAACTAGCTAGAGGTTCGAATGGATAGCCCGTGGGAAGACTCCAACGACCTTGCATTCACGTGTGAACACCCAGCTATATAAATCCTTGTATTTTTTAGGCTGATATTTGCAGCGGCGTAGCACCCAAAACGAATCAGGCGGCTGTCGTAGTTAACCTGTGGGACGTGGGACGTTTTCAGACGACTTATGCCTTCTGCGTATTACAACTTCCCAATGCGTCTACGGAAAGAACTCTCCGGACAGCCTTAAACAGAGTCATAATTAAGAGTACCGATACTATTTGCGCCGGCTAAGCCCATATGTTATTTAGCCAACCTTAAACAATCTATTTATAATATTTTTTTTTTAAAAAAATTTCATACACTTATTTATCCAAGTGTATTTAACATATTAACTAAGTTTTACTATTTTTGGATATGTGTATATATTTTGTAGAGTTTTTGTAATATAGATATTTTAATTAATACATATGTATTAAATGTTTAAAAATATTAAAAAATATATACACATATTCAAAAATGGTAAAACTTGATTTATATGTTAAATATACTTAAATAAACAAGTGTATGAAGAAAAAATAAAAAAAGTTGTAAATGAATTTTTTGAGATGAACTAAGAAAAACGTTTGCTTAACCCGGGCTAACAAGATCATTATTTTATAAGTAATGATACACGAACATTTCCAACATGAAGATATGGTCAATATGCAGGCATGCAATGATTTGATTAATTAAGAGGGCTTTTTATTTAATTTTACAAAAATATCTTTATTTTATTTTATTTATTCTTGCAATAATAATATCATGGTTATGACTACAACATAATTTCTTACACAAGGGCACCTTTTTATAATCAAAAGCAGCTAAAAGTTATTTTACTTGCATTCGAGAACAACCATACATTGACTTATATTTTTTAAAATTTTAAGGGTTACAATGACCTACATTTTTAAAAATTTTAAGGGTTTTCTTAATTTTCAAAACTTTAGGGGGGTGGGTAATTGCGCCCTCAGCTCCACGTCGCTCGGAGACTCTTGCAACCAAGATTTTTATTATTTATAATTGAATTTGAAACCTTGCCAGTAAGAGTTTCTATCTTACTGCTGGTCCCAAGCCCGGGGAAAAAGCGAGGGTTGGCATGTCAGGCTGGCAGCCGGTGCCATTAAAAATCACCGCCACATCTCTTATGGATTCTGAAAATATATTAAAAATTGTTAATGCTAGGGCGTCCCCTGTAAGCGACGCGCTGCAGCGGAGCCCGGCTATAGTGAGAAATTAGCAAGGGTTGCTAGGGCGTTTCCCCAGAAGCGACGCGCTACATCGGAGCCCGGATGTAGTGAGAAATGGGCAAGGGTTGCTAGGGCGTCCCCCCGGAAGCGACGCGCCACAACAACGTCCTGTTGTGACGAAAAATCAACAAAGGTTCCTATGTCTTTATGGACGTGGTTTAGGGAAAAAAGGTGATATCAAAACGTAAGGTCCGTTTTGCTTCGTGGAATGTTGGAATTCTTTCAGGGAAAAGTATGGAAGTAGTAGATGTTATGAGAAGGAGAAAAATTAATATAACATGCCTTCAAGAGACTAGGTGGAAAGGAGAGAAGGCTAAAGAGATTAATAGATTCAAATTATGGTATATAGGAAAGGATGATAATAGAAATGGTGTAGGGATAATAGTAGATAACAATTTCATAAATAAAGTTGTAGATGTCAATAGAATAAATGATAGAATTATTCAAATAAAACTTGTATTAGGTGCAAAGGTTTTAAATGTGATTAGTGCTTATGCACCACAAGTAGGATTAGATGATAGAATCAAGAAACAATTTTGGGATGACTTAGATAGTACTATGCAAAGAACATCTAACCAAGAAAAAGTTGTGATAGGTGGAGATTTAAATGGACATGTAGGAAAAGAGAAGGTAGGATATGAGAGAAGTCATGGAGGCTTCGGCTTTGGAATAAGGAACAAAATGGGGAATGCCATTTTGGGATTTGGTTATAGCAAATACCTTATTTCAAAAATGAGATGAACACTTAATAACTTTTAAGAGTGGGACCAATTCTAGCCAAATAGATTTCTTTCTTATAAGAAAATTGGATAGATCCCTTTGTATAAATTGTAAAGTTATCCCAGGTGAGAGCTTAGCTATGCAACATAGATTATTAGTGATGGATATATATACACAAAAAGAGTCAACAAAAACTAAAGGCAATGTAATTCCAAAAATTAAATGGTGGAATTTAAAAGGAAACAACATAGAACTTTTTAGAAAAAGAATGATAGAGGAAGTAAAATGGGACACACAAGAAGATGGAGTAGAATCGATGTGGGATAAAATGGCAACTAACATAAAAGAAGTAGGACAAAGTATTGTAGGTGTATATAAAAATCGTAGATCCTCACATAGAGAAACTTGGTGGTGGAATGAAGATGTTCAAAAAACTATAAATGATAAACAAGAAAAGTTTAAAACATGGCAGGAAAATAAAAATGATACAAACTTACAACAATACAAACTATCAAAAAAAGCTACTAAAAAGATTATTAGTGATGCTAAACACAAAGCTTATGAGAACCTATATAACAGATTAGGAACTAGACAAGGTGAAAATGATATTTTTAAGTTGGCTAAATTAAGAGAAAATAAGGGCAAAGATTTAACACATATTAGATGTATTAAAAGTGAGGACCAAAGAGTTCTAGTCAAAGATGATAATATTAAGGAAAGATGGAAAACTTATTTTTATAGTTTACTAAATGATACCCCACACGAACAATTAACATTAGATGTTAGTCTAAATAGGGAAGAAAATAGGAATATCAGTTATTTCACAAAAATTCGAATATCTGAAGTAAAGGAAGCTTTAAGGAAAATGAAAATAGGAAAAGCTTTAGGCCCAGATAATATACCAATTGAGGCATGGAAGTGCATGGGAGATGTAGGTGCAACATGGTTAACAAATTTTTTTAATAAGATTATAAAAACGAAGTTAATGCCAAGTGAATGGAGGAAAAACATTATAGTTCCAATTTATAAAAATAAGGAAGATATTCAAAATTGTGAAAATTATCGTGGAATAAAATTAATGAGTCATACTATGAAATTATGGGAAAGAGTAATTGAACATAGACTAAGACGGGAAACTAATATATCTGAAAATCAATTTGGTTTTATGCCAGGAAGATCAACTATTGAAGCTATTTTCTTACTTAGACAACTATTTGAAAAGTATAGGGAGAAGAAAAAGAACTTATACATGATTTTTATTGATTTAGAAAAAGCTTATGATCGAGTACCAAGGAAGTTAATATGGCAAGTGATGAGAAAAAAAGGAATTAATGACAGATACATTGATATTATTAAAGATATGTATGAGGGGGCTGTTACAAATGTGAGAACCATTAGTGGAGATACTAATGTCTTCCCAGTTAAAATAGGTTTACATCAAGCCTCAACCTTGAGTCCTTACCTTTTTACCTTAGTAATAGATGAAATTACTAGACATCTCCAAGAAGAAGTACCTTGGTGTATGTTATTTGCAGATGACATTGTTCTAATAGATGAAACTAAAGAAGGACTAAATTTAAAATTGAATAGGTGGGTAGATGCTTTAGAATCTAATGGTTTTAGAATTATTTGCACAAAAACTGAATATATGAAATGCAATTTTAATAATAGTGAGAACCCGGATGAGGAACCAATTAAGATTTTAGATCAAGCAGTAACAAGAACTAATCACTTTCGGTACTTAGGATCAATAGTTCAAGAGAACGGGGAAATCGAGAAAGATATAATACATAGAATTCAAGCAGGATGGAAGAAATGGAGAAGTGCGTCAGGAATTTTATGTGACCGTCGAGTCCCAGTCAAATTAAAAGGAAAATTTTATAAGACTGCGATTAGACCTGCTATGTTTTATGGGGCAGAATGTTGGGCAGTTAAAGAGCAACATATACAAAAAATGAGCGTAGCGGAAATGAGAATGTTAAGGTGGATAGTGGTAAAACAAGAAAAGATAAAATTAGGAATGAAATAATTCGAGAAAACTTAAAAGTGAGACCAATTTATGATAAAATGAGAGAAAATAGATTAAGATGGTTTGATCATGTTAAAAGGAGGCCTGAAGTCGCACCGGTTAGGAAAACAGAGTTTATCCAAGTAGAAGGTGGTAGGAGAATGAGAGGAAGACCCAAAAAAATATGGATGGAAGTAATTAAACAAGATTTAAAAAAATTACAAATTACTGAAAATTTAGTCTTAAATCGCCAAGAATGGCGTAACAGAATCCATGCAGCCGACCCCACATAGGTGGGAAATGGCTTATGATGATGATGATGATAATTGAATTTGAACATTGCATTGAATATTACTTTTGCTATATTTGATGTAACAAAGTGGTTGCATTTATGTATCACTTAGAAACAATCAAGTATTTGTAGCCGAAAGTATTGATCTTTTTATAACGATTTGAAATTTAGTGATTTCAAACTGGTCTAAAAACATATTTTCATTTTTTTAATTTTTTTATAAACATGTTAATCTAGTTATGTTTAATCTATAATGTATTTATTCTAAAGTTTTAAATACAGGGGCATTCAAATCATTTTAAATTAAAAATGATTTTAATGTTCCTGTATTTAAAAATTCAAAATAAATATATATATACATACTCAAAAATGGTAAAACTTGATTTATAGATTAAATATAACTAGATTAACATGTCCATAAAAAGAATTTTCAAAAAAAATCTTTTTAGACCGATCTAAAAAGATCATTTGGCAAATATCAATTGCAGCTAAATTCGTAATACATGTAGTTGTCTATATTATATGTTAAATAAAATTTTTTATGTTATATGAGTATTCATGCTTTCACCGCAAGTACACGAGTCGTAGATTGTAGGATATAAATTATCGATTCACAAGGAATTTGAGACTTAAAAAGTCGCTTTGAAACACTTTTATTAAATATCAAGAAAATAAAGTGATATAAAAAAATAGAAAAGTGGAAAGAGATAATAAAATTTAGAATCAAATATTATGAAGCAGAGATGAGAGTACCTAGGACTAGGGTTTCACATGCATCTTTTGTAACAGGTAGTGGTATGATTATTTAATTTGGATATTATATGTTAAAGGAGAACAAACTCTGATATATCCTTGCACATTCTCTCCAAACCTACAAGGCGTAACCTCAATTTATTCTTAACCACATATTCTTATGGGATTAAGTCAATTAGGATTCATTAAGTTTTGCTATTGTTCATGGATTTCTTAAGGTCATCATACCTATTCTCATGGTCTTAGATTTCCAAGTTCAATATCTTTATTGTTGTATATTAGATTTCTATCTCTCGGTTCTATCACTTAATATATATGAAATTATTGCCAAAGTAGGAGCTCCAACACTAGGCAAACATTAAATCACAAGATATTAAATTAATAACAATATTCATCATAAAAAAAATTTGAAATCACACACCAAGCTACATTGTACACATGCTACATCTTAAATTCTAGATTAAGGATTTAGCTAAACATGTTTAAGTTCAAAATAAAATTAAAATTGAAATCCATTTTAAATAAGACAATTAAAGTAAAAGGGAAAGAGGAGAAAAAATCTTATTGGTTGGAAGCCCCGATGGTGCATTGGCCGGTCCATGCAACTCGCTGCCTTACTTCTAGCCACATGCTCTTTGCTTCGTCTCCACCCTTTGCTCTCTTTCTCACTCTGAATTTTCTCCGCTGCATTTTTCTACACTCTAAATTCCCCTATAGCTGCCGTCCATATTCCCTTGATATAGTTTCTGAAACTGCTTCAAACCACAGCATACGCAATTTGCATACACTGCATGAAATATATGGCTAAAAAAAAAGCAATTGTTATTGCAGGAGGACTGTTGACGTAGTTGCTGAAAATTCCGTCTTTTGCTTGAATGGATGGCTGAAATTTGATGAGCCTGGATAGCTTGAATGACTAGGCAACTTGGACGATTATAAGGCTGAATAATTGGACGGCTCTGGACGCAATTAATCAAAGCATTGCTGCTTTACATGGCTTGTGGAAGGATGAACGTAAAAAATAATGCATGGGTTACCGGTCAGTGGACGTAAATTGCTTGGCTTGGAAATAGGCATTTGGGCGGTGAGGATCTCAACGGTGGCATGCTGCTTTTGCTTGTGGGGCCCACTGGATTTTTTAGATCACAAACAGACGGCTAGGATCGATAGATCTGGGCGGTCAAAAAATCTGGACGGTACGTCATGGTTGGAATTCATGCACAGGTGGACAGCTGTTAAACATAAAAATATGGACGGCTTGGGGACCTAGAAAAATTGATCATTTGATTTCATTTGATCACTTTAGTTGTTGTAGTTTCGTTTGATCATTTAAAAATGCATTTCTTATTTTTACTCTTTAGTTGTAAGAAAACGAGAGGAATTCCAATGTAATTTCAAGCCAAAAAGAGGATAAAATGAGAAAAATTACTTGAAGCAGTCAAAAGAGCAATGTTATCTCCAGCCTACCTGAGTCCGCAGCCATGAGTCTGGAGGTCGCAACCACAAAGTCCATCACCTTAGAAGAATTTGCATCGCCACTGTCTAGTTTGGTGGAGGCCGTAGCCACGAAGGCATGCGTGTGGAATTTTCCACATGCGAGAGCTCCAATTGCTAAGGGGTATAAATACCTCATTTAGGGTTTCAAAAAAGGGGAGGCTAGGATTCGTGGGAGCAGCCACAAGTGGAGAAAAAGAAGGATTTCAAGCCAAGGAAGATCTTGAAGTGAAGATTTAACTTGGATGATGGAAACCAGCAAGTTTCATCTCATCTTTCTCTTTTCCTACATATTTTTCTTCTTCTCCTTTGTCGGGATGTATCTAAACATAGTTTTTATGGGACTTGATTTCATGTTTATGGGCTAAACTCCAAGAGATGGGAGATTGAGATGATTCAACTCTTAAACTATGTTATTTTGGTTTCTTATGGTTTAAATATGATTATTTAGTTGTAGTAAACTTGCGATATGTGCTTTACCTATACATGTGGTGTTTAATATTTTTTACAAGTCTAGCTACCTTGTAAGATGATCTATTCTCTAGATTCATGCTCGGAAAAGATGATTCTAGCTAAGATTCACATGTATGGCACAAGTTTCTAATCCTAGTAGGGTGGAGTGTTAAAAGGGTAAGAATATACCATGTAACCCTATGTAATCTTAAGTAGGTTATGAGCTAATCAATCCCACCATACTTATTTGCATGGGAACATAGCAATAGGGTGTGGTGGGATTAGGTTTATACACGTTAGAAGGTGCATATAAATATATATAAACTTAGGTTACTAAATCCCTACACCACCGATTGAAATGGAGTCAAATTAATATAGTTTAGAGTCAAAGAACCTTAAGAATTCCTACTCATTTTTGCACAATCCACTAGCCCTTGCTCGTTTTATTTGCTATTAACATTAATTTTCTGTTAAATCCATCAATTAAACTCTTTACCCATCAAAGGCAATTGAATTTTCGAGATATAGCTAGTTTAATCTAGTCCTCGTGGGATTGACACTCTATTCGCACATTATTACTTGCACGAAATGTATACTTGCTTTTAGAATGAGCAATTTAATTAAGTATATACACGGCTCGTCACTATACACATATCCAATTTGGATGAAAATTGATATGCTAAGAAAAGAAACAATTCTAAATACAATTGGTGGATTAAATATGCATTTCGTGATCATGTGAGGCCATTTTGAGAATTTACATGATCTAGAATATTTCTCAATATATATAAGAATAGTATGTAGCATAATGAGTTGTATGCATACAACATTTGTAATCATTCATGTTCTTGTAGTATTGTCATATTAGGACACCGCAATCCACTAACAGTACTTATACTGGGAGCAAAATGAAAGCAAGGGTATTGTTGTAATTTTATATTGTGAGAAGAAATGGCTAAGAATATGTATATATGTATAGTTTTAGGATTTGTCAAAAGTGTATCAATTTGTATAGAAAAATCTGATTCAATATGTTCAACTTTTATATTATTCGATAAAACTATATGGATGGTTGATGTTAACTATGTTAACTAAACTCCAAATGGACATACTACTCTCTCTTAATAACTATGATATATATTTTTAATTAATAAATTTACATTAATTTTTAGTTTAATTATTTTATTTTTTAATCAAATTCAATTAGTTTTAATCCTTGTAATCTCTTTTAACTGCTTTTAGTTGCCTTTAACCACTTATAATTTCCTTTAATCACTTCAATTTATTTTACTAAATTTTAATCATCTTTAATCTTATTTAATCAAGTCTAATTACTTTTAATCACATTTAATCAATTTTAATAATCTTTAATCACTTTTAATGGCATTTAACCAATTTTAATCATCTTTAACCACTTTTTCGCTATTTTAATCACTTTTGATTGACTTTACTTGGATTTATCATTTCAAATTAATTTTTTATCACTTTTAATCGTACCAATCAATTTTAATCACATTTAACTACTTTTAAGTGCCTTTAAAAACTTTTATAATCTTTAATCACTTCTAATTACCTTTAAGCCAATTTAATTTAAAATGACTTCGTTGACTAATTTATTGTGATAACTGATTGTCTATTAAAATCATTTATGTTAAGATCACATAATGCAAAAAATTTCACTCGACATAATTTTTCACATTTAAACTAAATAAATAGTTTTAACTGTTGGTTCTGTTAATTTGGCTAAACCCAAGAGGGAAGAAGAGAATTAGGTTAATATTTCTTCTATAACTAAATGCAAATCCTATTATGCTTAATCCCCAATGATGAAATAATTTAGACCTAGAGAGAATGAATGTATGCATTAAGGTAAATGAAAATGAGAAACACACAACCAACCACACATTGTAGGCACATGATTATTGTATTAGTTTGGAAAACACACCTGCTGAACTTTTTGAAACACATATTCATTGTGTCTTGGGTTCCAATATTGTATTACATACAATTTAAATCAACTGCTCTCTTCTAGATTCTAGCTGTAAGGGGTGTAGCATAACTTACGTAAGTAATTATTAAGCGTCACTCCAACTAATGTTCGCTTCAATCTCTTCTTGAATTTAATCTCCAATATCAACTCAAGAAATAAAAAATAAAAGTTTTAAATGAAAGAAATCTACTCATTGTAGTTACATAGGGGAGTAGAGGGCAGAAAGCTTATATCGGTTAGTGGTAGTAAAAGATTATCAATGATCGCTTCAATTCAAGATAGTGCACAAAAGCGTCAAAGATTCATGTAGAACACTTGAATGTTTGAGAGAAGAAGGTGTGGGCTTAATAAGTGCTCTAACTAACCCATCTTACTCTTTAATATGTTACTTTTATACTTGGAGAAAAGTTATGGTTATTTTCTTGGTAGATGGAGTACATTTAATGCTCTAACATTCAAATTTATTGAACTTTTGGAGTTGAGATCACTTTTAAGATTGATCTCATTTTTTGATCTCCTTGAGGTTGATGTTGAGATTGATGATACTATCAATCTCATGCCAAATTTTAAATCTCAACGACTATATCCTTTTTGATTGCTAAAATTGATTTCTTAAGATCGATCTCATAATTGAGATTAGCGTCACCCTTGAACTTCATTCCTTGAACTTCACATTTTCTATACTTGTTACCTAAGAATGATATTGGAATTGATCTTATGAGGTCATTCTCAAAATCTAATGTAAATTCAACGATATTGGAATTGTTCTTATGAGGTCATTCTCAAAATCTAATGTAAATTCTAAATGTTTTCTTTGAACTTAAAGTCTTGTTTAATATCAGTGTTATTATGGATTCTTTCATGAAGCTTCAAATAATCTTTCTCATCATGTTTTCATTCTCAATCAACTTTGGCAATTACATGGAACCTTGATGTAACTCGATATGTGCTCTGTACTTGAAACCCTAAGTCCAATCTTTGCATGTGTGACATCTTTACTTTGTTGGAGTTTGATTATGCACATTCTTCCTCTGTTTGATTTGTGCATGTTCTTCACATAATGAGTCAATTTAATTTTAAATACTTCATAATTGCACAAGCAATGGAGAATAATCTTTGGAAAAAGCATGTGCCCGAGCATTAAGGTTTGCCATGCTAAAATGAGAGGGGACTATATAGGGTATGTTGCTGGTCATACAAAACAAAAGATTCCAAAATTCTTGTTGTAAATTCTCTTACCTAATTCTTAATTGATCTTTTTTAGCATGGAGGTTATGCAAAGATGCCATGACATCATACTTGAGAAAATTCATGATATCTACAATAGTGGGCATGGTAGATGTGGATGCATGATGTAAGGCATATAATGATGCATAAGATGCATGAGGGCTAGGATTGTATGGTATTTGCTCCCCCTAAACACTAGCATCGTCTCCCTTCTCCATAAACTCGGCTCCACCTAATCCTTAGACATCCTCCTAGCCTTGGTCTTTTTAAGCCCTCTTGATCTCTTCTCTCTTCAACAGGCACACAATGTCGTCTAGCATCTTTCTCATTTTTGAATCCAACAAGAACAATATGCATCCTCCGAACCAATACTTTGTCTTTTCAAAGGTAATAAAAGGCTCACCATCAAGAGGTATCTCAAAATGTCGTAGGTCTACATGATCCACATCCCATTAGACTATACTCTCTCTTCACTTGTGTTTATTTGCTTCCAAAACTTACAAAAAGGCTAACGAAGAGCAATACACTTGCAGTTCGCAAATTTTCACAGTATTCTTGCCTCTCAGTTATTTATATTGGTAGTGCCTCCCACCTTAGAATAAATCCAATGAGCTACGAGTAACCTTCCAACCTGATTTTACACTACCATATCCATTGCCTTCATGAATTTTGCTCCTTTATTGTACTTCTTTTGCTCACAATGAGAATTGAAGATCTCATGGAAAGTTATCTTGTGGTTATCATTCTCTAACATAAGGGAACATGAAAGATATGCTTTAAGAGAGCAACTACCTGTTGAATATCTTTTCCGAAATCAATCAATTGTCTCTCAATGAAGGTTCTTTTGTATTTTGCATCCCAACCATAATAGAATTGCAAAGTGAGATCCTAGTAGTTCAATCCACCCTTGGCGGGCAATCATATTAGGGATGTCAAATCCATACTTTATGAAGAAACCAAAATCTATTATCTTAGGAGGGAATGCATCATTAAAAGCTAAGTGTTTGTAGAATTTCTTAAATTGGTTTTTGCTTTTTAGGTTTTTCTCCAACATAGAAATAATTCTTCTTTTCCCTTACCTTTAGGTTGACCACTAGTGGTACTTTCATCATTGTTTATGTTATACAGAAGCTTAAAATCTGGACTAGATTATTTTTGCTCACTCCCATCCTCAATACTAGTTCTAAATCTCTGAGGTTCACTTGAAGATGGAGAAGAGCTAGAGTTCCATTAAGGATTCTTCTCTTCTTGTTGAGGTGGAGAGGAAGAAGAGTGGTTAGTGTTGAAAACCCAACAGGATTATGGAGAGCTTGTAGCTTGTGAGGGGTAGGACTCGACTTTCCTTCCTTGTGCTTTTAGCTCTCTTGCCTCTTGCCTTCTCTTTCGGGCTTGCTCAATAATCCTTATCTTTGTCTAAGATTGGGTACAAGGAGGAGTGGTGGAGGACATATGTTTTCTTTGTGCTATGCAAGACGTGGGTTTGCTAACAACTTTCTTCTACCATAATGTAAAGGATGATGAAATGAGAAGGATTTGAGGCCTTGAACTCAATTTAGGAAGAATGGGGGTTTACTTTTAGGTCACTGTATCGAAGTAGACAAGAGATAAAATGAGAGCACGGTCGATGCGTCATTGGGTTTTAACCAGGTTTCAATAGCGAGATCAATTTACTCATAAAACCAATATTGCAACATCAATTTTGGAAGTAGGATTGATATCAAATAGAAGATCGATTTTGACCTTTGAAATTAGTCTTGTGAGATTGATGTCACTAATGAAATCAATTTTACTGTAAATGCAATTCTACAAGATGAAAAATGTTATGCAATGCTTATAATAATATTGTGCTTTGTCCAAACTTTTTAAGTCAAAAATCCATTCACCCAATAAATTATGCTCTCTCAAGGTTTTATGCATATGCTAAATAAGGGCAAATAGTTTCACACATTCCAATTCATTCATTTCTCAACAAAGTAATTGTTAACCACAATAGCATATTCACAGTAGGACATGTGATAATGCATGATCCTAGTTAGTCTGGCCAATTATTCTTATCTAGCTTTTAATTTATAAAATTGTTCTATATGAAGAGACATAGTGAAATATCCACTAATCGGTTATTGGTGGTAGCATACATCTTATGATTCTACATCCTCTCTAATAAAGAAATATCTAATACCAATATATTTAATCCATTAATGTAATACTAAAATTTTCGTCAAGGATATCGTACTTGTATTTTCACATATAATCGGAATACTATCGTAACTCAATCCACAGTCATATAGTTATAGTTTCATTCATAAATGTTGAGAACAACAACTTCTGATAGCTATGTCTCTACCTCTTTTGTAGAAAGTAGTTTATTTTCTTAAAAATCAAAATACAAGAATATTTTTAAGAAATTGACATGTTCTACATATGTTTTTTTGTCTACTTTGTATCTAGAAAGTTGGCATCAGAATATCTAATTAAATCAAATGATAATTCCCTTGGATACCACAAGCTAAGATTTTGAGTTCCAATAAGATATTTAAACATTCTTTTCATTAGAGCCATGTGTGACTCTTTAGAACTTTACTAAAATCTAGTACACATGCATACACTAAATAATATGTCTGGTCAAGATATGGGCAAATATAAAAGTGATCTAATCATTAAACAGTAAATACATTGATTAACCATTTTACCTTTCTCATCTTTCTCTATGTTAATGGAAGAACTTATCGGTGTGCAAATTCTTTGCATTCTTTTATCACAAACTCCTTAAACATTTTCTGAATGTACTTAGATTGAATCAAGTAGATGTTATATTTACTTTGCTCAATTTGTAGTCTAAGAAAGAAGTTTAATTTGACCATCATGCTCATCTCAAATTCGACTTGCATTAGTTTAGAAAATTCTTTGCCAAGACTCTCATTCATAGCACTAAAGATTATATCATCTATACAATTTTGCATAACAAAATATCATGGTTCTCAACCTTACTGAACAAATTTGTATTAACTTTTTTTTTATATAAAATGACGATCAATCAAGAACTTGCTTAGTCTTTCATACAATACTCTTAAAGCTTACTTTAGTCCATATAGGGCTTTAGCTAACTTGTATACATGATTTGGTTGACCATCACTTTCAAAATTAGAAAGTAATATACAACTCTTCACTAAGGTAGCCATTTAGAAAAGCACTTTTGACATCCATTTGGAATAACATAGGGCATATGATTCTTGAAAGTTTATTTCTTCTTATTTTGAATACTTTTTAGCTACTAGTCTTGCTTTATTTCAAATATCCAATCTACTCTCATTAAGCTTGTTCTGAAAGATCCATATGGTTTCAATAATTGGGTGGTCCTTTGGCCTAAAAATAAGTTGTCACACTTTTTCTTTTCAAATTAACTTAGCCCTTCTTGTATGACTATTATTCAAATCTCATTATGAAGCTCATTATCAATAAAGTTTAGCTTAATTTCAAGATAAATAAAAAATGACCACATACATTGTACCTTAATCTCATAATTCTCACATCTTCATAGATGTCTTAAATCACTTGATCTCTAGAGTGATCATGCTTGAATTTCAAATTTGTAGGGATTTGCAGAAAATAGTACCTTTACTCACTATTTGTTATGACTCTTCTTGGCTTCATTCACTTTGTTTTGCATTTCTCCCTTTGTTCTCCACTTGCATTTCTTTGAGCTTCTTTGTTGCATCCTCTACATTACTTGATTACTTTTCCATCTAGAGGTTAAAAAAATCTCAATAAAGGTAATGTTAATGGACTCTGCGACTACTTGAGTCCTCTCTTGTTAAAAACTCTATAATCCTTACTATTTGTTGACTACCTAAGAAAGTTAACCTTATCTCTCTTTGCATCTAATTTTTAAAAGTTATCTTTGTCACTAATATTCAACACATATCATATGAAGCCAAAGAATGAAAATATATATTATTTAGTTTCTTTTCCTTCCATCGTTCTTATAATGTCTTCTTAAAGATGACTCTACATTTATACAGTTTAACATGTGGCTGTTGGTCCCGAGTTTATGGCAATTACCCAAGAGCGAATAGGTGAATTGGGTATTTTAAAATTCTTTGCTTAAACAGAATATTTTTTCCTTTTGTGGAATTAATCCCCTCAGTGAAACAAACAGAAAGATGGAGAGAAATAAAGCAGTAAAACACAAACAATCAAGCCACTCTAAGAGATAAAGATATATAGTGGTTCGGGCAACCTTTCCTACTCTACGCTTCCAAGCACACACCCGTTGTAGCTTGGGTTCCACTATTGTATTTCCTATAAACTAGAGTAGCAGCTCTCTTCTAGATTCCAGCTCTAGGGGGTTTGTACAAATTCAGTACAAGTAGGTGACGAGTCTCCCTCCAGTCACACACTACTTTGCTTTCACTTGGTTTCGATTTCCAATATCAAACTAAGTAGGAAAAACAAATAATCAATAAAAAAATATCCACGCTTTACAAATTCGTGTAAGCAGTTTTCAGCACTTAGAAGAACTTGTAGAGGCAGTAGTAAATATAGCAGTGCAACTTTAAGCAGATTTAAAGCACAGTTCTTCTTCAATCTTCTTGTAGACCAACTTAAATGCAAGAGAGAGTGGAAAGTGAGCTCAATCAATGTTTCTCTAACCACATTCACGTTCCCTTGAAACTCCTTAAGTAATGGGAAGTAAATTCGAACGTTTGATGGTAGGTGGCGCGCATTAAATGCGCCAACGTCCGAATATTTTTCGACCATTGCGAACAAAGTAGCATTTGGAGTCGACTTAGTATGCAACTTCGTCCAAGTCGCATGGTGGAGTCGACTTTGGTTGCAACTTTGGTCTTCGGCTTCCACTTCCAAGTTCTAGCTT
This sequence comes from Annona cherimola, assembly GCA_030490835.1. Classification (NCBI taxonomy): domain Eukaryota; kingdom Viridiplantae; phylum Streptophyta; class Magnoliopsida; order Magnoliales; family Annonaceae; genus Annona; species Annona cherimola. The sequence continues at coordinate 56,710,990 of CM059973.1, read as the reverse complement.
CAGGTCGACTTAGTCTCGAACTTGACCCAAGTCGCAGGTGGAGTCAACTTCGGATGTGACTTCACCGGCCATTTGATTATCTTGGAACTTTGAAGACTTGCAAGTGATCTTAATGTTGTATATTTTCTTTTCTTGTTTTGTTCTTCATTAAATTGTCCTTGATATGCATTGTTTTGCTTAAAAACTAAGCAATGTACTCTTCTCTTGAGAAGTTCTTCCTTGTGGCCTTGATTCATGATGATTGTCCTTCTTGATCTTGTTGACCAAACTTCAATATAGTGTTTCTGGATTATTAAGAGATAGCCACATGCTTAAGTCGCACTCTTGGGTTGACTTGGACTTCGACTTTACCCAAGTCGCATGCTCAAGTCAACTTGAGATGCGACTTCACTTAAGTCGCATTGTGGAGTCGACTTGGAAAGCGACTTGACTCTGAGAACTCGAAGTGTTCAGCAAGGCTATACTCAAGTCGCATCTGGAGTCGACTTGGGTTTGCGACTTTACCTAAGTCGCAAGTGGAGTCGACTTCGACTACGAATTCACTTGTCTCCGAGTCCCAATTTCAGCTCTGTCGAATGTAATGCACTTGAAGTCGATTTGGAAATCGACTTGACCTAAGTCGATGACTGAGTCGACTTGGGATTGCGACTTGACCTGATATCTTTTGAACCTTGAATTTTTAACATTTGAAACACTTAACAAACTCATTAGTGCTTAATTAATTCTCAAATTGATTTGTTAATCATTAAAACATGGATTATGCTTAATTTGCCTTGAATTCCAACAATATCCCCCTTTTTGATGATTGACAAAACCAATTTGAGATAGACCTTTCATTTTCTTTCATAAATGATATGTTATATTTTGTTTTGTCATTTAGAATAGTCATGCTGTTTTGATCTCTCAAGATTTTTATATCATTGCATATCATGTGATTATATTCATTCCAAATCAACAATTTGCACATAAAGAGATCAAAGTCATGTCGTTCTCAAACAGTTTCATACCAATCATACTATCATGTCATTCATACGATCATGTTATACAAGATGATTCAAAAAAAGAAAGTGACATACATGTTACCCAATCCCAAAAATTCTAAAACCTAACCCCTAATCTCTAATCTCTCTTCCCCTTTTTGTCAATGTATCAAAAGAAAATATAAGGAAAATGGGATTTGTGGAATTGAAATGTGGTGATAGGGTAGGTGGTTGGGTAGGATAGTGGAATGGGTCAGGTGCAAGCCGATGAAAATGGAGACGAGGGAGCCTGAATGGTGGGTTCAGCTCTCACAGACTCGCCCCGATATGGATCAAAATCGGGGAGGCTTGGGATAGGACGGCTACGACTGCTTCTCGAGGCTAATCTGTACTTGATGACCCTTAATTCCCGATCCATCCTATCCTGGCGACCATGCATTTCCATCAGCACCGTATGAATGGACCCCAACTGCTGGGTGGCCCGATCCTTCATCTGATTGAGATACTCCAGAATGGCATGGGAAGAAGCAGATCTATCTAGGGATCTAGCATGGTGAGCAGGAGCCTGTGATCGGTGCGGGGAGCAGGATCCATGCAACTGGGGTGACTCGAGAACTGCAGGAGTAGGAGGTGGTGATGAAACTGACTCGTGGCATGGTAAGTCCTCCCCCTCAGAACGAGCTTCCCTGGCTTCGGGTTGTTCTTGAAATGCATTTTACATTCTTTCCTGTTGCCTTTCAGTCTTAAATTCTTCTAGGTTTATCTTCATACAGGTCAGGAGGGCCTGGTTGATGACATTCGTCGGTTTTAGAACCTCAAACGGTTCCCCATCCAGGTCAACTCCATAATGTGGCATAATCTTAGTAATCCACGTCCCATATGGTAGAACACCTCGTGGATTCTCTTTCTTATGTTCTAGGGCCTCCAAAAATAAGCTAGGAAGACTTACCTTGACCCTGTTAGCCACTTTCCACAAGATTTCAGCTTCTTGTGGATTCAGTTGATTTCGGTCGCCACCCTTTGGATAAATGCAATGGGCAATCAATAGCCTCAGAACTCTCAGCCTTAGTAATAAGTCCATATAGTGCAAGAATTTAATTCCTGGATGATACTGGTTGTACATTTATGTGAGAGATAGGTCTTCGGGAATTAGTTGATTCTCATCTGGTACTCTTAAGATGCCGCCTATCCTGTCAGTGGCATTTCTTCTGCAAATCCCATGTGTTAATCCCAAATTTATCTCAACCCCCTTTACATAAGTGTTGAAATATTCTTAATCTTACAAATAATAGAATAGTCTGGTTAAGTCTGGATATACCCTATCATCCTCCTTGAGCAGACCCGTCCAACCTTGAAAATGTAGAAGCTCTTCTATCCCAAATTCATATTCACTTAAAAACTTAAAATCAATGATCGTTGGGACAAAAATCTTCCATTCATAGAAATGGCTATAGAACCAACTATGTTGTCGTTTGATTCTAAAGTAATCTGTAGGCATTTTCAGAACTTGACCTCTCTGAGTGGGTGTTCCTTTCCTATTTACACCCACTTCAGTCCCACTACTCGATTCCTTATTTATATTTTCTTCTCTGGGAGCGGATATGGAGGGATTACCTTCGTGGAACCGTACCTATCTCCCAAAGGATGCTAGGGTTTCTTCCCGGACCTGCTTGGATGGAGTCCGTTGCTGTGATGGCACTCCCTCGCCGATATTAGATTGTGATGGTCTTGAAACCGAAAGTTTGGTGGGTTTTGAAATGGCTTTTGGGTGCCATGGATGTGGGTTAATGGATTCTAGATGTAGCAAATAGGGAGATGGATGATTCTCAGGGGATTATGAGGGAGGCAAGAACTTGAGAGAGGGACAAAGAGAACTTGAGAGAAATGGAAGATTTTGAGAGGATTTGAAAGAAAAATGTGAAGAGAAAAGAAATGATGCTAGTGCTCCCACCTTTGTGCGAGACAACGCAAACTTCGTGCTGGAGTCGACTTAAGCCCTAGCCGAAGTCGACTCCACACTGACTTGGGCTGGTCAGAGTAGACTTGGCTCCATCGACTTGGGATTCTATTTGCTGTCTAATTCGCTCTCCTATCTAGATTTAACATATCATGTTTCTGATCAATGTCAATCATACCCATATCATTCCTAATTTTTGTAAAATGGTTCTTTTGCCAAATGTTTGGTGAAAATATTTACAATTTGGTCCTCAATTTTAACATACTCTAAACAAATATCATGATTTTCAACTCGTTCCCTAATAAAATGATGTCTCACATCTATGTGCTTAGTTCTAGAATGCAATACAGGATTTTTTATCAAACAAATTGCGTTGGTATTATCACATCTAATTAGAATATCCTTATAATCAATACTATAATCTATAAGTTGTTGTTTCATCTAAAGTAGTTGGGCATAATAGCTCCCAGCGGCAATATATTCGTCTTCTGCAGTAAATAGAGCAACACTAATTTGTTTTCTTGAAAACCATGAAAACAATATGTTTTCAAGAAACCAATATATTCTACTAGTACTCTTTCTATCTACTTTGTAACCGGCAAAGTCCATATCCAAGTAGCCAATTAGATCAAATGTTAAACCCTTTGGATATCATAATCCTAGATTAATAGTATTAATTAAATATTTGAAAATTCTTTTTACTGTTATTAAATGTGATTCTTTTGGACAAGATTGGAATCTTGAACACATACAAACGCTAAACAAAATATCTGGTCTAGAAGAAGTCATATATAACAAATATCCTATCATGCTTCTGTATAATTTTTGTTCAATAGATTTACCTTTTTCATCATTGTCGATCTTGATGGTGGAATTCATGGGTGTGTTTGCTCCTCTGCTATTTTGTATTCCGAACTTCTTTAGCATCTTCTTGATGTATTTTGACTGGTTTATAAAAATTTCTTTGGGTAGTTGCTTAATTTGCAGTCCAAAGAAGAAGTTTAGCTCACCTATCATGCTCATTTCGAACTCACTTTGCATAATCTCTGAAAATTCTTAGCACAAAGTTTCATTAGTAGCACCGAATATTATATCATTCACATAAATTTAAACAATTAAAATATTTCTATCCTTACATTTGATAAATAATGTTGTATCAAGTTTTTCTCTTTGAAAGTCATGATCAATCAAAATCTTGCTTAATCTTTCATACCAAGCTCTTGGAGCTTGTTTAAGTCCATATAATGCTTTCGTTAATTTGAAAACAAATTTTGATTGATCATTTTCTTCAAATCTAGGAGGTTTTTTAACATATACTTCATCATTTAAATATTCATTCAAAAATGCACTTTTCATATCCATTTGAGGCAATTTAAAGTCTACATGAGAAGCAAAAGCTAGTAAGATACGTATGACTTCTAATCTAGCCACATGAGCATAGGATTCCTCAAAATCAATTTCCTCTTCTTAGGAATATCCTTTGGCTACTACTCTGGCTTTGTTTCTTACTACAAGTCCACTTTCGTCTAATTTGTTCCTAAAAACCTATTTGGTACCGATAATCGTGCAATCTTTGGGTCTAGGAACTAGGTGTCATACTTTATTTCTTTCAAATTGATTTAGCTCTTCTTACATTGCAGCGATCCAATTTTCATCATTAAGAGCTTGATCAATAGAATTTGGTTCAATTTTAGACACAAAAGCAAATTCTCCACAAATATTCTGTCTTGACTTTCTAGTTCTTACTCCTCATATATATTGCCAATAACTTGCTCAATTGGATGGTCATTTTTGAATTTTAAATAAGTAGAAATTTTGTAGGAATTATTACCTTCACTTACCCTTTTATCTGTGGATTGCTCTTGCTTTGTTTCGGCTTCTCCTTGTTGTTCTAGCTATTCCCTTTCTGGATTCTTTAATGCTTCATCTGCATCACTTAGCTCATCCTCCTTTTTGGGGTTTAGGTTAAATTCATCAAATACAACATGTATTGATTCTTCTACTATTTGATTTCTTTTGTTAAAAACTCTATATACTTTGCTATTTGATGAATAACCAAGAAATATTACCTCATCATTTTTGCCATCTAACTTTCCCAAGTTTGATTTTTAGTTGTTCAACACATAACAAGTACATTCAAAAGCATGGAAATATGAAATGTTTAGTTTTCTTATCTTCTATGGTTCATATGGGGTCTTTTTCAAGATTGTTCTTATGGTAACTCGATTAAGTACATGGCATGTTGTACTTACAGCTTTACCCCAAAATCTTTTGGATAATTTAGTCTCATTTAGCATAGTTCTAGTCATCTCTTGTATTGTTCTATTTTTCCTTTCTACTACTCTATTTTATTAGGGAGTTCTTGGTGCAGAAAATATGTGGTGAATTCCTTTTTCATTGCGGAATTTTATAAACCGTTTATTTTCAAATTCACCGTCATGATCACTTCTAATGGATATGATTGTGTTTTGCTTTTTTTGCACCAAATTTGAAAAAGTGGCAAATATGGAGAAGGCTTCATCTTTGCTAGCTAAGAGTATTATCCATGTAAAATCTTGAAAATCATCAATTACGACAAATACATACTTTTTTCCACTAAGAGTTAAAATGTCTGATGGCTCGTAAAGATCCATATGCAGTAGTTCAAGTGGCCTAGTTGTTGAAATTTCCTTTTTTGTAGAAAATGACATTTTGGGTTGCTTGGATAATTGACGTGCTTTACAGATTTTGTCTTTGTCATATTTAAGCTTTGGTAATCCTTCTACTAGGCTCTTTTTCCACAAAGTCTTAATATTTAACATATTTATGTGTCCAAGCCTTTTATGTCATATCCATGGATCATTTTCAATAGCTATAAGACATTTTCCATCAAGTTCATCAAGACAAACCAAATATACATTTTCATGTCTTTTACCACTAAATACTATGTGGTCCTCATCAAAAACATTGCACATTGAAATTTCAAATACGACTTTATAGCCTTTATCACACAGTTGACTAACACTCATTAAGTTGTGTTTGAGTCCCTCAACAAATAGTATATCCTCAATACATGCATTTGAAATTTCATAAACATTTCATTTACCTTTAATTATACCTTTTTCATTGTTTCCAAATGCAACCGTCCCTTCATTGCATGATTTAATCTTGTGGTCCTCTTTCTCTCGTAATATGTCTTGAGCAGCCACTATCCATGAACCATATGTTGTTGGCCTTTGCTTTAAGACATACCTGTAAGACAAAATCATGTAGAGCTTATCTCTTTGGTACCCATTTTATGAGTCCATTTGGGTTAGTGAGTCATTGGAATCTATGTTGTTCTATTTTGGACGGCATAAATCCAATGCTTTTTGGTACCCAAACTAATTTTACACCATAGTTATACAATTTCTTTGTTTTACACTGATAAATCTTATGACCCATTTTGTTACAAAAGTTACATGCCCCTGGAAGTCTTGGAGTGGGAATCCATGTAGTGGATGGTTCCCAAATTGGTCTCTTTGTCCATGCAACATTATTCATTTTTAGTCTATTATAGATGAGCTTTGTTTGGTTTTTGACGGTCCTTGGAGCATTAGATTTACTACATTCTCCTTTTTAAATGTGGAATACCCAAGTCCTCTTTTGTTGTTTTGGACGGTCATATTTAGAAATATTTTGACACATTTTCCTGGATTAGAGAACTTTGCAATGATTCATTTATTGACTTATTTTCTTTCTTTTGTCTTTCCACCTCATTTGTCAAAGTATTCTGCTTATTTGTTAGGTAGTCGACATTTTCAGCTAGCTTTCCATTCACAATAATTATCGAGTCACATTGTCTTTTCTTTATTGTGAATTTTCTTCCCAATTTCTTTATTTCATCGTACAATGAATCATATGCTTATTGGAGTTCCTCTAATTCAGCACATTTGAGGCACTCATTTGTAGAAGAGAAAATAGAATGAGTGTTTCGTTTAGATGTTACCTTTTCACTGCTTGTGTAGTTTGTTGAGGTAGTTTGTCCCTCTAAAATTTTTATTGCAGCAAGACAGATGTTGCTTTCTTCCTCCATCGTGGTCAGACAACATATCTTTGCATAGTTTGTAGTCTCATTATCTTCATTCGATGAGCTGCTTGTTGTGGAAGTTTCCTCATTTACGTACATCTCTCTTCCTCTAGCTCTCTGAAACTTTCAGTTTTCATTTTGTTCTTTCTTCTCTCGCCATTCCTTTGTCTTATTCTCCTCCAGTGTGGGACATTGAGCTTGCATATGTCCCACTCCTCCACACCGGTAGCACTTGGTTGTCTCCTTCTTTTTCTCCTTCCCATTTCTCTCTTCGAATCCTTTAAAATTCTTTCCCTTTCTCATAAATTTTCCGAATCTTCGGGTGAGTAGGGCGATCTCTTCATCGTCATTTTGAGAAGATGAAGTGGACTCATCTGAATTTGCTGCTCCTCGTTCCTCTTCTTTATTAGCTCATGTGACATGAGTGAACTGATAAGATCTTCCAGCCTTAAGGTGTTTAGATCATTTGCATCTTCAATGGCTATGATCTTGGGAGTCCACGACTCAGGTAGAGCCCTTAGAATCTTCATAACCTGCTTACATTCAGAAATAGCTTTCCCAAGACCTTTTAGTGCATTAGTGATCTTTGAAAATATAGCAAATATTTCAAAAATATTTTCGATCTCTAACATTTTAAAGTTTTCTAGCTTTCCATCAAAATATTTCTTCTCGTCCCTTGGACTTGAGAAGTTCCCTCATAGATAGATGTTAGTGTATCCCATATTTCTTTGGCAGCTTGACATGAGAATACCCTATCATATTCAGAAGCGGTAAGAGCACAAAAGAGGAGTTCATGGCTTTGGCGTTACTCTTTACAGTCATAACCTCTTCCTCCGACCATGTGGAAGCTCTTTCATCAACACCGTCTTGGATAACAATCCAAGAATCTATGTCTGTGGCCATGATGAGCTGTTTCATTCTCAACTTTTAGTAACCGAAGTTACTCCCATCAAAGAGTGGTGACCTTGTAAATGATTGGCCTTTAGCAAATGCGGGAGTGGAAGTTGGTTAGGATGCCATTAGTAAGATCTCTTTCGTTTAAACTTAAATACCAACTCTGATACCATTTGTTAGTCCCGAGTTTATGACAATTACCCAAAAGGAGAGGGGTGAATTGGGTATTTTAAAATTCTTTGCTTAAACAGAATATTTTTCCCTTTTGTGGAATTAATCCCCTCAGTGAAACAAACAGAGATATGGAGAGAAATAAAGCAGTAAAACACAAACAATTAAGCCGCTCCAAGAGACAAAGATTTATAGTGGTTCGGACAACCCTCTCTACTCTACTCTTTCAAGCACACACCCGTTGTGGCTTGGGTTCCACTATTGTATTTCAATACAACTAGAGCAGCAGCTCTCTTCTAGATTCCAGCTTTAGGGGGCTTGTACAAATTCAGTACAAGTAGGTGACGAGTCTCCCTCCAGTCACACACTACTTTGCTTTCACTTGGTTTCAATTTCCAATATCAAACCAAGCGGGAAAAATAATTAATCAATAAAAGAAAGATCTATGCTTTACAAATTCATGTAGGCAATTTCTAGCACTTAGAAGAACTTGTAGAGGCAGTAGTAAATATAGCAATGCAACTTTCAGTAGATTTAAAGCACAGTTCTTCTTCAATCTTCTTGTAGACCAACTTAAATGCAAGAGAGAGTGGAAGGTGAGCTCAATCAATGTTTCTCTAACCACATTCACGTTCCCTTGAAGCTCCTTAAATAATGGGAAGTAAATTCAAACGTTTGGTGGTACGTGGCACGCATTAAATGGGCCAACGTCTGAATATTTTTCAACCGTTGCGAACCAAGTCGCATTTAGAGTCGACTTAGCATGCAACTTCGTCTGAGTCGCATGGTGGAGTTGACTTTAGTTGCCACTTCACCCAAGTCACAGACCGGAGTCGACTTTGGGTGGGACTTCGTTCTTTGGCTTCCACTTTCAAGTTCCAGCTTCAGGTCGACTTGGCCTCGGACTTGACCCAAGTCACAGGTAGAGTCGACTTCAGATGCGACTTCACCAGCCATTTGATTATCTTAAAAATTTGAAGTCTTGTAAGTGATCTTAATGTTGTATATTTCCTTTTCTTCTTTTTCTTCTTCATTAAATTGTCCTTGATATGCATTGTTTTGTTTAAAAACTAAGCAATGTACTCTTCTCTTGAGAAGTTCTTCCTTGTGGCCTTGATTCATGATGATTGTCTTTCTTGATCTTGTTGTCCAAACTTCAATATAATATTTCTAAATTATTAAGGGATAGCTACATGCTTAAGTCGCACGATTAGGTCAACTTGGACTTCGACTTTACCCAAGTCACATGCTGAGGTCGACTTGAGATGTGACTTCAGTTAAGTCTCATTCTGGAGTCAACTTGGAAAGTGACTTGACTCTGAGAACTTGAAGTGTTAAGCAAGGCTATATTCAAGTCGCATCTAGAGTTGACTTGGGTTTGTGACTTTACCTAAGTCGCAAGCGGAGTCAACTTCAACTGTGACTTCACTTGTCTCCGAGTCCCAATTTCAGCTCTATCGAATTTAATGCACTTGAAGTCGATTCTGGAGTCGACTTAGGAATCGACTTGACCTAAGTTGATGGCTGAGTCAACTTGGGATTGAGACTTGATCTGCTATTTTTTTGAATCTTGAATTTTTAACCTTTGAAACACTTAGCAAACTCATTAGTGCTTAATTAATTCTCAAATTGAGTTGTTAATCATCAAAACATGGATTGTACTTAATTTGCCTTGAATTCCAACAGTGGCAAACGATGCTAACAGCTTCGTCCTGAAATCTTGTGGATAACCGTCTTTCATTTAACATAGTTCTAGTCATTTCTTATATTGTTCTATTTTTTTCTTAGTATAATATTATTTTGTTATGAAGTTCTTGTGGCCAAAAATATATGGTGAATTTTTTCTACCCAAAATTTTATGAAATATTTATTTTGAAATTCACACCATGGCCACTTCTAATTGAGACATTTGAACTTTATTTTTTATTTTACACTAATTTTGAAAGGCTAGAAAATATGAAATTTTTTTTATCCTTGATAGCTAAGATGTTATCCTAGTAAATCTAAAGAAGTCATTCATAATAATATATACATATTATTTTCCTCCAAAAGTTAGTATGTTCAATGATCGTAGAGGTCCATTGCAATAATTTAAGAGGCCTAAATTTCCAGACTACAGTCTTAGGCTGAAATAAAATCTTGAACTATTTAGACAGTTGACAAGAGTTTCAAAATTTGTTATTGTTATGTTTTCGCTCTAGTACTCCAATTACTAATCCTTTTTCTACAATGATTCAATGCTTGACATGCTAATATATCTAAGCCTTTGTTTTCATACTCATAGATCATTATCTATGGTTATGAAACATTTACAATCAAGTTCATCAAGGCAAACCAGGTATATATTTTCATATCTTTTCCCAAAAAAAAAGATATAATCATCTTCCATCACATTGCATGAAGATGCTTCAAATAAAAGTTCGTAACCTTTATCACATATTTAGCAAATAAACAAAAGATTCTATTTCTGATCATACATGCATATTTCTTTATTTTGGTCATGTGTCTTCAACATCTACTATCCATAAACCATGTGTTGCTTATTAATTTGAGATTATAATTATCTCATTACCTAATATTCGGGTCCATTACGGTTAGAAATCTCATTGAAACCATTTGATGCTTGGGTTGCAAAATAGGAGTTACTCTTTTGCGTCCAAACTATTTTGGCTCCAACCTCAAAATTCTTTTGGCCCTATATTAATAAACTTTATGCCAAGCTTATTACAAAAATTGAAAGTATCATAAATTCTATGAGGAGCACAAAATGCATTCTTAGATGCTAAGTAGGTCTCCTAATGCATGTGTTGGGTTATTCGTAAGTGTAGGGTCATAGCTTATAGTATATAAATATCATTTCCATAAGCATTTGGTTAAAATCTAGACTACAACAAATCTAATTATCTAAACAATAAGAATTGAAAGATATAATAGAATTTGTAGTTAATTTAAGAAAAGAAAAATGACTACTAATCTAGTGGCATGAATGAAATATAAAAATAAGGAATATTAGAGATCTAAGATCTAGGATTATACATATGGCTTTTCTATGATGGACAATCAGCTCGCTTGTTTAATTCGAACAATTTTTATTGAAAAAGAATAAACCCTAAGGTAACCTCACACCTCTCTCGAGGCATGAAAGACATACACTAACCTTTATAACTACCTATTCTCATAGGATTATATTGATTAGGATCTATAAATTCTATTGCAGTTTATGAAATTCCTCAAGGGTGTCATGCTTATTCTCATGGTCTAGCCTTCCCATTTTAATTTCTTAATTGTTATATATTAGACTTTCACCTTGTTGGAAACATGTGGAAAATAAGCCAAGTTTATGTTTTGATGATTAACAAATCAATTTGAGTAAGTTTTGGTCACTAACATGTTTGTGGAAATGATTGACGGATATACAAATGAAGAAAATGAAGCATGACAAGTCAAGTCGATTTTCAAGTCGACTCAGGCTTCGACTTAGGCCAAGTCGATCCCCAAGTCGACTCAAGAAGCGACTTCAAAGCGTCGTTTTCATCCAGAGTTGAAATTGAGAAGCAAAGCTGCCGAAGTCGCATCCCAAGTTGACTCCGCATGCGACTTGGGTGAAGTCGCAGACCAAGTCGACTCCAACTTCGACTTCGAGGCGTCATTTTCATCCAGAGTTGAAAATGGGGACGAGAGCTGCTGAAGTCGCATCCCAAGTCGACTCCGCATGCGACTTGGGTGAAGTCGCAGACCAAGTCAACTCCAGCTTCGACTTCGAGGCGTCATTTTCATCCAGAGTTGAAAACGGGGACGAGAGCTGCCGAAGTCGCATCCCAAGTCGACTCCGCATGAGACTTGGGTGAAGTCACAGACCAAGTCGACTCCAGCTTCGACTCCAGTGCGGAACTTGCAGATCAAGACGACTCAATGATAGATTCAAGTGAAGATGAAGGCCAAGACGACTCAAACACTCAAATGAAGATCAAATGAAGATCAAAGCAAGAAGGGTTGCATGAATTCATCATGTTGGATTATGAACACACATTTGGACATCATTAGACGTTCTAAGATTCAAGTATTCAAGATTACAATGATTCAAAGTTTGCAAGTCACGGAGCTAAAAGGATATCAAGCTAGGATGATTATACTGATTTCCAAAAGATATAATCAAGGGAAGAACAACCAAACATGAAGAAATTCAAGCAAGCAAGGCATTACGAAGATTTCAAGTTCAACTAGCAAGCTGAAGAAGTGAAGTCGCAACCGAAGTCGACTTCACCTGCGACTTGGGTCAAGTCGAGGACCAAGTTGACCCAGACTGGAACTTGAAGAAGTTGCGGAAAGCCGAAGTCGCACCCGAAGTCGACTCCATCTATGACTTGGGTGAAGTCGCACCCGAATTTGACTCCACCTGCGACTTGGGTCACAACGGTCGAAAATTTTTCGAACGTTGGCGCATTAAATGTGAGCTACCTACTTCCAAACGTTCGGATTTCCTCGCAAATTATATAAGGCATTCAATATGAACGAGGGGGGTAGCTGAGAAATCATTGAATGAGCATAACTCCATTTCTAAGAGCATTAAGTGTTCAAGCCATCATATAGAAGAAGAACTCCGTTTTCAAACTGCCAAGAGCTGCTTGCTGAATCATTAAGCCTACGTTACAAGTTCTTCTCTGCGCCAAATCTGCCTCTACACAACAGTAACATGTAGAAACTTTCTTTAACTTTTACTTGTTGTATTGAACTTGATTTAGTTTGGGTAACTAAGATTAAGTGTAAGCAAAGTAGTGTGTGATTGGAGTGGAACTTGTCACCTATGCTATGAATTGTTGATGCCCCCTAAAGTTGGAATCTAGAAGAGAGCAGTGGCTCTAGTTGTATTTGTGAAATACATAGTGGAACCCAAGTCACAAGAGGTGTGAGCTTGGAAGAGTGGAGTAGGAAAGGTTGCCCGAACCACTATAAAATCTTGTTTGTTGATATTTATTTATGCTCTCTGCACTATATTTCTTTCCATTTGTTTCTTCATAAAAAGGAGACTAGATTAATCCGGGGTAAAGTTTCTGTTTAAGTTGAAAATTTTAAATACCTAATTCACCCCTCCCCTCTTGGGTAATTGCCATTAATTCGGGACCAACACACCTCTCATTTTCTTCATCTAATATATGAAACTATGTCAAAGTACAAGCCTTAAACACTAAGCATGAAATTTGCAAGATATCAAATTAACATAAATATCCCTCATAAATAAGTAAAAACAAAAAAAAACCAAAGTATAATGTCACATGCTACATCCTAAACACTAAAATGTAGACTTAATCAAATATGTTTTTAATCAGTCCAAATAACAATACAGGATTATTAAAAGAATTCATCAATCTAAGATAATAAAATCAAAAAATAAGGATTGGCAGCTTAAGTTAAGTCTTCAATGGTGTCTTGAGTATCTCCCACTAACTCGCCTCTTCTTTCTTCTTCTCTTGGCTACTTTTCTCCAAGCCCTAGCTACAAAACCTTGCTTGCGAGCACGTCAAAAGACCTTCTAGACTCCCTCAATTCATGCTAGACACGTTTTTAAATAGCTTCTCTTTAAACACTTAAAACGATTAAGTTCCTGAGCAAAATATACACTAAATTGGCACATTTGAACATGGTTCAAATTGCATTCCACACTAGAGCATGATGTTTTGTTTCATTTTTTGTAGATTTCAGGCCCGACACACTCTAACTCATGCCAAAACTTGTTTAACATGTTTTAGGTTATGTTGTACACTATTTAGCTCCTTTGTGCTCCTCAAATTTTCCTTATTACTCCTATATATCTTCTCAGTTTTTGAATCTTCAATGCTTCATGCAACTTTTATGCTTAATTTACCTATTTGCATGAATAACATCGAAACATGAGCTGCTGCACTTAATTGAGCTATTTTTGGCATTGAACCTATGAAAATCATGATTTATCCACTATTTAGACATGAAAATACTTTATATGTGAGGTATAAAATTAACACAGCAGCATGGCCTCCCAACAAGCTATGAGAGTGATGTGAAACTTTCTTCACATGTGATCCATTAGAAGCCTTGATCGAAATTGATGTTTTGGCATTGCTAAACTCTCCCACTTCATGATTCAAGCAACCAAGTCCTCTCTTGTTGGTTTAGGTGGTCATCTTGAAGAATTTTTTCTTATTTTCTCCCAAGTTAGATAATCTTGCCAATGACTCATTCGATATTTGATTCTTCTTCCTTATTTTGTCAATTTCTTACGTTAATCTCTTTACTTCTTCTATAAAAGATTTAGATCTTTTTGCCAACTTGTCATTTACAGTGATAATGACATCTCATTACTTCTTCTTTTATTATATTTGAAGAGAAGGGCTCTTAATTTCATCATATAGAGCAACACAAGCTAGCTGGAGTTCTCCAACGTAGCACATCTATCACAATCATTCAATGATTATGCAATGAAATAAAAAATAGAATGAGAAACTTTAGAATTTACTTCTAATCACTAGATGTGACTAAAGTAGCAAATTTATCATTGCTCTATTCATCCATTCTATATTATGATGGAATTTGTGTCAATCTTTTCAATGTGAGCCATGCAACATATTCTTGCATAGTTTATTACGTTCTTATCTTCACTTAATGAGCTATTAGATGAAGAGGATAGTTCTTGATTCATGTATATTGCTCTACTCTCTTACTTTGAGGACTTTTTTAATCTTCTTTCCTCTCTCTCTCTCTCTCTTCTCATACTTTTCTTTCTATTTGTAGTCATTCAAAATGGCAAATTTAGCTTGCATATGTCGCATTCAACCACATTTGAAGCACTTTGGTGGTTCTCTTCTTCTTTCTTTTTCTTTTGATTATCATCCATATATGGTTTAGAAGATCTTGTACTTTTTCCCTTTTTTTTTAAATTTTCTAAACTTCTTTGTGATGAGTGTTATCTTCTCATCATCAATAGGAGAGTGTATAGAAATACTACTGGAGCATCCTTTTGTAATCTTGAGCACCATTATCCTTTTTGTCTTTATTTCTCTCTTCTTCTTAATCAACTCCTAGGACATGAGATGGCTTATTAAATCTTCCAGTTCAAGAGTGTTTAAGTCCCTCTTCTATCACAGTGACTTTAGGTATCCATGGTTTGGATAGAGTTCTTAGAATCTTTATCACTTGCTTTGGTTTTACAATACTTGCCAACTTCATTTAAAGAATTTATTAGTTTTAAAAATCTAGTAAATATTTCTAAAATGCCTTCACCACGTGAAAGCTCTTTATTTTTGTAATGAGGATAATCCTCATAGTTTCCTACACTTGAAAGGAACCCCTCAAAGATAGACACCAATATGTCCCATTCTTTATCCGTTGCTCAAGATGATACTTTAACATATTTAGCTACAATTATTGTACAACATAAGGTGTTCATGTATTTATCATTACTTATGTTAGTCTTTATCTCATCTTCTGGCAAAGTGGAAACTTGATCCTTATTAGGCAATGTAATGTCATCTTGTACAGTTATCTAAGAGTCTATATTAGTTGTCACAATCAATTGTTGCATCCTCAACTTGCAATAAACAAAGTTGTTAATATCAAAGAGAGCTGGCTTAGAAAATAATTGGATCTCTATAAAAGCAAGTGCTAAAGTTAAGTGGGATACCATAGTTTATAAAGATCACCTCAAAAGATTTAGAGGCCTCCTCCGATGCTACATATTTGTTCCATTAATTTGGTTAAACCCCAAAGAGGAGTGAATTAGATTATTAAAAATTTTAAAAATTAAATATTATAAATCCCTATTATGCTTAATACTTAATGATAAAACTTGTAAAGCTAAAGAGAGCAAACTTATGTAGCAAAGTAAATAGAAATAAAAAATACACAATCAAGTAGACGTAGTAGTCACGTGATTTTTATAGTGTTTCAGACAACAATCTCTCTTCACTCTTCTACGCACGTACCCCTTGTACCTTGAGTTCTACTATTATAATAACTTAGAGCAACCAATCTTTTCTAAATTCCAACTCTAGGGAGTACAATACAACTTAGACAAGTGATTAGTAAGTACCGCTCCAATCATGTCTACTTCAATCTCTTCCTGGACTTGGTCTCTAATACCAATCAAAGGACCAACAAATAAAAATTTTAAATGAAAGAAATTGACATGTTAAAGTTGTGTAGAGCAGAAGAGCGTAAGAAGCTTGGATTGATGATTGCTTCACTCCAAGACGGTGCACCAATGCTTCAAAGATTGATGTAGAACACTTTATTGCTTGAGAAAATAAAGAATTACTAAATAGGTGCTCTAACTAACCTCTCATCTCATTAAGATATAGCTTTTATACTTGGAGATTAGTTGTAGTCGTTTGGTTGGTAGGTAGTGTGCATTTAATACTCCAACTTTTGAATTTATTGAATGTTAGTGTTGACATTACTTTTGAGATAAATTTCATTTTTTGATCTCAGTGAGAGCAATGTTGAGATTGATCTTCTTCCAATTTCAAATCTCAACAATTAGATCCCTTTTGGCTCATCTTCATTTTTTTTTTTTGAATTGGGGAGAAGACTCCCATCCCTTCTTGGCTAAGCCCTGTATATGGGAGAGCCTGGAGAAGATGGCGGTCCTTCCAAATTTTCATTCATGAAGGACAGATCCTTACAAATGAGATCTGATATATAATGAGGAGGAGTAACCTACTAACAATGTGAGTACAACTAATTCATCAACCTTGCTTTAATGAGACCCACTCCTCTATACATGAGAGAAAGTTCAATAAAAAAGATGGGACTATTGAAAGATGTCGTGTATTAGTATCTGAAGGCGAAAGAGTGTTACCTCATCCACTTTGAGCCTACTAATAGCCACTAAAGAGTTAATTTCCACCACAATGCTCTTCACCCCAACTCAACAATCCATTTAACGCCATTAGAATCACCGAAATTATTGTCCAAAGTGGGGAAGCAAGTCATTGGACCTTCCACTATTTTGCTGCCAGGAAACTCCCAAAAGTGTCCCTCAAAATTGCTCCCATTCCTAATAATCTATGTTCTATCATGCATCCCCCATCCACATGTAATTTGACCAATTCCTCCTTTGGCCTCCTCCAACGTGATGGGCTACTGCATATATTGGCATTGACCCCCTTTAAGGTGATGATAGCTCTGATTTTATAGAGATATTGGATGCTCTAACTGCAAATTATTTAAGAGTGGATTTTGGTTCTCCATTATGCTTGGTTCTGCAAAAATTAAATACTCCAACATATCATGATATGCAACATGAAAGGACACGGATCTAGTCTCTTAGAGAGTTTTGGGAGAAAATTATGAATGCCCCTTACCTGACGACCGCACATGTTGCTAAAAAATGAACATTAAAAGCATTCCTAATTTGTTGGCATATCCAAAATATGTGCATAGATATTTCCTCCTTGTCTCGACACCATGGGCAGGTAGACTCGTACTAGATCTCTCTTTTAAGTAGATTTGATTTCAATGGGAGAGAATCATGAAGAGGCACCATCCGAATAGTTGAAGTTTCTTTGGTAAACCAATTTTCTAAAGTGCTTTGGTTGTTTCCTTACCCACTTGGGATGCATATTCATAAAGCCATGGACCTGTATCACTCTCTCATATTGTAGAAGGCGATATGCAAATTTAACTATAAAATGGCCATTTGATTCAATGCGCAAAAGATGTGATCCTCAATTGTTATAGATAGGAGAAGGATGTGTCTAATCAAGTCCCATCCCCTAGGACCAAATGCTCTCATAATCTACTCCTTGTCCCAAGTTATGCTATCTACATTTATGAAATTTGGCACCAAAATATTCTCTAATATATCAATGGGTAGGGGTCTTTCCTTCACTAGTTGTTCATCAGCCCACATGTCCTTGAAGAAATCCACACAAAGTCCATTGCCGATGTGCCTTTTATATCCCTTCCTCATTAGATGTGTTGCTGTGGCGATGCTACACCATGTGTAGGAACAATTTGCCTCCGCCTTCACTCCCAAAATTTTTCATTTGGAAAATATTTTGCCCTCATAACTTTGTGGTAGAGTAAATGGGGCTCAGTAAGTAATTGCCAAGCCTACTTAGCTACGACAACAAGATTGAAAGAGGTTACATCTCTGAATCCCAAGCCCCCTCCAAACTTATGTAAAACACATTTTACTCTAGGCTATCTAGCTCATTCTTCTCTTTCCTTTATTCTCCTCCTCACATAAATTTACTCATCATAGAGGTCATGTCATCTCATAATGTCCTCAAGAGGAGAAATAGCTTCATTGCATAAGATGGGATTGTTCGGGCTACTACTGTGATAAGAATTTCCTTACCCACAAAGGATAGTAACTTGGTCTGCCAACCCAGGATTCTCTTCCACACGTTCCTTGATCCTTTCAAGAACTACCATTTTGTTCCTTCCTGTCCAAGTAGGAAGGTCCAAATATGTGGTAAAATACAAGCTGGTGGTCTGCATCAATCCTTTAATTGTTGCTTTTGTTTGAGTGTAGTATTTTTGCTGAAAAAGATGGTCAATTTATCCTTGTTGACTTTCTGCACTGAAGACTACTCGTATCTTTGTAAATAAGCCTTAAATGTTACACTTCACTCTCATTTGCTTGCATGAAGAGAAGAACATCACACATGAAAAGGAGATGCAGAAGAGGTGGGCTTCCCCAATCGATTCTTATCCCATTAAACACCCCTTCTCATGTTCCATACGAATCATAGCTAAAAAACCTTTTGCACAGAGGAAAAAGAGGTATGGAGATAAAGGATACCCTTGTCTGATTCTCCTTGATGATATAAACCCCTCCAATGGACTGCTATTAATTAACACCTTATAGAAAACTATTTCCATACAGCAATGCATCCATCTCATCCATTTTGCATCAACCTTTATATACATCCCATAGGTATCTCCACTCCACTCTGTATAGGCTTTTAATATGTCTAATTTGACACCCATAAATACTTTCTTGCTCTTCTTGTGCCTTCTTAGAACTTAGATCACTTCATATGCTAAGAGCATATTATCCGTGAAGGTCCTTTTTGGGACAAAGGCACATTGATTTTTTTATATCAGTAGGGGTAAGAAAATCTTCAATCTATTGGCCATCATCTTCACACTCACTTTGTATATAACATTAGATAAGCTAATTGGTTTAAATTCAATCATTTTGGATGCTCCTCACTTTTTGGGAATGTGCTCAATGTTTGTCTCTTTGATTCTATGCATGAGGCTATATTGTTCCTTTGTAGAGTTTGAATGGAGAATTTGACAGTGAACTTGGTAAACATCTTCTCCCATAGTATCACAATGGTTTTGAAAGAAACTTGCCAACATTTCATCTGGTCCTGAGGCTTTTAATGGGTGTATTTCCTTAATTTCTTTGAACATCTCCTCCCTTTGAGATGTTTTGGATGAGGAAAGAATTGATTTCTAGGGTTGCAAATCTATTAATTTGTACTATGCCATCACAAGAAATGCAATCCATTATGGAAGAACAAAATAGATTAGTTAAATACTTAAAGGCTACATGAGATATACCTTTGTGATCACTACTACCTCCGTTTCATCCTCTAGCTGGTAGATCTAGTACCTTCTTCTTCTCTTGTTGGTCATTTTGTGAAGAACTATGTTTTCGTCCCCTTGTTGTAACCAAAATATCTTTGATCTTTGTTTCCTCTTGAGTTCTTCCCCTATCAATTTTGCTAGTATACTGTAGTGATGATGAATTGTTTTCATAAAGCCCTTTCTAGCTTTTGAGTCCCATGTAATAAGTGCAAGCTGCATTGCTACAATTTTTGCTTAAATCTGGTCTAAGGCGAGTCTTGCTCGACACCGTCAACATACCATATTCTTCAAGTGATATCTGTAGGCTCTTGGTATTCATCCCAACAAGCTTCATATTTGAATGGTTTATCCCATCTCTGGCGATTCCTATTACTATTAGTAACCAAGATTAGAGGACAATCATCGAATTCAACAATGGATTTGTGTCATACCTAGGCCAATGGAAACAAATTAAGCCAGTTGCTTTGCTAGGCCTCTATCTAATCTAGCCTCTACTCTATCCCTACCTCTTCTCTTATTTGTCCAAGACATGGTTGGCCCTCTAAATCCTAGATCCTATAATTCACAAAAATCCATCACTTTCGTAAATTTATTCTTCTATGCTTCTACTCTTAGGTGTTGACTTTGAAATTCTGAAGGAAGTAAAACTTCATTGAAGTCTCCTAATGCTAGCCAAGGACCATTCCCATCGCCTTTTAGATTCTTAAGCATCGAATGTAATTCTAATCTGTTGTTTACTTGTGGAGCCTCATAAAAGCTTGTCATTCGCTAAGGCGATGGGAATGGCCCTTCTCGAAACTTTTGATCATTTTCTTTACTTATGTTTTCAATCTCAAATTAACTTTGCAAATTGCATGAAACCTTGACGTTACTTAATATGCACTCCATACTTGAAAATCTTAGTAAGTCCATTCTTTGCACCTGATCTTCATCATTATTGATTGCTTGCAATCTCACTATTACTTATGTTTAACATCTTTACTTTGTTAGAGTTTTACTATGCAAGCTTTTCCTCTATTTGATTTGCATATGTACTCCACATAATAAGCTAATTTAATTTTAAATACTTCACATTTGCACAAAAATCATTATTTTTTTTTTTACATTTCAATTAAATTATTTATTTTAAAACTAAAATGAGATTGTTAGTAATCACAATTGCATATTCCTAGTCAATAATCATAATCTCATTGTCACATTAATCATACAATTGGAATGGATCTAAATTAAATTATAAAAATAAAAGGCCAAAGGTCGTAAGTCTCAACTAGTTTAATGGGATAATTTTTCTTATTTTTACAAACACCAATTAATTGATGTAGTTTTAGTCATGGGGCTTATAATGTGAATGAGAGCATGTACATGACTAGAGCATTAAATAATGATACTCCATCATCAAACTTGAGTACCCATTGACTTTCATCATTTTGAGATCTAACCCATCCAAAAGGTCAGTATGACAAAAAATGAATGAGATCCGCAACACCAACCATCCACCTTCTATGAAATATGGCAAAATCCTCAAACAAAGATAGAGAGTTTCCTTCCCAGATCCGTCAACAATGAACAAACTTTATCATTTCTAAGCCATCCAAAATTTTGACGATGAGCACATCAAATTTAATTGAGTTGTGTTAAAGTAGTAACCACAAAATTGTGATTCATTATCCTCTCCGACTTTGACATCCCTTAGAGCAATGACAACTCATCTCCATCATCCTCCTCGACACCATTTTTATCTAGCTAGACTACCAAATTCGCATATTGCTCTTTAACATCAAATCCAAAAGGTCATTTATGTGGTGGAGCCATTACATTCGTACCAGTGTCCCATTTTCAAATCATGGTAGCCACTAGATCCGACTAGTGGTCAACTCATTTTGGGTACACACAGGTCGACCCACTAGTAATATAAATCAAGTATGGTCAGTTCTAGTGTATATACCAACCATGTTGGAATACGGTAGGGTCGATTTGAGTGGTTGAGTATGCAAAACTGACCCAAATTTCTTATATATTATATAATAATAAATTTATAGCTTATATAATATGATATCTAATATACTCGACTCTACTCAACTCTTGTAATTGACTTTTCCCTCTTTAGCTCTCGAATAACCCTAGCACGGCCTCATGTGGCTTATTTCTCAGACTGATCTAAAATTTTGTGGCTCCTTTGTTGACTTGATTCTTCCATTTAAGCTCAGCCTATTTCTTGCATGAAGCCCTAATTTTGAAATTCTCCCATCTCTCTCAATTACCTCTCTCAACCTTACTTCATCTTCTTCTGCATCTTAGATCATTCCACCAGTGGCTACCAACATTGCCATCTTGCGCATGCGATGCTTCGCCCCAATATTGTCTTTTCTAGCTTGGATCATCGTTAGTGACAAATCTTCCCTCTGGAGTGTCTCTGTCTTCCTCAATGGTTGTTTCAACTTAATTCCCTAAGATTATGTTGTAGATATTATGACAATTTTATACCTCATATATCAAGTATTTTTATACTCTAAATAATGATTAGATTATGGTTTTTAGAAATTTAATGCCAAAATTAGCTCAATTTGGTGTAAGTGCTCATGTTTCGGTGTTATACATATAAACAGGCAAATCAAGCATAGAATCGACACAAGATAATTGATGATCGAGAAGCGAAGAATATAATGTTGGAAACAATTGACAAAATAGGCAACGATCGTGTTTTGATGATTAAACAAACTCAATTTGAGTTAAATAAGGTACTAATTCAATTTATCTAAGTGTTTGCAAGGTTTCATAATGTGAAAATGAAGTCTGACAGGTCAAGTCGATTTCCAAATCGACTCAGGCATCCACTTAGGTCAAGTCAAACCCCAAGTCGACTCCAGATGCGACTTCAAATGGAATTTTATGGCTAGCGCTGAAACTAAAGAGCAAAAGCTGCCGAAGTCGCACTCGAAGTCGACTTCGCATGCGACTTAGGTGAAGTCACAAATCAAGTCGACTCCAGATACGATTTCAAATACAATTTTATGGCCAGCGCTGAAACTGAGGAACAAGAGTTGCCGAAGTCGCACTGCAAGTCGACTCCATCTGCGACTTGGGTGAAGTCGCGGACCCAAGTCGACTCTAGTATCAACTTCGAAGAACCCAGAAGCTCCAGCGCTGAAATTAGGAATTTAGAAAGTGAAGTCGCATACCCAAGTCGACTTCACATGCGACTTGAGTAAAGTCGGGACCCAAGTCGACCCAGACATTTGACTTGAGTCAAGATGAAGATATGCAAAGTCTGGACAAGCAGTTATTCCAAGTTTAATCATTCAAGACAGAACATTGGACCATTTCTATGAACTCCAAGATTCAAGTACTCCAACTTTAAGACATGAAGTTAAAGATTTCAAGAAAAGATTATCATGTTGAGTTCCAAATGAAAGAAATCAGTGGAAGAACAATTAATGTGAAGAATATTAAGCAAACAAGATCACTTTCAAGAGATTCAAGTTCTAACTGGCACACAGAAAGTGAAGTCGCACACGAAGTCAACTTCACCTGGGACTTGGGTCAAGTCCAGGACCAAGTCGACCTAAGGAGGAACTTGAGATATTTGCTGGGGACCGAAGTTGCACCCCAAGTCAACTTCAGTATGCGACTTGGGTGAAGTCGCACCCGAAGTCGACTTCATCTGCGACTTGGGTCGCAACGGTCAGAAAATTCGAACGTTGCACGCCACCTACCTCCAAACGTTAGAATTTACTCCATTATAAATACGCATTCAAGTGAACGTGCTAGAGGTTGGCGTGAGCATTAACTGTGATTCAACTACTATCATCTCCAAGCATTAAGTGATCAACACAAGTTTTCAAGGGAAGAACAAAGCTCAAACTTGTTGCATGCTTTAACGATATTCAAAGCTTTTCTTCTACAAGTTCTTCCACGAGTTGAATCTGCCTACACAATCTGTAAAGTGTAGATTTCTTTATTTGATTCATTGTTTGTATATGATACTTGGTTTGATATTGGTGTTTCAAACCAAGTGATAGCAAAGTAGCATTGTGACTCGAGCGGGACCTATCACCTACTTGTGCTGTGATTTGTGTATGCCCCCTAGAGCTGGAATCTAGAAGAGAGTTGAAGCTTTATTTGTATTTGTGAAATACATAGTGGAACCCAAGTCACAAGGGGTGTGAGCTTGGAAGAGTGGAGTAAGGGAGCTTGCCCGAACCACTATAAAATCTTGCCTATTGCTATGTTTTACATTTCTGCTTTTATTGTATTATTACTCTCCATATTTCCCATTTGTTTCATTAAGAAAACTGAACTAAACCGGGGTAAATTTCTGTTTAAGTGAAAAAATTTAAATACCCAATTCACCCCTCCCCTCTTAAGTAATTGTCATAAACTCGGGACCAACATATAAGACCTGTAAAGATGATGTTTTAAGCTCAGAGTTTAAAGGAGCAAACATAGTGATCAACAAGGTCCAAGATAGGTACAAGAAGTTCTAGCATAGTTCATGTTATGTTGAACCAAAATTCAAGAAAAAATAAAGCTATAAAAGCCATGTCCAACAAGGAACATAGTTTAAACCGTGTCGATCTTATCCTCACATAGTCTAAACTGTGTCAAGGGCTAGACCCTTCTATTTTCATTGATTTATGTGTTATTTTGGTGGAGCTTTGCGTAGTATTTAAGGGAAAGGTATTTAAGCTTATTTAAGACATGAATTGAGCATTTTGTAAGGTTATAATTTGATCTTTTGAGATATTTTGAGAGCTAAGGCTTGAAGGTTAGGGTCTGGAGAAAGAGTAGAGCCAAGGAGAAAACAAGGAAGAGACGCGTTCTTGAAAGATATTCAAGACACTATTGAAGACCACACAAATAAACTTTATTCTCTTGTTTTCTTTATTTATATTGTCTTGGGATTAATGGATTCTTTCAATAATCTTGTATTATTATTTGAATTTGTTAAAACCATGTTTGTCTAAGTTTATATTCTAGGGTTTAAGATGTAGCATGTGACACTATGGATTTAATGCTTGCTTAATATTAAGTCTTGCGATTTAGCATGATTTTATATATTATGTAAAGGAACTGAGAGGTGAAAGTCTAATATACGATAATGAAGATATTAAACCTAAAGTCTAGACCATGAGAATTGGCATGACAATCTTGAGAAATTCAAGCTACTAAAAAACTTATTGGATCCTAATTAACATAATCCCGTGAGAATGGGTGGTTATAAAAATTAGGATATATCTTTCATGCCTCAAGAGAGCATGTAAGATCACCTTAAGATTTGTTCTCCTTTAATACAAACTATCTGGATTAAATAAGTGAGCCATCTATCACGGAAACGTCACATGTGAAACCTTAGATCCTAGATCTCTAATATCCATTGTTTTTAATCTCACTCATGTCATTAGGTTAGTAGTACTTCTGTATTCATAGATTAGTCATAGGTTTAATTATTTCTCTTTTGTTTCAATTGTCTAAGATAACTAAATTTGCTATAGTTAAGATTTCAACCCAATCCTCGTGGAAATGATCTTTTGTATAGTACAGGTTACTACCTGTGCACTTTTAGAATAGCCCACAACAGCAACATTTAGGAATCATGTTTTCCCAACATTGCTTGCTCGTCTCCAACAAGTTTTCAAATAGGATCTTACTCAATATCTCTAATTCTCACATGTCTTTTTAGTTTTTCTATTCAAGTGTTCCTTTCAAAAGTTTTCAATTTTCCTAAATTGTGACTCAACCCTAACCCTAGCATAATATGCCCAATTCAAGTTGGGTAGGGTAGAAGTAATAATATGGGAAGGTTTCTCCATCTAACAAACTAATTAATTATATTCGGGTTTTAGGGTTGTCCGTCTTAAATTCCACATCTCGTGTGCTTCAAGCTTCATCAAGGAGCAACTATCTTGGCATTCTCTATGATTGCTCCGATAGTCATATACCATTATTTTCGTCCTTCCAATGACTAGATTCCATGATCACTATCGAATCGACTAATGAATAGATTATATGATGCTACACATTCACTTTGTCTTAGTAGCAGTTTTTAGAAAGCGACATGTAATATTTTGACTTCATCGTTGTCATTTTGTTTTTGCTTTCCCTCATTTCAATGCATCATAGCCTTGCAATTTATCTTTGATATATGGATGTTGTGAATGGAGCATTTCATCTCTTTCATTCTCTACTCTTATCTCTCTGAATGGAGTAGCATATGTTAGTGATTCAAAGAATAGTCTTGTATGAAAAACAAGAAGTTTATGTCAAGCCAGATCTTACCTGAGCCTTAATTTTTGTAATTTTTTTTTTATCTTATTCCAATTAAGCACTTTAATGATTTAAACTTGTTGGTCCCGAGTTGATGGCAATTACCCAAGAGAGGAGGGGTGAATTGGGTATTTAAAATTTTTCAACTTAAACAAAAACTTTACCCCGGATTAATCCAGTCCCCTTTTATGAAGAAACAAATGGAAAACAATATAGTGCAGAGAGCAGAAATAAATATCAACAAACAAGATTTTATAGTGGTTCGGGCAACCTTCCCTACTCCACTCTTCCAAGCTCACACCTCTTGTGACTTGGGTTCCACTATGTATTTCACAAATACAACTAGAGCCACTGCTCTCTTCTAGATTCCAGCTCTAGGGGGCGTCAATAATTCACAGCACAAGTAGGTGACGAGTTCCACTCCAATCACGCACTACTTTGCTTACACTTGATCTTAGTTATCCAAACTAAATCAAGTTCAATACAACAAGAAATAACAAAAGAAATTTTCTACACGTTACTGGTGTGTAGAGGCAGATTTGGCGCAGAGAAGAACTTGTACAACAATGATAATAATTCAGCAAGAAGCAAGGTTCTTCTTTTAGATGTTGGCTTGATCACTTAATGCTCTTAGAAATGGGAGTTATGCTCATTCAATGATTTCTCAGCTACCATCCTCGTTCATATTGAATACCTTATATAATTTGCGAGGAAATCCGAACGTTTGGAAGTAGGTGGGGCGCATTTAATGCGCCAACGTTCGCAAAATTTTCGACCGTTGCGACCCAAGTCGCATGTGGAGTCGACTTCGGGTGCAACTTCGGCTCTCCGCAACTTCTTCAAGTTCCAGTCTGGGTCTACTTGGTCCTCGACTTGACCCAAGTCGCAAGTGAAGTCGACTTCGGGTGCGACTTCACTTCTTCAGCTTGCTAGTTGAACTTGAAGTTCTTTGTAATGCCTTGCTTGCTTGAATTTCTTCATGTTTGGTTGTTCTTCCTTTGATTATATCTTTTGGAACTCAGTATAATCATCTTATCTTGATGTTCTTTTAGCTTCGTGACTTGCAAACTTTGAATCCTTGTAATCTTGAATACTTGAATCTTAGAACGCCTAATGATGTCCAAATGTGTGTTCATAATCCAACATGATGGATTCATGCAACCCTTCTTGCTTTGATCTTCATTTGATCTTCATTTGATCTTCATTTGAGTGTTTGAGTCATCTTGATCTTCATCTCCATTCAAATCTGTCATTGAGTTAACTCGTTCGGAAATTTCCGCACTGAAGTCGAAGCTGGAGTCGACTTGGTCTGCGACTTCACCCAAGTCTCATGCGGAGTCGACTTGGGATGCGACTTCGGCAGCTCTCGTTCTCGATTTCAACTTTAGAAGGAAACGACATTTCGAAGTCGATGCTGGAGTCGACTTGGTCTGCGACTTCACCCAAGTCGCAAGCGGAGTCGACTTGGGATGCGACTTCGGCAACTCTCATTCTCGATTTCAACTCTGGAAGGAAATGACATTTTGAAGTCGCTGCTAGAGTCAACTTGGGGATCAACTTGGCTTAAGTCGATGCCTGAGTCGACTTGGAATTCAACTTGACTTGTCATGCTTCATTCTCTTCATTTGTATAACCTTTAATCATTTTCACAAACATGTTAGTAACCAAAACTTACTCAAATTGATTTTGTGTCAATGACAATACAGTCTTTTGGTCTTGGAACAAGATACCAAACTTGGTTTCTTTCAAATTGATTTAACTCTTCTTGCATTGCTATGATCCAGTTTTCATCATCAAGAGCTTGGTCAATAGTGGATGGTTCAATTTTGGATACAAATGCATATTGTCCACAAATATTTTATTTTGACCTTCTAATTTTTACACCTTCATAAATATTTCCTATAACTTGCTCAATTGGATGGTCATTTTTGAACTTTAAATCAGTTGGAGGTTTATAGGAATTATTACCTTCACTTACCCTTTCCTCCATGGATTCTTCTTGCATCTCCACATGCAATTTTTCAAGGTTACTTGTAATATCATCTGCATCACTTAAATCATCTTTTCTTTTGGAGCATGGATTAAATTCATCAAAAACAACATGTATTGACTCTTCTACAACTTGGTTCTTTTTATTGAAGACTCTATATGCTTTGCTATTTGATGAGTAACCAAGGAATATTGCCTCATCACTTTTAGCATCTAGTTTTCCCAAGTTAGTTTTTCCATTGTTCAAAACATAACATGTGCAACCAAAAGCATAAAAATATGAAATATTTGGTTTTCTACATTTCCATAGCTCATATGGGGTCTTTTTCAAGATTGCTCTAATGGTAACTCGATTCAACATATGACAAGCTGTACTTACAGCTTCACCCCAAAATTTCTTGGATAATTTGCTCTCATTTAGCATTGGCCATCTCTAGTATGGTTCTATTTTTTCTTTCAACCACTCCATTTTATTGTGGAGTTCTTGGTACAGAAAATATGTGATGAATTTCTTTTTCATTACATAATTCTATGAATCGTTTATTTTCAAATTCACCACCATGATCACTTCTAATGGTCATAATAGTACTTCGTTTTTCATTTTGCACCAAGTTTACAAAAATTACAAACATAGAGAAGGCTTCATCTTTGCTAGCTAAGAGAATTACTCATGTGAATCTTGAAAAATCATCAACTATTACAAACACATACTTCTTTCCACCAATGGTTAAAATGTCAGATGGCCCATATAGATTCATTTGTAGCAATTCAAGTGGCCTAATGGTGGAAATCTCCTTTTTGGTAGAGAAAGACATTTTAGGTTGTTTTGACAATTGACATGTCTTGCAAATTTTATCTTTGTCATATTTCAATTTTGACAATCTTTCTACCAAACTCTTTTTCCATAGGGTCTTAATATTTGTCATGTTTATATGCCCAAGCCTCTTATACCAAACCCATGGATCATTATCAATGGCCATTAGACGTTGACCATCTAGTTCATCAAGTGAAACCAAATATACATTTCCATGTCTTTTTTCACTAAACATGATATGTTCTCCATCAAATACATTGCATATAGATGATTCAAACACAACCTTGTATCCTTTGTCACATAATTGAATAATACTCATTAAATTGTGCTTGAGTCTTTCAACAAACAACACATCCTCCATACATACATTTGAAATACTATAAATATTTTCTTTACCTTTAATTTTACCTTTCTCGTTGTTTCCAAATGCAACGGTTCCATCGTTACAAGGCTTGAGTTTATGAAATAAACTTCTTTCACCGGTCATATGCCTTGAGCAACCACTATCCATGAACCAAACGTTGCTTGCCTTTGCCTTGAAACAAACCTCTTCATTACTTGTGCATTTTGTTGAGGTGGTTTGCTCTTCCAAAACTTCCGTTGTGTTCAAAGCTTCTTCATGTTCAATCCTAGCCATGCAACATATTTTTGCCCAATTTCCTACATCAAAATCATCGGTTGAGGAGCTACTTGTTGATGAAGTTTCTTCATTCACATACATTCCTCTTCCCTTGGGCCTTTGAAATTTTCGACTTTCATATCTTTCCTTCCTTTCTTGATGATCCTTTGGTCTTTCATCCGGTGTAGGACATTGAGCTTGCATATGTCCCATACCGCCGCATCTATAATACTTTGTGGCCTCCTTCTTCTTCTCTTTTCGTGGTCTCTCTTTAAAGTCTTTGAAGTTCTTTTCTTTTCTCACAAACTTTCAAAATTTGCAAGTAAGTAGTGCGATGTCTTCATCATCATTGTGAGATGAAGAGGTGGACTCATCCGAGTTATGTGCCGCTTTCAATGCAATGGCTTTTTTTCCTTTGTGGTGATCTTCATTTCTTTTCTTGATTAGCTCATGTGACATCAACAAGCTAATAAGATCTTCTAGCTTCAATGTGTTTAGGTCCTTGGCTTCTTCTATTGCAGTAATTTTTGAAGTCCATGATTCGGGTAGCGCCCTTAGAATCTTCATGACCTGCTCCGATTCAGAAATTGCTTTTCCAAGACCTTTCAAAGCATTAGTAATTTTTGATAATCTAGCAAACATTTCAGAAATATTTTCTGTTTCTAGCATTTTAAAACTTTTCAACTCTCCAATCAAAATATTTCTCCTTGTCCCTTGGACTTGAGAAGTTCCTTCATAGATAGATGTTCATGTATTCCATATTTCTTTTGCAGTTAAACAAGAGGATACTCTATCATATTCAGAAGCCGTAAGAGCACAAAATAATGAATTCATAGCCTTGGCGTTGCTCTTTACAAATTTCACTTCCTCATCGGTCCATTTGGAAGCTCTTTCATCAATAGGCAAAGTCACACCGTCTTGGATTGCAATCCAAGAGTCTATATCTGTAGCCATGATGAGTTGTTTCATACGTAGCTTCCAATATCCAAAATTATTCCCATCAAACAATAGTGGCCTAGTAAAGGATTCGCCTTAGGCAAATGCGGGAACGAAAGTGGATTGGGATGCCATATCAAAAAGATCTCTTTAGTAAAACTCAAAGACCTGCTCTGATACCACTTGTTGGTCCCGAGTTGATGGCAATTACCCAAGAGGGGAGGGGTGAATTGGGTATTTAAAATTTTTCAACTTAAACAAAAACTTTACCCCGGATTAATCCAGTCCCCTTTTATGAAGAAACAAATGGAAAGCAATATAGTGCAGAGAGCAGAAATAAATATCAACAAACAAGATTTTATAGTGGTTCGGGCAACCTTCCCTACTCCACTCTTCCAAGCTCACACCTCTTGTGACTTGGGTTCCACTATGTATTTCACAAATACAACTAGAGCCACTGCTCTCTTCTAGATTCCAGCTCTAGGGGGCGTCAATAATTCACAGCACAAGTAGGTGACGAGTTCCACTCCAATCACGCACTACTTTGCTTACACTTGATCTTAGTTATCCAAACTAAATCAAGTTCAATACAACAAGAAATAACAAAAGAAAGTTTCTACACGTTACTGGTGTGTAGAGGCAGATTTGGCGCAGAGAAGAACTTGTACAACAATGATAATAATTCAGCAAGCATCTCTTAGTAGTTTGGAAGCAAGGTTCTTCTTCTAGATGTTGGCTTGATCACTTAATGCTCTTAGAAATGGGAGTTATGCTCATTCAATGATTTCTCAGCTACCCTCCTCGTTCATATTGAATACCTTATATAATTTGCGAGGGAATCCGAACGTTTGGAAGTAGGTGGCGCGCATTTAATGTACCAACGTTCAAAAAAATTTCGACCGTTGCGACCAAGTCGCATGTGGAGTCGACTTCGGGTGCGACTTCGCCCAAGTCGCAGATAGAGTCGACTTCGGGTGCGACTTTGGCTCTTCGCAACTTCTTCAAGTTCCAGTCTGGGTCTACTTGGTCCTCGACTTGACCCAAGTCGCAAGTGAAGTCGACTTCGGGTGCGACTTCACTTCTTCAGCTTGCTAGTTGAACTTGAAGTTCTTTGTAATGCCTTGCTTGCTTGAATTTCTTCATGTTTGGTTGTTCTTTCTTTGATTATATCTTTTGGAACTCAGTATAATCATCCTATCTTGATGTTCTTTTAGCTTCGTGACTTGCAAACTTTGAATCCTTGTAATCTTGAATACTTGAATCCTAGAACGCCTAATGATGTCCAAATGTGTGTTCATAATCCAACATGATGGATTCATGCAACCCTTCTTGCTTTGATCTTCATTTGATCTTCATTTGATCTTCATTTGAGTGTTTGAGTCGTCTTGATCTTCATCTCCATTCAAATCTGTCATTGAGTTAACTCGTTCGGCAATTTCCACACTGAAGTCGAAGCTGGAGTCGACTTGGTCTGTGACTTCACCCAAGTCTCATGCGGAGTCGACTTGGGATGCGACTTCGGCAGCTCTCGTTCTCGATTTCAACTTTGGAAGGAAACGACGTTTCGAAGTCGATGCTGGAGTCGACTTAGTCTGCGACTTCACCCAAGTCGCAAGCGGAGTCGACTTGGGATGCGACTTCGGCAACTCTCATTCTCGATTTCAACTCTGGAAGGAAATGACATTTTGAAGTCGCTGCTGGAGTCGACTTGGGGATCGACTTGGCTTAAGTCGGTGCCTGAGTCGACTTGGAATTCTACTTGACTTGTCATGCTTCATTCTCTTCATTTGTATAACCTTTAATCATTTCCATAAACATGTTAGTAACCAAAACTTACTCAAATTGATTTGTTAATCATCAAAACATAGACTTGGCTTATTTTCCACATGTTTCCAACAAAACACATAGTCCCTACTTTCATGTGAATGCTAGGAAGAATATTTTAAGCACGTTCTTCTTTCATGTGAAAGTTGGGTAGCCTTATTATATAGTCTATTTATACATATTTGTATAATAGATGGAGAAGATTATCCATCATTTTTTAAACCATTTTAGAATTGGAATCGAAATCGACCTACTTTCAAAAATAGGGTAGGTAAGTCAAGAATCAATACAATCTAAAATAAATTAGGATAGAAGTTTTTAAAAATAGGATGAGAGTAAGATCGACTCTTACCCAAACCTACCTGACCCAAGTTACACCCTTAGATTCAACATTGTCTTCTTTTGGGGAAATGGAGAAGAAAGAAAGTGGGAGGATGAGTGGTCGAAAAATGGAGGAATGAAGAAGAACCAGTAAGAAAGAAAGAAAGAAAGGGAGAAGAGGTGCATCATGAGTGCGTGAGGGCATGAATTTTACACCCCTTGTGATTTTTTAGAGTTTCAAAAATGGCTACATAGATCTTAGCCATCAATTACAAATGAACAACATATGACATACTTGCACCATTAGATTTTATATAAGTACTTTGAATGGTTTTGGAGCCATGAGACGCCACATCAACATCTAATTCAAATAAACTATTAATTATTTTATTATAAAAAGTAAGGGGAATGATTTCCTAGAAACTTTTGTATGTAATTTGTGCAAACGGTTGCTTTTTTGCTCTCTATATGATTTTTTTATGATTTTTTTAGTATTTAAACACCTATAGTGATGATGCCCACAATCCCTACAAACTTTTGACTTTTGGCGACCAAAATGCCTTGCCAAAGGCAACAATTTGATTACTAGAATAAAATTAGTGGCAATAATTTGTGGTGTATGACAAATAACAATGACCAAGAAGAACTTTCATTGCAAATAGCTGATGGTTTTTGTGTTTAAGCAACTAAAATTTGATTTCGTTGCTAAAACATCTGCATAAGCAAGGAAATTATTCCTTGCCTATGAAAGCATCATTAAAAGCAAGAAAATTTTTATTTGTATATGCATTTCTCTTGCTAATAAAGGTTTTTGGTTGCTGATAATGGTTGCCTAAAATATATTTTCCTATTGTGAATCAAATAGATTGAATGCTTTACAAAGTATATTTATTTTTAAATTTTTTTTAATTTTAACCATTTTAATTCACTTTTGATGATATTAATATTACATGCTAACCATTATTTTACATGGTTTAGATGTGAAAAAAGATTTTTAAAATTAAAAATAACAACTTGTACAAACCATGCAAACCTTTGTGGGGAATCATTCCCCAAATTTAAAGTTGAAGCAGACTAATGATTTTAATAACATTTCCCGATGAGTGGTCTCTTTCTAAGAGGGTGTGAACATAAAATAATATAAAATTTAAAGAAATTAAAAATAATGAGTTTGTCAATATGGAGTGGTCCTGAAATTGGGGTCGAGTTAAACCTGCAAGGCTGCAACTTACGTATTATAACAGGACCAATTTTTAGGATTAGGGTTGATTAAATCACAAGTTACTTTATGGTTAGGTTTACTTACAATTCAATTTAAATTTAACGGTTTGAATGAAAAAATTTTAAATTAAATGTTAAATCATTCATATTCATGCCAATAATTTTAAAGTTTACATCTATATGAATTATTTTAAAAATATTTTACATATATGTCAACCGCTAGTTTGCATCTTTATGGTGGAAATTTTCAGATTTAATATCAAATATTTCTCCGGTTAAAGAGATTTATCGGGTGTCTTGTTATTGTTGCGAGTTCACAACATAAAAATTAACTTCGTTAGAAAATATGATGGAGATGAACATCATTAGCATAGGTACAAAGTTCAAAAAATAGTTGGTATTGTAAATATTTGACTTCTAAGATGACATAAACGTCAATAATTCTTTATTATTGAGTTACTTATACAATTCAACCCCATTAAACGTCATTCTTCAACGTTTTTTATTTCGTTAATTTATATTTAGGTGGGCATGTGTAACTGAAGAAAATCATGAAACTATAAGAACGGAATTAATTTCGTTGGTGATATATGTTTGCCGACAATATTTGTTGCTTTTTATATCCACGCGCGCTAAGACAATGGGCGGCCGCGGATCCGGAGGAAGCATTCTTTGACAGTCTAATTAGTTAATTTACCGCGCACATGATCGGAAAAGCGGTATTGTAACCGGTACTCTTCCGAAACTAGGGCATAAGTGACATCACCCGACAACTGAGTCTAGAGAACATAGCCTAATTTCATGCTCCGAAAGCGTTGAGTCTCAATGCTCCGAGGTATATATTTTTATTTTAAATTTTTTTTACGAAATTGTTAAAATTACTAAAATGCTATTGATTTTTAAAAAAATATTTAAAAATCTCCAAAAATAGTAAAAATTGATACACATGTTAAAAAAATTTTAAAAATAAGTTTATGCACTCTCGGAAGCATACAACTGCATCCGCAGAGAATGTCTTCATGCCTTGCACCGCAAGTGATAAAATCATAATCCACTATAAATTACAAAAAAAAATAAATAAAGAAATTTATCTAAGTAGCTTTTTTCTTTTTTAAAAAAACTTTTTGAGTTTTCCAAAAATTATCTTAGAAGTTACTGGAAACATCTTATTCTAAAGAGGCAAAGCATTAACTATGAAGCTAATAATTAATAGTCAATTTTCATCAAAAAATTAATCATCAGTTGTTTGAGGCAATTCCCATAGACAATTATTACTTTTACTATGCTAGATTTATAATTTTCACCATGAATCATACTTGCAGCTAACTATAACCCGAATGGGTTTGTATAGTATAAGACAGATAACAATTATTTATCCCAATTAATTAATGCCTTGGACCACACAATGATCAAATATTTCTGTGATTGGCATTAGTCACGTCCAATGTTCGTGAAGCTTGCTCCTTCAAAATTAGCTACGGTACAGCCGAACAGAGCAGATGCGACGTTATGGAAACGTATTAAAGCAGTGGCGCCAACTGTGATGCCACATAAGTTAGCGTTTGCCGATGCACAATAGATGTGGGTGTAGTGGCCGAGCCAATTTTTTTTAAAAATTAAAAAATCGGGTAAAATTAAAGTAGATCGGGTTAGATGCAGGTTTAACTCAATCTATTTGCATCCTTCCGTATTGACAAACTCATTAGCTTATTTTTTTTTCATCTTTTATAGTTATTTGCCGAATGATCATTTACGATCGGTCGGAAATCCGGTGATTTCTGACCGGTCAAAAAATATATTTTTTAAAATTTTTTTTGAAAAATAATTTTATAAACATGTTAATCTAGTTATATTTAATCTATAAACCAAGTTTTATCATTTTTAGATATGTATATATATTTATTTTGAATTTTTAAATACAGGGGTATTTAAGTCATTTTAAGAATATTTAAAATGACTTAAATACCCCTGTATTTAAAAATTCAAAATAAATATATATACATCTCCAAAAATGGTAAAACTTGATTTATAGATTAAATATAACTAGATTAACATGTTTATAAAATTATTTTTCAAAAAAAAAAACAAAATAATATATTTTTTGACCGGTCGGATCGTAGAAGATCAGTATTCATAGTATTTTATGTTCACACCTTTTTAGAAAGCAACAACTCATCCGGAAATGTTATTAGAATCATTAATCTACATCCCTCCTTAAACTTTGGATAATGATTCCCCAAAAAAGTTTGCATGGTTTGTACAAATGGTTGTATTTAATTTTAAAGATCTTTTAACATAAAAATCATATAAAATATAAATTAATGGTATTGATAAGTTCAAAATTGGTTTAAGATTCGGGTAAACCAGATTAAGGGTTTAAATTATAAATGAAAGAAAACGGAGTTAAAAAGACAAAATTTGTGTAAAAGAGTGATATACGAAAACAAAATAAACTAAAAAATATGAGGCTTGTGGGGCTAAATTTTCACTATTTTTTATCAGAAAATTTCACTATTTGAGTAGGAACATAATGAGTTCAAAATACAAGGTTGGAAAATTTTCCTCAGTCTGAACGCCCCAAAATCCTTTGAGTTAGATTTTTTCTGATTGAATTCACAACACACCATCTTCCTTTCTCGAGGGATGTTCTTTCATTTTTCTTTTTTAATTTTGTTACAGGGTTCAGCTTAAGACAATACATGTCTAGTGACAGGGGAAGATTTATAATCATCCCCATCAGATTCTTCGTGTGATGCTGCATTCATCCCTGATTGGCAAAAAACAAAATGAGGGACATAATTTTGAAAATATAATTTAATTTTTCATATTTCCAATCCCTCAAAAAATATTATACCTCCACAAATTGCATCTTCATCAAAGGTCCAGACTTTGCCACTCGATGGGTGTGAGAGAACAACACTGTAGAGCAGGGTAACCCCCTTGGGCTGCCTCTTCCTATCCGCATCATGTTAAGTTGGGAAGCAGTCAAAACGTCAGATATCAATTGGACTAGCCGGGATCATGTTGGATCAAAAGGAGATCAAAACCACGGAGTCTAGTATTTGGGCTGGTTGTATAAAACCATGCATTAGGGAGTGGAAATCAGGCGACACACGTCCTAGCTAAATATGGTTTGCGATCTCAAGAGGAGGGGTGCCACTGGTGGAGGAATCCACCGAGTTGTTTGGCTCAATGCTTAGGAATGAAAGACCAGCTGCTTTCCCACTTGCTTTCTTCATCATATGGCAGAGGATTTATCTCGGGGGGAAGCAAGTCGCCTTTATCCTTAAAAAAATAATAATAATAAAAAAGGGGGGAAAGATGAATGCGTTGGACGAATCGAAATTCTCAGCTACTACGTACGCATGCAGGAGCTACCACGTAGCGTAGTGCATGCCTTTTATAATAATGAATTTTCTAATAGAATAAAGAAAGTTTAAAAAACGAAAAAAATAACTGAAGTAGCATCCTGGTTTTTGAAAAATAATGCTCAACGTGGCAAATGGTTTAAACGATAGTAGGTGGGCACCCGCCTGATTAGTTTGTCCCCCCTTCAATTACGGCCTCAGCTAGAAAGACAGCCGTCCGACTTATTAAAATGCGCTTTCATTTGGATCTAGCATCTTGGATTTAGTCTTCGATTCCGCACATGTTTTTCTTTTAATGAGGAATTTTACAATCATCTCAATAAATATTTTTCCAATTAAGCTCTGAGATATTCTTGCAATATACAGAGACAACTAACCATAAATTTATCTAAACGGTATTCGCGTTAATTCCCAAGTGCTGCTTATTTTTTCGAAATATACAACTGTTGCGGGGTCTTAAAACCCAGCATCCAGCCTCATAGGGCAGGCCCGGTTATGCTGGCCGCCCATGCTTAGATTGCCGTGTGAGAAACTTCCACGAATGGAACACAAGCAATTCACGTTTTGCCATGGAGATTTTAGCACGAGCTCCCTCTAACTTGTAAAAATTACATTTTAACAATTTTCTGTAAATGACTTGAAATATTGCAGTCATACTCCCTCCAGTTTAATTTTAAAATTTTCCGTTGTGGTTCCTCCACTTAAAAAGCCCCCACCACTGTTAGCTTTTGAGTGTGAGATTATTAAAATATTCTTTAACGTTTTTACGTTAATCCTACATAGTTAGATTTGTTTATAGGTTCCTTTTATTGGAAATATTTGAGTACTGATGAAATTTTACATTTATCATGTTTATGATTGTCTAAGTGATTATTCATTCAACACAATCCATTTAATCAAAATATTAAATTTTTTTTTATGGGAATCCTATGTGGACCACAACTTTAAAAATGTATTAAGATATATAACTATTCAAATTCATTTGAATTCGTTGAATAAAGTATTGGAATGTTAAAAATTATATATGAACATTATTCTAGGTGGGATAAATGTTTTTGAAGGTTTAGATGTTTTATTTACAATTCTTAGGTTGTTTTAAACAAACAAACAATTTCTACAGGTAAAAAATCTCTCTTAAATCGGTTTTTAACCAACATCAAACTTTGATTTAATTTACAATTCTTAGGTTGTTTTAAACAAACAAACAATTTCTACAAGTCAAAAATCTCTTTTAAATGGTTTTTAGGATTTTAACCTCCAGCAAACTTTGATTGGATGTTCTTTTTATCGCTGGCAATATACATACTTCTCATGAGGGGCCAAGCATAAGAAATGTGCCTAGTCACTTTAATTAGTAGTGGCAGAGC
Organism: Annona cherimola; assembly: GCA_030490835.1. Lineage (NCBI taxonomy): Eukaryota > Viridiplantae > Streptophyta > Magnoliopsida > Magnoliales > Annonaceae > Annona > Annona cherimola. The sequence continues at coordinate 56,672,640 of CM059973.1, read as the reverse complement.
TAGGACCTTTGGGGGGAGGAGGAGCAAACTCACATGGGGCTTTATTTGAAAAATAAAACTTAAAATGTAAAAAGTATAATGCAATACATATAATGGTTATTTCTCTAATTGACAACCTCATGTATTTCATATTTTTAATATATTTTTATTTTTCTTCACTTTTTGTGGGCCCAAATGTATTTATTCATACGCCAAATTAACACTTTTGGATTTATATATACTCTTTACAAAATTTCAAAAAAAAAAAAAAAATCACCTCTGTCACATTTCTCACACATGAAATTGTAAAATCATTTTATTTTTGAAAATTTATCAAAAATATATATAGAAATCCAAAAATCTTAAATTTTTGTATATAAATCAAATTCACTTTAAGTTCACATAAAAATGAATAAAAATAAAAAGATATTAAAAATATAAAAATGCATAAGGCTGTTACCTGGTTAAATAATAACTCATTATATGTATCATAATCAAAAATTCGAAATACAAAATTTGCAAACTTTTAAGTAATCAACATTCAAAGATTCCCTCCGTTAGTGTGTTTTTTTTTTTTTTTCTGTCGTTTTTGAGAGCAATCAGTTTCCTGTTCTTATCGTTGGCGCAATGCAGATTTAGTCCACGCGGTCAATTTAGCCGTCTACACGGTCCACATGGTCCATTTGAACCCGAATTTTAGAGAGCAATGTGCTCTGTCCCGTAGATGTAACACTTTTAAAAAGTGATTTCTGTGATGTATAATAAAATATATGAAATGTTTATACTAATATTTTCTCTTATTTGAAAAAAAAAAATTCTAAAAATTTTATTACCTTCCAAACACACCTTGGATATTCCTTATTATAATTAGGGTACTGGAATGAAATCTAAACTGTTAAATGCATATACACTGAGTAGAATTCATACAGAATGTTCAATATAATAAAATATATTTATATAAAAATTAAGATAACATAATTTTCATAGAACTAATATTAATTTTAAAATAAATATTCTAATAAATTTAATTTAATTTTATGATATTAAATTTTAACTAAAGTATAATTAATGGTTTAGATTTTAGATATAAAAATGAATTACATACTATAAGTGCTTCACTTGTGAAATGTTATCCACCCTGACGATCCTCTCTCGACAGTGGCGCGATGGAAGAAAAATAGACCGTGGTGGCGGTCTTTTTCGTATGTTATTATCATCCTAGAGATGCGGTCCAAAGCGGAACAAACTCATGCGATGCGTGATTGAATGTATTAATTATAGGTGGGTTTAGGAAATGGCAGAAAATAATTTATATGATCGAGATAATTTAGAGGAGATAATGATGACCCTACACTTTCATGTTCCTACAAAGCTCTCTGGAGGATAAAAGTCCCGACGAAGGTCCGAATCTTCGGGTGACGACTTCTTCGGAACGCTCTCCCAACAATGCAAAATCTTGCTCACCGGGGTATTCCTATCGAGGACTCTCTGTGTGCTTTCTGCATGAATGAGGTTGAGGACGCGGAGCACCTCTTTCTGAGATGTGCTCGTACGGCAAATGTGGCTAGGCATGCTACGTGGGCGTGCCCCCCGGAGGCTTCGGTGAAGGAAATCTTCTCAATCCTGGCCTCCAGGAACAGGATCGACGATCTGGCTTTCTTTGTTCTGCTATGTTGGCATATATGGTTTTTGCGAAACAAGCTCAAGATGGAAGGCGCTCAACCTTTTTTCGCTGACACAATTCAGTGGTGTCGGGATTTTATTTCGCAATTGCGAGGAGCTAATGACCTGGACCTGTGTGGTGTGATGGATTCACCTTCTTGTCCCAAGATGGATTAAACCGTCTGATGAAGTTCTCAAAATGAATGTTGACGCTCGTTGCTTGCAGGAAAGGGTGGTCACAGGATTTGCTGCGATTGATAGGGACTCTCGGGGGTATTTTATTGCGGCAAAAGGCTGGAGCCGGAGGGGAGTGGAGGAACCACTGACTATGGAAGCAAACGCCGTTCTATTGGCTACTAGGTGGGCTATTCATCTTAAGCTTAGACAGGTGCAGATCGAAACCGATTCTCTTCTTCTTTACACCTATCTATCAAATGATTGCCTTATCTCCTCCCCGGTGGGTCACATCATTTCGGAGATCAGAACATCTTTTGAGGCTAACCCGAATCTATCTATCCACCATGTGCTAAGACAGGGGAATAGGGTTGCGCATGCTTTGGCTGATCTTGTTGTTGTGTCTAGTTTGGATTGTGTTTCTTGGTGGGGAAATCCCCCACAGTGTATTGAAGACAAAATATGTACAGACAATTTTTTGGTATTGAATTGCTCGGATTACTCCATCCCGAACCCGGTCACTTGATGGGGGGGGGGGTCGGGGTTGAGTAATTCTTTCATCAAAAAAAAAAAGAGGAGTAACGAAAATAAAATTAAAATCGACAAGTTAGTTACATAGATAGTTGCGTAAAAATAATTAAAATGTTAGATAGTTTCACAGAAAGATATGAAAATATAATTAAAAAATAAAATTATTATGTACAGTAAAAAATTTTAAATGGAAAAGTTTGAATCTGAAAAATTTTGATTATAAACCAACACGCACTATATATTTTATTGGCAAAAGGGCTTAGACAATCAGGATAAAATTTATGTTTGAAATTGATTTTCCTTTTTTGCTTTATTTCTGTAAAATTTTTCAAAAACTATCAACCAGGATACACTACAGGAATACTGACCAATAGCAACCTGATTCATTGCTAAAAATTAGAATTCCTTTGCTAGATAATTTTGTTAATAATTACTTGCTAAACGCTCAGTGCTAAAGATATTTTTCAACAAAAGATGATACTTCATTGCTAATTGCTAGTTATAAAGCTTTAGCAAGTTAACAATAAATATTTAAACTTGTCCGGTGATCATTTCAGGCCGGTATGAAATCCGGTGGTCCAAATATATATTTTTTTATTTTTTATTTTTTTTATAAACACGTTAATCTAGTTATATTTAATATATAACCAAGTTTTACCTTTTTTGAATATGTTTATAGATTTATTTTGGATTTTTAAATACAGGAGTATTTAGATCATTTTAAATTATATACCCCTATATTTAAAAAATTCAAAATAAACATGTACACATATCTAAAAATACCATTTTAAATTAGTTAAAATAACCTAAACACCCTTGTATTTAAAAATTCAAAATAAATATATACACATATAAAAAATGGTAAAACTTGGTTTATAGATTAAATATAACTAGATTAACATGTTTATAAAAAAAATTTAAAAGAATAAAAAATATATATTTGGACCAGTTTAAAATCACCGAATTTCAAACTGGTATGAGAAGATCGTAACTCTTTAAACTTATAAATAAATTTAAATAATGGTTGTTAAAGGCATGAGTTATTAGCAATAAATTAGATTTTTTACTAAATTTGGTTGCTCACATTAAAAATTAAAAGTCTTAATTTGTAAAATTGTGGGCTGAAGAGTTTGACCTACTTCACGTATATTAATTTATTAAAAATTATAAGCCTATGTTTAAATCTTATTAGTAATTTCTTTCAAAATTCCTACATTTTTATAATCAATTATATCGATAATTAATTTATTCAAAAAATAATATAAGAATCAATAAAAGAAATTTTCACATATATAACTCTTACGTATAATTGTATATTAACTTATTTTAATAAATTTATATAATATTTTCTCATTTTTTAATAATAATATATTTTTTAATAATTAGTAAAATATTGAAACATATAATATTTAAATTTAATATAAATGTATCTTTATGTTTCATAAGTATAATAGATTCTTAAAATCATCTTATTTAACTCATATTTTTTACTCGACTCACTGTTCTGAAACTAGTCTAATACCAATCCGAAGTTTGTCCTAAGACTTATTAAAAAAATTGAGGATCAAATCGATCTTGTCTCGACCTGCTATAAAAAATAGAGTCAAACTGAAATTTTTAAAAGTAGGGTTTAGTTTGGCCAAAGTTTGACTCAGTGCGGCCTGCCCCGATTCCCACCCCTAATCTGTCATGCTGTCAAGCTGTTAGCTACTTAAAACCTAGCTAAGCCCAATAATTTCTATGAAATTCGATTATTGACGTCCATTATGTTTATTACAGCAAATACTAAGATTACAACTTGGGTAGGGTACCCACCGACTTGACCTTAATTTAGGTGGAGTAGGGTACAAATTTTATTTGCCCCCTCAAATAGGGTAGGGATAGGATAGATATGTTGAGTATCGAGAACCGATCCAAATGGGTACTTATTTATGTAATTAATTAAGGGTGTGTCTGACAATCGATAAAAAATGTCAAGTTAAAACTTTTCAATCTAGAACTTATGACTCTTTATAATTATCATATTTTTTAATCATTTTTTCACAATTTCTTATATAATTCCTTACTTTTCAATCATTTCTACACAACTATCCACACAACTAACCTATCTATTTTAACTTTATCCTCTTTAGTATTCATCATTACTTCTATCATATCACATCATTTGACAACTTTTACTCTCCAAAATTTTTCTTTAAAAGTTTTATTCATTGCCAAACACACCCTAATTATATAAAATTATATATATGCATATAATATATATTATATAATATGTGTTGTGTTTTATCTCTTACGTCTTATGTGCACACCCATTTTAACAAATTCATATCTAAACGAATTTGTGCTATGTGGAATTGTAAATTGTGAAGTAAGAAACCAATTCAGTTATATATATGTCATTAACTTCTAAAAACCTTTTAAAAATAAGCTTGTGAATTATAATTGCAATATATTAATAATTTTAATGATTGTGTTATGACATTCTATAATTTATATTTTTTATATAATAATGTAAAAAATAACATCTATTCCGGTGATTTTAAAATGTAAATGAGGATTTTGTATTATTTAAAATAATATAGAAATATTTTAAAAATATTTTATTTAAGTATTAAAGGGATCGATTTGGAACCGAAACTGGAATCAATTCTATGAATAATAATGGATAGGGTAAGGTACACTAGGAATCGAACCGACAAATAGGTAGGGTGAGACAAACTTTTTAAAAATAGAATATAGATAGTGCAGACCATTACCCGAACATAACCGACTCGAATTGTACTCCAAAATAAATACAAAATTTATGATGATAATACTTCATGTTATCTATGCATCCTAGCAATAAATAAAAAATTTATGATGATAATTACTTCCTTCTTGCTATAAAATTATGTGTAACGAAATACTCTTCATAATTATTATATGCAACAAAATACACTTTCTTCTTGCCAACCGCAAATTTTGCTTCAAAACGCTAAGTTATTCAGTTGATAAAACCTTTTTAAACAGAATTTCTTCTTATCAAACTTTTTAAACTGAATTGGTATCAAATATAAGCAACCACCTATTGCGAATCACATAATCAGTTGTCAATAAGTATTTCAGCCAACTGAGGATTTGAGTGCATATATATTATTATGCATATATACTCATTAAAGCATATTTTGTTTGCTAACAATGGGTTATTGGGCTGCTAATAGTTGAAATGAATTTATTGTTGTCATTTAGTTGCATATAATCAAAAGAATATTAGTTTTAGGGCCCACATTTTGTTGATAAAATCGAATTTTCTTATAAATGCATATTGCATGCTTGGATCGTCGAATTTGTCTGCTTCACGCAGCAGACGTACATGTGTCTTTATACAGGGAGCCCGGACGACATCACGATCAATCCCATTTCGTTCTGGAATATGTGACAGGTTAGTACAGCGTGTTAGTATATGCGCGTTGCCAAAAGCGACGGTGGCAAGTAAAACAAGATTACTTTTTCCTCCAGCGTAACGTGCTCTACTTCCCGCAGCCGAAGCAAGCTGGCTTGAGATGAAGACATCCATCTTTTCATACGCGCGTATGATCTGACATATTCATCCCCCACCAGTACCAGCTGGCTATATCTTTCAAGGAACTCGTGTGTGTCTCCATAATTTACTTATGCCACGTTATCACGGCGGTGCGAAAACCATTGTTTTTCCGTCAAATCTGATTTTTCGATACAAATCATTGCTCTGTCAATTATATTATTTTTTAATTTTTATTTCTATATTTTAATTATTTTTTTAATCAATTACGTACATAAAATCTATTTATTCAAACTGTACTTCTATTATTTCTTATCAAGCACATATTTATCAAATATTTTTTTTTATTTCTCACTATTTTCCACCATCCCACAATTTTACACATTACCAAACGCCTCCTTAGTCTTCATCGGCTGGTGGAGCTAACCTCAAGAGAGAAGTAATTTAATTATTACAATGTAAAATTAACATAATAATAAATAATATTAGATAAATAATGCATACGTAAATGAATCTAAGTTTTTTTTATAATTTACACATGAATATATATTTTTTTTTATCAAATGCAACTTGTGCATATATTCGATTTGGATGAAGCTTGATTTTTTAACTAAAAAAATGATGTTAAATACAATGAACAGAGTGAATTTTCTTCCAAACATTAAGATATTAAAAATGAAAGATATTATATAGAACAATGAGACCATTTAGTAAATTTGATTTTGTAAAAATTATTATTTTAACAAATGATCCAACGCATTAGTGCACTATCCCATATTTATTTATTTATTTAAAAACTTTCAATTTTAAGTGTAGACCCAAGCATATTATTTTCATCTGTGTGTTTTTTTAAAACATTTTTTGCACATGAAAAATGCCTAATAATTTTTATTTTTAAAATTTCCAATAAAATATTTAAAAGCATAAAAATGTAAAAAACTACATGTATGAAATATCTGTACTTGGGTCTGTTGGTCCCGAGTTAATGGCAATTACCCAAGAGGGGAAGGGTGAATTAGGTATTATGAAAATTTAAAACTTAAACAGAAACTTTTACCCCGGATTAATCTAATCCCCTTTTATGAAGAAACAAAATGGAATGCAATATAATGTAGAGAACAGAAATAGAAATCAACACACAAGGTTTTATAGTGGTTCGGGCAACCTCCCTACTCCACTCTTCCAAGCTCACACCTCTTGTGACTTGGGTTCCACTATGTATTCCACGAATACAACTAGAGCCTCTACTCTCTTCTAGATTCTAGCTCTAGGAGACATATACAACCAGAGCCTCTGCTCTCTTCTAGATTCCAGCTCTAGGGGGCATATACAATCAACACAAGTAGGTGATGAGTTACACTCCAATCACAACTCTACTTACAACGTCTTGGTTTCAATCACCAAACTTAAACCAAGCACTAAAACAATCAATAGTGTAAGAATAAAGAAGATCTACACTTTACTGATTTGTGTAACAAGTTTCAGCTTGAGGAAGAATCTGTAGGAGCAACCGATTGTGTTTCGTTGAAGCAAATCGCAACTTTGAAGCTTGTTCTTCCTTTGAAAGTGTATAGATCACTCAAATTTAGAGAAAAGCAAATAAGAACTCTTGCTTGCACTTCTTTCCTCTCTTTAGACTCTGTCTTGTGTGTAACAACGGTTGCTTGAGTGTCTATTTATAAAGGAGGGAAGAATTTGAACATTATACAAGTGGTTGGCGCGTAATAAATGTTCCAACGTTCGAAAATTCGAACGTTACTTTCCCAAGTCGCAGGTGGAGTCGACTTCGTCTGCGACTTCGCCCAAGTCGCATGCTTGAGTCGACTTCGTGTGCGACTTCGGCAGCTCTTTAGTTTCCAAGTCTGAGTTCTGGGTCGACTTGGTTTCAGACTTGGCCTCAAGTCGATCTTGGAGTCGACTTGGGATGCGACTTGACCAGTTTTTGTGCCAAAACAGTTTGATCCTTGTTGATTCACCTCTTATTTGCTTAGCTACTTTCCTTTAATAATAGAAACATTATTTTCATTCTGGATTGGCTTCAAATCTTGCAAACCTTGTGATTCTTGGAGAACTTGAAAACTTGTATGGTCAAATCTTCTTTGATTTGGAATGAATTCATGTATCTTGTTTGCTTTAAAATTATATTAGTCTTCATATCTTGAGTTGTCTTCATCTTGAAATGAGCTTGACCTTTTGACTTAGACTTGAGAAACTCAAGTCGATCTTGGGGTCGACTTCGTCTGCGACTTCGCCCAAGTCCCATTCTGGAGTCGACTTCGACTGCGACTTCGGAATGTTCTGTCTCAAAATCAACGCTGGAAGGAAATGTATATCTTCAAGTCGATACTGGAGTCGACTTCGTCTGCGACTTGGCTTCCAAGTCGCAAGTGGAGTCGACTTCGACTGCGATTTCAGCTGTTCACCTTCCAAATTCAAATCTGTCCATCAGGTACATGTTGAAGTCGAATGTGGAGTCGACTTCGAGATCGACTTCACCCTAAGTCGAAGTCCGAGTCGACTTGGGAATCGACTTGGCTGATTTTCATTCCTTAAAACATTCATCACACTCATTAGTAATTAATTTATACTCAAATTTGAATTTGTTGATCATCAAAACTTATGCTTTGGTCAATTTTGTTTTGTTTTAACTATTGTTTCAAATAGGGTCGATAATATTCATGCAAAAAAAAAATTAAAAGATAAGGTTATACATTGGGTGCACTGTGTACCCTTTAACCAAACATATCTTTGAAATTAGTTGCAAAGTTGTGCTTTACAAAGGAGAAAGAATTACAAGTGCAATTGAGTCTGAGAACTCTCATTTCAGGTGCACTCTATCTTTATCCTATTTTCAAAAACTCTCATCTTATCCTACTTTTTATTGAGATCGTTTGAGACTTACCATACCTTTTTATGGCCAAATAGATTTTGGTTTTAATTTTAAATTGTTTTTTAAAATAGTCTTCTATACTATATGTAAACATTATAAATCAACTATAAATTTTATTTACTACCTGTAATCAGTATGATAGTAATATCATTTTAAAATACATTGATTAAATGTACTAAATGATAAATAAACTAGACAAGTTTTTATATTTATAAAAGATATATTTTGCATCCTTAAATAAATAATATGTTGTATAAAAGATATATTGAACATATATTATTAAATTCGGGTTGTTTTCGGTTATCCAGACTTTAGAACCTAACCTACTCTAATTTAGCTGATATTTTTTATTTGAAATTTATCTTATTCTATAAGTAGAAAAATAAAAATTTAACTTACCCAATTGAAGATATTTAATCGGTCAATCCACCGATACCCGAACCAAGTTATACTCCTAAAAGGAAGCTATAGTTGAGTGAATGGTCCATCCGAATCAATTAGATTTAATTTTGAGCCAGCTACGCATCACATGATTTACCTTTTCTTGGAATATGGTGCAACAATTCGCCCAACCACGCAAATAGGCCAATACTATAATATTTTGTCGTCTTCACGTGCGCCCGTGGAAGTAATATGTATAAAATTATTTAATTAAGATGGAACTGAGCATCAAATGCGCACAAATCTCATAGTCAGTTGTTAGTGGAATTTTGATGAAATTGTAGACTACGATGCTACCTAGTTAGTTGTCACGTATTTCGCAATCTATATATCAATCTATCAAAAGACTTCTTTGCACTACAAATCTTCTCCATTGCAACATATAGGCAGCAGCAACACTCCAACACCTGCCGCGTGCCGTGGGATAAAACAGTTGCAATTTTTGTTTCAACAACTGTTATGTTTATCGTAATATTTGTCTGCTAATGTTGTTAAATCTGGTTAATGTATTGGCTTGGTTCGATTCGACTATTTCTATACAATTGGTGTGGTAGCAATTTGATATTAGATATATGACAGATTGACATTGTAAAAGCTTAATAATTTATATTAAAAATGCAATAATTGGAATCGCGATTTTAGAAATTTAAAATGTAGTTACATTAGATTTTTAGAAAATGGAGTATTTGGAAAGTGATAAAACTTAGACATATTTGTTTTACCAAAAAACTTTTTAAACCGGAACTTTTCAATCTAAAATTTTTCACTCTCCACAATTACCCTACTTTTAATTATTTTTCATATATTTTCCTATACAATTACCTTACCTTTCAATCATTTAAACACAATTACCCATACAATTAACATATTTATTTTAACTTTATTTTCTTTACTTCTCATCATTATCCCTATTATCTCACATCACTTTCTCCCAATTCAAAAATTTTTACATAAAAAACTTTTCATCTAAAAATTTTAGCACTTCCCGAACACAACCTGGATGAAACGTTTTTTTTGTAAAAGTTTTTAAAATGGAAGAAAATAAAGTGATACGATAGGGATAATAATGAGTAGTAAAGAGAATAAAGTTAAAATAAATAGGTTAGTTATCTAGGTAGTTATGTAGAAATGATTGAAAAGTACGAAAATTGTGTAAGAAGATGTGAAGAAATAATTTAGAAAATATGATAGTTTTAGATTGAAAAGTTTTAGTTGAATAGTTTCAATTATAAATAAATGTATCCAAAGTCTTTTCCAAATTTTAGTCATGTTACTATTTAATTTTATCTTCAAAAAATTTAAATGTCTACAAAACAAGAACATAAAAATAGTCTTGATTATATGATTAAATTAAAAAGAATTTTGAGCTAAAACAAAAAATCCAATCATAAAACTACACAAGAGTACTTAGTATGAAAGCCACACAAGTGGAATTCATTTATGACATTTTCTTACCAGTTAGTACGAAAACCACATAAGTTGAGTTCAATTATAACATTTTCTTAGTAGTATTTTTGTTTGTAGGCATTAGAGCGTTAAAAACTTTGCAAAAAGTGTTATTTTTTCTAAGATGTATCACATGAAAGATGGAAAAACTTCATCTTTTTATTTCATAAAGAGAGTCATACAATAAATTTACAAATGAGTATCTTATAACATCACTTATCTGCAAAAATAAAAATAAAAATAAAAATAAATATGATATTGTTCACAATATTCTTCATAATACATCTTCTAAGAATTCCTTTTTTCCAAATTCTTTGGTGTGACTCACCTATGAGACAATAAACACACAAATGAGTTTCAAGAACTTAGCAAGTAAGATAAATGTACTCACATAATATTCATAAATATTTCCTATATAATATGTGGAATCAGAGGTTTGATCTTGTTAGCCCAATCTAACAAACACATTTGTTAGCTGTTCGTATATCTCTCCACCAATGCACGGGTTGTAGACTGTAGTATTTAAAAAATTGATTTCACAGGAAATTCATGATTTTAGATGTTGATTTTAAACATTTTATAACTGAATATTGAGAAGGAGATTAAGATGAAAACAGAGAGAAAAGCCACAAAAGAACGTTGAGAGAGTATTTAAGAAACAAGATATAAGAATATTTAAGATCCAGGGTTTCACATGTGAGGTTTGCAATGAATACGTAATTACTTAGTATACTTATTTAATCTTGATATTCTACATAAAGGAGAATAAATCCTAATTTAATCAAACATCATCTCTCAAGGCATACAAGATGTATCCTAATCTTCTTAATCACTTATTTCATGGTATTAAGTCAATTAAAATTCATTAAGTTCTGTGGCAGTTCAAAAAATTCCTAAGGGTCATCATGCCTATTCTCATAGTCTATATTTTTTGTGTTTAATATTTTGATTATTGTATTATAAAATTTCATCTCTTGGTTTTATCACCTAATATATGAAATCATGCCTTAGTGTAGGCCCATACCGAAAGCAAGCATTAAGATCAGATATCATATTAATACACAATATCCATTATAAATAAATCAAAATCACAATATCCTTTACATAGTTCACATGCTATATCTTAAACTATAGATTAAAAGTTTAGCCTAGCATGCTCTCAATGAAATCCAAACATAAAATAATATTGTATTCAAAATTCATCAAAAAAAAGACAATGAAATGAAAAGGAAAAATAGGAAGAAAGCTTGTTGATTAGAGTGCTTCAATGGTGTCTTGAACAGCTCCTTGCAATGATCATCTTCTATTCTTTCCTTAGTTCTTGCTTTCTCTTACGTTTAGACCTCAACCCTAATTCAAAAATACATCCTAAGATGGCCTTGGTCGAGCTTAGCAAGGGTTTATATAGAAGTCTCGAACAAACTTGCGCAAAACAAGTTACAAGTAGATCAAATCCGCTACACCCATGCTGAACACAACTTGGGCCATGTTTGGCATAGGTCGACATGGCTTAAGCTATGTTGCACTCTGTTTAATACCTCTTTGCTCTGAATTTTGAGATTTTGTTGCTAGGAACTTAAAATATTTTAAGCTATTTTATCACTCTTTTATCTTCTTTTATACCATCTAAATCGTCCAATTGAATGAATCTTAGTCATCATGCTTTGGTCTTCAAGAATCATATGGGTTTTTCACCAAAATCATTTGAATTTTCACATGTCGATTAATCATGAGCGTTTTGCACACAACTAAGTTAAATAAATCAATATTTGTCTCAAAACATCATTCAATTCAAATTCTCGTCCAAACCTCATTCAAAATGTAAGGCATGACAATAACACAATAAATTCTCCCACACTTGAACTTTTTGTTATCCTCAAGCAAATACATATTACTTCAAAATCGGACTTTCATAAACTTTGAGCAAAAAGTGAATATGATCTTGTGTAAATCAGAACTTAGCGAGATTGTTAAACCAAAAGTCAAAAGCATAGTACTTATAAAAAATTCTAATAAAAAATCTAGTCTCACTCGACTAATACTATATAAAATGCCACCTTTTTCTGTTTTCAAATATTAAGATTTAAAAATCTCATAGCGAAAACTCCTAATTCTCTTAGGTAACTCTTCCCGTGTTATATTTGTTGTTTCTACACACATTCAATAATTTATTGGTAGTAATTAGGAGAAATACAAGTCAAATTACCTCACATGCATTGCATCAAATTCTAATGTCCAAATTTCCTTCACCAACTCACTTGATTGGTCTATAGAATCATAAGAGCTTACCCGGATAACAATTAGGTTTAAATCAAGAGTTAAATTTCAAAACTTGAATCCTCTCCAAATTGTTTAGAGCTTGATATTGCAGAAGAAAATAGTATCACCCCTACACTTAGTTCATTCATTCTTTTTAAGAGCTCATTATTACTCTTGGTTTAATGTTATTTTTAAACACAAGCCCGACATTAATTTCCTCATCTTTAGAATATCTAGGAAACTGTTTTCACAATGCACAAGCTGTGTGGTTAACTTAATTTTTACAATGGTTTTTTGGCTCAAATTTTAGATTTGACAATGATTCAACTCAAATATTGAGAATTAAGGATTACAAAAGAGATTTAAGTCTAGGCTCAATGGGGGGCAAAACATGATAGTTCATTCAAGAATAAACTCATCGTTTGACAAAAGAATGACTTAATAATATTCTATAATGAAATCAAGTTGAGTATTTGTGGCGCCCCGAACCGGGGTGCCAAGAAGCCTTACTCCGGGGTCATTTTTTATTGGTAAATGTGACTAAGGATTGTTGCCCTGATCAAACGACAGAATTATATCTATATATATATATATATTACATGAATACATGGAAAATTTCCATCATTCATCCAACATGAAATATATTTCACATATCACAGTTATGATTAAAACTATTCCATAAACATTTCTATTGGAATAAAAATATTCATTTTCATCTCAAAATTATCATAATTGATTTTACATAAAATTTACATATATAATATTCATATCAAAACTATATATCACTTGGCATGCTGCCTTCATCATCATTTCCTGTTTGTTGTTGAAAAAGCATGGGTGAGTAATAATACTCAGTAAGCAAGTCATACATAATTTATCAATCATTTTCATGCATTTCATAAAATGCAAATGCAAATGCATACTTAGCATTCATGACATTCCTTTAGATGCGATGCTAGCTAGGCGCCCATCCCATACATGCTCCCATCTCAGGGAGGTCGCCGCCGGCCTGGCCTATATAAGCGACTTGGCAATAGCGAGGGGGACATCCGGTCCGCTTACTACCTCGACTATGGCCTTTTCCTCGTGCATATGCTCATTTACATACACATGCCGACATGATATTTGCAAATCATAAATAATTTCATAAAAAGTATTTAATAAATAATTTAACAAACGTATTTAAGTTCGTGTAAAACAGTTATAGGTATGGCCAACCTTAAATAAATTTCATAAAGCAATTCACAAATAATTTCAAGCATTTTATAAATAATTTGCAAAACATATAACTTGCTTACCTTCTCAGTGAGTGTCCCCGACCTTTTCTTTTCCTTTTCCTATTCAAGAAAAAAGGATATTTCATTTCTTCTATTCAAGCTGCTTCCCATGCATGCTTTATAATATTTGGGCATTATTTCTTTATATGAATATTTTTATCCATAAATTCTTCAAAAATTCCATCTTTATATTTAAATATTAATCTCAAATTTCCTCCAAAATCACGCTGTTTACTGTAGCAGTTATTGTTCATCCGAGGTTACTATTCATAGCAACGTGGTTACTGTTCATGGGTTCCAAAAATTGACATTTTTTCCAAAAATAAAAAATATCATGACATAGCTTATGCTTAGTATATTATGGAAAATTTCATAAATTTTGAATTTATCATCATTTACTTGGCTAAAAAAATCACTTTCTCCATATACTAAAAATCAACATAAATTCACTTAAGCATAATCTTTAATTCCAAAAATTATGAAATTAATATATCATCATTCCAACATCATATTTTTCATATTCATACATTCCAAATTATCATTTATAAATTTAGGAGAATTATTTTCACATATCATATGCTATCTTCCCGAATGCTCCATCTTCGCTCCAAATTTTTTATGTTTCGGCATAATTCTAATTAAGCATTATATCTATACTTATTTTCTCATGCTTAGGCATTATTTAAGCATGGTTTTATCCTACTTAACATTCAAAAGAAATTTGGGTGGAAATCACTTACCCGAAGTGGAGATATCCTACTTTTTCTCACACTTTTTCTCTCTAACTTCCTCTTCTTCTTCATGTGGGATGGTTTGGGGTCTTGGAACGGCTCAAGTGGAGTTGAGATTTCTGATGCCTTGGACGTCCCCCCTGCTGCCCTATTTACAGGGTTGAATTTTTCAAAAATTTGGAATTTACCCCTAGCTTTGAGGTATTTAATTATAAATTGGTATTTCTTTTTAATTTTAAAAATTACTTTGAGCCAAGAGCTGCCACACATTTATTGTTTTCCATATATCTTTCTTATTTTAAGTCTGATTTAGATAATTCTTTTTGGGTTAAAAAGTATACTTTGAGAGCTTTCAAATGACACTAGTTTCATATTATTTGGGCTTATATATAATATTTTGTGATTTTAGTTGTTGTGTAGTTTTCTACTACTTTGCAAATTTACCATAATTCTTGTAAAATTTCAAAATTCTTCTTTCTTAATTTCTAAAATTTTTAAGAATTCAAAATAAAGTTTTTATAATTTTTTCTTTCATTTAGACTCATTTTTATAATTTGTTGTTTTTTTATATTTTCATTGTTTGTATAGTTTTTGGTTTTATCGTTTTATTTTGTATTAATATAATTCATTGTTATTTCTACCATCCATTTTTATAATTTTGTTGTTTTTTAATATTTTCATTGTTTGTATAGTTTTTGGTTTTATCTTTTTATTTTGTATTAATATAATTCATTGTTATTTCTACCATCCATTTTTTCATACAATATTATTCATTTTAATTAATTTATTTTTTTATTAGTCTTAAGATAAAAATCATGTATTTTTTTAATCATATGCTAAATAGAATTTTGTCTTTAACTAAATCACATTCTAATTGTAATTAACGTAAAAATTAAAATAAGCAAGAAATTAATTTACACGGCCATTATATTCTTCCCTTCTTAAATAGATTTCATCCCAAAAACCTGACTGTTCCTAATCAAACAAATGTGGGTATTTCTTTTGCATTGCTACCTTGAGTTCCCATGTAGCTTCTTTTTCGAATATCGATTCTACTGAACCTTGACATATTCAATAGTTCGATTTCGGAGATGCTGCTATTTATAATCCAAAATCTTTATAGGAACTTCTTCATAATTTAGGTATCTCTAACTGGGAGTGTTTTTGGTATCAATATGTAGCTAGAGTCTGGAATGTAGCCCTTCAGTAGTGAGATATGAAAAACATTATGGGCTACGGCTAAAGTTAGAAGCAATCCAACTCTATATGCTACCTTTATTATCCTTTCTAGAATTTCAAATGGCCCAACATATCTCGAATTCAATTTTCCCTTTTTCTCATAGTGGATGATTTCTTTATTTGAAGAACCTTAATGAATACATGATCTCCAATTCAAAATTTTTTTCCTGCCGCTTCTTTTCTGCATGTGTTTTAAGCTGTTAATATACATTGTTTAATTATTTTGACTTTGTTTGCCATACTTTAGGCCAAATCAGGTGTAATCTTTCTCTCCCCACTTCATCACAATTGAGTGGAGTTCTGCATTTCTTTTATATAATGCTTCATATGGGGTTATTTGAATACTTGCTTGGTAACTATTATTATATGCAAATTCAGCTATAGATAAGTATTCATCCCAAGACCCACCAAAATTTGTTACACACATTTGTAACATGTCTTCCACAATTCTAATAACCCATTGTGTTTACCCATTAGTCTGTGCATGATATGTTGTATTAAAGCGACGTTTTGTACCCATGACCTGATGTAAACTCTTCCAGAAGTTAGATGTGAAAGAGGGATCTCTATAAGATACAATAGTCTTTGGTAGTCCATGTAACTTAATAACTTAATAATTAGTCTTTGCTAATTTTGCTACCAAAAATGTAGATTTTACTTGCAAGAAATGAGCTACCTTAGATAACCTTTCAACTATGATCCATATAGAATTATATTCTTTCCAAGTTCAAAGTTGTCCTTTGATGAAATCCATGCTAATATCATTCCATTTTCATTTAAGAATTTCCAATGGCTGCAAGGTTCTTGCCGATTTCTGATGAACTGCCTTAACTCGCTAATGGACTAGACACTTGCTCACAAATTTGGCTATCTCCCTCTTCATGTTATTCCACCAATACCTTTTTTTACATCCTGATACATCTTTGTACTTCCTGGATATGGTAAATGATGAATCATGTGCTTCTTTCAAAATTTGTTCTTTGATTTTCAACTTGTTAAGGATACGTAATCGATTTTGATATTGGTACACCCCATTATTATCAATGCTGAATGCAACATTTCCTTTTTGCATCGTTGTTTGGACTAAACCTTGCAATTTTGTATATTTCAACTATTCTTGTTGGATTTGTTCAAATAATGATGATTTCAATTACAACTGATTCAATTGTATTTCTACCTTCTCAAAACATATTTCCAATTCTAGTTGCCTTATTTCCTGAATTAGTCCTTCTTGTTGTGTAACCAAAGATGCTAAATTTACTTTTCTACTTAAGTTATTAGCAACACATAGTATTGCTAGGATGATACTGGATAGTGATATCATAATCTTTTTATAACTCTGACTATCTCCTCTGGCTCATATTCAATTCTTTTTGAGTAAATATATACTCTAAGATTTTATGATCTGTGTATATTTCACACTTGGCACTATATAAGTAATGTTGGCATATCTTTATGGCAAATAACACAGCAGTTAATTCCAAGTCATGAGTAAGATAATTCAGCTCATTTGGCTTGAGTTGCTGAGATGCATAAGCTATTACCTTCCATTTTTCATAAATACACGTCCCAACCCTTTATAAGGTGCATCGCTGTAAATTACGTTTCCTTCATTACCTTCAGGTAATGTTAAAACTGTAGCTTTGACTAACCTTTGCTTGAGCTCTTGAAAACTATGTTCATAATTAGCATTCCATTCATATTTCATAACTTTTCTAGTTAATTTAGTGAGTGGGTGGCACGGATAATTGTGAAAACTCCTTTACAAACTTCCGATAATGGCTACCTAAACCCAAAAAGCTTCTGATTTTAGTATTATTTTTTGGGTAGTTTACTATTGCTTCAATTTTCTATGTATCTACTTTGATTCTCTCTGCTGTAACTATATGCCCTAAGAAACATATTTGACTAAACCAAAACTCAAACTTTTTTAATTTGGCATACAATTTCTTTTCTCTCAGTCTACTTAGTACTAGCCGCAGGTGCTTTCGATGTTCTTCTTTCGTTCAACAATATATTAAAATTTCATCAATAAATACGACGACAAATTGGTCTATGTATTCTTTAAAAATTCTACGCATTAATTCCATAAATGCGGTTGGTGAATTAGTCATTCCAAAAGGATTACTAAGAATTCATAACGTTCATATCTGGTTTTGAAGGCAGTTTTCTGAATATC
Organism: Annona cherimola; assembly: GCA_030490835.1. Lineage (NCBI taxonomy): Eukaryota > Viridiplantae > Streptophyta > Magnoliopsida > Magnoliales > Annonaceae > Annona > Annona cherimola. The sequence continues at coordinate 56,654,312 of CM059973.1, read as the reverse complement.
TACAAGGTTGACCTTTAATTAATGATATCCATATTATAAATCTATTTAAATACTATTACTACTTTCAACTGATAAAACAACTCATCTATTTGGGGCAGAGCGTTCTTATTCTTGATGGTGACCTTGTTTAACTCTTGATAATCAATGCATAGTTGCAAGCTACTATTCTTTTTTGATCAAATAATACTGGCGCACCCCATGAAGAAACACTAGGCCATATAAAACCTGTCTAATAACTCTTGTACATGAGTTTTTAGTTCTAGCATTTCTGCAGGTGCCATTCTATAATGAGCCTTACATATAGGAGTTGTTCCTTGTAATACTTTAATAACAAAATCAATTTCTCAATCTGGAGGTAATCTTGGTAACTCCGAAGAAAATGCATTCAGAAACTCTCTTACCACTGGTATTTATGATATCTTTTCATTTTGTTTAGCATTAACTTGTACTGCTACCAGATATGCTTCACAACCTTTTCTAATCAACCTTACTGCTTTCATGGTTGAGATTATTCTAGTTTTTTTTTACTCTTGCATTCCCAAAATAGTTGTTTCTTTACTAGGTTCAGATGAGAATCAAATCTTTCTATTTCTACATTCTATTCTTATATTCCACTATTCTAATCAGTCCATTCCCAAGATGACATCAAATTCGATCATGGGCAACAGTACTAATTCTGCAGCCATAATTCTTCCACCTATATTTAGAGGGAAATTTCTACATATTTGGCTTGTGGTAGTTAACCGATATACTGGTGACTCCACATGCAAGACTATTGATGAGTTTTCTATTAGCAAATTTAATTTTTCAACAAAATTTTGAGGTATAAAGGAAAGTAGGGCGCCAGTATCAAATAAAGTTATAGCAGGATAGTTTTGTATATAAACCGTACTTGCTACAGTATCCTTCAGATGTCCTTGTTGCTCTTCTTGGGTTAGCTCGTATAGGTGGGTTGTTTGCACTTGACGCTCAATCCCTACCTTCACTTGAGGTGGTCTTCCCTTCTTTTATACTTCTTTCTAACATTTCATCGGACATTCATTGGCCTTCTGTCCTACTTGATTGCAAAAAAAATATTTGACAGTGGGAGTAGTTTCCTTCTCTTTCTAGCATATCAAGCGACATGCTTAGCTTTCCCACATTTAAAGCACTTGTTAGTTTCTTTTAGGCATTCACCAATATGTTTTTTTGACATTTAGGACAATCAAGAATTTCTTTAGCTTTTGCACTGAAGAAATCCTACTTTTTTCTACTTCTTATTTTGTGATTATGCCCTCTTAGAAAAAGAATTCCTCCATTTCCTTCTCTGAAATAATGATTAATTTTGATTTTCTTTGGCTTCCGCTATTCTAGCCTTTTCCACCACTGCATTATAAGTGGTTAGGGCAAAAAGAGCAACAAACTATTGGATACGTGGCTGCAAATGTTCCTAAAAGTAATGAGCTTTAGCAATAGGGTCATTAGCAATCCAAGGTACTTATTGTACCAATTCATTAAAACGGCCTGCATACTCAATCATAGTCATCTTGCTTTGATATAACTATTCAAATTCTATTACTTCTTGATTCTTAACACTAACCAGGATGTATTCTTGGTTAAATTTTTCAAAGAACCTTCTCCAAGTAATTTCTTATCCTTCTAGAACTATAGCCTTTAGGGTTCTCTACCATTCATTGTCATTAATAATTAATAGATGAGTACCTTTTGTTGCTTTGTGTATAGGAAAATTTCAAATAAATTTTCTATTTCTTGAATCTAGATTTAGTTGTGTGTGGATTAAGACTTCTTGCAAATTTGCAAGAAAGGAACTAATTACTTCTTACTCTGCTGCAAGAGCGTCCATGGGTTGATCCTCCATCCTTGTTTGACTTGTTGACTCATGATTTTGTTCAATGTTCCGTGTATGTTCCATAGTTAATACTTACGTAACCACTGCTGCAATACATTCTTCCATTGAAAGAGATTCTCGATCATTGTATTCTGTTTGTGTATTGTTTCTATGGCAAGATTCTTTTTCCACTCTAGTTGAAACTTTGGGATCACCTGTTTTCCTTTTCTTTGGTCTAAAGATCAGGTGTGTGCCATCTACGTGATTGATAAATCAAAATTTAGTACAACCATAATATTTGTTTATTTATTTACATAGAGAATAATATTTACAGAAAAAGAAACTATATATTATAAGACCATTGACTAGAAACTTCAATTTACTCATCTTTCTCATCTGAGGAATTACTAATATCATAAGTTTCCATTTTATTATCTTCTTCCTCAAATAAGTTGCTTATGTCATAGATTTCTTGTATTATAAGATCATTATCCTCAGGAGTTCCATCTTCTCAATATTTAAATGGCTCTTATAGTCCTTTCTTCCTCCTACGCTCTCGTTGCCTAGCAATCTTTGCTTCTTGCTATTGTATAGTGGCAATATTAGTACCATAATGGAATTGATAAGTTCCATTACAGATCCATTACCAAGTACATTTATAGGATGTTGGGTGAGGGATCAACTTTCAGAGATTTTGAGCTTTTTTATTCAACTTCAACTTTTTGGGTTGAGGCCCACGAGTTGGAATAATAATGAAGCACCCTCGATGAATGTGCCCCACAAATTGTGTTGGTTTCCTCCGGTCTGGTTGAACTATGAATTTTAATTTTTCGGCCATCTGCAAAACACACTATTAATTTTTCTAGTATCTCATACATTTTCATAAGAACAAGAGACATACATCTCTAGTTTAGTTTTTACATACGTTTTCATAAGAAAAAGAGACATACATCTCTAGTTTAGTAATTTATTTTCTTATTTACGTACCATATTTCTTCATACGTTACTTCTTGTCTTACTTCTCTTGATCCTCATCCTTTTGAGAATAAATGTGCTCATGGGATTGGTACCAACGGTAGTTTGTTCTTGTTGTAGCTAGATTTAAATGAGAAAAGATTCTGGGCAGAGATTTTTCAAAATTATCGATAGCCATCGAGTCTTCTTCTTGTACTTCCATTAGGTCTTCAATTATTCTTTTTAAATTTTTTGTTTTAAAGGGTTGTCCCATTTCCTATGAAAATTTACTTGATGACCTCACCAGTGGAGCTTTGGGTGTTGGCGGATGTTGCCTAGTCCTCTTAACTGAAGTAGAATTGTTCTCTAACTTTCTCTTTTTCTCCATTTATGGAATTCTAAAATAAGAGATCTAATTTAAAGTTTCTTCCTAGTAAAATTTTACAATTTACCATGAATATGACTTTGATACCTTTCCCATGACACCCTAAAACCAAAGACGCCACGAGGTTTACCTTACTCCGAGAATCAATTCAAGATAAATTACAAAATTTCACCCAACTTTTTTTTTTCGAAAGAGTAAACTAAATTTGTTTACACATCGAGGTCTTTAATCCAAAATATTATAAACCATTTACTAACTACAATCTAATCTTAGCTTGTAAAAAAACTAGATAATGGAGATAAGTCTCTCCTTGAGTTGTACTTGTACCTGCTCCATCACCTTGAGCCTACAATGCTATATTTTTAATTTTAAAAGTCATGAGTATGTCACTCAATAAGTAGGCGCATAGAAAATATGGTGCAAATCAGTTTTATGAAATTTGCATGCTTTTAAATGCATTACATGAATCATAATCGTCCTCCTTGACTCTAGAGGGTACTTGAAACGCCTTTAGGTGCATCTCTTAGAACCTCATGATCAAGTGACTGGGCTCAGTGTCATCAGAGACATCACCTCCTGTTTCAACCCCACAGGATTATTCCATGATTACATTCACACCACGTGATATGATAGTTGCATGTCATCATAAAATACATTTGAAAATTCTATTTCAAGCATCATTCATTCACAAGTATTTTCATAAGGTTAGTATAAAAATTACTATTATTATTATTTATTTATTTAAGTTCCTTAATTATAGTTTGAACTCACATTTTAATTCATGAAAACTTAATATTTTAATCTTTCTAGTAAGAATAATCTTTTGAAAAGGATTTATATTTCTAAATATTTTGGTGTTTAAATTTAATAGTGATAAATAAAAATAATTTAATGTTTAAAATTATTTGAACCTTTTTTATAACCTTAGAACTTTCCCACTTCATAATTCATTTGACTATTTTATAAATATTATATAACATTAACATTAGTATAAAAAATTAAAATATAAGTCTGAGGTGATTTGAACCTTAAACCTCATCATTTATTGACAATCACTCTCACAACTTTGGTAGTCTTGTTACGTTTTATAGTTTTTAATATTAAAACATTTAAACTAAGTTTCATGCTTATGTTTCCTTAACCCCTTAATCTTATTATTGGATGATCAAATCTTTCTTTGTATAAATTGAGTCATGCTAAATTGATAATACATAAATCATATGATTCTCCTTATTTTGTGCATATATAAGAAAACAAGAAAATTTTCTACCAAGGTATGTGGTAAATATTATATTAAATTATGATCAATTGAATTTAAAAGGTTCAAATTTATGTTTACATCACATATAAGTCATTATCATCATTATATCCTACTTTTATATTCAAATTAATGATTGGATTTAATTATTAAGGGTCGTCCTTAGCTGTTCAGTAGGGTGCTTAAATCATCACTATCTAACCTTTATAATTATGATTCAAACCATTCTTTTGAAAGAAAACTAGCTCGAATATGTATAGTAAATAAGAAGAAGTCTAAGACCGTTACCTTTTTGCTAATCTCACTTGTCTATAACTATTACTTTGCTCCTTTCTTCTGTTTCTTCTCCTTTCACCCATACTTGCTTATACATATGAATTTCTTACTTAAATACACTATTTATAATCTTAATTTTTTCTTTAAATCAGAATTATTTCTTTTTCTGTTGTGGTATAGAAATTATTATAACCTAACCTTTATAATAATGATTTAAACCATTCATTTGAAAGAAAACTAGCTCAAATATGTAAGATAAATAAGAAAAAGTCTAATATCATTACCTTTTTGCTAATCTCAGTTGTTTATGACTATTACTTTGCTCATTTCTTCTGTTTCTTCGCCTGTCACCCAACCTTACTTATACATATGAATTTCTTACTTAAGTACACTATTTATAATCTTCATTTTTCATTAAATCAAAATTATTTCTATTTCCATCATAGTATAAAAATCAGGATGTACCATCACTATTTTCCATATTCTTTCTCATTTTAAGTCTGATTTAGATTATTATTTTTGTTAGAAAGTAGACTTTAAGAGCTTTCAAATGACACTAGTTTCATATTATTTGGACTTATAAATAATATTTTGTGATTTTAGCTATTGTGTAATTTTCTACTACTTGCAACTTTTTACCATAATTTTTGGAAAAATTCTAGAAATCTAATTTCCTAATTTCTAAAATTATTGAGAATTCCAAGAAAATATCCTATTCATTTTTCTTTCATTTAGACTCATTTTTTTAATTTCGTTGTTTTTTCATATTTTCATTGTTTGTATAGTTTTTTGTTTTGTCCGTTTTATTTGGTTTTAATATAATTCACTATGACTTCTTCCACCCATTTTTTCATATAATATTATTCATTTTTATTAATTTATTTTTCTATTAGTCTTAAAATAAAAATCATGTATTTCTTTAATCATATGCTAAATGAAATTTAGCCCCTAACTAAATCACATTTTAATGGTAATTAATTTAAAAATTAAGGTAAGCGAGAAATTAACTTACCCGACCATTACAAAAGCTTGTTGTGTCCTTGAGCTTTTATGGTAGTTTATTCTATAGAATGGTGCATCAATCCTCAGTGAATGCTACAGTTCTATATTATTCAAGCTTCCGCTTGTTCGACATCATGTCCTTCAAGAATTTGACATAAGTCATCATCTAAGATAGCATGTTGAAGAAGAGAACATTAAGCAACGAGTTTTTCAATGTTGAGACAAACTTCTTGAACTGCTTCTCCAATTTGGCCTGTCATTGTCTTTGAAGGAAAGGTAGAGGAGGTCGATAAGATGGCAGTGTGACATACAAATTCTCCACCACTAGTTCGGGTTGTGACTCATGCTGCTTTTACTCTTGCTTGGTCTTCTTATCAGCTTCTTTTTTAGGTGTTTGAGCAAACTCAAGTTGTTTACCACTTTGAAGAGTGATCACCTGCACTTCCTACCATGGATTAACTTCAGGTTGGCTAGAGAGCTTGCCTTGATTCCTTTGAGAAGAGATTTAGGCTTGTTGGGCAACTTGGTTTTTAAGAAGTTTGATATGGGTTTCTTTTTCTAAAGTATCAACAAAATATTATCTAAGATTGGATCACTAGCTTGTGTTGGTTTAGTGCAAGTAAAGCTAACTGAGATGTATATATAGGTGGGTTTGGTTGTCTTCTTTGGAAACCAGGTGGTTTGTTGGTTTGAGCAAAGTTTAAGTGTTTAATTGGTTTGACCAAGAGAAATTAAGGTGGTTTCACCATCTAGGGTTGTATATGTTGGAATAAGGATTGTATAGGGATGAGTATTATAAGAATTTTTCACCACATTAAGTTTTTCACCAGAGGTCTCTTGGACATAGAATTATAACCGGATATGTAATAAGATGTCATACAAACCTCAAAAGAGGCATTGTTCAATAGTGTTACACTTAGCTTGGGTCTATCGTGTTTGTTTTCTCTCAACAGCAATTTATCGACTTCGACATTGAATGAGTTGAGAGCTTCAACCTCCTACACGCCCCCTCATTGAGAACGGTCATGAATGTCACCATAATAAAAATCATGAAAAGCCAAGTTGTTGGGAAGTTCAAGAGCTTCCTCATCAGTTGGTCAAATTAATCAGCCATTATTAGTAGAATTGATGGAGCTTCAAGTTGGTTAATCGAGACCATTGAAGATATTTTGCATAATATTTCCCTATGGAATACTGTGGTGTAGGCACTTTAGTTGGAAGTCTTTCATCGGCTCCCATGTGTCATAGAGAGTCTCAACATCTTTTTAGACGAATTGGTTGATCTCATCCTTGATCTTTTTTATTTTATCAATGAAAAGTATTTCTCTAAGAAGATAGTAGAGATCTTATCCCATGTGGTAAAGGAGTCAAGTGGTATACAGAAAAACCGCTCTCTCTCTTTATCACATAAAGAAAATGGTAATAGTTGGGCTAATAACTTCTCTTAGGATTCTTTGAACATTGATTGTGTTATTCAACGGCAGAAAATTAGTGATGTTTGAGTTAGGACTCTCGGAAGGGAGTCCTGAAATCTAATCTTGTTGTATTAAGGGTGCAACTTGGGTCAAGTAGGTCCAATTTGGGGTTAACTCTACCCTTACCTTATTCCCAAAAACTCCTACCCTATCGTATTTTAGGTCAAGTCGGTTCTACACATACCCTACCCTATTTTTAAGGTCCCGTCAGTTTCGATTTCAGTTTTAAATAGGGCTTTTAAAATATCTTTTATACTATATTTAAAAATTTTAATTTTGTTAGAAGTGTTATTTAAAAACTTAAAATCAAGATGATAATAATATAACTTTAGAAATACATTCAATAAATTTACTAAATAATTGATAAATTAAACATGTTTTTTATATTTAAATAATATATTTATATCTTTCATTGTAAAGAGATATTTTATAAAATTTATATTACACATATATTAATAATTCGAGTAAGTTCTTAACACTCGAACCTTACAACCTACCCTGCCTTATGGTATAAAAATAAATACCTACCCCACCCATTTTAGGGTATTTAATGGACGGACTCGCGCGTACCCTACCCAAGTTTCATCCTTATGTTGTATCATCTAGATGAGGCCTGGTTTAAGTTTGAAATATCTCACCTTGATTTAGGTTCGACAATGCAAGACTTGGAGCCTTTAGGGTTTGGATGATTGTGGTCGCTTAGGTTCATCCTTCTAGGCGGGTTATCATTTTCTCTCTAGTCCTATGCATGCTCCTAGTGTGGCAAGTCAAGATTATTTTGGTTGGCCATTATTTCTTGCTCAAGCAAAGTTTGCTCCAAAGAAGATTGCTATTATTTGTATTCACAAACTCTCCTCCTAAAGGTTTGTTAATTCTCAAGATCTGGATCAAAGAGTTTTTCAACTACTCATTTAGCAAAACTTTAGGTATGTGGGTGCATACAATATCAATGAACCAATAATGAAATACAACACGGTGGATAAATTCAAAAAGAAAATCAAGATAAAAGAATAGAAAAAGAGAAAGTGAGTATTTAAGAATCAAAAGATAAGAGTATCTAGAATCTAGAGTTTTACATGTAAGCCTGCAATAGACACAAAGTGCGCTTATTTAATCTAGATATTCTATATTAAAGGAGAACAAATCCTAATTTAATCAAACATCTTCTCTAGAGGCATTCAAGATGTACCCTAATCTTGTTAACCACCTATTCTCATGTGATTAAGTCAATTATAATCAATTAAGTTATATGACAGTTCATGAAAGCCTTAAGGTCATCATGCCTATTCTCATGGTTAAGATTTTCAGGTTTAATATATTGATTGTTGTGTATCAAATTTTCATGCTTGATTTCATCACCTAATATTTGGAACCATGCCTTAGTGCAAGCCCATAACAAAAGCAAGTAAGATTACAAGATATCAAATTAACATATAATATCTATCATAAATAAATTAAAATCATAATATCCTTTATATAGTTCATATGCTATATCTTAAACCCTAGATTAAGAGCTTAACTAGCATATTCTCAATGGAATCTAAACATAAACAATATTGGTTTCAAAATGCATCAAAAATAAGATAATGAAATCAAAAGGAAAAATAGGCAGAAAGTGTATTGATTAGAGTGCTTTAATGGTGTCTCGAATAACTCCTTGAAATGCGCCTCTTCTCTTTTCTCCTTTGCTCTTGTTTTCTCCTCTCTTTAGACCTTAACTTTAGCTCAAAAATATGTTCTAAGAGGCCCTAGGTCAAGCTTAGCAATTGTTTATATAGAGGTCTCTAAGAAACTTATGCAAAACGAGTTAGAAGTAGATTAAATCTGCTACTCCCATGCTGAACATAGCTTGGGTCATGTTGTACTTTGTTTGTTGCCTCTTTGCTTTGAATTTTGAGGTTGTGTTGCCCAACATGCCCTAAACTGTGTTGGAACTTCCTTGACACATTCTAAGCCATTTTTGTCACAAATTTGTCTCCTTTTAAACCTTCTAAATCATCCAATTGAATGAGTCTTACTCCTCAAGCTTTGATTCTTCAAGAATCATATGTGTTTTGTACTAAAATCACCTAAATTTGCACGTATTGATCAATCATGAGTATTTTGCAAACAATGAAGCTAATTCAATAAATATTTGACTCAAAATATCATATTAATCTAAATTCTCATCCAAATCTCATTCAAAATGTAAAATATGAAAATGAAACAACTTTAGCTTGGGCTATATACTACATTTTTTAATTTTTTGCCTTTTTTCATAAATCTATTAACCTACGTATATTTAATATATAAATTAAGTTATACTATTTCTTAGTGTAAAAGTTTTTGAATTGGTAGAAAATGATGTGACATAGTAGTGGTAATAATGAGTAAAAAAATAAAGTTAGAATAGATAGGTTAATTGTATAAGTTGTTATATAGAAATGATTGAAAGGTTAGGTAGTTATGTAGGAAGATGTGAAAAAATGATTAAAAATAGGATAATTATAGAGAATGAAATGCTTTAGTTGGAAAAGTTTTAGAGCTTGCCAAGCATGCCCTAAATACATCTAGATTAAAAGATTATGAAAAATTAAAAAATTAAAAGGTGTATATTGCATTTGTTAGCCTGGGCAAGATCATAACTTAGGAAATAAATACATTAATTTCTATTTTACGAACTAACAAGCTACATATATGTTTAATTAAAATGCTCGTTTTAACGCAAGTATATGTGTCGATCAAGAAATAAAGAATGAGTAGAGTATCGTTCCCACAAGAATTGTGTTAAACAAATCATCACCTTAAATCTTAATTGTCTAAGTGAATTAGTAAAGTAATGAGAGTTTGTTTTTAAAGAATTGAATTAAACTAAATTAAGAAAGTAGTAAATGACCAAAGTGGCTTGGATATTGCTGAGATTGCCTTGAGATGATTAATATAGGTGAGAGTATGAATTCATTGAATTATAGCTATGTCATTTGTTCCCATTTAAGTTAGTTATGTAGAGATTACTAATCTAGGTTCATTCATATTCATATATGTCTTCCAACACATACAAACCTAACCAAGTTTTAGCTATGTGTTATGTTCCCATGCACACAAGTAAAACAAGGTTGATAACTACATAACCTAATCAAGATTACACTGGGTTAATAGGTATATTCCTATCCATATTAACATCCAATACAAACAAGAGCTGGAAAACCTGTGCCTTATATATGGATCTTATTCAAATCTCACTTTTTCAAGCATGAATCTAAATATTCAATCAATTCACAAGGTTGCAAAACTAGTAAATGCATTAAGCATGACATATAAGGGTAATATCAAGCAACATAAGTCACAGCACAACTGTATTGTCATTTCAAGCATAAGAAAACTAAGTAACATAGACTATGAATTCAAATCTTACATATCTCCAACCATGCGAAGGTTCAACCAATAAACATGACTTCAATTCCCATTAAAATCAAGTTTACAATCATCCCAAGCACGGAGAATAACAAATAGGAAGAGATAGATGAGAAGAGGAGATGAAACTCAAAAGATTTGCAGTGATAGCTTGGATCTCCACTTTCTCTTCTTTCCTTCCTTCAAACCTTGGTTTCTCTCCTTTTCTCCTTAGCAGCCACGATACCTCTCTTTGTTCCTCTCTTTTCCAAACGAACCCTAAGTGATAATTTATACCCCCTTGTATTTAGCCGAGACACATGTAAAATTTCACATGGGGGTCGGCGCTGCTACGTCGCTTGGCCGGTGCCTATGCGCCAACTCTCTAGAAGCCTGCCGACTTAGGGAGTTCTAGATTGCTCTTGTGAAGCGGTAGGTTGGCGACTAGGTGCCGCTGGTCGACGCCGGGGCGCCAGCCTACTTGTTTCTTCATTTTGTGCATTTCTTCATCCTGAAACTCTTACAAGCTGATAGTCGCCCGTCCTTCATGCAAAATCAACTAAAACCGAATAAATGAACTTATAAATATCTATTTTATACTAAAAATGCCTAAAAGCTACATATTGTTCCTAAAATGCAAAGTGAATGAAAACTAAGATAAATGGGAGCAAGCCAACCATATTCTCTTGGTCTAACATGCAAAACTTGTCTGAAATGAGTCATAATAACTCGCATTTTCACGAGTTATCAAGAACATATAAATTTTGATGGCTCAAAATTTCAAAAGCTTCAAACTTTATATTTTGATGACTTAGTATCTTCAAATTGTCAATTATATTAAGTTGGCTAAATCTAAGAGAGGTGTAATTTTGGTTATTAACATTCTTCAATAATTAAATGCAAACCACTGTTTGTTTAAACCTTAATGATGAAATGTCTTAGAACTAAAGAGAGTGAATGTATACAACAAAGCAAGCGGAAATTAAAAATCACACAATCAAGCACACAAAGGAATAGAGGATTCGTAATCGTTTGGGCAATACCTTTATTTCACTCTTTTTAGAACATATCTCTTGTTTCTTAAGTTCCACCGGATAATTGGTAAATAATAATATATTCAGTGGGTATTTTTGTGCCAATTTAGTGGGTAATTATTTGAATTTAATGAGAAAATTATTTTTAAACGTGTATTTGCAACATTTGGTTATTGAATATTAATTTTAGATATTTTAAATAAATTTTGTGATTTGTGGCTTGAAATTACATTCTATTTGTTTCCATTAAATCAAATGGTTTGATATTAAAATATGTATTTGAGAAAATTGGATATTAAATATTCAATTTTTTTTACTTCAGCAAAAGTTTATTAAGATCTAACAATTAAAATTATATTTTGTAGGAAATTACCACATCCAAATCAAAATGTCCAATATTCAAGCCGTTCATGCAGCCTCCAATGGCCAGAAATTTTTCAAGCCACTGGTCGTATCTAAGATTCCAGCCATCCATCGCAGATATCATGCAAAGATCTAGCTACCCAGCTATTTGATCTCAGCCGTTCAATATTTCAGTTGCATCTAAACCATCTAGAGTAGTTGTCCATGTCAGCAAGGAGAACCTATGCATCACGTCTAGAAATTTAAGCCGCCCATGAATAATCTTAGCCATTCATTAAGACTGGAGAATTCTAGCAAACATGTATATCTCAACCACGTTACCAAACTGGATGTCCACCCATGCATATCACGTGATCATCAGCAAGAAAATCCTAGCCATCCAAGTAAGTAGTGTTGAAAATATGTGGAAAATAAGCTAAATCTATGTTTTAATGATTAACAAATCAATTTGAGTAAGTCTTGGCTACTAACATGTTTGTAGAAGTGTTTAAAGGATATACATTTGAAGAAAATAGAGCATGGAAGGATAAGTCGAATTCCAAGTCGACTCAGGCATCGACTTAAGGCCAAGTCGATCCCCAAGTCGACTCCAATATCGACTTCAAGGCGTCGATTCCTTCCAGAGTTGAAAACGGAGAGCAGATCTGACGAAGTCGCAAACGAAGTCGACTCCGCATGCAACTTGGGCGAAGTCGCAGACCAAGTCGACTCCAGTATCGACTTCAACATGACAAAACCTTCTAGAGTTAAAGTCCAGACCCCGAAGTGCCGAAGTCGCACCCCAAGTCGACTCCACTTGCGACTTGAGGTGAAGTCGCAGACCAAGTCGACTCTGGCATCGACTTCGATCGGGCAGAAGAGAAATTTCAGAAGACAAGTTGGGATTAACTGATTTCAAGACAAACTTGTATGAAGATGAAGATCAAGTCAACCTAGATGCTCAAACCGAAACATATAAAGACTAATCCAAGTCCAAGCAAGATGCATAAACTCAACCAAGAATTTGTTCAAGATTACATGATTCAAGACTCATGGATTCAAGGCTTGCAAATCATGGAGCTAAAGGAAACAAGCTAAAGTGAAGACCTAATGATTCAAAGAGAACTAAATCAGGGAAGAACAACAAGGCATGAAGAAATCTAAGCAAAACAAAAGCATCCCAAAGATTTCAAGTTCGTCAAGCTAACTGACGAGGTGAAGTCGCATACCGAAGTCGACTCCACCTGCGACTTGGGTCAAGTCGATGACCAAGTCGACCCAGCAAGGAACTTGAAGTTGCTACGGACAGGCGAAGTCGCACCCGAAGTCGACTCCATCTGCGACTTGGGCGAAGTCGCACCCGAAGTCGACTCCACCTGCGACTTGGGTCGCAACGGTCGAAAAATATTCAAACGTTGGCGCATTAAATGCGCGCCACTTACCTTCAAACGTTCGGATTCCCTCCACAATTATAAAAGGCATTCATTGTGGACGAGGGAAGAAGCTGAAAATCATTAAGTGTGCATAACTCCCATCTTCAAGAGCATTAAAGAGATCAAGCCAATCCAAAGAAGAAGAACTTTGCTTCAAACTGCTAGAGCTCAACTTCTGAATCTTCAAAGCCAATTCTACGAGTTCTTCTCTGCGCCAAACTGCTTCTACACAACTGTAACGTATAGATTCCTTTGTTATTTCATTTGTTTGTATTGAACTTGATTTAGTTTGAGGAACTAAGATCAAGTGTAAGCAAAGTAGTGTGTGATTGGAGTGGAACTCATCACCTACTTGTGCTGAGATTTGTTGAAGCCCGCTAGAGCTGGAATCTAGAAGAGAGCAGTGGCTCTAATTGTATTTGAGGAATACAATAGTGGAATCCAAGTCACAAGGAGTGTGAGCTTGGAAGAGTGGAGTAGGGAGGTTGCCCGAACCACTATAAAAATCTTGTGTGCTTGATTTATATTTCTGCTCTCTACATTATATTGCTTTCCATTTCATTTCATCAATCAAGGGGATTAAACTTTCAAGGGGTTAAGTTTTTAATTTACTAAAGAATTTTATATGAACCCAATTCACCCCTCCCCTCTTGGATTTTGCCATTAACTCGGGACCAACAAGTGGTATCAGAGCAGGTCTTTGAGTTAAACCAAAGAGATCTAATCATATGGCATCCCAATCGACCTCCGTTCCCGCATTTGCCGAGGGCCAATCATTTACTAGGCCACCATTGTTTGATGGGAACAATTTCGGCTATTGGAAGCTTCGTATGAAGCAACTCATTATGGCTACCGATATGGACTCTTGGATTGCGATCCAAGACGGTGTAATCTTGCCAATTGATGAAAGAGCTTCCAAATGGACCGAAGAGGAAGTAAGAACTGTAAAGAGCAATGCTAAGGCTATGAACTTACTATTTTGTGCTCTTACAGCTTCTGAATATGATAGAGTATCCTCTTGCCTAACCGCTAAAGAAATATGGGATACTTTAACATCTATATATGATGGAACTTCTCAAGTCCAAGGGACAAGGAGAAATATTTTGATTGGAGAGTTTGAAAGCTTTAGAATGCTAGATACAGAAAATATTTCTGAAATGTTTGCTAGATTCTCTAAAATTACTAATGCTTTGAAAGGTCTTGGAAAAGCAATTTCTGAATCGGAGTAGGTCATGAAGATTCTAAGGGCGCTACCCGAATCATGGACTCCGAAAATTACTGCAATAGAAGAAGCAAAGGACTTGAACACATTGAAGCTAGAAGACCTTATTAGCTCACTAATGTCACATGAGCTAATCAAGAAAAGAAATGAAGATCACCACAAATGAAAAAGAGCAATTGCACTAAAGGTCACCCACAACTCAGAAGAATCTACCTCATCATCTCACAACGATGATGAAGATATAGCACTACTCACTCGCAAATTTCGAAAGTTTGTGAGAAAAGAAAGGAACTTCAAAGACTTCAAAGAAAGATCACGAAGAGAGAAGAAGAAGGAGCCAACAAAGTGCTATAGATGCGGCGGGATGGGACATATGCAAGTTCAATGTCCTACGCCGAAAGAGAAATCAAAAGATCAACAAGAAAGGACGGAAAGACATGAAAACAGAAAATACCAAAGGCCAAAGGGAAGAGGCATGTACGTCAATGAAGAAACTTCATCAACAAGCAGCTCCTCAACCGACGAATTTGAGGCGGCAAATTGTGCTAGAATATGCTGCATGGCGCGAATCGAACAAGAAGAAAATCTGTTGTGTTTGAACACAACGGAAGTTTTGGAAGAACAAACCGTCTCAACAAAGTGCAAAAGCAATGAAGAGGTAACTTCCAAATTTTGTCATTCTCAATCTAGTTATTCTTCTTTTCAAGAATGCCTCAAATGTGCTGAATTAGAAGAACTACAACTTGCATATGATTCATTATATGAGGAAATCAAAAAGCTAAGAAACAAGTTGTCATTGAAGAGACAACAATGTAACTCCGTCATTATTGTAAATGGAAAACTAGCTGAAAGATCATCAAAATTGAAAGATGAAAATGAATTGCTTTTGGAAGAAGTAGAGAAACTGAAAAAGGAGAACGAATCCTTAAATAAATCATTAGCTAAGTTCTCTAATCCAGGAGAAAATGTAAAAATGTTTCTGAACATGACCTCCCAAACAAATAAAAGAGGTCTTGGATACTATACATTTGAACAAAAAGAAAGTGGCAAATCAAATGTGCCAATACTTTGGAAATATCAAACCAAAACTGCACCTATATACAAGCCAAAAAGGAAAAATGTTATGTGGACTAGAAAGCCAACGTTTGAACCGTTACATACTTGGAGGCTTACTCCTAGATTACCAATGGCTTGCAATTTCTGCAATAAAATGGGTCATAAAGCGTATAAATGTAACTTTAAGAAACTGTATGACCATGGTGCAAAACTAGTTTGGGCTTCAAGAAACACAAGATTTGGGCTTTCTAAGTTAGAGCAACAAAGATTGAATCATATTACTAACCCAAATGGACCCATAAAATGGGTACCAAAGAGATAAGATCTACTTGTTTATTTTTCAGATATGTTTCAAGGCAAAGGCAAAGAACGTGTGGTTCATGGATAGCGGTTGTTCAAGGCATATGACCGGAGAAAGAAGTTTATTTCATAAACTTAAGCCTTGCAACGATGGAACGGTTGCCTTTGGTAATAATGAGAAAGGTAAAATTAAAGGTAAAGGAAACATATATAGTATTTCAAATGCATGCATGGAAGATGTTTTGTTTGTTGAAGGACTCAAGCACAATCTAATAAGCATTAATCAATTATGTGACAAAGGATACAAGGTTGTGTTTGAATCATCTATATGTAATGTATTTGATGGAGAACATATCATGTTTAGTGGAAAAAGACATGGAAATGTATATTTGGTTTCACTTGATGAACTAGATGGTCAATGCCTAATGGCCATTGATAATGATCCATGGGTTTGGCATAAAAGGCTTGGGCATATAAACATGGAAAATATAAAGACCCTATGGAAGAAGAGTTTGGTAGAAGGCTTGCCAAAGTTGAAATATGACAAAGACAAAATTTGCAAGGCATGTCAATTATCAAAACAACCTAAAATACCTTTCTCTACCAAAAAGGAAATTTCCACCACTAGGCCACTTGAATTGCTACACATAGATCTATATGGGCCATCCGACATTCTAACAATTGGTGGAAAGAAATATGTGTTTGTAATTGTTGATGATTTTTCAAGATTCACATGGGTAATTCTCTTAGCTAGCAAAGATGAAGCCTTCTCTATGTTTGCAACTTTTGTCAATTTGGTGCAAAATGAAAAACAAAGTACTATTATGACTATAAGAAGTGATCATGGTGGTGAATTTGAAAATAAACGATTCATAGAATTATGCAATGAAAAAGAAATTCATCACACATTTTCTGCACCAAGAACTCCACAACAAAATAGAGTGGTTGAAAGGAAAAACAGAACTATACAAGAGATGACTAGAACAATGCTAAATGAGAGTAAATTATCCAAGAAATTTTGGGGTGAAGCTGTAAGTACAGCTTGTCATGTGTTGAACAGTGTTACCATTAGAGCAATCTTGAAAAAGATCCCATATGAGCTATGGAAAGGTAGAAAACCAAATATTTCATATTTTCATGCTTTTGGTTGCACATACTATGTTTTGAACAATGGGAAAACCAACTTGGGAAAATTGGATGCTAAAAGTGATGAGGCAATATTCCTTGGTTACTCATCAAATAGCAAAGCATATAGAGTCTTCAACAAAAGAAACCAAGTTGTAGAAGAGTCAATACATGTTGTTTTTGATGAATCAAACCCATGTTTCAAAAGAAAAGATGATTTAAGTGATGCAGATGATATAACAAGTAGTCTTGAAAAACTGCATGTGGAAAAGCAAGAAGACTCCATGAAGGAAAGAGTAAGTGAAGGTAATAACTCCTATAAACCTCCAACTGATTTAAAGTTCAAACATGCCCATCCAATTGAACAAGTTATAGGGAATGTGTATGAAGGTGTAAAAACTAGAAGGTCAAAGCAAAATGTTTGTGGACAATACGCCTTTATATCTAAAATTGAACCTTCTAATATTGATCAAGCTCTTGACGATGAAAACTAGATTATAGCAATGCAAGAAGAGCTAAATCAATTTGAAAGAAATCAAGTTTGGCACCTTGTTCCTAGACCAAACGATTGTACTGTTATTGGCACCAAGTGGGTCTTTAGGAACAAATTAGATGAAAGTGGACTTGTAGTGAGAAACAAAGCTAGACTTGTGGCAAAGGGATACTCACAAGAAGAAGGAATAGATTTTGAAGAATCCTATGCCCCGGTTGCTAGATTAGAAGTTATTCGCATCTTACTAGCTTTTGCATCTCATATGAACTTTAAATTATTTCAAATGGATGTTAAAAGTGCTTTTTTAAATGGATATATAAATGAAGAGGTGTATGTTGAACAACCACCTGGATTTGAGGAGAAAGATCAATCTAAATTTGTATACAACCAAAGCATTATATGGATTAAAACAAGCTCCAATGGCTTGGTATGAAAGATTAAGCAAATTTCTAATTGATCATGACTTTCAAAAGGGAAAGGTAGACACCACTTTGTTTATCAAATACAAAGAAAAGGATATATTGATTATTCAAATTTATGTTGATGATATTATTTTTGGAGCTACTAATGAAATTCTTTGTCAAAAATTTTCTGAGCTTATGCAGAAAGAATTTGAGATGAGCATGATGGGAGAGCTGAATTTCTTCCTTGGACTGCAAATCAAGCAACTAAATGAAGGAATCTTCATTAATCAGTCCAAGTAGATCAAAGAAATGCTGAAGAAGTTTGGCATGGAGAATAGCAAAGGGGCAAACACGCCTATGAGCTCAACAATTAAAATTGACAAAGATGAGAAAGGAAAAACAATTGATTTAAAATTGTATAGAATCATGATAGGTTCTTTATTATATTTAACTGCTTTTAGGCCTGATATATTATTTAGTGTGTGTATGTGCTCTAGATTTCAGTCATGTCCAAAAGAATCACACTTGGTAGCTGTGAAAAGAATTTTCAGATATTTAGTGGACACTACCAACATAGGACTTTGGTATCCAAAGGGCTCTAATTTTGATCTAATCGGCTACTCGGATGCGGATTTTGCCGGTTACAAAGTAGATAGAAAAAGCACTAGTGGAACATGTCAAATTCTTGGGAACATGTTGGTTTCATGGTTTTCAAGAAAACAAACTAGTGTTGCTCTATCTACGGCGGAAGCCGAATACATTGCCGCCGTGAGCTGTTGTGCCCAATTGCTTTGGATGAAACAACAACTTAGGGACTATGGCATGGATTTTAAAGAGATACCTATTAGATGTGATAATACTAGTGCCATATGTTTAACTAAAAATCCAGTATTGCATTCTCGGACCAAACATATAGACCTTAGACATCATTTTATTAGAGAACATGTAGAAAATCATGACATATGTTTGGAATATGTAAGAACTGAAGATCAAATTGCACATATATTCACCAAACCTCTAGCAAAAGAACCATTTTATAAGATTAGAAATGATATGGGAATGCTTGAATTAACTTAGCACAAACTAAGGGGGAGCACCTGTTTAGGGGGAGTACACCCACCTGTCTCTTACTTTACCCTCTAATTTTTGATATATTGACAAAAATGGGGAGAAGAGAGGGATTTGAGTTGGGAATTGAGTCTAAATAGTTTGGAGAAGAGATCGGGATGTAAGTTTAAGTCTTTATGATAGTTTTTAAAGTTTTCTGGTTGAATGTTTTAACTTGATTATTTGCATGAGTATGACAAAACTTCAAATTGTACAATTAGCATGTTTTTAAGCAATTGAAAGGTATACACTCAAATCGGTTCTGTCAATCATCAAAAAGGGAGAGATTGTTGGAAATATGTGGAAAATAAGCTAAATCTATGTTTTAATGATTAACAAATCAATTTGAGTAAGTCTTGTCTACTAACATGTTTGTGGAAGTGTTTAAAGGATATACATTTGAAGAAAATAGAGCATGGAAAGATAAGTCGAATTCCAAGTCGACTCAGGCATCGACTTAAGGCCAAGTCGATCCCCAAGTCGACTCCAATATCGACTTCAAGGCGTCGATTCCTTCCAGAGTTGAAAACGGAGAGCAGAGCTGACGAAGTCGCAAACGAAGTCGACTCCGCATGCAACTTGGGCGAAGTCGCAGACCAAGTCGACTCCAGTATCGACTTCAACATGACAAAACCTTCTAGAGTTCAAGTCCAGACCCCGAAGTGCCGAAGTCGCACCCCAAGTCGACTCCACTTGCGACTTGAGGTGAAGTCGCAGACCAAGTCGACTCTGGCATCGACTTCGATCGGGCAGAAGAGAAATTTCAGAAGACAAGTTGGGATTAACTGATTTCAAGACAAACTTGTATGAAGATGAAGATCAAGTCAACCTAGATGCTCAAACCGAAACATATGAAGACTAATCCAAGTCCAAGCAAGATGCATAAACTCAACCAAGAATTTGTTCAAGATTACATGATTCAAGACTCATGGATTCAAGGCTTGCAAATCATGGAGCTAAAGGAAACAAGCTAAAGTGAAGACCTAATGATTCAAAGAGAACTAAATCAGGGAAGAACAACAAGGCATGAAGAAATCTAAGCAAAACAAAAGCATCCCAAAGATTTCAAGTTCGTCAAGCTAACTGACGAGGTGAAGTCGCATACCGAAGTCGACTCCACCTGCGACTTGGGTCAAGTCGATGACCAAGTCGACCCAGCAAGGAACTTGAAGTTGCTACGGACAGGCGAAGTCGCACCCGAAGTCGACTCCATCTGCGACTTGGGCGAAGTCGCACCCGAAGTCGACTCCACCTGCGACTTGGGTCGCAACGGTCGAAAAATATTCGAACGTTGGCGCATTAAATGCGCGCCACTTACCTTCAAACGTTCGGATTCCCTCCACAATTATAAAAGGCATTCATTGTGGACGAGGGAAGAAGCTGAAAATCATTAAGTGTGCATAACTCCCATCTTCAAGAGCATTAAAGAGATCAAGCCAATCCAAAGAAGAAGAACTTTGCTTCAAACTGCTAGAGCTCAACTTCTGAATCTTCAAAGCCAATTCTACGAGTTCTTCTCTGCGCCAAACTGCTTCTACACAACTGTAACGTGTAGATTCCTTTGTTATTTCATTTGTTTGTATTGAACTTGATTTAGTTTGAGGAACTAAGATCAAGTGTAAGCAAAGTAGTGTGTGATTGGAGTGGAACTCATCACCTACTTGTGCTGAGATTTGTTGAAGCCCGCTAGAGCTGGAATCTAGAAGAGAACAGTGGCTCTAATTGTATTTGAGGAATACAATAGTGGAACCCAAGTCACAAGGAGTGTGAGCTTGGAAGAGTGGAGTAGGGAGGTTGCCCGAACCACTATAAAAATCTTGTGTGCTTGATTTATATTTCTGCTCTCTACATTATATTGCTTTTCATTTCATTTCATCAATCAAGGGGATTAAACTTTCAAGGGGTTAAGTTTTTAATTTACCAAAGAATTTTATAAGAACCCAATTCACCCCTCCCCTCTTGGGTTTTGCCATTAACTCGGGACCAACAAGTAGATCACGTCTAGATTTTTTCTAGTGACCAAAAATCATGCAACATCAAATTTAATTTGTAAAAAATTGATCGCTCTTGATCATGCTATCCATGCATCGTCCATTTAATTCAAGGCTATTAGCAAACCCCGGTCATTCATGCGGACCATGCAGAGCATCCAAATTAGGCAATCCGATGTGCGTTAGCTTTATTTAAGTTGTCGATAATTTTTGGTCGTCCATTAATGCCTACGCATTTCTATTTCCATAGCAGAAGATGCACAATTTTCAAACAGCGTAAATCACTATTACAAATAGAGGAGTACGGCCAGAGGTAAGGGGAGGAGAAAAATAGATATCTTGTGATTTAATGATTGCCTAATGTTTGATATTCCACTTTGGTAATGATTCTCATATGTTAAGTGATGGAACTGAGAGGTTGAAGTCTAATATACGTCAATCAAGATATTAAACCTTGAAATCTAGATAATGAGAATAGGTGTGACGACCTTGAGAAAATCCACGAACTACCACGAAACTTAATGAATTCAAAAGAATGTGCAAGGATAATTTAAGGATTATTCTCCTGTAAAAAATAATATCCGAATTAAATAATCATATTGCTACCCATTGGAAAAAATGGATGTGAACTTTAGATCTTAGGTACTCTCATCTCTGCTTTCTAATATTTGATTCTAAATTCTATTTTTTCTTTTTCTATTCATTTCACTCTCTAGATATTCAATAAGAAAGTGTTTAAAAAAAGTTTTAAGTTCTAAATTCTTTGTGGATTGATATTTTAATACTACAATCAATGACTCATGCACTTGCGGTGAGATTGTGAACAAGTATTTTGACGTAATTGCCAGGGAATTCGACTTTATTTTGGACTTTGCATTTAAACATTTTTATTTTATTTTCTTTTTCTATTCTCCCTTTGTATATTCTCTTTTTAGGTAATTTTTTTGTTCGTTTCTTTTTGTTTTCCTTTTTCTAAGAATTATTTGATAGCATATTATAATCAATGGTATGATGATAGGATTGTTGTGAGGACATTTTATAAGAATTATGAAATAGTAGACGAATGCAATTCATATGGAACTAAATGAGTGTATTTTGATTTTAGGAGAACAAATTTTATAACTAGCTAACCAACAAAATTAGAACTCTGACGAGCTTCCTAGTCAACTATGCATGGACACTAAAACTTTTTCTGGGGATCATTGCAAAATCATCTCGAGTGATGATGATCAAGTAGAGGATCAAATATATGAAGATGAACAAGAACAAATTTTGAAACAGGCATATCATGAAAAAATTCTTAACAATGAAAATCAGGAGGAGGGTGAGGTCAGGATGATGACAAAGGGAAAATTCAAGACCAAACAAATCTTGAAGAGGCTCAAGATGAAAGCAACAAGAGAATTAAAGCAAGTAGCCCATTCAAAGAAATAAGGATAGAAAAGTCATCCATTCAATTCAAGCTACATACCATCATTCGTAGAGAGTTGTTGAACATTGCATAAATCTTGAAGAGATGCATACTGATGAACATAATTTTAGGAAATCTTTTCTCTCATTTTATTTGGACCCTTTTTAGACACTAACAACATCTATGATTTGATAGGAAACAACAAGATGATGCCATGGGAGGAGTTGATAGATATCACATCCAGTGATCATCCAAGTTTGCACAAGGAGAGATACACAAGTGTGCAGAATGCAACGCAAGAGAACTTAGATAAAAATCCGCTTGAATTTGTATTTGAAAGATAAAGTATTGGTTAATGCAAGTTTAACCAGTCTGGCTAAAAATGATAAATTTAGCACTGCTTGGGGGGCAACCTAGGCTTTAATTAAGGGAGTATTAATTTCTTTCTAGTACTTTTATTTTTATTTTTAGGATTTTGATGCTTTTTGATTTAGAGTTTTCATTTAATGTTTTACAAGAACTTGCTCAGGAAGAATAAAGTCTAAAAATCTCAGTGATTGAATAGGAAAGTTAACAACTCACACTCCTCAAAACCGCTCGCTTAATTTTGATATATTTTTTTGATTGAATGATTTACATTAAGGATAATGTCAGTTTCAAGTGTGGGGATGAACGCCTTGCATTATTTTCTTTGACTATTTCTTTCACTACTTCGATAATTATGTTGACTCAAATTTTTTTCATATTTAACATTCTTACAAATTCTTCATTTACGTTTGCTTTTTTCTTAAAGTTTTGGAATTTAACAATCTATTCTTGAATCCTTCTATATTTGTTTGAGGACAAGCAAAAGCCTAAGTGCGGGGTTATTTGATACTTGGTAAGTAATAATATATTCTGTGGGTATTTTTGTGGAAATTTGGTGGATAATTATTTG
The DNA here is from genome assembly GCA_030490835.1 of Annona cherimola. Lineage (NCBI taxonomy): Eukaryota > Viridiplantae > Streptophyta > Magnoliopsida > Magnoliales > Annonaceae > Annona > Annona cherimola. The sequence continues at coordinate 56,630,907 of CM059973.1, read as the reverse complement.
AGTTTAATGAGAAAATTATTTTAAAATGTGTATTTGCAATATTTGGGTATTCAATATTAATTTAAAACTATTTAAGTAAATTTTGTGATCTTGTGGCTTGAAATTATGTTTTATTTGTTGCCATTAAATCAAATGGTTTGATATTAAAATATGGATTTGAAAATTTGGATATTAAATATACATTTTTTTCACTTGGGCAAAAGTTTATTAAGATCTAACAATTAAAATTACATTTTGCAGTGGGGTCCACGTAAAAATCAAGCCGTTAAAATCAGCAGCTATTAATTAAGACCGTCCAATATTCAAGCCGCTCATGCAGCGTCCAAAGCTGATCAGCATGCAACGGGCAGAAAATTTTCAGGCCACCAATCAGATCTAAGATCCCAGTCATCCATTGCATATATCATGTAATGATCCAGCTGCCCAGCCATTTGATCTCAGCCGTTCAATATTTCATATGCATACGAACCATTTAGAGCAGCTATCCATGTCAGCAAGGAGAACCCACGCACCATGTCTAGAAATTTAAGCCGCCCATGAATAATCTCAGCCATTCATTAAGGTTGGAAAATTCTAGCAACCGTGCATATCTCGGCCACATCAATAAACTGGATGTCCGCCCATGCACATCATGTGATCGTCAGCTAGAAAATCCTAGCCGTCCAAGTAAGCAGATCACATCCAGATTTTTTCCTAACTACCGAAAATGACGCAGCGTCAAATTTAAGTTCTACAAAACTGACCAGCCTTGATCGTATTATCCATCACCGTCCATTTAGTTCAAGGCTATTAGTAAACCTCAGCCATTCATGCGGACCATGCGGACCATCCAAATTGCCCAATCCAATTTGCGTTAGCGTTTTTTAAGCTATCGGCTACATAGTTCAATTTCTGTAGTAGAATATGTGCAATTTTCAGACTGCGTAAATCACTGTTATAAATAGAGGAGTAAGGCTAGAGTGAAGGGGAGAAGAAGAATAGAGGAAATTTTACACAAAAAAAATACAGATTTTAGAGAGCAGAAAATTGAGAGAGAATTTTAGAGAGAACAAAGAGTATGGGGCAAAAGGCAAGGCAGTGAGTTGCATGGAGCAGTCGACGTAATATCGGAGCTTCCAATCAATAAGTTTTTTTTCTTTCTTCTTTCCTTTTTATTTTAATTGTCTTGTTTAAAATAGATTTGGAATTTAATTTTATGTTGAAGTTAAACATGCTCAGCTAAGCCCTAAATCTAGTGTTTAGGATGTAACATGTGTACAATGTAGCATGGTGTGTGGTTTTGATTTATTTATGATAGATATTATTGTTAATTTAATATCTTGTGATTTAATGCTTGCTTAGTTTTGAGCTCCTACTTTCGTAATGATTTTCACATATTAGGTGATGGAACCGAGAGGTGAAAGTCTAATATACAATAATCAAGATATCAAACCTGAAAATCCGGACAATGTGAATAGGTGTGATGAACTTGAGGAAATTCATGAACTACCATATAACTTATTGAATTCTAATTGACTTAACCATGAGAATAGGTGGTTAAGAATAGATTAAGGTTATGCCTTGTAGGTTTCAAGAGAAGGCACAAAGATAATTTAGGATTTGTTCTCCTTTAATAAATAATATTCAGATTAAATAATCATACAACTACCTGTTACAAAAGAAGCATGTGAAATTCTAGATCCTAGGTACTCTGATCCCGGCTTTCTAATATTTGATTCTAAATTCTATTTTTTCTACTTTTCTATTTTTCTATTCATTTCACTCTCTAGATATTCAATAAGAAAATGTTTAAAATAAAGTTTTAAGTTCTGAATTATTTGTGGATAGATATTTTATATACTACAATTTACGATCTATGTACTTGCTGTGAGATTACGAATACCACCATAGTATGTCTATGCAACTTAGAGCTTTAATTCTATCTTAGATTCCGGCTTTAAGGGATATAGTATAACTTAGGTAAGCAATTTATGAGTATCATTCCAATACTAGTTCAAGGAACAACAAATAGAAACATAAAAAGGTGAAATCTACACATTATAGTTGTATAGAGTAATAGAGCGTAGGAAGCTGAGATTCTATTTATAGCAGTAGAAGATGATCTTTGATTGCTTCATTTCAAGATCGGGTTGACATATAATACTTGACTGATTGGGAGAAGAAGGTGAAGGCTCAATAAGTACTCTATCTATCTTATCTTGCACATTAAGATGTTGCTTTTAAATTTAAGGAAGAATCATAGTGCAGCATCTTGAGACATGAGATGTCATAACAATTGTGTTACTTCAAGAATTGATTGATGGAAAATTGCAAAATTTTATCTAATTTTTCAAAAGTAAACTAAGTTTATATACAAACATATCCAAATTACAAACTCATTTTAGCTTTTAGAAACTAGATAATGGAGTTAAGCCTCCCCTGAACTTGTACTTTGAACCTACTTCATTATTCAAGCTTGCATTTCTATATTTTGATTTAAAAATACATTAGTATATTACCAAGTAGGCATTTAAGATTGCACAAATCAATTTATTGAACTTGTATGCTTATTAATGTGTTATATGAATCATAATCATCCTACCACACTCCAAATAGTATTTAAAACACTTCTTGTCACCACCTATAAGACCTCATGGGTAGGTAACTGAGCTTGGTTTTCTTAGAAACATGACATCATTTTTCAACCCTACAAGGTTATTTCACGTATCACATTCACATTGTATGATATGGTTTATGCATGCCATTTTAAAATAAATTTGAAAATTTTAATTTAAAAATCATAAGTTAATTAAGCACCATTCATTCATAAGCATTTAAAAAAATTTATTTAGAATAAAATACTGAAAAATATTTAGAAAACATGGTAGAGAAATTAAAAGCATTGTCTAATTACCATTCATAATGATTATTCAATAGAACTTTCTTCTTAGAGTTCTTTCTTTCCACCTTCCTCCTATAATAAAGTAGGTTCATTAATTTCTAGGGTTTAGGTTGAGTCACATAATATTCATTGATTATTTATTTAACGATGATAACTAAAAGTAGTTTTTCTTAATAAATCAAGATTTGGTTTCTAAAATTTTATTTATTGTATGTAGCTTAATGTATGTAATTTGGTTTAATTAAATTATTGATATTAAAGATCTAAATCAATTTAATCATTAAAATACGCTATATCAATTTTAATGATTAAAATATACAAGTCAACTACTCTCTTCTTTTATTGAATATTTAAATTCCTTTTAAGTCTTTATTTCCATATATATTATTGTTATAATAACTTATTAAAATTATACGGTATCATAATACATTATTTTCATATAATGCTAGGAATAATCAAATATTATTTTCATATAAGGCTATATGCTGGTAAATTATATACAATGCATTTATTAAGGCATCCCATTAAAGCTATCTCCAATGTCAAGTATAGGGTTTCCATGGTTAACTTATCCATCTTATTTCCATCTTAAATTGGAAGTTGTTTTCTAGTTTTTTTTTCTAATATTTCTAGTTTTTCCATTTGTTTATATAACCTATTCATCCTTATTATTTTTGTTAATTTATTTTCTTAATTTTAAGAATATTATTTATTTCTATTATTTTCTTATTAATCTGAATAAAAATTACATATTTTCTTAATCACAAACATAATAGAAAATTAATTCTAATTGAGTCTTACATTAATAAAAACAAATGGAAGACTAACTTACACGACCATAACACTCTTCCTCCCTAAATAGATTTCATTGTGGAACTAGATTGTTGCTAGTGAGTAAATGTGGCGCATAGTTTCTTTGAGTTTCCATGTGACCATATCTTTAGAAATTTCATTGAACTTTGACAAATTCGATAATTCGATTCTATAGATGCTACTCATTATAATTCAAAATCTTTACAAGAACTTCTTCATAGTTTAGAATATCTCTAACTAAGAGAGTTTTTGACACCAATATATTGCTAGGGTCTGGAACATAGTCTTTAAATAACAAGATGTGAAAAACATTATAGACTATTACTAAAGCTGTTGGTAATGCAACTCCATTGGTACTTTTCCTACCTTTTTACCAAATTTTCAAATGGCCCAACATATTTTGGATTTAATTTTCACTCCTTTCAAATAGGGTAATTTCTTTAGTTGGAGAAATTTTAAAGAATACATTATCTTTAACTCAAAATTTTTTTTCTAGTTTTCTCATTTGTATGTCTTTTGATGGCTTTGAACTGTCAGTATATATTGTTTAATTACTTTGACCTTATCTACTACCCGTTAAGCCAAATCATGGGTAATTTTCATCCACACAATGCCTCAAATGAGGCAATTTGAATAATTAATAACTATTTTTTTGATAGAGAGCTTAATAACTATTATTATTTGTAAATTTTTCTATAGATAAGTATTCATCCTAATATCCACTAAAATCTGCTACACGCAGTCACAACATGTCTTCCATAATTTGATTGACTCTTTCTGTTTACTCGTTAGTTTGCGAATGATGTACTGTACTAAAGTGAAGTTCTTTACCCATAGCCTATTATAAACTTTTCTAGAAATCAGATGTAAAAGATGGATTCCTATTAGACACGATAGCCTTTGACACTCCCTGTAATTTCATATTTTTATAATAAACTTCTATCAATTTACCTATTGAAAATATAGATTTTAATTGTAAGAATATGCTACCATAGATAACCTATCAAATTTTATCCATATAGAATTATATCTTTTTTGAGTTCAGTGCGATTCTTCAATGAAATGTATGCTAATACCATCTTATTTTCATTAAGAAATTCCAATGGCTACAAGAATCCTGCTAATTTTTTATTATATACCTTAATCTGTTGACATACAAGGCACTTACTCATAAATTAGACTATCTCCCTTGTCAAATTATTGCACCAATACTTTTCTTTACATCTTGATACATTTTTATTCTTCTTGAATGAATGATAAATGGAAATAATGTGCTTCTTTCAAAATTTATTCTTTAATTTCTACCTTATTAGGAACACAGTCAATATCAATACATCCTAAGCTTTTATAAGATGCATAATTATAAATTACATGTCCTTCATTACCTTTAAGCAAAGTTCGAATTGGCGTTCAACTAATGTTTTCTTGAGATTTTGAAAATTATGTTCACATTCAGTATTCCATTCATATTTCATAGCTTTTTTAGTTAATTTAATGAATATTGTAGATAATTATGAAAATCCCTCTATAAACTTTTGATAATAGCCAACTAATCCAAAGATACTTTTGATTTTAGTAATATTCGTTTGCCTTGTTTAATTTACTATTTCTTTAATTTTCATTAAAATTATATGCTCGAAGAAAAATATCTGACTCAACCAAAATTCACACTTCAATTTGGCATATAGTTTCATTTCCTTAATTTGTTTGTACCAATTGTAGGTTCTTTTGATGTTCTTCTTTCATTTAGGAATATATTAAAATACCATCAATAAACATAATTGCAAACTGATCTATATATTCTTAAAAAAGTTTTTGCATTAAATACATAAATGCAGCTGGTGCATTAGTCAATCAAAAAGTCATTACTAGAAATTCAAAATGCCATATCTAGTTCCATATGTAATTTTTTGAACATCTACAGGATTGACCTATACTTGGTAATATCTTGACTGTAAATATCTTTTAGAAAATATTATTGCTCACTTCAACTGATCAAATAAATCATTTATTTTGGTAGAAGATACTAGTTCTTGATGGTTACCTCATGTAATTATCAATAATTAATACATAACCACAAGATACCATCCTTTTTTCAAACAAATAATAATGGCGCACCTGGTGGAGATACAATAGGTTGTATAATACCCTTATTTAGTAACACTTATATATGAGTTGTTAGTTCTAATATTTCTATAGGTGTCATTTTGTAAGGAGCCTTAGATATAGGAATTGTTCCTAATAATACCTCTATAACAAAATGAATTTCACTATCTAGGGGTAATCCTAGTAACTTTGAAGGAAATACATTTGAAAATTTTCTTATCATCGGTATTTGTTCCTTTTTTTTCTTTTTGTTCACCATTAACTTGCATCACCACCTAATACACTTCAAACCATTTTCTAATAAACCTTATTGCTTTCACAACTTGGATTATTCTAGTATTTTTTGCTCTTGTGTCCCCAAAATGATTATTTCTTACTTGGGTTCAGATAAGAACCTGATCTTTCTATTTTATACTCTATTATTGCATCTCATTATTTCAACCAGTCTATTTCTAAGATAATATCAAATTTAGTCGTCGGCAACACTACTAATTCTGCAGCTATAATTCTTTCATTGATATTTATAAGACAATTCCTACATATTTAGCTTGTACTATGTTGATTTTTCTACATGAATATTTAATTTTTTAAAAAACTCTTGAGCATTAAAAGAACGTGTAGCACTAGAATCAAATAAAGTAATAGCAAGATAGTTCTGAATATAAATTGTACTTGCTGCGGTATCTTCCACCTACCTTTGTTACTCTTCTTGCATTAGTGCATATAGCTGGGTTGATTGTGCCTACGGTGTTGATCCCACCTTATTTGAGATGGTGTTCCCTTCTTATTTCCTTCTTTATGAACTTTTATGGTACATTTATTGGCCTTAAGTCCTACTTAATTACAGATGAAGCATTTGATAACAAGAGTAATTTCCTTCTCTTCTCCACATTTCCGCATGACATGCCCAAGTTTCCATACTTAACACACTTATTACTTATTTCGAGACATTTACTAGTATGTTTCTTTTGATATTTAAAATAAATAGGAATTTTTATGCTTTTAAATTTGAAAAACCTTACTCTATTTTCTACTTCTTATTTTATAATATTGATTTTTTTTTACATAAAGCATTCCTCTATTTTCTTTTATGTAATAATGCTTGTTTATGATTTTCTTCCACTTATGCTATTTTATCTTTTCCTACAACTGAGTTATAAGTCAAAAAAACAATAAATTATTAAATACCTGGCCATATGTATTCTTGAAGGTGATGAGCTTTAGAAATAGGATCATTAGCAACCTAAGGTACATATTCTCCTAATTCATTGAAATGACATGCATATTCTATCATGGCCATCTTACCTTAATATCACTGTTCAAATTCTATTTTTTTTATTCTTGACACTAATTGGAATATGTTCACAATTACAATCTTCAAAAAACCGTCTCTAACTAATTTCATGCCTTTCTAGAACTATAGCCTTTAGGGTTCTTCATCATCCATTAGCACAATTAATCAATAGATATATGGTGTATTGTATCTTTTGTTGTTCTATGCATGAAAAAATTTCAAATAACTTTTTTATTTCTTAAATTTTGTCTTTAGTTGTGCGTGGATTAGGATTTCCTGCAAATCTTAGCAATTGTTTTGCAAGAAAGACACTAATTACTTCTCTTTCTTTTGCAAGAGGATCTCTAAGTCAACCAGCCATCCCTATCCTAAAGGATTTATTACTTAACGTATGATTCTATTCTATATTATGTACATTCTCCATAGTGAATACTTATGCAACATTGTTGTAATACACTCTTCAAAATGAAAGAAATTCTCTATCATTGTGCCCTGGTTACATACTGTTTTCATATCAAGATTCTCCTTATTCTACTCTGGTGGATGACTTTGGAACTACCTTTTTTATCTACTTAGAATTGAAGAATGAGTGTCTACCATCTATGTGACTCACAAATCAACATTTAATACAAACACAACCCTTTCATTTATTTATATAGTAAGCAACATTCACAAAGAAACTATACATTATAAGACCCTTAGTTAAAAACTTTTATTTCTTGTTCTTCCTCGTCTTAGGATGCTGTGAAACAAATAACAAACTAAGCATAATGCATATTTTGATAATTAACAACCCAAAGAGTTTTCAAGTTAGAAATCTTCAAATTCAAAGCATCACAGGTCAAGTCGCAAAGCCAAGTCAACCCAGGCATTGACTTATGTTAAGTCGATATTCACTCTCTACTTAAGACTCATCAAATGAAGTGGAGAGGGTTAGCAAAAGCATTGATTAAGCTTCCACCTTCCAACTTTCAAGCATTCAAATGATCATTTAAGTTCTCTACAAGAAGAACTATGCAACTCATTGAAAGTATTGAAGCCATCTCTAACAATCTCACTCTACAAGTTCTTCTTTGTGTTGAAATTTTTCGACAAAATCTGTAAATTAGAAAATCTTGCTTTTAATCATTCTCTTGAGTTTCTACTTGGCTTAGTATTGGAGACCAAGGACAAGTAAAAATAAGAAGTGTGTGGTTGGAGTGAGACTCACCACCTACTTGTGTGAAATTTGTAAGGACCCCTTATAGCTAGAATCTAGAAAAAAAGCAAGGGCTCTGGTTGTAATCTTATTGATATAGTGGAATTCATAATGAAAATGTGCGCTCTTGGAAGAGTGGAGTAGGAAAAGTTGTCATGAACCATTATAACTTCGTGTATTTGATTCTATTGTTCTGCTTGCACTTTTATTCTCCATGTTTTCATTTTAGGGAACTTTATTTACAAGGAGGTTAAGGTTAATATATGGAAAGAATTTCAAAAGAACCCAATTCACTCCTTTCCTATTGGGTTTTTGCCACAATTTTGAAACCAACAAGTGGTATCAGAGCAGGTATTTGAGTTTATACCAAAGAGATCTATCAAGCAACATCCCGACCAATTTTTGCTCCTACTTTTGCTGCAGGCCAATCTTTTACAAGACCACCTCTATTTGATGGTAATAACTTCGGTTATTGAAAGTTGAGAATGAAATAACTCATCATGGTAACTGAGATAGACTTTTGGATAACTATCCAAGACGAGGTTGTTGGTCCCGAGTTGGTGGCAAAACCCAAGAGGGGAGGGGTGAATTGGGTATTTAAAAATTATATCTTAAACAGAAGCTTATCCCCGGATTAATCCAGTCCCCTTAATGAAGAAACGAAATGGAAAACAATGTAAATAGCAGAAGTATAAATCAAGCACACAGGATTTTTATAGTGGTTTGGGCAACCTCCCTACTCCACTCTTCCAAGCTCACACTCCCTGTGACTTGGGTTCCACTATTGTATTCTCTCAATACAATTAGAGTCACCGCTCTTTTCTAGATTCCAGCTCTAGGTGGCATCAACAAAACACAGCACAAGTAGGTGATGAGTCACACTCCAATCACACACTACTTTGCTTACACTTGATCTTAGTTCCTCAAACTAAATCAAGTTCAACACATACAAATAAAACAATAAGAAAACTACACTTTATAGTTGTGTAGAAGCAGTTTGGCGCAGAGAAGAACTTGTTGAATTTGCTTTGAATGATCAGTAGTTGAGATCTTGCAGTTTGAAGCAAAGTTCTTCCTCTTTGATTAGCTTGATCTCTTTAAAGCTCTTTTAGATGGTAGTCATGCACACTTAATGATTCTCTTCTACCTCCCCCGTCTACCATGAATGCCTTTTATAATTTTGGAGGGAATCCGAACGTTAGAGGGTAGGTGGCGCGCATTTAATGCGCCAACGTTCGAATAAATTCCGACCGTTGCGACCCAAGTCGCGTGTGGAGTCGACTTGGCCTGCGACTTGGGCAGCTTCGTGCCCCAAAATTCAGCTCTGGACAGTTTTTCATGTTTGAAGTCGATAGCGAGGTCGACTTCGTTTGCGACTTGGCTTCCCAAGTCGCATGTGGAGTCGACTTGGGATGCGACTTCACCTGCAAGTTGATTTTGCCTTTGAGGTTCTTTCTCAAGTCGATAGTTAAGTCGACTTTGGGATCGACTTCACCCTAAGTCGAAGTCCAAGTCGACTTGGGGATCGACTTGGCTACTTAAGTTCCTTAAAACAAATGGCAAACTCATTAGTCCTTTAAATATACTCAAGTTAGTTGTTGTTAATCATCAAAACTTAATCTTTGGTCAATTTTACTTTGTTTTGAAGTATTGTTTCCAACAGGGGTTACTCCACTTAAGAGCGAAAAGGCCTCTGAATGTACTAAAGAAGAAGTAAAATTAGTAAAGAGTAACTCCCAGGTAATGAATCTATTATTTTGTGCCTTAACAGCTATTGAATATAGAGTGTCATCTTGCTTAAATGCAGAAAAAATATGAGATACTCTAACCTCAATATATGAAGGTACTTCTCAAGTCCAAAAGACGAGAAAAAACATTTTGATTAGAGAATTAGAAAGTTTTAGAATGCTTGACACTGAAAATATTTCTGAAATATTTATTAGGTTCTGAAAAATTATTAATGCATTAAAAGTCATAGGAAAGGCAATATCATAGTCTAAACATGTCATGAAGATTCTGAGAGCTCTACCCGAGTCTTGGACTCCCAAATCACTGTTATTGAAGAAACAAAGGACCTAAACATGTTAAAGTTAGAAGATCTTATCAGCTCACTCACGTCTTATGAGCTAATAAAGAAAAGGAATGAAGAATATCACAGAGGAAAGAGAGCCATTGCATTAAAAGTCATGTAGAGTTCAGATGAATCCACTTCTTCACAAAATGAAGATGAGGAGATTACACTTCTCATAAGGAAGTTTAAAAAGTTTGTCTGAAAAGAAAAGAATTTTGGCTCCAAATGACTTAAAGAGAAAATTATCAGAGAAAAGAACAAATAAATCACTAAATCCTTTAGATGCAGAGGAATAGGACACATGCAAGCTAAATGTCCTACACTTGAAGAAAACAAGTCTAAAGAAAAGCAAGAGAAGAGGGAAAGGAGCAGCATTAGAAGGTTTCCAAAGTCCACGGGCAGAGGATTGTATCTGTAATACCCCGAGTACTAGAAACTATGTAAATAGATTGTCGTCGGTGAGATTTGATTGGTAGATTTGGATGAATGATGAAAATGGACCTAATTATATAGTTAAATCCAAAAGAATTGTGATAACGAAAATGAACAAGGTTCATTATTGAGAACCAGGATTTTTATGAGAATTATTGTGGACATGATTGAAATGTATTCGTGATGCTTGTGAATGAATTTGATATGATAATTTTGAGAATTGAGTCATTCGATAATAGTGAAAATTTAGTAGGTAATGAACTTGAAGTGCAAAATTTTAGAAATGACATAAAACATAATGACTTCTAGCATGGATAATATTGTAGATGTATTTTTTTCATGTGAAAGATAATTTTGGAGGCATGAAAGGTAATATATGTGATTTGAAAAAATGAGACCCGTTGTAGAGTCATAGCGGCTAAAGAGTTGAGTTGATATGCCAAGACTTTGTATAAGACATGTTTTGAGCAAATATATGATATAAATATGATATTATGATGATAAGAGATGTGTGTAAATAATCGAGTTGGTTTTGGGAATGTTTTAGTATGTTATGACCACTTGTTTTGTGAACTGGTGAAAGTTGTTGGTAAAGTTGTGTAGTAAAATACATGCCAAATTTTTTGATAATAGAATTTTTAGATAAAATTTTGTGGAGAGATATTACTTGAAGTTAGGAATTCAACTAAAAAAAATCGTCTCAATCAGAGTTGTCTACAAAAAGTTATGGGTAAAATGGTGTAACATAGCTAAAAATGGGCCATTTATGGGCCCATATTGCCCAAACAGTGACAACACGACTAAGTTGTCTACTATTTTAAATGTGGGAGGGGGTTTAAACCCTCCCAATTTCATGTTATTTTTTTCCTTCTTCCTCCTCATGACCCGAGCTCTCTAAACCCATGAACAACCACCAAAGGTGCTTGGATTCATGATATTTTTGCATAAAGGAAGCTTCTTGGATCAAGAAGAGAGCTTGAAGTTAAGAAGAACTTGAATATTTTTAGATGAAATTGAGTTTGAGATAAGCAAGTTGTTTTCTTTTGAATCAAAACATGGATTTGAGCTAGAATCATGTTGTTTTTGTGATTATTTGTGTTTATTTTTGTGATTTGGATGAATTGTTGAGAGATGAGGCTTGTGTAGAGATTGTAGGGAGGTTGAAAATTGGGGATTTTGATGAAAATATGTGTAATGGATGAAATAAAAGTGTTTAGAAGTAATTTGGTACAATATTATTATGTGTTAGGTGGAGTCTCATGAATTTTGAGTGCGTTTAATTTGATTTTTATGTGTTATCTATAATGTGTTTGTTGAAATGCCCAAGTGAGGCTTCATGCTTAGAAATCAAGTGTAAACGGATGTGTAAAACCTTAATGATATGAATAGTGTGTTATAAATGCTTCAGGGCATATGAAATATTGAATTATTTGGATTAAAACATGTGATGGGCTTGATGAATATGGGTTATAGGAATTGAAATAGGACTTGAATTTTGTGCTTGAAGATATTGTTGGATGTTTATTTTAATTTAAGAAAGATACATGTAAGGGATGAAATTGAAGTGTTTAGAAGTGATTTCATATTATACTATTATGTGTTGAGTAGAATCTCATGAATTTTTAGTGAGTTTAGTTTGATTTTCATATATTGCTTATAAGGTGTTTGTTGAAATGCCTAAGTGAGGCTTAATGCCTAGAAACCATGTATAAATGAATGTGTAGAACCTTAATGATGTAAATAATATGTTTTAAATGCTTGGGAGGATATGTGATTTTGAATTATTTGGAATGTAAGTTGTGACGGACTTGATGAATATAGGTTATATGCATTGATATGGGACTTGAGCTTTGTGCTTGAGGATATTGATGGATGTTTGTTGGAATTTGATGGAGATACATGTAAGGGATAAAATGGTTAGAAGTCGTTTTGTATGATATTAATATGTATTGGGTGGAATCTCACGAATGTTGAGTGAATTTAGTTCGATTTTCATATGTTGCCTATAAGGTGTTGTTGAAATGGCCAAGTGAGACTTAATGCATAAAAACATGCATAAATGAATGTGTAGAACCTTAATGTTGAGAATAATGTGTCAAAAATGATCGGAGGCGTATTGGATGTTGAATTATTTGGAATGGAACTTGTGATGGGCATGGTAAATATGGGTGGTATGAACTAAAATGGGGTTTGAACTTGTGCTTGAGGATAGTTGGATGAATGATAACATTGTGTAATTCTTATTTGAAATGGGAATAGAGGCTTGGTTTGAAATGATGAATGAGAAGCTAATGGATGGGCGATCTATTAGCTAGGTTCCTTTGTATGGACGAGTACTACGTTGAGTTGAATTTTGAATTTTAGGCTAATTGCTTATTTGGGGCTAGGCCCTTTGAAAATGGTTTGGTATTGTTGGCTATGTGCTTGTGTATGGTTTTAATAAATTGATAGTGCATGGTTTGAAATGAGTGTAAGACATGGTTTTAGCATGAGCATGATGCATATGACGTGAGTGGTGCATATGCATGGTTTGCATAGGATTGTTCATGACCCTTTATTGACATGAGGATAGAGTTGTTCATAGCTCTTGATGGACATGAGGCTAGTTTGTTTCATATGTGTGTTTATGGCATGACATGATTGTGTGGGGCTAGTGAGAGCCTGGTGTTTGCATTGCATGCAATGACATGACATATGATGAATTTGACATGGATTTGTCATTGATTTTTACCAAACACACCTGCTTATTGAGTTTGCCCAACTCACGTATTTATTTTAAATAGTTTTAGCAGGACTAATACTACAGACACTTAGCTATAACCATGTTCTTGAGCTGATATGGAATGTTCCAGGTATAAATCATTTTAGCTTTGAGTTATAGTTATTTGAGACTCATGTATATGTGAGATATGATGTATGCCATATGATTAGTTGTGAGAGGCACTTGTATATTGGAAATGAGTCATAGATGTGTGGACTATTGAAGTCTTATTAATGTATTTGGAAATTGTGACTGTGTATTTTACTTTTGCTCAGATGTGAATGATGAAAATAATTATAATTCAATTGGTTTTTATTATTATATGCATAATTGATGAATTAATTGTAGATATCCAGGATTTCCACAAGTGGATTTTTATACAAATGTGATCCTTTATTTTTGAAATTATGGTAGATCCTAGGGAGATGTTGTCGGATCTCTATCGTAGCAACCATAGGTTCAGGGCGGTGGTTAACGGGGTGCTACAGTATGTAAATGAGGACTCTTTTGTACTAGGAAACTAATCAAATGAAGAACATGAAGCTACAAACTATGCCAGGATATGCTGTGTAGCAAGAATTGAGGAAGAAATCAAACTAAACCGCTGCACAGCAACTGAACCAATAGATGGCTTAACTGCGATAATTGATTGTACAAATAGCAAGGAGGTAACCTCTAAACTTGACCCTTCTATTTCCAAATTCATTTATTCCCCCATTCATGATTGCTTCAAATGCACTGAGTTAGAGGAATTATGATAAGCCTATGATTCATTATATGATAAAACTAAGAAACTGGGTAATAAATATACATTAAAGAAAAACAATGTGACTCAACCATTATTGTGAATGGAAAACTAGCTAAAAGAGTCAAATGCCTAGTAGATGAAACGAAAGCCTTGACTGATGAAGTTGAAAGGCTAAAGAAAGAAAATGAAGCATTGAATGAATCATTAGCGAAATTCTCTAACCTAGGAGAAAGTTTTAAAATGTTCCTAAATATGAACACGCAAACTAATAGGAGAAGACTTAGGTGTTCCATATTTGAGAAAGGAGAATGTAGAAAATCAAATGCTCCAAAATAGGTTAAATCCTAAGTAAGTGTAACTCATCTCAATGCAATACAAAAATAACTAGAGTTACTTGAGTGAGAAGACCAATTTGGGAACCAAAGTATGCATGGATTCCACCCCAAAGAATACATGGGACTTGCAATTTCTACAAGAAGTTTGTCACAAAATATATCAATACAAAATCAAGAAATTGTGCAACTAAGGAGCTAAATTGGTTTGGATACCAAAAAACATTGGATTTATGTCTTCTAAACTAGAACAACGTAAATTCTAAATGCTTACTAACCCAAATGGACCCATAAAATAGGTAACAAAGAGATGAACTTTACTTGATTATTTTTGCAAGTTTATCTTCGAGTAAAAGTCGACAATATTTAGTTCATGGATAGTGCTGTTCAAAACACATGATAGGAGATAAAGCCTTGTTTCATGAGCTTAAACTATACAATGGAGGAACTGTAGCTTTTGATATCAATGAAAAAGATAGAATAATTAGTAAAGTAAATGTTTACAACATTTCAAATACATGCAAAAAGAAAGTGTTATTTGTTGAAGGACTCAAATACAATTTAATTGATGGTCCCGAGTTTATGGCTATAACCCAAGAGGGGAGGGGTGAATTGGGTATTTAAATTTTTTTTACTTAAATAGAAAATTTTCCTTGTTTAATTTAATCCCCTTAATGAAACAGTTGAACAATATGGAGAGAAATAAAGTAATAAAAGCAGAAATGTAAACCACAGCAGTAAATACAAATTTTATAGTGGTTCGGGCAACCTTCCCTACTCCACTCTTCTAAGCTCACACCTGTTGTGACTTAGGTTCCACTATTGTATTACCAAATATATCTAGAGCAACACCTCTCTTCTAGATTCCAGCTCTAGGGGGCGTGTACAAATCACAACACAAGTAGGTGACGAGTCACACTCAAGTCACTACGCTACTTTGCTTTCACTTGGTTCAAAACACAAATATCAAACTAAGTATTAGATACAAATATTGAATCAAATGAAGAAAACTACACTTTATAGATTTTGTAGGCAGGTTTCAGCTTGAGGAAGAACTTGTAAAAGAAAGATTTGATCAGCGATGCAGCTTTCAGCAAGTTGGAGCTTAATTCTTCAGTTGAAACTTGTGTTGATCACTTAATGCTTGGAGAGGATGATAGTTAGATCTCAGTAAATGCTTTCTCTAACCTCTAGCATGTTCGCTTGAATTCTCTTTTATAATGGTGGAGTAAATTCAAACGTTTGGTGGTAGGTGGCGCGTATTTAATGCGCCAAGTTCGAATTTTTCTGATAGTTGCGACCCAAGTCGCATGTGGAGTCGACTTCGGATGCGACTTCATCCAAGTCGCAGACTGGAGTCGACTTCGGGTGCGACTTCGGTCTCCTACTTCTTCTAGTTCCACTTCAGGTCAACTTGGTCCTGGACTTGACCCAAGTGGCAGGTGAAGTCGACTTCGGGTGCGACTTCACTTTCTGTATGAACTTGTTGGAACTTGGATTTCTTGAAAGTGATCTTGGTAGTTTGATATTCATCACATCTTGTTCTTCCACTGATATTCTTAATCTTGAAAGTTTGATCTTGGAACTCGACATGTTCAACTTTTCTTGGAGGCTTGTCTTCATGCCTTGGACTTAGAATGATTTGATTTTCTTGATTTTGTAATTCATAGATATAGCCAAATGATTTTCCCTTGAGTAAAATACAATCTTGAATGATTAGATCATGTAGATTTGCTTGTACGAATTGTATATATCTTCATCCTGACTCAAGTCGGGTATCTGGGTCGACTTGGGTTCCAACTTCACTCAAGTCGTATGTGGAGTCGACCTGGGGATGCGACTTTACCCAAGTCGCACATGGAGTCGACTTCGGTTGCGACTTTGCCTGTCTTGGTTCCCAAATTCAACTTTGGAAGGTTTGAGCATCTGAGGTCGATGGCGATGTCGACTTGGGTCTGTGACTTCACCCAAGTCACAGCTGGAGTTGCATGGACTGCGACTTCACCTGTCTCGATTCCCAATTTCAGCGCTAGAAGGTTTTTCACCTTCTGAAGTTGATCTGGAAGTCGACTTGGGTATCGACTTCACTCAAGTCGATGGCTAAGTCGACTTGGCTTTGCAACTTGGCCTGTCAGGTACTGAATTTTAAGTTCTTAACCTTAAACCAATTTCAACAAATCACATTAGTACCCAAAACATTCTCAAATTGAGTTGTTAATCATCGAAACACAGATTGTGCTTAATTTGCCATTGATTCCAACAATCTTCCCCTTTTTGATGATTGTCAAAACCAATTTGAGTTATACCTTTCATTTACTTAAAACATTAACATTTTATCCTTGTTTTGGTACTTTAGAACGTACATGTATCATTTGCATTGCATTTTATAGTTAATGAAATCAACATATTACAGCAAATACATATAAAGCACAAGTTATAGTCATTCAACCATTGCAATTCATCTAAAACAGATCATTCTCATATATTACCAAACAGTTTATACAATATGAAGCAATGAAATGCAAAATGACTTATATGTGTACAAACTACCCGTCTCATGAAAGTAAACTATCCTAAAAAATCAAAACTCTCTCCCCCTTTTTGTCAAGGAATCAAAAAAGGAGATAGAGAAATCGGAATTTAATAAGTTGGAAAGCAGATATGGGATTAAGATGGGCGACGAGGAGGTTTGGTAGGCCTGATGTGAGTAGAAGAATAAAAAGATGAGAGAGGCTAAACGGTGGGTTCAACTCTCAATGATTTTCCAAAATAGGGATCCAGATCAGACATGCTCGGCACACGGCGACCTCTACTGCTTCCCGATGTAAGCCGATACTTGATATTGCGCAGTTCGTGATCCATGCGGTCCTGACGATTATGCTTGTCCATGATCGTCGTATGGATCCCGGCCAGCTGTGATGAGATCCCATCTTCCATCTGCTCCAGATGCGCTCAGATGGCAGTTACGGATGTGTCCTAAGTAGGCGAATCTGGACGAGGATCGGGGATCTATAAGCCTCTAGGAGAGCATGACCCATGTGATTGGGGTGATGCAGGCTCTACAGGCACAACTGGTGGTGGAGACTGGGCTGCCTCCTGCTGTGGATACAGAGGAGGCTGCTCCCCCTCAAAATGTGCACCTCCCACTTCTGCTTGGGCTGGTTGTCCCATTCTTTTTCGAATCCTCTTACCCCGGAATTCCTCCATATTAATTTTCATTCTTTGCAAGAGTGCCTTGTTTATGGCATTGGTTGGCTTCAGAACTTCAAATGGCTCCCCATCGAGATTAACACCAATGTAATGCATTATCCTGGTGATCTAGGTCCCGTATGGTAGCACGCTTCGTGGGTTGTCTTTCTTCAAGGCCAAAGCTTCCAACAATAAAGTAGGCAGGCTGACTTTGACCCAGTTGTCGATTTTCTACAGAATTTTAGCCTCTTGTGGGTTTAGTTGGTTCTGACCTCCTCCTTTAGGGTAGATACAATGGGCGATCAACAGCTGTAGAGCCCTCAATCTCGGAGATAAATCCATATAATGAAGAAATTTTATCCATGGATGATATTTGTTGCTTTTGGCTAAATAATTGTACATTTGTGGAATTGTTAACCCTACGGAAATATTTTTCTCTGCCTTTGGAATATCCAAAATATGTGCAATTCTGCGGATTGTATTTTCCCTGTGACTGCCAATTCCAATTCCCAAGTTTACATCTTTTTCTTTCATAAAGGTTAGGTAGTACTCCTGATCCCAAAGATAGTAGAATACTCGGGTCAGATCAGGGTATACCCTGTCATCGGCTTTCAGAAGCTCAGTCCATCCCTAAAAGTCGAGTTGCTCCTTTATACCAAACTCATAGTCTCGCAGGAATTTAAAATCAATAATCTTAGGCACAAATATCTTATGCTCGTAAAAGTGCTTGTAAAATCTGCTGTGTTGCCGCTCTATTCTGAAATAAGTAGTCGGCATTTTGAGAACCTGTGCCTTCTGAGTTGGGGTGCCCTTCCTGTTTGCAGTCGATAGCATCTCGCTGCTTGACCCAGATTCAGTGCTGATTTGCCGGGGAGCCAACGAGGATGGATTAGCCTCGCGAAAATGCACACGGCGTTCCGCAGATGCGGAGGCCTCCTCCCGAATTCATTTGGATGGAGTCCGTTGTCGGTGGGGTACCCCCTCGCCTGTATTTGATTTGGATGGCCTGGATATGGCCAGTTTGGAGGGTTTAGCAACCGCTTTAGGTGCCATAGCATCAATTTAAAGTGGGTTTTGAAATGGATTTGTAAATGGGAATTTGGAAAAATAAGGGAACTGCTGGAAGTTGCAAGCAAATAGAAGGTGAAGTCCGAGCAAGGGCAGTGCCGGCTTAGAAGCAACAGAGATGGTAAAAGTGTATCACAACAGGGGATGGCCGTCGGTGGTTTTACAACAGACTGACAGGGACAGAGAGATGTTGGACAAGGAGAAATCGAGAGAGAGAGAGAAAGGAAAAGTTGAGAGAAAAATCTGCTAAGAGAGAGCTTGCTGAGAGACAAACTGGGAGAGAAAAAATCCGAGAGTAACAAATCTGAGAAAGTAGAAATGAGAATGGAAAGCAACATTAGAAAACGAAGAAGAAAGGAAAAAGAAAGAAGGAAGAAGATGGAGAAGATGGCGCATGGGAAAGCGAAGCGTCGCGCTGGAGTTGACTTCGCCCCATGCGGAGTCCACTTCGCCTCATCCGAAGTCAACTTGGATTTTGTGGAGTCGACTTCGGCGAAGTCAACTTGGGCTGACTGAAGTCGACTTGGCTCTCCGGACTTGGTTTTTCTAAAATGCTCCCCCTATCATATTATGCTTTTAATCGAACTCAATCATACCCATATTATTCCTAATTTTATAAAATGGGTCCTTAGCAAGTGGTTTAGTAAAAATATCTACAATTTGATCTTCAGTTTTAACATATTCCAAACAAATGTCATGATTTTCAATATGTTCATGAATAAAATGATGTCTCACATCTATATGCTTAGTTCTAGAATGCAATACAGGATTTTTGGTCAAACAGATTGCAATTGTATTATCACATCTAATTGGAATATCATGATAATCAACATCATAATCCTTAAGTTGTTGTTTCATCCAAAGTAATTGGGCACAACGACTCCCAGCGGTAAAATATTTAGCTTCCGCGGTAGATAGAGCAACACTAGTCTATTTTCTTGAAAACCATGAACCTAACATGTTTCTAAGAAATTGACATCTTCCACTAGTGCTTTTTCTATCTACTTTGTAACTGGCAAAATCCGCATCCGAGTAGCCGATTAGATCAAATGTTGACCCCTTTGGATACCATAGTCCTAGATTGCTGGTATTGATCAAATATTTGAAAATTCTTTTTACAGCTATTAAATGTGATTCTTTAGGACATGATTGGAACCTAGAGCACAGGCAAACACTGAATAAAATATTAGGTCTAGAAGCAGTTAAATATAATAAAGACCCTATCATGCTTCTATATAATTTTTGTTCGACAGATTTGCCCTTTTCATCCTAGTCAATCTTCATGGTTGAACTCATTGGTGTGTTTGCGCCTTTGCTATTCTGTATTCCGAACCTTTTTAACATTTTCTTGACATACTTGGATTGATTTACGAATATCCCTTCCGCTTATTGCTTAATTTACAGCCCAAGTAAGAAGTTCAATTCTCCCATCATGCTCATTTCAAATTCTCTATGCATAATCTCAAAAAATTCTTGGCACAGAGTTTCATTAGTAGCACGAAATATTATATCATCAACATAAATTTGAACGGTTGAAATATTTTTATCCTTATACTTGATGAACAATGTTGTATCAACCTTTCCTCTTTGAAATTCATGATCAATCAAAAATTTATTTAACATTTCATACCAAGCTCTTGAAGATTGTTTTAGTTCGTATACTACTTTGGTTAATTTGAAAATATATTTTGATTGATCCGTTTCTTCAAATCCCAAAGGTTGTTCAACATAAATTTCTTCATTCAAATAACCATTAAAAAATACGCTTTTTACATCGATTTGAAACAATTTAAAATCCATGTGAGAAGCAAAAGCTAGTAAGATACGTATGACTTCTAATCTAGCCATAGGAGCATATGATTCTTCAAATTCTATTCCCTCTTCTTGGGAATATCCTTTAACTACTAATCTGGCTTTGTTTCTAACCACAAGTCCACTTTCATTTAATTTGTTCCTAAATACCTATTTGGTATTAATAACTGTGCAATCTTTGGGTCTAGGAACTAGATGCCATACATTATTTCTTTCAAATTAATTTAACTCTTCTTGTATTGCAGTGATCCAATTTTCAACATTAAGAGCTTGGTCAATGGATGTTGGTTCAATTTTTGACACAAAAGAAAATTCACCACAAATATTGTGTTTTGATCTTCTAGTTTTTACTCCTTCATAGATATTAACAATAACTTGCTCCATCAGATGGTCATTTTTGAATTTCAAATCAGTTGGAGATTTGTAAAAATTATTACCTTCACTTACCCTTTGCTCCATGGAATTTTCCTGTTTTGCTTCGGCTTCTTCTTATTGCTCTTGTTGTTCCGCCTTTGGGTTCTTTGATACCTCATCTGCATCACTTAATTCATCCTCCTTTCTTAGAGTTTGGTTAAATTCATCAAAGACAACATGTATTGATTCTTCTACTATTTGATTTTTCTTGTTAAAGACTTTATATGCTTTGCTATTTGATGAATAACTAAGGAAAATTGTCTCACCACTTTTAGCATCTAATTTTTCTAAGTTGGTCTTTCCATTGTTTAACATATATCATGTACATCCAAAGACATGGAAATATGATATGTTTGGTTTTTTACCTTTCCAAAGTTCATATGGGGTCTTTTTCAAGATTGCACTAATTGTAACTCGATTTAATACATGACAAGCTGTATTTACAGCTTCACCCCAAAATCTTTTGGACAATTTACTCTCAATTAGCATAGTTCTAGCCATTTCTTGTATTATCCTATTTTTCCTTTCAATAACCCCATTTTGTTGGGGGGTCCTTAGTGTAGAAAATGTATGATGAATTCCTTTATTATTGCAAAACTCTATGAATCGTTTATTCTCAAATTCACTACCATGATCACTTCTAATAGAAATAATTGTATTTTGTTTTTTATTTTGCACCAAATTTGAAAACGTGAAAAACATAGAAAATGCCTCATCTTTGTTAGCTAAGAGTATTATCCATGTAAATCTTGAAAAATCATTAACAATTACAAATACATACTTTTTCCCACCAAGGGTTAAAATGTCTCATGACCCATAAAGATCCATATGTAATAATTCAAGTGGCCTATTCGTTGAAATTTCCTTTTTTGTGGAGAATGACATCTTGGGTTTGCTTGGATAATTGACAAGTTTTACAAATCTTGTCCTTGTCATATTTAAGTTTTGATAACCCTTCCACTAGGCTCTTTTTACACAAAGTTTTAATGTTTGACATATTGATATGCCCAAGCCTTTTTTGCCATATCCATGGATCGTTTTCTATGGATATTAGACATTCACCATCAAGTTCATCTAGGCAAACCAAATATACATTTTCATATCTTTTGCCACTAAAAACTATGTGATCATCATCAAATACATTGCATAAAAAAGATTCAAATACAACTTTATAACCTTTATCACATAATTGGCTAATACTCATTAAGTCGTGTTTGAGTCCTTCAATAAACAATACATCCTCAATACATGCATTTGAAATTTCATAAATATTTCCTTTACCTTTGATTATACCTTTTTCATTGTTTCCAAAAGAAACCATTCCTTCACTACACGGTTTAATTTTATGGAACAATCCTTTTTCTCCAGTCATGTGTCTTGAGCAGCCCTTATCCATAAACCACATATTATTCGCCTTTGCTCTAAGACAAACCTGCAAAAATAAAGTAGTGGAGCTTATCTTTTTGGTAGCCATTTTATGGGTCTATTTGGGTTAGTTAACTATTGGAATCTACGTTGATCTACCCTTGAAGGCATAAATCCAATGCTTTTAGGTACCCAAACCAATTTTGCACCAAGGTCATGTAATTTTCATATTTTATATTGATATACCTTGTGCCCCATCTTATTGCAAAAGTTACAAGCTCCCAGGAGTCTTGAAGTGGGAATCCATGTAGTAGTAGGTTCCTAAGTTGGTCTTTTAGTCCAAGCAATGTGATTCATTTTTGGTTTAGCATGGATGGGTTTTTCTTGGTTTTTATAAGTCCTTAGAGCATTTGACTTGCTACTTTTTCCCTTCTCAAATGTGGAATACCCAAGACCTCTCTTGTTATTTTTGGCGGTCATATTCAAAAATATTTTGACTCTTTTCCCTGGATTGGAGAACTTAGCAAGTGATTCATTTAATGATTCAATTTCCTTTTTAATTTTTTATATTTCACTTGTTAACATTTTCTTTTCGTTTGTCAAATAATCAACTTTTTCTGCAAGTTTACCGTTCACAATAATTACTGCATCACATTATTTTTTCTTCATTGTGAACTTGTTTCCCAACTTTTTTATTTCTTCATATAATGAAAAATAGGCTTGTTATAGTTCTTTCAATTCAACACATTTGAGGTAATCATTTGTGGAAGAGAAAATAGAAATAGATTTTGGCTTGGAAGTTACCTCTTCACTACTCGTGCAATTTGTTGAAGTGGTTTGATCCTCTAAAATTTCCATTGCTGCAAGGCATAAGTTGAAATCTTCTTCCATTGTGGCCATGCAATAAATCCTTATGCAATTTGCGGCCTGGTTTTCTTCATTTGAGGAGCTGCATGTTGTGGACGTCTCCTTATTGACGTACATGCCTCTTCCTTTAGCTTTTTGAAATCTTCTGTTTTTGCCTCGATCTTTCTTTTCTCTTCGTTCCTTTGATTTAGTTTCTTCGGGCGTTGGGCATTGGGCCATACCACCACACCGGAAGCACTTTGTGGCCTCCTTCTTTTTTTCCTTAGAATTTCTTTCTTTAAAGCTCTAGAAATTCCTTCCTTTCCTTACAAATTTTCTGAAACATTTTGTATGTAATGCAATCTCCTCATCGTCGTTTTGAGAGGATGAGGTGGAGTCGTTTGAATCTTGTGCGGCTTTTAAGACAATAGCTCTTTTGCCTTTTTATTGTTCCTCATTTCTCCTCTTAATTAACTCATGTGACATGAGTGAGCTTATGAGATCTTCTAGCCGTAGCGTGTTGAGGTTCTTTGCTTTCTCAATGGCCGTGATCTTTAGAGTCCAAGATTCGGGTAGCGCTCTTAGAATTTTCGTTACCTGCTTAGATTCAGAAATAGCTTTTCCAAGACCTTTCAAGACATTAGTAATCTTCGAAAATCTGGTAAAGATTTATGAAATTTTTTTAGTTTTAAGCATTCTAAAACTTTCTAACTCTCCAATCAAAATATTTATTTTTGTCCCTTGGACTTGAGAAGTTCCCTCATAGATAGAAGTAAGAGTATCTCATATCTCTTTGGCGGTTTGGCATGAAGATACCCTATTGTATTCGGATGTTGTTAATGCACAAAAGAAGGAATTCATGGCCTTTGCGTTTCTTTTAACGGTTCTCACTTCCTCCTCGGACCATGTGGAGGCTCTTTCATCAATAGGCAACACAACACCATCTTCGATAGCAATCCAAGAATCTATATCCGTAGTCATGATTAATTGTTTCATTCACAATTTCCAATAACCGAAGTTACTCTCATCAAATAGAGGTGACCTTATGAAAGATTGGCCCTTGGCAAATGCAGGGGTGGAAGTTTGTTGGAATGTCATATCTGAGATCTCTTTGATTTAAACTCAAAGACCTGCTCCGATACCACTTGATGGTTCCGAGTTTATGGTTATGACCTAGGAGGGGAGGGGTGAATTGGGTATTTAAAATTTTTTCACTTAAACCGAAATTTTTTTCTGTTTAATTTAATCCCCTTAATGAAATAGTTAAATAATATGGAGAGAAATAAAACAATAAAAGCAGAAATACAAACCACAGTAGTAAAC
Source organism: Annona cherimola (assembly GCA_030490835.1). Classification (NCBI taxonomy): domain Eukaryota; kingdom Viridiplantae; phylum Streptophyta; class Magnoliopsida; order Magnoliales; family Annonaceae; genus Annona; species Annona cherimola. Next base: position 56,606,254 of record CM059973.1, on the reverse strand, counting down.
ACAAATTTTATAGTGGTTCGGGCAACCTTTCCTACTCCACTCTTCCAAGCTCACACCCGTTGTGACTTGGGTTCCACTATTGTATTATCAAATACAGCTAGAGCAGCAGTTCTCTTCTAGATTCCATCTTTAGGGGGCATGTACAAATCACAGCTCAAGTAGGTGACAAGTCACACTCAAGTCACAACGCTACTTTGCTTTCACTCGGTTCAAAACACCAATATCAAAACAAGTATCAGATACAAATATTGAATCAAATAAAGAAAACTACACTTTACAGATTGTGTAGACAGGTTTCAGCTTGTGGAAGAACTTATAGAAGAAAGATTTGATCATCGATGTAGCTTTCAGCAAGTTAGAGCTTAGTTCTTCAGTTGAAACTTGAGTTGATCACTTAATGCTTCGAGAGGATGGTAGCTGGATCTCAGTAAGTGCTTTCTCTAACCTCTAGCGCATTCACTTGAATGCTCTTTTATAATGGTGGAGTAAATTCAAACGTTTGGTGGTAGGTAGCACATATTTAATCCGCCAAGTTCAAATTTTTCCGACTGTTGCGACCCAAGTAGTATGTGGAATCAACTTCGGATACGACTTCACCCAAGTCACAGACTGGATTCGACTTCGGGTGCGACTTCGGTCTCCTACTTCTTCAAGTTCCACTTCAGGTCAACTTGGTCCTGGGCTTGACCCAAGTCGCAGTTGAAGTCGACTTCGAGTGCGACTTCACTTTCTGTATGCACTTGTTGGAACTTAAATTTCTTGAAAGTGATCTTGGTAGTTTGATATTCATCACATCTTGTTCTTCCACTGATATTCTTAATCTTGAAAGTTTGATCTTGGAACTCGACATGTTCATCTTTTCTTGGAGGCTTGTCTTCATGCCTTGGACTTAGAATGATTTGATTTTCTTGATTTTGTAATTCATAGATATAGCCAAATGATTTTCCCTTGAGTAAAATACAATCTTGAATGATTAGATCATGTAGATTTGCTTTTCTAAACTGTATATATCTTCATCTTGACTCAAGTCGGGTATCTTGGTGGACTTGGGTTCCAACTTCACTCAAGTCGTATATGGAGTCGACCTGGGGATGCGACTTCACCCAAGTCGCACATGGAGTCGACTTCGGTTGCGACTTTGCCTGTCTTGGTTCCCAAATTCAACTTTGGAAGGTTTGAGCAACCGAGGTCGATGGCGATGTCGACTTGGGTCTGTGACTTCACCCAAGTCGCAGCTGGAGTCGACTTGGACTGCGACTTCACCTGTCTCGATTCCCAATTTCAGCGCTGGAAGGTTTTGCACCTTCTGAAGTCGATCTTGAAGTTGACTTGGGTATCAACTTCGCTCAAGTCGATGGCTAAGTCAACTTAGCTTTTGCGAATTGGTCTGTCAGGTAATGAATTTTAAGTTCTTAGCCTTAAACCAATTTCAACAAATCACATTAGTACCCAAAACATTCTCAAAATTGAGTTGTTAATCATCAAAATACAGATTGTGCTTAATTTATCATTGATTCCAACACTAATGAGCATTAACCAACTGTATGATAAAGGTTATAAAGTTATTTGTAAGGACCAAGTATTTTATTTTATTTTATTTTCATTATAACCCTTCTCTATTTATGAGATAACTTATGAACATGCCACTAGGAGTTTATAATATTAATGGATGCATAACATATATGAATATAGTATCTAGGGAACATATAGTGCATATATGCATGTATTATGATCTTAGCACGCTGAGTATAAATTTAAATGTGTATGATTAGTGTGTCATTGTTAAGCACTATAACTATTTTTTTCCCCTTCGCAGAGTAGGTACGGGGAATTAAATTACTAATTGCAACTGGACCCGACCCATGCCCCGACCCGACTCAATGGATTCTATTAACATAAGCGGCCCGCGCTCTAGGGCTTCATTCCCATTTCGCGCCCGACCGCGTTTTCTCCTCCTCCTCTTCTGGTTCTTCGCTCCTCTTCTACTTTCTCTTCCATTCAGTTCGAACCACCCGTGATCTCTTGAGGGAAACTATACCAACTACCTTGAAGGTCATATATCCGAGTCCAGGAAGCTCCAAGGCTCCGAATTTCTGCAGTCCACATCTAGGGTCGCTGTCTTGGGAGGGATCACGGTCAAGGTAAGTAGATGTCGCCCCTTCTCGATTTAGTGATGAAATTTTATGTTAAACGCGATGTGAGGCTAGGGGGAATGTATAGCTTCTAACGACTCCATGGTATTAGGCGTAGAGTTCGTAACAGTTAGGGTTCATGGAGAATTTACTGTGAATGCGCGATTTCTATGATGTAAAAGACTTCTTAGCAGTTTGTATATTGTTGGAATGTGATGTGAATTGATTTGCCCCAATCGAGAGTATGAATTGAAGGTTCTTTCATTTCGCACCTATCATGTGTTTGATAAAATGCTTGTGCGACAGATCTATGTGTTGAATCTGAATTGTGTTGATGTTGTATGCGTGGTTTGCGACGTGTTTCATTGTCTGTTATGTATGATTTGTTATCTCAAATAGTTGGTTGTAAGGGTTGTTCATGGCCCCTGATTGACATGAGGAGAGGGTTGTTCATGACCCTTGATGGACATGAGTAGATGATTGGTTGTGTTGTTCAATTTGTGTGGATGATTATATGCATACGATCTTGGGAGTGGGTATTGGACCCATGTGTATTAGCTTCATCATTATATGAGTATCCATCATTATTCTTATTTCCACTTTGTGCTAACCACTATCTACTTACTGGGTCTATTTAGACTCATATCATTTGCTATTGTGCTTTTAGATCGCAGGTCAGAAGGGGAACTTAAGGATGGGACAAGTTGAAGATCAAACATGAGAGACCCTAGCACAATATGTTGATTTCAGTTCTTTTAGATTTGTGCTCTTTTTGATAATCATATATGTAGACAATTATTTAAGCAAATTCGCTTTGACAACTATAATGTATTTGGTATTTCAGATTGGATTATAATCCTTGTTGATGCACATATGCATGGCTATTATATCTGTTTGATGTGTAAGGAAAATATTTAATGATTTCCTTCTATATGAATGTTCTTATTATAAGATGCAAGTATATAAATAAGATTGAATGTTACAGATGGAAATGTTATGAATATCAGGTCATGTATTCCATATTACCCCTTGTATGTTATGGGGAGATGCTGCCGAATTTTTCTTAGGTTGTGTAGCACCCATTGACTAGTTCTTGAGTAATTCTTGGAATGGGGTGTTACATTATTTTTGAATCATCTGTATGCAATATTTTTTATGAAGATAGTGGAAAAAGACATGGAAATATATATTTGGTATCCCTTGATGAATTGGATGGGAAATGCTTAGTGGCCGTTGATAATGATCCATGGGTATGGCACAAGCGATTTGAAAAAAGATATGAAAATATATATTTGGTATCCCTTAATGAATTGGATGGAAAATACTTAGTGGTTGTTGATCATGATTCATGGGTATGGCACAAGAGATTTGGACATATAAACATGTCAAATATCAAGACTTTATGGAAAAAATGTTTGGTAAAAAGATTATTAAAGCACAAATATGACAAGGAAAAATTTGCGAATTTTGTCAAATGTCCAAAAAATCAAAAATATCATTTTCACCAAAGAATGAAGTCTCAACTTCAAGGCCATTTGAGTTACTACACATGGATCTTTGTGGACCATCCTATATTTTGAGTCTAGGAGGAAAGAATTATATTTTTATTATTGTAGATGATTTTTCAAGATTCGCTTAGATAATGTTATTAGCTAGCAAAGATGAAGCTTTTTTCACGTTTGTTAGTTTTTCAAAACTAGTGAAAAATGAAAAATAAAATACAATTATATATATATTAGAAGTGATCATGGTGGTGAATTTGAAGGCAAATACTTCATGAAATTTTAGAATGAAAAAAGAATTCGCCACACATTCTCTGCACTAAGAACTCCTCAATAAAATAGAATAATTAAAAAGAAAAATGGAACAAAACGGGAGATGACTAGAACTATGCTAAATGAAAGCAAATTATCAAAGAAATTTTAGGGTGAAGCTGTAAGTACAGTTTGTCATGTTAGAAATCGAGTTACCATTAGAGTTACTTTGAAAAAGACCTCTCATGAATTATGGAAAGGTAGAAAATTAAATATTTCATATTTTCATGCCTTTGGTTGCACATGCTATGCATTGAACAATGGAAACAACAACCTAGGCAAGCTTGATGCCAAAAGTGATGAAGCTATACTTCTTGGATACTCCTCAAACAGCTAGGCATATAGAATTTTGAACAAAAGAAACCAAGCTGTTGAAGAATCCATTCATGTTTTATTTGATGAATTTGACTCAACTCTTAAAAAGGAGGATGAGATTAGTAATGCAGATGATATATCGAAGAATTTTTAAAAAGTACAAGTTGGAAAGAAAGGGGGAGAAGAATTCAAGCAAGATCAAAGCTTAAATAAAGACGTAAGTAAATGTAATGTTTCCTATGAACCTCCCAAAGATTTAAAATTTAAAAATGATAATTCAATTGAACAAGTTATAGAAGATATATATCAAGGTAAAAACTAGAGGCTCCAGGAAAAACATATGTGGATATTTTGTGTTTGTATAAAAAATAAAGCCAAATTCAGTTGACCAAGCTCTCAATGATGAAAACTGGATTGTTGTTATGTAAGAAAAGCTCAATCAATTTGAAAGAAATCAAGTATAGCAATTAGTCTCTAGACCCAAAGATTGTACGATTATAGGCACCAAAATGGGCTTTTAAGAACAAACTAGATGAAAGTGAACTTGCTGTAAGAAACAAAGCCAGATTTGTAGCTAAGGGATTTCACAAGAAGAAAGAATTAGCTTTGAGGAATCATATGCCCCCGTGATAATTAGAAGTCATGTCTTTTACTAGCCTTTGCATCTTATATGGGCTTTCAGTTGTTTCAAATGATGTTAAGAGTGGATTTTTGAATGTATATCTTAATAAAGAAGTGTATATTGTACAACCATCTAGTTTTGAGGAAAAGGACTAATTAAAATTCATATAAAAACTGACCACGGTCTTTTATGGATTAAAACAAGCTCCTAGAACTTGGAATGAAAGGCTAAGTAAAATTTTGATTGATCATAAATTTCAAAGAGGAATAGCAGATACCACCCTATTCATTATGTACAAAAGTAAAGATACATTGATTGTTCACATTTATTTAGATGATATTATATTTAGTGCCACTAATGAACTTTTATGCCAAGAATTTTCTAACCTTATGCAGAATGAATTTGAAATGAACATGATGAGCGAAATAAACTTCTTCCTTCGATTACAAATCAAGCAACAAAGTGAAGGAATCTTCATAAATCAGTTCAAATACATCAAGAAAATACTCAAAAATTTTGGAATGCGAAACTGAAAAGTAAGAAATACTCCCATAAGTTCCACATTCAAATTTGACAAATATGAAAAAGGTAACCAAGTTGATCAAAGATTATATAGAAGCACAATAGGCTCTTTATTGTACTTGACTACATTTTGATCGGACATATTTTTTTGAGTTTTTATGTATTCTAGATTTCAATCAAATCCCAAAGAATCCATATGATAGCTACAAAAAGAATTTTTAAAAATTTAGTTGAAACTACTGATCTAGGCCTAAGGGCTCAACATTTTATCTAATTGATTACTTGGATGTAGACTTTGCTGGTTACAAAGTAGATAGAAAAATTACTAGTAGAACTAGTCAATTCCTTGAAAGCATGATGGTTTCATGGTTCTTAAGGAAACAAACTAATGTCGCTCTATCTATCGTGGAAGCCGAATGTATTGTCATTGGAAGTTGTTGTTACTATGGATCAAATAACAATTAAGGGATTATGATAGATTATAAAGACATACGAATTAGGTGTGATAATATCAGTGCGATTCGTTTCACTACGAATCTAATAATGTACTTTAAGACCAAACATATAGATGTTAGACACCACTTTATTAGAGAACATATTAAAAATCATTATATTTGCTTGAAATACATGAACAAATTGCAGATATTTTTACCAAACTACTAGGAAATGAATCATTCTATACAATTAAGAATGAGATGGGTATGGTTGACATCAAAGCTTTAAATTAGTATAAAATTGCAAAATTATTACTTAAATATGTTATCTGAGGTTGCAATAAAGGCTAAATGATATTTTAATTTGATTTGGTTAAAATGGGTAATACGTAGGATATACTTATACTTGGGTCGATGGACCTAAGTCGATTCCACTTGCCCAAGTCAATTTCACCAAAGTCGACTTTGAACCTGACTTAGGGTTCGGAGTCGACCTTATGGAATGGCGGCAAATCGCCTACCCATATTAGGCGCGAATTTGTCACCCCTCTTTCCTTCCCTTTTCATTTCTTCTCCACACTATCCTAAACTTGAAAGATCTCTCTAAAACACATCTCCAAAATCCCCGATTTTCAAGCTCCTATGCTACCATATCATCTTCTCTCCGATTTGCCTCTTCTCTAAACTACATATAGCACCCAAAGTAGTCTCCAAGCCATTCAAATTGCCAATCACTCACCCATTGAACTCCAACACTCATGAGGAATTTCTAAGTTGGCAACATACACCATTAAAGCGAGCTTGGGATGAGTTAACTACTTCCACTAGCCGTCGGGGTTGATTTCATGAAGGTAATGCATCGACCTCCATTCTTAGGACTCAGAATGCTGAAACTAGTGAAGAAGTGGAGGTAGTTGGAAAAAGGAGAGGAAACCCAGCTCCAAGGGATCAAGTATTGAAAATGTCCATTGAGTATTTCGGAAGTGAGAGAGAACAAAAATGATTTTACAAGCATTTCTATAAGAGAAAACATTTCCTCCCAATATCATAAATTTTAATTTTTTGAAGGATTATGAGTTTGATATAGAGGAGTTACTAGACTTTCAAAATTGGACTACCTTTTTAAAGGAGGATGGCAAGATATATACAGACCTGACAAGACAGTTTTATTATCTATAGAATCAGGAAGAATTAAATTCATTTGTCAGAGGTGTGGAAATTGATCTTGGACAAGGCCATGGTGTATGTAATTCTAATGCCTTATTGAGAATCAACAACATAATAGGAGTTCCATGCAATGAAGGTCTTATCCCCGAAGATCTCACTCTTACTAGAATGTACAACCAGTTAACTCAGAGTGACAAGTACCATCTAGGTACCAAGTTTTTACATTACATGGATCTGCCACCACAATTGAGAGTTTTGCAACTCCTAATAGTCCATTGTATCTATCCCAAAGGAGGAGGAAGGAACTAGGTTGACCCACAAGAGGCCGAAATCCTATGGAAAGTAGCTCATAGATACAGAGTAAACTTGCCCCAATTGCTTTTGGAAGCCCTTGAGCTAAAAAAGGACAATCCTAGAGGAATATTGCCATACAGGACATGGATGCAAAAATCCTTGAGTGTTATCATGTTGATTTAGATGGGAAGCCTTTTGAAGTGTTAAAGCCCACAAATCTCATTCACAAAGCCCTTTTGACAAGAATGGAAATCAACATAGAGGCTTTCAAGGAAGCCCAACTTCATGCCCGAATGCGATGAGGTCTCCCACAAGACCAAGAAAGGAGGGAATATCTAGAAGTTTCTCATCAAGCAAAATCACCAATTGTGGGGGAGAGTCACCATGAGCATACACCACCACAGCACTCACCCATTCCACAAGCTCCAAGCTCACCTGCCTCACATGCCTCTTTCTCTCCTCATGGATCTAAGGCTATTTATTCACTCTCTAAACCATCCCTCCACATCCAATGCTCTTTTAGAATATCTTAAAAGCTATGGAGAGTAGAATCTCTCTAGAACTAGGGTCTATCAATCCATCTCTCATGGAAGTCCATGGGAGGTAAGATAAACTGGAGCAGGAGCTCAAACATATCAAATATCATGTTGCTTCTAGCACCAAACACACCCAACCAATCCCTAGCCTTCTTGATTTTGACTCATATCGGGAGGAATCTTACATATCTCATGCAACTGTCTAAAACAAAACCTATCTTTTCACTCCTCATGATTCTTCCTTCCCTCCTCATACTTCTCGATTAGACAATGAATCTCATCTAATCACCTTGTTCATTTCTCACAAAGCCTCCCACATTTTGACCTTCCCATGTCTCACTTTTGGTGATTGACAAAAGAGGGAGAGATCTTTCGGGTCTGGGATCACATATTATAGTTTGTTTGGGGTTGGGTAGATTGCATCCAGGGACACTTCATATTGTTATTTTTGGTTAAAAGAAATGATACAAATGAGGTGTTATGAATGTTTTGTTGAATGAAATGATATGAATGAGTTATTGTTATGAATAAATGGTAATCCTTTGTTTATTATATGTCATTGCAAAGTTTGGCATGCTATTCATCAAGCTGTAACAAACTACAAATGAAAGAAAGGTTAATCTCAAATTGATTTTGTCAATCATCAAAAAGGGAGAGATTTCAATGAAACAAATAACAAATCAAGCACAATCAATGTTTTGATGATTAATAGCCCAAATTCGAGAGTTCTTAAGGTATTAACAAGTGTGTGAATTGTTTCAAGTTAGAAATGATAACAAATCAAGAACAATCAATGTTTTGATGATTAACAACCTAAATTTGAGAGTTCTTAAGGTATTAACAATGTGTGAATTGTTTCGAGTTAGAAATCTTCAAATTCAAAGCATGACAGGTTAAGTCGCAAAGTCAAGTCGACCTAGGGATCGACTTATGTTAAGTTGATATCGAAGTCGATTCCAGTATCGACTTCAACAGATGAATTTTGGATAGCGTTTAAATTGTGGACGCGTGAACAGGCGAAGTCACACCCAATGTCGAGTTTGCATGTTAGTTGGGTCAAGTCGCTAATGTAAAATGAATAAGCAAATCAAGCACAATCCATGTTTTGATGATTAAAAACTTAATTTGAGAATTTCTAAGGTACTAACATGTGATACCAACAACAATTTGAGACCCATACATGTAACCTAAGCATTTAATTATTATTAATTGTATGATTCAGTTTGATGAATGAGATTAAGGTAATTGATTAAGTAAGGTGGTTAAGTTAATCACCTTAGCCCAATGCGGGTTATTGTATACATAAACACAGAACAAGGTGTAGAAAATGATGGCTTAGAATGGTTAATTATTCCACTAATTATGGTTAAGTTGATGATAATTATGGGATTAATGAGGGTATTACTTAGAAAATTCATAACTTGACGCCCATAAGGATTGACGTGAAATTTGAAAGGTAAGTATATATTGACGTGCTCTATCTCATGAATGGTATGGATTATGTTAATCATGATTAAATTATGGTGCTACTGATTTAATTTCATCAAATTCCATATGACATTTTCAAATACTCATATCTTGCATTAAAAAGGTTATTTTGAGATGAAATTTTTTATGGACGGATAAAACAAGGTGGTCTATCATATGGATGAATTTGATTAAGCTAATTATCATGAGAAAATTTTAAATCATATATAGATTAAAACCGTTGACTTTTACATTAAAAAGTAGCATTTCATTTAATGAAAAGTCAATGCTATTTAATGGTGCAAAGGAGGCGTCAAAAGGAGTGAATTTTTGGTAGTTTTTGTAATTTTTTTAAATGCAAAAAATACATCAAAAGGGCCTGTATTGCAGGGATGGTTAAATGGCTTGGATTTGGGTAGCTTTTGATGCCACAAAAAGACAAAAATGGGACACCATAGGGATGTGATCAAGTGGACAGCAATGGGTAGATTTTTGTGCTTAAATAAATATGTCAAAAATTTATATGGGATAAATATGACAACTCAAATGTGGATAAACATTGATTTATTTAACCTCAAAATGAGGTGAAAATTAAGAGGGTTAAAGGCACCATTATAAAAGGTGCAAGGAGGGCAGTTGCATGTCCCATTTGGTGGACAGTAAGGTGAAAAAAAGCTAAGGGTCCAGCTGCTGGACGTCCCAAGCAAGGGCAAGGAGAGGAAGAAAAAGAAGAAGAAAAGAGGAGGAAAAGGAAGGAAAGAAAGGGGGAATCAAGCTAGGCAAGGTGGAAGCAAAACCAAACAACTCCATGTAGGTGTTAAACTAACTAAGTTTGGTTTTGATAATTGCTAAGTTTTATTGCTCAATCAATGAGTCATAAATTTGATCCATTACGAACATTAAGTGATGATTTATGAAGACCTTGATAAGGTTATTAAATGTTAAATTAATTAAGAGATTCAATTTAAGTATTCAAGAAGGCTATGTATGAATTTAGGGTAGTTTACAATAAGTGCACCATGTTGGAATTTTTATTAATTTCAATTTAATGTTGCTGTTTTGAGCATGCGTGATGTATGGATTATGTGAATTATTTCCATATTTAGTTTATGTTGAACCAAACATATTTAATGGACCTTAGAAGGGTGAAACTTGGGATTGACAATTTGATGCAAATTCTACTCATTTAGGGTAGAATTGGTGCATGACTTAGGCAACATGATATATAGAAAATTATGAGGGTAAAATACCCTATATATGGAGTATTATGGGACGTCCAAAGGGCTAAAATGAAAATGCAAAAATCTATTTTGTATGACACAAAGGATGTGGATGTCCAAGGTGGAGAAATGGGAAGAAAAAGTTGCTGTTTTGAGGAATTTAATTAAAGAGTTTTGACTTCATAACTATACCCTAATTAATGTACAAACAAGTGCTTAAACTAAGCCAAAATGGAGAGGAGAAATTCTATTTTATATGAAATTTTTTAACACATAATGAATGTGTAATTAGTAGGTGCACATGAAGGGAATGGATGACAAGGAAGGGGAATGAACATGTATACATAGTTAATATGCAAAAATAAGAAGGAAATATGGTAAAATGAGAAAAGAGAGGGCTGTTTTGAGAAAGTTATAAAACCTTAAAAATTTGAGATTAAAATTAGTAGCCCTAACTCATAAATAGATGCCTTGAATGAGCACCAATGTGAAAAATGTAAAGTATAGGTGTTAAATGATAAATGAAAAGTAATAAACTTCCATATGTTGAGTTAAATTGAATGGTTATAATGAGCTTGAAAATTTATCCTAAATAAGGGTATTAGAATAAAAAGAATGGTCGCTAAGGAAGCACAAGTCATTCCAATGTGCGAATTAGAAAATTGACACCCAACTTGAAAGAACGTGGGTTAAGTAAGTTGATGTAAATTTAAGTTGGTTGGAAAACTTTATGATGTACAAGCATATGGAATTCTATATGTATAAATGAAATATCATTTTCATGTGTCTAGGCAAAGGCAAAGAAAAAGTTGAAGAAAGAGATTAAAGTGACTACAGGTAAGCAAACAAACTTTTGAAAAACTTGCTTTCTCAAAATATTGACAATATGTTGCAAATTGATATTTAAATGCTTTTGAAATTTATCTTGCAAATGGATATTTAAATGCTTTTGGAATTATTTAAGGATGATCATTCCTATAACTCTTGGAAATGACTTGAATACTATTTCATTGAAATAATGTTGAGAAATTATGGTTTATATCGTTATTCATGAAAATCTTGCTAACATGTCTAGGTTCATGGTGTACAAGGTACTAGGTCTACTTTAGAGGTGTAAGCGGACCGGTTGTCCCCCTCTAGTGTGACCAAGTTGCTAAAATAGGCCAAAGGCCGGCGACGCCCTCCCTAAGATGGGAGCAGAATGATAGGATGGTCATTGATGTCTGAATACCCTGAAGCTTGAAGATTTCATTAGCTCATTGATGTCACATGAGCTAATAAAGAAAAATAAATAAAAAACACAACAAATGAAAGAAAACTCTTGCATTGAAGGCAACACATCAAAGCTCAGACGGGTCCATATCATTATCTCAAAATAAAGATGAAGAGATCACCTTTCTCCCAAGAAAATTCAAAAAATTTGTAGAAAGGGAAAAGGAGTATGATTATATACACCATAAAGTATTTTAGGCTAAAATACAATATTCATTTATTTTATTTTGTTTTTACTTTTATCTAATTTTTCTTCATAAATATGTTTTCCTAATTGTATTTAATCTATATATCAAGTTTTTCTATTTTATAATACTTTTACATATTTATTTTTTATTTTTAAAAATTAAGTTTTTAAGGGGTGGAAAATGTATTAAATGCCCCTGAAATTGATGATTTTTTAAAAACTTAAAAAAATATGTAAAAACACTGTAAAATGATAAAACTTGATATATGGATTAAATACAATTATGAAAACATTTTTTTGCAAAAATCCGATAAAAGTAAAAACAAAATAAAATAAACGAGTGTTGTATTTTAACGTAAAATACACCATGGTGTATATAATTATGCTCCAAGGAAGAAAAATGTTCTCAAATGCTACAAGTGTAGTGAAATGGGATACATGCAAGCATAATGTCCCACAGTTGACTAAAACAAGCCTACGGAGAGAGAAGAGAGAAAAGAAAAGAGTCGTTCAAGAAAATTCTCAAAGCATAAAGGTAGAGGAATGTACATAAATGAAGATCCATCCTTATCAAGTGAAGATCAAAAGGCCGCGAATTGTGAAAAAATCTGTTCTGTCCCAAGAATTTAAGAGGAAGAGTCTCTCAACTATTTTATAGCTACAGAGATGATCCTAAGTAATGCCACTTCAACAAACTACTCAATTAATGATGAGGTAATCTCTAAACCAAATGATTTTCTTTCCAAATCAAATTACTCTGGTACAAATGAATGCCTCAAATGTTTTATGTTAAAAGAATTATAACAAACTTATGATTCATTATTTGAGGAAACAAGAAAGTTTGGACTTAAGTATCTTGAAAAGAAGGGACAACGTGACTCTACAATAATTGTAAATAGAAAATTAGCTGAAAAAAGTCAAGTCTCTAATTGAGAAAATAAAAACATTATCTGCAGAAATTAAGAAATTAAAAAGGGAGAATGCAGTTTTGAACAAATCATTGGAAAAATTCTCTAATTCAGGAGAGAGTGTCAAGATGTTACTCAATATAAACTCAAACTAGCAAAAAAGAACTTTGATACTCCACATTCGAGCAAGGCGATTACAGCAAAATAAACGCTCCAAAATTGGTAAAACCCCAAGATAAAATCACTACATCAAGAAGCTAAGTTAGAAGGACAAAAACCACTTGGGTAAAAAGACAAACTTGCAACCAATAAAAACTCGGAGTGCTCCCCAAAGGATACATGGGGCATGTAATTTTTGCGACAAATTTAGACTCAAAGTTTACCAATGTAGAGTTAAGAAATTACATAATAGAGGAGCTAAATTAGTTTTGGTACCAAGGAGTCTAGGATTTATCCTTCCTAGACATAAGTTGAACTACTAACCCAAAAGGTAGGTACTAAAGAGATGAGATTTATTTGATGTTTCTTATAGGCATGTTTTAGAGCAAAAATAAGCAACATTTGGTTTATGGATAGTGGATGCTTAAGGCACATGATAAGGGATAAAGATTTATTCTATGATCTAAAGTCATATAATGGTGGAACTTTTGCCTTTGGCGATAATGAGAAAGGTAAAATCAATGGTAGAGAAAACATTGATGGTATTTTCAATGAATGCATAGAGGAAGTTCTCTTTGTTGAGTGACTCAAACACAACTTAATGAGCATTAGTGAACTATATCACAAAGTATATAAGACTGTTTTTGAATCATCTATATGTAATGTATTAGATAGAGAACACATAGTATTTAGTGGCGAAAGATGTAGAAATATATATTTGGTATGCTTTGATAAACTAGTTGGAAAACGCTTAGTGGTAGTTGATAACGATCCATAAGTATGCCAAAGAAGCTTGGACATATAAATATGTCAAATTTCAAGACTTTATGGAAAAAGTGTTTGGTAGAAAGCTTATCAAAACTTAAGTAGGACAAAAACAAAATTTGCAAAGCTTGTCAAATATCCAACCAATATAAAGTATCTTTTTCATGAAAAAAGGAGGTCTCAACCTTTAGACCATTTGAGTTACTACACATGGATCTTTAAGAATAGTCTAATATTATGAGCTTTGGAGGAAAAAATATGTGTATGTTATTGTTGATGACTTTTCAAGCTTCACTTGGATAATGCTATTAGTTAGCAAGGATGAAGCCTCCTCTATGTTTGATATTTTCTCCAAATTTGTGCAAAATAAAAAGCAAAACATAATTATATCCATTAAATTTGAGAATAAAGAATTTACATAATTTTGCAATGGAAAAGAAATTTACCGTAAATTTTTAGCACAAAGAACTCCTCAAGAAAATAGAGTAGTTGAAAGAAAGAATAAAACTATATAAGAGATAACTAGAACAATGCTAAATGAAAGAAAATTATTGAAAAAATTTGGGATGAATCTATAAGTACAACCTGTGATGTATTAAACTGAGTCACAATTAGAGTCATTTTGAGGAAGACACCTATAAGCTATGGAAAGGTAGAAAACCAAATATATCATATTTTCATATTTTTGATCGTGTATGATATGTGTTGAATAATGGTAAGGACGACCTTGAAAAATTAGATTCCAAAAGCGACGAAGCTATATTCGTTGGCTACTTTTCTAATAGTAAAGCTTATAAAGTTTTCAAAGAAAGAACTTAAGTAGTGGAGGGTGTTATACATGCTATTTTTGATAAAGATCTCAAATTTAAAAATAACCATCCACTTGAGACATATAGGACACATATGTGATGGTGTAAAGATAAGAGGTTAAGACAAAATGTGTTTAGACATTTTATATTATAAAAAATTAAACCAAATACAATTGGTTAAGTGCTAAATGATGAAAACTAAATTATTGCAATGTAAAACGAGCTAAATCAATTTGAAAGAAATAAAGTATGACAATTTGTTCCTAAACCAAAGAATCACACTATAATTAGTTCCTAATGGGTATTTAAGAACAAATTAGATGAAAGTAGCTTAGTTATAAAAAAACAAAGCTAAACTAGTAGTTAAGGCGTACTCACAAGAAGAGAGAATTGATTTTGAGGAACACTATACCCTAGTAGTGAGACTAGAAGTCATGCGCATTTTACTTGCTTTTACATTACATATGGGGTTTAAGCTATTTCAAATGGATGTTAAAAATATATTTTTAAATGGATATTTTAATGAAGAGTTGTATATTGAACAAGCTCTAGGTTTGGAAAAAAATGATCAATCAAAATCTACGTTTAAGTTGATAACGGCCTTATATGGTTTGAAGAATGCTCTTAGAGCGCAGTATGAAAGACTTCGTAAATTTCTAATTGATCATAAGTTCAAAAAGAGGTAAAGTTGACACCATTCTATTCATTAACTACAAAGAAAATGACACCCTAATAGTACAAATATATGTAGATTTTTTTTATACTACTAACGAATCCTTGTGTCAAAAGTTTTCTAAGTTGATGCAGAAGGAATTCAAAAGGAGCATGATGGGTGAACTCAATTTTTTTCTTGTATTGCAAATCAAATAATAATGAGAGGGTTCTTTATCAATTTGTCTAAGTATATCAAGGAAACGCTTAGAAATTTAGAATGCAAAATAGCAAAGGAGCAAGTATAGTCATGACCTCTTCAATCAAAATGGATAAGGATGAGAAAGGGAAACAAGTAGATCAACATTTATATAAAAGCATGACTGGATCTTTGTTGTATTTAACTATTTGTAAACTTGATATCTTGTTTAGTATTTGTATATGTTCTAGATTTAAATCAAATCTTAAAGAGTCTTGTACGATAGTTGTGAAGGGAATCTTTTCTTACGAGAATCTTCAAATACTTAATTAACATAACAAACTTAGGACTTTGCTATCCCAAGAGCTCATTTAAATGGATATTTGGATATAGACTTTGCAGGTTACAGAGTGGATAGAGAAAGCACTGGTGACACTTGCCAATTTTTTGGAAGCATGATATATCTAATTTTCAAGAAAATAAATTAGTGTTGCTATGTTTACCGTGGAAGTAGAATATATTACAATCGGTAGTTGTTGTGCCCAACTTTTATGAATGAGACAAAAATTGAAGAATTATGGCTTGGAATATAAAGATATACCAATTAGATGCAACAATACTAGTGTCATTTGTCTAACAAAGAATCCAGTATCACATTTTAGGACCAAACATATAGATGTGAAACATCATTTTATTAGGGAACATGTTGATAATCATTATATTAGTTTGGAATATGTCAAAATAGTCAACCAAATTGTAAATATATTTACTAAGCCTTTCAACGTAGAATCATTTTACAAAATTAGAAAAGAAATGAGAATGATTGATATTGATGCTTGAAATGTTGACGATTTTGTTAATTTGTTGAAACTTACTATTTGAGTTGGACATATGCTTTGGCATGTTTATGGGAACTATCAATATGAATTGGGGGAGAGTGTGTGTAGAAATTTCATTTTGACTTAGGGCAGAGGAGTCAAGTCGACTCTACTCAGTGAACCCAACTTTTAAGGTTTGAAGTTAACCTCATGAGAGTGTCGTTTCGGCTGTCTTAAAGCGCTGAAACCCCTTTCCTCATTTCATTTTCTCATCCTTCTTACTCCCAAGCCTTCCAAAGTTCCCTCCAAGAATTGCGAAAGTAAAACCTACATAAATCATACCCCTTAAACCTCTTTACCTCATTACTCTCGTTCTCTCACTCCTCCATCCTCATTCCTCTACTTCTGCATTACTAGAGTATCTCAAGGCCATGGAGAGTAGGACCTCTGAAGCATTAGATGCCATGCACATATCATTAATGCAGATGCACAGTAGGCAAGATAAATTAGAGCAAGAATTTAAAAATCTCAGATATACACTTGCATTTGGGACTAGGCACAATCAACCCATCCCTAGCCTTCTAGATTCTAATCCCTATACAAAAGAGTTTCGAGTCTCTTATGCCACCATCTAAGATAAACCATTTCATTTCATACCATATGACTCTTCTTCACCCCAAGGCATGATATCTAGGACCAAGAGTCCTATCATATCACTTCATTTGCATTTCATAAGGCATCTATTACATTTCTATGATCCCTCTCGATGCTTGTAAAGGGGGAGAATAGTGTTAGGGGAGTGCTTGAGAAAGAGAGATGGGTTGTATTTAGGATAAATTGTATTTTGCCAAAATGTAAAATTTTGTTGAATGAACTCAAGTGCTTTTCTTTTATCTATTGTTGTGTCACCTCTGAATGGGTAAATGCTTGTTACATATGATGCCTTGGTTATCTAGTTTGCTTGTAAGAATGCAATCAAAATGAATTAGAATGGATTCCATTACATTGGCTGCTTAAAGATTGTATTAATCTCAAGATTGAATGATTATAGTATGGGTTTTGAAATCAAAACAGTAAAACTTTTATCTCGTTAGAATATTAGCAAAATAATGAAAGATTTTGCACTTGAATCAACAATTACAAAGAATAAAAGCAAATAGTATATAGCAAAATGTCAAGTTGCAAACCTACAACTATGTTTAAAGTAAGAGAAAAGTAATCACAAACTTGGTTTGTTGATCATCAAAAGGGGAAGATTGTTGTGAACTCAATTGGATAATTTATGTTAAGTAATTTTCATACTATATATTTAGAATGATAATTGGATAAGAATGTGAGTAATTGAGATGATTTTAAACGTGGATCAAAACTCATCTAATTCCTAGAGAGTTGAAGCACAAGGACCATGACCCATTTAAATTGATGATTTATAAGATACAAAAAGAGGCAAAACGGTGATTAAGATGGGCCAAAATGTGTTTCACCCAAGACCTAAATTCTTTTTACGCAGCAAAAATGGACCAAAAGTAACTGAGCTAGAGACCAACGTGACGCAAGCCGTGTTGGGTGCTGGAGTTGCGAAATTCATGCACAGAATAGATTGTATGCACAAGTGCTTGTGGGATCTCTTCATAAATACCTCTTGGGAATGTCCTAAGGAAGCCCAAAATGTTTGAGGAGCTTGGGTTAAGGTCCAGGAGTGAGAAAAGGCATAGAGCATGAGGCAAGGAGCAAGGCAGCATGTTGCTTGGAGTTGTCAAGACACCATTGAAGCTTCCAATCAATAAACTTTCTTTTTTCTTTCTTTTCTTTGAGTTTAATTGTCATATTTGAGATGAATTTGAGATACAATATCATTTTGTGTTTGAATTTAGACTTAAACATGTTAGGCTAAACCAATTATTCACGGTTTAGGATGTAGTATGTGCATAACATAGTAAATATTGTGGTTTTGATTTACTTATGAAGAATACTGTGTTGATTTAATATCTTATGATTCAATGCTTGCTTGGTGTAAAGGCCTACACTTTGGCAATCATTTCTATATATTAAGTAAAGTGACCGAAAGATGGAAGTCTAATATATGACAATCAAGATATTCAACTTGGAAATCTAAGACCAAAAAACTACGCATGACGAGAATTTCTTACAAAAGACATATATGAAATCCTAGACTCTAGAAACTCTCATCTTGTGATTTTCAATTCCTCGTTCTACATTCTCAAAATCAACTTTTTTCTTATTATTTCCTTTCTTCTTCATATTTTATTCTCTTAATTTTGATTATAAAGTGTTTAATCCAACAGCTTGAGTCCTGAATTCCTGGTGGGATCGATATTTTATATGCTATAATGTATGACCGGTGCACTTGAAGCAAGATTGCAATAAGTATTTTTGCACAATTGCTGAGGAATTCAACGTTATTTAAGACTTCATCTTCTCTTTCTTATTCTCTCTTTTTTTTTATATTATTTCCTCCACTCTATCTCTTCTCTAATTTATTCTTCTCTAGTTGCTTTCTTTTAATTGTAGTACTCTAGTTAATCATTGAATTAGCATTAGTATCTGTAACCTCATACTCAAAACTTTGCTAAACAAGTACTCGAGAAACTTTTTGTTGCAGATCCTGAGATCGAATGAACTTTTCGGAGGTGAGTTCGTGAATACCAACTTCAACAATCATCTCCAGGACAAATTTCAGAAATAATAATGGTTGATTGCAACAATCTTGACCTGTCATAACAAAAGCATGTAGAAGACTAGGTGGAAAACAATGACTCACTAAGGAAGATAACTTTGAGCTATCAAAATCGTCTAAACCCTAGAATCTTTAGGTCTTGCATCGCTAAACCCAATCTTGGAGCATAAAATTTTGAATCCAACCCAGTGCTTGTTCAGATGGTTGAACAAGCCCAGTTTGTGAGATTCCGTTCTAAAAATCTGAACATGCACATCGCTAAATTTTTGAGACTCTGAAATGCAATCAAGGTGCAAGGCATCTCGTTGGATGCAATTCATCTCCAGCTCTTCCCTTTTATCTTTACTTGACAGAGTGAGCGAGTGGTTTTTCTCTTTGCCACCTAACTCCTTTGCCACGTGGGATAAGCTTTTCATAGCCTTCTTGGACAAATATTGTCCACCTACTAAAATCAAGAGGATTAGGGATAAGATCAACGAATTCATTCAGAAAGATGGTAAATCTCTATATGAAGCATGGAAGCATATGAAAGACTTTAGCATCAATGTCCCCATCATGGTATTTCACAAGGGGACATACTTAAGAATTTCTATAATTGCCACGATTGAGTGTCGAGCTGCGTATATTTCTATTTAAATGGCTTGATTTAACGTAAGTATATGTGTCGAACAAGTAATATATGATGAGTTGAGTACCATTCTCACGAGGATTGTGATAAAGTCAATATATCCTCAAAATTGAATTGGCTTGAGTGTTTGGAAGTTAAATGGAAGTTGTGTTTAAAGAATTGAATTAAACTTAACTAAACTAAACAAATGATAACTAAAAATGGAGTAACTACTGATGAAATTACCTTAACATGATTAAGATAGGTGGAAGTATAAATTCTTTGAGTCATAGCTATGTCAATTTGGTTCTATTTTAAGTAGGTTGTGCAGAAATTACTAATCTAGATTCATTTATATTCATATATGCTTTTCAAAACATATTAACCTAACTTTGTTTTAATTATTTGCTATGTTTCCATGCACCTAAGTAAAACAAGGCTGATAACTACACTTCCTAATCAAGATTACACATGATTAATAAGTATATTCCTATCCATATTAACATCTAACACAAATGAAGCTAGAAAAGACCTATGCCTTATATATAGATCTCATCAAAATCCACCTTTTCCAAGCATAGATCTGAATATTAAATCAATCTACAAGGTAACTAAGCTTGCAAATGCATTAAGTATAATATATAAGGGTAATCCCAAGTAGCACAAGTTACACCACAATCATGTAATCATTCAGTACCAAGAAAACTTGAATAACATAGTCTATGAGTTCAATTTATTTATATTTCCCATCACAAGGAGATTTAACCCATAAATGTGACTTCAATTCCCATCAAAATCAAGTTTATAATCATCCTAAGGGAGGAGCATAAAAAAATGAGAAGCGAAAGAAAAAAAGAGATGAAACTCTGTGAATTTGCAGTGACAACTTGTTCTCCTCTTAATCTTTTCTTCTTGCCTTGAAAACCTTATTTTTCTCCCGCTTTCTTAGTAGCCATGAGCCCTCTATATTACATTTAAGAAATCCTAAGAGAAGTATTTATAACTCCCTCAGTTTGGAGCTTCACACTTGTGAGAAATTTCACACATGAGCTTCATGCATGAGGACACCACCTTGTTAGATGGCTGACAATGCAAGTTCTGTGAGATAGTGAACTTAGTGGCCATGGCCTCCAATCTCGTGGTCGTGGCCACCATTTAGCTGGTGCCAGTTTCACACTTTGACAACTCCAAGTGACGCCTTTTTCATTCCATCCTTTTGTGCCTTTGATTTGCACGTTGGTCACCAACATTTCCTAAAAAGTTAAACAAAATAAAAATAAGTAAATGCAATCCGATTTAATCTAGTAAGTCAAAATTATCTAAAATGAGATGGATTACAAATAAATTAAGCTAAAAATGCATAAAAACTACACACAATGCAAGGAACACACAAATGATGCGAACTAATGCAAAACCTATACAAATTTACATGTTTCTCGCAATCTAGCATTCAAATTTGATACAAAATGAGCCTTGATACTCTATTTTTCAGAGTTATCATCGAGCAACACATAATGCTGTAAACTTCACAGGTAGATGATTCATGAGGCTAACTGCGAGACCCTCGACTTACTTGATGATGTGGGTTTTCACAACTTCCAATATGGTGACATTTGTAATTCTTTGCCATGGGGTTGAATATTTGGTAATGAAGATATCAATTTTCTTACATGACAAGTTAATCAACTATAGTAAGAATGAAAACTAGAAAACATTGACAACAGTACGGGTTCGTTAACTTACATCTCTTGTGAAATTTGTGGTGCTTCTCACTACACTATGGAGTGCAATTTCTACATTCGGGGGACTTCTAGAAAATGAATATGGTAAATAATTCATCTTCTAACACTTATGGAAACTCGTACCTGAATACATAAAACCCTAGATGGAGAAACCACCTGAATATTTCATGGTCTAATCAACAGCCAACATTTAAAAACTTCATCCAAACTAATAAACCATCTCGTCTTTAGCAAAAGAATCCAAATTACTTCCTTATCAACACGAGAAGGCCCTCATAGAAAACCTCATCTTATTATATAAGAGAATAGAAGAGTTGACAACACAACGACTTCAACTATAAAGGCAAAGTATCGAGTAGTTGGCACCAAACTTTGAGCAAAGAATTGAGCAATTACAGACCCACAATAAGATGGTCGAGAATCAAATCACTTAAAAAGCATCTAGTTCAGCTTATAGGAATCAAGGAAAACTACTTAGTAAACTTGAAGTCAAGCCAAGGGAGGAAGTGAATGCAATTACTCTTAAATGAGAGAAGCAGCATGATGCAACTCTAACAAAAGAAAAAGAAGCTAGTAGCCAACCTGATCAAGGAGAAAAGCAAAGTAGGAGTGTTAACAAGAACCAGTGTCTAAGGTAGAGAAGCCTCACATCCTACCTCCACCATACCAACCATCCTTGCTCTTCCTACAGAGACGAAGACAGACCAAACTGTTATAGCAATTTGAGAAATTCATCTCCATTTTAAAGAACTTGTCTATCAATGTGGTGTTTACTGACATATTATCTCAGATGTCCACATATGCCAAATTCTTGAAGGAGATTCTATCAAACAAGTGCAAACTCAAAAAGCATGGAATGGTTGCACTCACTAGGAGTGCAGTGCTATTTTGAAAGCAAGTTTCCACAAAAACTTAGTGATTTAGATAGTTTCTTTATACCTTGTGCCCTTGACAACATGCAAATTAACAAAGCGCTTTGTGATATTGGGGCAAGCACGAGCTTAATTCCTCTTTCTATTTGTGAAAAGCTAAATATGGGCAATCCAAAGCCTACACCAATGTCATTATAACTTGCGAATTGCTCCATCAAATGTTTGGTTGGCATCATCGAAGATGTACCATTGAAGATTGAGAAGCCTTTTATTCTCATTTATTTTGTTTTGCTTGACAAAGAAGAGGACTAAAATATTCCAATCATTCTAGGAAGACCATTCTTGGTAACAACTGGAGCTCTAATTGATGTGAAGAATGGACGGTTCACTGTAAACGTCGAAGATGAGAAAGTGGAATTCAACCTCTACTTAGTTATGAAAAATCCTTCCTTCGATAATTTTTATTTACGAGTTGATGTGATTAAAAAAGCACCAGCTAAAGGAACTCATATCAACCTAACAAAATCGTGCATAACCAAAGGAAGAATCACTGAGATTTTGAATCAGAAAGTTGCTGCATCAAGAAAATTTTTAAGCAAATTTTAAGGCAAGAAGAAGAGGCAAATGGTTGCAAAAGCTGGAGTTGGTTGATTCATTTAGATTTGTAGTCCAACCAAGAAATATAAACTAAGTGTTGCTTCGGAGGCAACCCAATGTTTGTTTCAAGAAATTATTAGTTCGCTGTATTATTTTTATTTTTTTTAGGATTTTGATACTTGTTGACGTGGAGTCTTCGTATGGTGTTTTACAAAATTTCGCTCGGGATGAATACAGTTCAAAAGCTTCAACAAATTAACAGGGATGTTAATATGCACTTTATTGGAAATACTTGTTTAGAATCTATTTTATTTGATATTTGATTTTGGGATTGAAAAGAGGACATTAGCTTGTCATAGACATTAAGGACAAAGTCAATTTCAAGTGTAGGGGTGTGAACGCATTGCATTACGATTTCAATTGAAAACATTGGATTAATTGGAGCTGAAATTTGATCATTTTTGAATTGACACATAGGCATGTATTGAAATTTTACTCCATATTGAATCTTTTGTGATCCTTGAAGCAAACCATAATCAAGATTCAAAGTTTATCAAATAAAAAAGTGAAAATTTGAAAAAATTTCAAAAATTTCAAGAATTAGAATATGAAAATGATGCTTTGTAGGGTGTATTAAGCTGATGATTATGCATGTATGTGTCAAATTAATCCATATTTCTATTCTAAATTATTGAAGGAGATTTGCATGTATGAAAATGATTGCCTCTTCCCACCTTTTCTAGAACACACGTCTTGGACTTATTAAATTGAATCTATAACGCACACATGAGAACATACATGATAGATGTAATTTTCTGAATTTTTAAACTATATTTTTGTGGATTATTTGTTATTCCCTACTTTGAGTTTAAACCTTACTTCTTTCTTTACCTTGATATCTCAGTTATGAATTGAATCATCTTTGAATATAGTTTCTGAGTTGAAAGCAAGAGGGAGTTAAGGTATTTCTATAATGGAGAGTAATGAATATTTTTTAAGTTTCCCCAGGTATCTTGAAATATGATGAGAAAAAATAGGTCAGACTTAGTGAAAAAAAGAAAAAAAACCAAGGATATTAGCATGCTTTTTAAAAAAATAAAACAAAAAAAAATAAGTGTGGGGTTTATGCATAAGAGACTCAAGTTATTCTGAAGATTGTTTTAACTTTAGTTTGATACTTTCTGACCTAGACTCAATGAATTTGAATATTACATTTATACCAAGAAAAGACCTCTTGATCATAGTGGAGATGAAAAAATGAGATATGCATATGGACTAGAAGAATTAGGAGTTTCTAATTCATGGGGTCTGAATCATGGAAATGCATGCGGGTCAAGTTGAGTAACTAGGATGTTGATGGTTATTTCATAACTACATGTCGAGAATTATGTTTAACATTTTTACAACTGAAATTTGATTATTGTGTTCTTGAGATCTGACATAATTAAGTAATTTTGCATTACTTCAAAACTTTTAAATTTGATATTTGATTTATATTTTGTGGATTCATTTATTATTTGCTTGAGAAAAAGAAAAAGTTTAACTATGCGGGAATTTGTTAAGTCATTTTCATACTATATATTTAAAATAATAATTGGATGAGAATATGAGTAATTGAGATGATTTGAAACATATTTTGATTGATTTAGCTTCATTTAGCACAAAACACTCACGATTGATCTACATGTGCAAGATCAGGTGAAATTGGAGTAAAAATTGTGCAATTCTGGGAGAGTTGAAGCACAAGAGCTAAGACCCTTTCAAATTGATGATTTAGAAGATTCAAAAAAGGAAAAATAGTGATTAGGGTCGAAATATGTTTCACCTGAGACCTAAATTTATTTTAGATTTAATATAAAAATACACTACAAAATGGAGCAAAACTAACTAATCCAAAGGTTAACACAGCCTAGGCAGTGTTGGGTGCTAAAGTTGCATAATTCATGCACAGAATGGACTGTATGCAAAAGTGCCTATGATTTTTTTTATAAACACCTCTTGGGAACATTTTAAGAAATCCTAGAACATCCCAAGAACTTGGGTTAAGGTCTAAATATGAGAGAAGTCGTAGAGCACAACGCAACGAGCGAGGCGGCACGTTGTTCAGAGTTGTCAAAACATCATTGAAGTTGCAAATCAATAAGCTTTCCTTTTCTTTCTTTCCTTTGAGTTTGATTTTCATGTTCGAGATAGATTTGAGATACAATATTATTTTGTGTTTGGATTTAAACTTAAACATGTTAGGTTAAATCCATTACCTAGGATTTAGGATGTAGCATGCGTATAATATACCAGATATTTTGGTTTCGATTTATTTATGAAGGATACTATGTGTTGATTTATTGTCTTGCAATTTAATATTTGCTTGGTATGAAGGCTTACACTTTAGCAATGAATCTCATATATTTGGTGAAGGAACCAAGAAGTGAAAGTTTAATATACAACAATCAACATATTAAACTTGAAAATCTAAGACTATGAGAATAAATATGATGACTTTGAGGAATTTCATGAAGAACCATAGAACTTAATAAATCCTAATTGACTTAACCCAATGAGAATAGGTGGTTAAGAATATATTAGGATTATGCTTTGCATGTTTTAAGAGAAGGTGCAAGGATAATTTAGGATTAGTCCCTTTTAACATCTAATATCTGGATTAAGTAAACACGCCACGTATCTATTAGAGAAGACGTAAGTGAAACTCTAGACTTTAGAAACTCTCATCTCATGAATTTTGATTTCTTGTTCTACATTCTCAAGATTAAGTTCCTTTTTGTTATTTCCTTTCTTCCTCTTATTTTATTCTCTTGATTTTGATTATAAAGTGTTTAATTCAGCATCTTAAGTCTCGAATTGCCTATGGGGTTGATATTTTATATATTACATTCTACAACCCGTGCACTTGTGGAGAAATTACAACAATTCATAAATCAAGATTCACCCATGTTTTGATGTTTAACAATCAAATTTTGGAATGTTAAAGATACTAATATATTTAGTTTAATGTTTGAAGATAGAATTTTCAAAAAGTAAACCAAAACCAGTCAAGTCGCATAGCTAAGTCAACTCCAGCATTGATTTAGGTCAAGTCTATGTCTAAGCCGACCCAAGAAATCAATTAATGAAACAAGCAAAGATCTAGAGTTAAGACAAATGAATTTGTAGTCCTAAGTTGACTTTGCTTGCCAATTGAGTGAAGTCGCAACCGTTGTTGACCTCAACAAAGAACCGAGATTACATATTTCCAATAAATATTTTGCTGCAATCAAAGTCACTTTCCAAGTCAATTCTAGATTGCGACTTGGGTGAAATTGCAGACCAAGTTGATTCAGCAAGAAATCAAGGTTGCATATTTTCATTGATGTGTTTAGAGCACATTAAGATGCGCATGAGACCAAGTCGACTTGACTTCAAGACTTGAGATTAAAGAAGTTCAAGAGCTGAAGTTCAAAGTTTCAAGCTTATAATGTTCAATGAAGTCGCACACCTAAGTCGACTTCACTTGCTACTTGGGTCAAGTCCAAAATTCAAGTCGACTTGAGAAGGAACTTCAAGAGCACATACAAGAAAGAAAACATACGGCAAGGAGATGGGCAATCAAAATCCCACCCCAAGTTGACTCCAGATGCGACTTGGGTGATTTCGCACTTCAAGTCAACTTCAAATGCAACTTAAGTCATAACGGTCAGAAAAATTCGAAATCAAACCCTCCAATGTCAAATAACTCCCACAACTACTTAAGACATGACAAGAAGAGTTATGAGGGTTATGTTGAGTCACTTTTATATTATATATTTTAAATATTAATTGAGAAAAATTAAAGCATTTAAGATTTTTTGAATCATATTTCGGGAAAAGGTTCAAGAGTGAGAGAAGGTGAAAAGCACAAGGTAAGAAATTAGGCGGCGAGTTACTTCAGGCGGTCAAGATACCATTGGGGCTTTCCGTCAATAAGCTTTCATTTTTGTCTTTCCTTTGAGTTTAATTGTTGTGTTTAAGATGGACTTTGAATATAATATTATTTTGTATTTGAATTTTATCATAAACATGCTAGGTTAAACCCATTATCTACTGTTTAGGATGAAGCATGCACACAATGTAGCGAAATTATAGTTTTGTTTATTTTATGAATGATATTATTGTTAATTTAATTTTCTGTAATTTAATGCTTGTCTAGTGTTTGAGCTCCCAATTTGGTAATGATTCTCATATATTATGTGATAAAACTGAGAGGTGAAAGTCTAATATACGATAACTAAGATTTTAAATCTAAAACCATGAAAATAGACATGATGACTTTAAGGAATTCTATGAACTTCTACAAAATTTAATGGATCCTAATTAACTTAATCCCATGATATTATGTGGTTAAGAAGATTAGGGTACGCTTTGTATATTTTGAGAGAAAGTGCAAAGATAATTTAGGAATAGTTCTCCATTAACACATAATATCTGGATTAAGTAAACACTCCATGTATCCTTTGTTACAAATGTATGTGAAATCCTAGACTCTAGGGATTGTTATCTTGTGATTTCTAATCTCTATTCTACATTCTAAAGATCAACTTTCTTCTTACTATTTCCTTTCTTCTTCTTATCTTAATCTTCTGATGTTTTTCATAAAGTGTTTAAGTCTAACGTCCTAAGTCCTGAATTTCTTGTGTAATTGATATTTTATATTTTATAATCTATGAGTCGTGCACTTGCGGAGAAATTGTGAATAGGTTAGAAAATTTATTCATTGAGCCTTACCTACACATCTTCAAGCTATTAAGTGTGCATTGATTGTTTTACAAGAGAGATTCTCACTTTTGCTGGAAAGAGCTATAAGTTTTTCACTTTCTCAAGCTTATGAAGAGTCTTCTCAAGTGCTTCAACTGTTATACACAAACTTGTAACCTGTAGATTCCCTTGTTTAATTCATTTTTTTGTATTGTGATATTTGGCTTAGTCTTAGAGACCAATGCCAAGTTAAGACAAGTAGTATTCGGTTGGAGTGGAACTCACCATCTAATTGTGCATTTGTCGTAAAGGCCCTCTAGAGCTATAATCTAGAAGAGAGCAAAAACTCTAGTTGTAATCTCATTAAGATCATGGAAACCAAGACACAAATGAGTTTGTGCTTGGAAGAGGGAGTAGGGAAGGTTGCCCGAACCACTATAACTTGCTTTATCTTTTTCGTTTACTGTTTTCATCTATTTATTGCTCATTCTTGCCCTCAACATTTCATTTGGGGGGATTGGACTTACAAGCGGTTAAGTTTTAGATTACTAAAAAAAATATTAAGAACCCAATTAACCCCTTCCCTCTTGGGTTTTGCCATAAACTTGGGATCAATAAAGACTTCAAGGCTCAACAATGCCAAACCCAAGGTTGAGGAACAACCATGTGAAATCCAACAGTAATAGGACCGTATCCTAAAAATGAAGGCCAATGAGAGTAACCAATGCATGCATGTTTCTCAAGAAGAATACGATACTCTGCTACATCTCCTTTGTCACATGCAATGTTAGAAATGTGAAGAACAGTCTATTCTCTTGCCTTTGAACCCTATTAGTTTGCTCATAGTTCAACCCTTAAATAGTGGGACACTGCCCTCATTCACTATTGTAGCTTTGCTAATGAGTCTTTTTCCCTTATAATTTCTACCACAAAGGCTACCATTGGCGTTATGTTGGCTACACTAGCTTTATGATCACTCCCCTAAGGTTATCTTGACAATCATATCAACGACGCCTTTAATATCATTTGTTCTGCTAAACATTCTATTGGATCATTTTAGAGAGGTAGTGCTTCCTCCTCCTGTCATAGTAGCAACTACTAGTCAACTAAAGGTCCTTCAAGCTTCATTCCATCAGATATGGGTCACCTCCTTTGTTCACATGGATGATCCTTATTTGGAGTGACACCAAAACCATGTGAGTCTTCTAGTTTCAAATATCCCCATCCAAGCCATAAATTTCTATAACCCATTAACCTACCATCTCCAAGTTCAATCTATCCCAAAAAGCTTTCAAATTTTGGAGATGCCAAAGTTTAGTTTGATATTTCACCCAGTTGACCATGCCATGAATTTCAACATTTAGATTGATGTGAGGCTGCATCAGATGGTCTAAAATACAAAACCTTCCAACCACCCCTGACAAGAAAGGAAAGATGTGGTTCGCATTCCAAACCCTGAGATCTATTATAGCTTTGAGTGATTATTTGATCTGTTTAAAGCTCATTTTAGCATCCAATGCCAATAACTTATACTACTACTCAACAAATGTGCATTGAGAAATCCCACATGAAGAATTATGGGATTATGTTACCTACTTAATATACAAACTAGAAAGGTGTCACACCTTCTAATGAAAGTCTATATGCCCTCCCTAATTTAGGAGGTCAAGAATCAAGAGTTGAATAGAGAGTTTAGGTTTCAACTACCTCAATCTATATAAGAACTTAATGAGGAGCTTGACGTAGCTCCATGGAAGAAGTTGAAGAATGGCAGATGGAGCAGGATCAGCTTCTTATAAAGTCAATATTTCAAATCGTAGCTTCCACAACTCACCAAAGCTTTAGCAAATTACCAAAGATCTAAAAACGGTATCGAGAAAGAATCCTAAAAAATCACAATAGTGGATGATGAAAAGGCAAGAGCAAGGATCCTTGTAATTCGACATCTATACACTGCTTATTGTTACCCAAGAGTAATTGTACTTCCAAAGTTGAGGGTCCATTATTTATAAGAGGTTGACTCAACTATGGGCTTCGTCAAATGAAATAAATCCAAAACTTTATTCTCACCTCTATGAAGAGATAGGAAGTTCCATTGAAGAATGCCAAAACCTAATAGACATAATAAAGGAAAATATTAAGGATGGTCAACCAATTAGGTACATAGTTGCCTAGGCTCGAGTTAGAGCCAAGTATGTGAAACCCCAACCTAAGTAGGGTCCAATGTATGCATTGGACATATACAAGTGATTTATATGTGAATTAAATGAAGTATGGATGATTTTAGGATTTTATGATATTTGGCAATTAGGGTTTAATTAAGAAGGGTGATTAAAAATTTAATCGTTGGAGCCCAATATGAGTCAAGGTGACTAAAGGAGCATAATGAGGATTAAAAAATGCAAATGTGGCATGAATGTTTAGTTAAATTTTCATGATTTAATTAATGGAGATTAAAATGGAAATTGTGGAATTATGTTGGAAAACACTAAAAAATTCATAACTCAATGCCTGTAGGGCGGATTCAAGTGAAATTTGAAATGGAAGTCGATGATGTTGGGCTTGGTATTATGGGATTATTGAATTATGAAAATACTTGATAAAATTAGATTAATGATTTATTGATCACATCTCAATTTCAACCGTTAACTTCAAACGACTATAACTTGAGCTAGGAAAATCGGATTGAGATGAAATTTGAAACGGTTGAATGAAATTATGAGATTAAAATTTTGGAAGTTTTGGATTAAGCAAATTATGTTGAGAAAATACCTGAATTGAAAAAGGTGTATATGGTTGACTTTTGCACCACAAGAGTACCTTGTATTTAATGCTAGAGTACATGGAATTAATACAATTTTTAATGAACCAAATAGTTGTCAAATGCAGGTGCAATGCAGGGTATTTTATGCATAATTATAAAATGAAAAAAATTCCATGAATTATCCATGCATTTATGTCCACAGAGGCTAAGAGTGCTCAAAATGAGCATAGGAGAGGTGACATGCATATGGACGTCAATAGGCAGTTGCAGCTGGTTATTTTTGCAATTTTTATTTTATGAATTATGTATATATATAGCTGCCATGTTGGGATGTATAAATAAGCATTTAATTATGTGAAAAAAATTCAAAAAAATTCGTGAACAGTAGCTGCCATGAAAGGTGGAAAAAATGGACAGCTTGTTTACACATGTGGACGTCCCATGTTGATGCTGCTGTAATGATTTTTCTTAATTTTTTTTAACACCAAATTGATACATTAATTAAAGGTTAATGAGGTGTATAATTTACCCTTAAATTAGGGTTTATAAAAAAATGAAAAATTTCTGGAAATAAAAGGCAGCAAGGGACGTGAATGGAGAGATAGGTGGACGGTCTTGATGCATGCAGATTTTTGCAATTAAGAAAATATGAAAAAAATAATTTATATGGCTGTAAGTTCACCAGCACATAAGGGGGATAGACATGCATTGAGTGGTGTAGAAAATGCAGCAAAAAGGTGGGGCCCACAACTGAAAATTCCAGCCCTACCAAGGAGTGCACGTCCATGAGAGAGAAGGAGCTTGGAATTTTCCAAGTGCTGAAATCCTTCTTCCCCAAGGTAGCAGCTTATGTCCAGCATCTAGCCCAGCCAAGAAGGAAAAAAAAAAGAAGGAAAAGAAAGGGGAAAAGGAGAGATCACCCATTTAATCAAGTAAGTATATGATTATCTTGATTTTATGTTTCAAATCTGGAAATTATATGATGTTATAAACCAAAATATGAATGAAGTAGTAAACTAAGGATTTTCACCATGAACATTTGTTTAAAAGTTCATTATATGATGATTAAGGGACGACCAAAATTTCAGATTGAAATATTTAGCAGGTTTCAAATTACAAATCCGAGAATATTAACCTAAACAGGGTAAAAAGGGTGACAGGATCAGCTGTAGAAACTAATTTTTAATAATTTTTACGCAAGGAATTTTCAGCTGAATATTTTACAGGATATATAAGAAATATTGAGGATCACAGAAAAATTAAAAATTATGTTTTTATGGATATAAATATACCCAATAATTTACGTGATTAAGGCTGACTGAAAATGGATGCTGCTGTCCGGCAAGGTAAAAATACCAAAATAAATATAAATACTTAATTTTTTATTCTGGAAATATTTATTTTGGTTAATTAATTTAGTTATTAAGGTATGGAATAAATTTCAGATAAAAAATACTTGATTTGATATTAATTCAAGATTTTGAGATTTTAGTACGCCTGATTTCAGCATACGTGGATAGTTGGAGAAAAAAATAAAAAAGAGATATGAAACCTATGTAGAAATTATCCAAATTTATATATATGTTAATATCCTAAATTTTGGTTAGGAAAAGTTGGATTAATTTCTGAAAATTCGGATTTATAAAACTGTTTAGGGTTATGTGTTGAGAAACACGTTAAACGTGTGAAAAATGGGTTCCAAAGTTGCTGTTTTGGAAACTTATGATTAGTGGATTTAAATCCCATAAAAATAACCTAAACAAAGTGTTAATTAGGGGTAATTATCATGCTGAATTAGTGACTAAGTTGCTGACTTGAAAAATTTTATGAAATGCCTCATATATGTGTTGTTAAATGACTATATGTGAAAGGATAGACGTGCATAGATGATAAATGAATTATGTAATTTTATTTTGTGAAAAAATGCATGAAAATATGATAAATTTTGGGAATATATTTCTGTTTAGAATTACGTGATGTTAATCTCAAACTTTGGGATTAATTAATGAGGCTTAAGGCGACAACGGGTGCTTAAAATGAGCAACGATGCGTGAAAAATGAAAAATATGTTAAAATGATAAATAGAGGTAATGAACCTCCAAATAATTATTTAATGAAAGATTATTACATGTATGTAAGTTTACCCTACATAAGGGTATTAAAAATGAATAATGTGATGTATAGGTTACGATACGTATGAACACTCGATTTGGAAGACAAGTGGGCTAAGTTAGTGTAATATAAGTCCAAATGGATTTATGTAGGTTGGAAAACCTAAGGAATATAAGTATTTGAAGATGATGCAAATAAATGAAATGTTATTTTCATTTATCTAGGCAAAGGCAAGGAGAAGAATAGAAGAAAAGGATTATAGCGATCTCAAGTAAGCAAGCGAACTTTCTAAAATGCAATTTCTTTTTATTGTGATTGATATGATTGAAATGTTTATGTTTATATTTTAATGATTGGGCAAGCACAAGTTTTGAAAATGACGGCTTTAATGCAAAACCACAAGTTTCGGAAAAATGATGACTTTAATGAAAAGTCTTAAGGTTTGCTTCATGGTAAGCAAGCGACACTTCTTAAGATAAATAATTTATCCTAAGTTTTGCCACAGTTGGGAATGCTTCATGTTAATGGAATTGACAATCTTGCTTATGAGTAAGCAAGTTCTCCATGCTCATGTTTTCTAAGGATTTTATGTTTGATACCGACGGTTTTAAGAATTTGCTTTTAGGCAAGCGAGTTCTTTATGATGTTGTTTCAAAGGTATTTTATAAGAAAAAGAAAATTTTACTTTTGTTTCACAAAATATTGTTTGTAAATAAGTTTTGAGTTATTTCTACAATAACTTGTGATAAACTATGATGACTATGAAAGATAAAGGAAAAGGGGAGTTGATTTATGAAAAAGATTTGTTTTGCTTGGCCAAGATAATTAAATAGTAAATGATGACTTGGACGTAGTCCATATGTTTTGAAATGATATTCAAAAAGTTTTGATTTCCTTTAGATAAGAAAATCTATGTTGAAAATGTTGGAAAAATATTTATACGAACGTGTTGAAGGGGATTTATGAATGACCAGCCTCCTATGTTGATTTCATAAAATGGTTTGATTTCAGGTTGCTTAATGGCATGCAAAAAATTGTGCAATTTCCCCCTTTTACGTAAAAATAATAGATATGTTGACAATTATTAATTTTTTAGGTTATGGATAAGGGGATAGCATAATTGCATAATATTTGTAAACAAAAGGTCCTGAAATGGAAACCAAGAAAATATTAGAGAAAAATATGATTTATTTATGAAAATCCAAAAGTTTCAAAATTCTTTTGTTAAAAGAATTTTAAGATGTGTTGTTTCTCAAACATCTCAAATATTTATCAAAATATTTTACTCAAAATGCTTCTAAAGAAATTTAAGGAAGGTCATCCTAAAACTAGATTTCAAATGACAACTTCTTAAAGTGGGTGCGCTCGCTTTACAAGTTAACACGGACTGCAGTCTGTGATGTGCTTATTTTTTTAAAAAATGATTTGTTTTAAAAAGACACAAACTTCAGTCTGTGATGTTTTTAAGTTATGGATGCAGACTGATGTCTATGATCCCGATTTTAAAGGATATGGGCTGCGGTCTGTAATACTTTAAACCAAACGGACTGCGGTCCGTCATAAAAATATATTGTGTACCATTACAAGAAATAGGCCGGTCGTAGAGCACGGTTGGGATGACCGGGGCCTACTCTACATATGGCCAAGTCGTTAAGGGATGACAGGAGTGCCAGCGGCGCCCTCCTTGAGATGGGAGCAGGATAATTAAACAGCTGCCTAACTAGCGTGCTGTTAAGGATTCTCTTCCAAATGGTAACATGATCACTTGCTAAGTGTCACTACTGGATGGGGAGAAATGTGTTTGCATAAGTTTTGCTTTTCAAAAGCCCAAAGATTGGGATATAAAAGCATTTATATGAAAAAGTTATCCTAAATTGAATTTTTATGAGCCATTATGCATAAGTTACCCTAAAAGCAGGGTGTTTTACATAAAATATATAAATATTAAGAATAAAAAGAAAAATTCTTATGCAAAAGTTTTCATGAAAAAGATTTATGACTTGTTTGCTATAAACAAGCCCCAAGATGGGGATTATGAAAAAGGGTTTATTTTGAAAAATATTTTGGACATAAGAATGTCCATTTCCTAAAGGGATTTATGTTGGAAAATGTTTTGGACATAAGAATGTCCATTTCCAAAAGGTTTATGCGGAAAAAATGGTTGGACATGAGAATGTCCATTTCCTAAAGGGATTTATATTGGAACATGTGTGGACATAAGAATGTCCGTTTCTAAAAGAGTTTAAGGGATAAAAGTGTTTGTGGACATATGAATGTCCATTGCCAAAGAAAATTATGTGAAAAATGTTTTGAGACATCAAATGTCTCTTGACTAAAGGATTTTATGATGAAAAATATTTTTGGACATAAAAATGTTCTTTGCCGAGAAATGCTTTTATAAATAATATTTTACGACATGAGAATGTCCTCCCTTGCCAAAGAATTTATGAGAAAAATGTTTTGGACGTAAAACGTCCACTGGCAAAAGATGGTTTTATGTAAATGTCTTGGAACATTGGAAATGTTCACTCAAGATAAAAGGTAATTAAATAAGGAGGGTAAAACATGGATGTTTTGACTTAACAAGCCCAGAGGTGCCTTGTAAATGATTTTAAGAATAAATATTTTATGATAACGTTCAAGGACATAGAATTGTCCTCATGAACAAAGGATTTCATGATAATGTTTTAGGTCATATAAATGTCCTCAACAAAAAGGTGTTCAAGATGTTTAATGAAATGATTTTCAAGAAAGTCTTGCCCTAAAAGATAAAATGCTTGCTTACTGAGTTATCACTCACGTTTTGTTTTCCAAACCTTAGACAGGTACTGGGAGACTCAAGGGGTCGAGAACCTAAGAAATGGAGAAAAGGTACATAAGGGTAGCCATGTGGGCTATAAGGAATGAAATGTGATAGCCTGATTACAGATCCAAGGTATGTTGGTGTATATGTACACTTGTGTAGAATTATAACTTCTATGTGATCCAATGCTTGTATGAAATGTAAATGTTATTGTAGAAAAGCATGATGAATGCTATGAAAGAATTATGAGATGTAAAATGTGATGATTTAGTCAGGAAGACTCTCATTGTAGAATAGTATGAAATGATGTTATGAATGAAATTATGAAATGTTATTACAAGTGTATCGCCACTTGTTTGATGAATGATGTGAAATATAAAGATATGAACGATGATAAACGAAAAAAAAATTTGGACGAGTTCCCATTAAAATCTCACCGCTTGATCAGGGCAACAATCCTGATTCACATTTACCAATCTATAAGGTCTTGATGTAAGGAAGTGACGTCTCGGTTTGGGGCACCACAAAGTTAGAAGCACTCCTGCTTATACGGGAACATACTCCTGAACCTAGAAATAACTTCCAACCTATCCATGTCATTTACACTATATTTTGAGGGGCACTAGTTGTTGAATTCACCTTGCAACACAAATAATTCTGCCAATCAGGTATTACACATTGATACACCTACCAAGAGAGTGAAATAGGGAGTTGTCCTTCATTTCACAAATGGAGATTTCCAATTTGTCATATTCCTACATGACTTTCATCTAATCCTAATAATGAAGTTAAATAATGCCCTTATTCATAGGTCCTAGTAGATACTAGAGTTCAATATGGGCATGATATGCAAAATTTACACAACTATCCTTTGCTACCTTTTAGATTTATAAGTCACATAACCAAAGTCGAAAGAATCATTACTAACCCTGCACAGTGGCTAAGTGAGTCACCACCATGTAACTTGAAAATGAATTTTTTAATGGTGGATCTTCCATTCATATACAATGTCATCCTAGGGAGAAAAATATTAAATAAGCTTTAGACAATTGTATCAACATACTCCTTCTACATCAAATTTCTTACCATGAGGGAATCGTAAATGGGGATCAATAGATCACTTGGCATTGCTACTTCACTTCCTTGAAATAGTGTACTTCACCACCCCCAGAAGATAGAAGATAGATAATGAAAGTGCAGGACCCAAAAGATTTCAAAGAAAAAGAAAAACTTTCCTATGTTGAAGAGCTCACAATTGGGCAATTAATTTTAGATCTACTGCTCCCTGTTAAGATAAGGTCTTAACTCCTATATAACTTCAAAAATTTTGATCAAATTTCTAAAAGATGGTATTGATGTTTTGATAGTGACAATAAACTAAATGTTTGACATAAGTAGAAGATTGTTCGCTAATTTCACCACAAGTGTAGATTGTACTATATAAATATTTTTCCCATAGACAATTCCGGACTATAGACTTCGTTTTAAATGCTTTCATATCAAATATCAAAAGAATAAAGTGGAAAAGAAAATAGCTTAGAAGAAAGAGAAAATAGAACATAGAATAAAAATTAGAAGTAAGGATGCAAGTACCTAGGATCTAGGGCTTCACATGTGACGTTTGTAATGGATATGTGGTATAATTATTTAATCTAGATATTGTGTGTTAAGCGGAAATAAATCTTAATTATCCTTGCATCTTTTCTCGAAACCTACGAAGCGTACCCTAATTTTCTTAACTACTTATTGTCATAGGATTAAGTCAATTAGAATCCTTAAGTTTTATAGGCGTTCATGAAATTCTTCAAGGTCATAATGCTTATTCTCATAGTCTTAGACTTACAGGTTTAAAATCTTAATTATCATATATTAGATTTCTACCTATTGGTTCCATCGCTTGATATATAGAATTATATCATAGTACAGGATTATGCACAAAGCAAATATTAAAAATACGAGATATTAAATTAACAACAATATCCATCATAAATAAATCAAAACCATATACTTTGTTGCACTGTACATGTTGCATCCTAAATGTAAGATTTAGGACTTAATCCAAGCATAAAATAAATTTAAAACTCAAATCCATCTTAAACAAGACAATTAAAATTAAAAAAGAAAAGCTCATTAGTTGGGAGCTTCGATGGCGTGTCAACCGTTCTTTGCAACTCGTCGCTATGCCTCCTACCTTGTACTCTCCCCCTCCTCTCCGACCCGTATGCTCTCTCTCTCTAAAATTCTCTTGCCTCTAAAATTCTTTCCCTTAACAGCGTGCCCACAACCCTTTTTATATTGCTGGAACTGCTTGGTTGAATTTGTCAATTGGATTGCGCAAGAGATGGCGAATTCTTGGTTATGGACAGCTCTTAGGCGGTGGTGCATTGCGCAAACTAATTATTTCATGAGACTTGGTCAGAAGGATTTCCATTGAGCGGTCGGAAGAATTGCACATGGTATTAGACGGTCAGATTTTTGCATAAATTGTTAACGGTGCAAGCTAAAAAATTGCATTGCCGGGAACTAGTGGACGGCTGGATCTTGCTATAAAAAATTGCTGGATGTTTAGAAGGCTTAATTCAATTAGAGCTTGCCGAAATTATAGGTAGGTGGATTGCATGAGTTGGAATTATCTGGATGTAATTTTTAGACGCTAGCAAGCATGGTTTGGACGTTTAAGAAAAATGGAATTTCAGCATGGTGGACAACTTGGATTAGCTGGACTCGTGGGAACCACTGCTTGGACGGCCGAGATTCAAGAGGCGCTGCAATTAGTTGCCTTGATACAATTTTTGGATGGCTTGGTTTGCATGGATGGACAGCAGAACGTGAGATTTAGATGGCTAGGCCGTGCCTTCATTCATATGGATGGGATAATTGGACGTTGCATGGCTTGCTGCACTTAAAAACGATGGACGGTTTAGATTTGCTTAATTTAGTGCTGGTTGGAATGATTTAGAGAAATTTCTGGCCGTGGAAACTTGTGGGGTCCACTTCTTGGACGGTGATTGCTAGCCTGCACAAAAAATATTTAAATTATTAATTCATCAATAAATAAACAAGTGGTCAATATATTAAAATTATTTGAAACCCGATTATTGCAATAATTATTTTTAATATCAAACACATTTGATTTTATGAACAAATAAAAATATAATTTCAAGCAGAAAGATCACAAAAGTTATTTAAATAACTTGAAATTAAGAGTTGATACTCAAATGTTGCAAATACACATTTTAAAGTGAATTTCACATTAGACTCAGATAATTGCCAATCAAATTAATATAAAATACCCACAAAATATATTATTAATGAATAATTTTAAAAGACTAGGTGAACACTATTTTAATATCTGTCCTTATCCCAACTTAGCAAGCGAAATAGGGCTCGTTGCCACAGATGGGCAAGAGACACTACACAAATAAATCTAAAATTTTTTCAAGTCAACTTTATCCAAGTGGATTACCCTTAATGGCTAGCCAATGTTATACTTGTTTGAAAAACTAATGATGAATGGCATATGAGTACTGACTTTACTAATCTAAACAAAACTAGTTTAAAGAATTGTTATCCCTTGCTTAATATTGATAAACCAGTCGATTATACTATCGGACATGATCCAGTGACTTTTCTCAATGTTTATTTTGGTTAGCAACAAAATATGGCACATGCCAATAAAGAAAAGGCATCCATCATGTACAAAAGGTACTTTCTACTGCACTATTATGTCATTTGGCCTTAAGAATGTTGGAGTCACCTATTAGATAACTATAAAAATGTCTCCACTAAATAGTTGTGGCACAATGTAGAAGTGTATATAGATGACATGCTCGTTAATAGAAATGAGCCTATGGACCAATTTGTTGATCTGATTGAGACATTACAAGCACTTAGGGGTAATGACCTAATGTTAAACCAACAAAAGTGCACATTCGAAGTATCTACTGGAAAATTTCTAGCTTCTTAGTCAGCTAAATTTGGATCAAAGTTAATCCATATATAATTAAAGTGATCTAAGACTTAGTTCCTATTTAAGACCATAAAATAAGTCCAAAGCTTGAATGGAAAAATCATAACATTACATTACTTAATTGCTAAATCAGCCAATAGTGTCTGCCCTTTTTCAAGGTCTTTCAAAAAACTGCACTTAAGGCTTACAAAATGGGCCGAACGATCTCATGGTGCCTGGAATAAAATGGAGCATTTTAAAAAAAAAAAAATGAAATAATACCACGAGAGTCCTCCCTTGCTTATGTAACCCTAAGAGGATGAGACTCTGCTCCTTAGCAGTATTAAACTTGTTGGTTAGTTCAGTGCTCGTAACCAACCGCTCAGGAGAAGTAACACCCATTATATTGTACCACTGGAGCTCTCCATCAAGCCGAATTAAAATATTCTTCATTGGAGAAGCTGGCCTTCGCCCTTATCATAGCATCAAGATGGTTCCGCTTGTATTTTTCAATCTCACCCAATCTGCATACCAACTAGCCATTGAAAGATGCTCTACCATCTGAGGGCTTTGAGGTGACTAGTGAAGTGGACCCTCGAGCTAACACAATACAATAATGAATACATCCCCCAGCTTGCTATTAAAACACAGGTCTCGGTGGACTTCATTGTTGAATTTGCTGAGGCTTTCAAACAAATCCATGACCCTGAACGGTCCTTATATATTGATAACTCATCATGTCTTTGGAAGGGGAGGTGGGGATCATAGAACATAGCTCTAACTAAGATATCATAAAATTTGTAGGGAGGCTAAGTTTTTCCATCACCAATAATATAGCAAATATGAGGCCTTAATATTGACCTTCACCTTAGCAAACATCTTAGGAAAAACAATAATCACCCACTTTGTCTAGATATTAGTTATTAAGTAAGTTTGTAGTGAACTGATCAATGGATGAGACGATTAGAAAATACCGATATGGGCTAAGAAAGTTGTCTAAGATTTTGATGATCCACATCACAAGGGCAAGCAATAAGGTGTAGAGATCCTTGCAAAACTAGTAGCCAATATCTTTGCTAAAAGAGTCACCATTGAAATGAAGAATAAGCCCAGTATTGAAGAACCTAAAATCATGCAAACAACCAATGGTGACTAAGCCCAGTTAACATGCTGGATGGATTCCATCAAATGATACATTCATAATGGGATCCTTCCAAGCAACAAAGTTGAGGCTTGGGCCTTGGTGTGACAGAATGCCCTGTACCTAATGGAAGGTTACACTCTAAGTCATCATTTGTTCGGACATCCCTGTTAAAGATGTTTATGACCAGATATTGAAGTCTGTTGACACAAATACATAAGGGGAATTGTGCCAACTGTTTGTCCCGAGATTGTGGCATAACCAAAGAAGGGAGGAGTGAATTGGGTTCTTTTGAAATCCTTTTAGAGTATATAGCTTAACCCCTTGTAAATTAAGTCCCTTTGAATGAAAACGTGGAGAACGAAAATATGCACAGAGCAATAATGTTAAACACACAAGATTATAGTGGTTTGAGATAACCCTTCCTACTCTACTCCTCCAAGAGCACACCTTTATACCTTGGGTTCCACTAAATCAGTAGTATTACAGCTAAGGCCCTTGCTCTGTTATAGATTCTAGCTCTAGAGGGCTTTTACAAATATCATACAAGTAGGTAGCGATTCACACTCCAACCACAAACTACTTTTCTTTACTTGGCCTTGGTCTCCAATGCCAAGCAAAGTAGAATCATACAAGTATGAATAAAAGAAGGAGTCTATACTTTATAGATGGTGTAGAAAAAAAATTTCAACATAAGGAAGAATGGGTAGAATGGGTTTGAATAAGGTAGCTTCAGCACTGCAATGAATGACAATTCTTCTTGTAGAGCACTTGAATGATTACTTGAATGCTTGAAGTTTGGAAAGTGAAAGCTTAATTAATGCTCTAGCTAACCTCTTCACTTTATTTGATGAGTCTTAAATAGAGAGGAAATAAATTTGAATGTTATGAGGTAGGTGGCGCGCATTAAATGTGTCAACGTTCAAATTTTTTTGACTATTACAGTGCAAGTTGCAGCTAGAGTTGACTTCGACTACGACTTCACTCAAGTCGCATATTGGAGTCGACGTGTGGTTCGACTTCGATCAAGGCATTTCAACTCCTTAAACTCTTCTCCCTTATATAGTGCTTCTTGATTTTCATTTAGAGTCGACTTAGTTTTCGACTTAACCCAAGTTGCATGTGAGTCGACTTCTGGTGTGACTTCGTATGTTCAAATTTCAACCAATCAATTCATGCAACCCTTAAGTCAACTTGGCCATGGGACTTCGCCCAAGTTGCTAGTGAAGTCGACTTGGTTCTGCGACTTCGCTTTGTTGGAATCAAAGGAAAATTAAGCACAATCCATGTGTTAATAATTAACAACTCAATTTGAGAATGTTTTGGGTACTAATGTGGTTTGTTAAACTTGGTTAAAGGATAAAAACTTAGATTTCAAAATATAGCAACCCAAGTCGCAAGGCCAAGTCGACTTCGCCATCAACTTGAGCGAAGTCGATACCCAAGTCGACCTCAAGACCAACTTCAAATGAGAAAAACCTTCCAGCGCTGAATTTGGGGGCAACGATAAGTGAAGTCGCAGTCAAAGTCGACTCCACCTGCGACTTAGGTTAAGTCGCAGACCCAAGTCGACTCCATTATCGACTTCGAGAGATCAATTCCTTCTAGCGTTGAATTTGGGATAGGAGACAGGTGAAGTCGCAGTTGAAGTTGACTCTACCTGCGACTTGGGTGAAGTTACATTCCCAAGTCGACTCCGCAATGCAACTTGAGTGAAGTTGAACCTCAAGTCGATCCAAGCATCCGACTTGAGTCAAGTTGAAGACCAAGACAATCCATACAAGCAAATATCCATGACAGAATCATTCAAGATGGTATATTATTCAAGAGAAGATCATTAACTACATCTTTGGACTTCAAACTCAAGGAAGACAAATCATTTTTAGATGAAGGCCACAAAGATAAAGTTCTCAAAAGAAGATGAACATGTCAAGTTCCAAAACCAAGCACTGAAGATCAAGGGTATCATTGGAAGAACAAGATATGAAATGAGTAAGGAGCATCAAGGATCACTTCAAAAGAATCCAAGTTCCAATTTTATGCATACAGATGGTGAAGTCGCACCCGAAGTCGACTTCACTTGTGACTTGGGTCAGGTCCAAGACCAAGTCGACCTGAAATGGAACTTGAAGCCATGCTGGGGACCGAAGTAGCAACTGAAGTCGACTCTAGTCTGCGACTTGGGTGAAGTCGCATCCAAAGTTGACTCCACATACGACTTGGTTCACAACTGTCGAAAAAATTCGAACGTTGGCGCATTAAATGCACATCATCTACCACGAAATGTTCGAATTTACTCCACCATTATAAAAGAGCAGTCAAGAGAATGTGCTAGAGGTTAGAGAAGCATTCATTGTGTTCACCTTCCACCCTCTCTGAGCATTAAGTGATCTACACCAACTTCAAGTGAAGAACTTTGCTCCAACTTACTGAAAGTGACATTGCTGATCATTTCATTCTCTCAACAAGTTCTTTCACGAGCTGAAATCTGCCTACACAAACTTATAAAGTGCAGTTTTTTTTATTCATTACTTGTATTTGACACTTGGTTTGATATTGGAAATCGAAACCAAGTGAAAGCAAAGTAGTGTTATGACTTGAGTATGACTCGTCAAATACTTGTGTTGTGGTTGTGCAAGCCCCCTAGCGCTAGAATCTAGAAGAGAGCTACTACTCTAGTTGTATTTGACAATCCAATAGTGGAACCCAAGTCACAACGGGCGTGAGCTTGGAAGAGTGGAGTAGGGGAGGTTTCTCGAACCACTATAAAACTTGTTTCTACTGCTGTGGCTTGCTTATCTGCTTTTTTTTGCTTTATTTCTCTCCATATTCTCTGCTTGTTTTGTTAAGGGGATTAAACTAAATGGGGGGAAAGTTTCTGATTGAGCAAATTTTTAAAATACCCAATTCACCCCTCCCCTCTTGGGTTGTTGCCATAAACTCGGGACCAACAAGTGGTATCAGAGCATATCTTTGAGTTTAAACTAAAGAGATCTTACAAATGGCATCCCAACAAACTTCCACCCTTGCATTTGCTGAAGGCCAATCATTTACAAGGCCATCTCTATTTGATGGGAGAAACTTCGGTTACTAGAAGTTAAGAATGAAATAACTAATCATGGCTACGGATATAGACTCTTGGATTGCTATCTAAGATGGTGTTGTGTTGCCTATTGATGAAAGAGTCTCCACATGGTCTGAGAAGGAAGTTAGAACTGTTAAAAGCAATGCCAAAGCCATGAACTCCCTCTTTGTGCATTAACGGCATCCGAATATCATAGGGTATCCTCTTGACAAACCGCTAAAGAAATATGGTATACACTTACATCTATTTATGAGGGAACTTCTAAAGTCCAAGGGATGAGAATAAATATTTTGATTAGAGAGCTAGAAAGCAATAAAATGCTTGAGACCAAAAATATTTCTGAAATGTTTGCTAGATTCTCTAAAATTACTAATGCTTTAAAAGGTCTCGAAAAAGCTATTTCTGAATCTGAGCAAGTTATGAAGATTCTAAGAGCGCTACCCGAATCATGGACTACTAAAATCACGACCATTGAGGAAGCAAATGACCTTAACACCCTAAGGCTTGAAGTGTTGGTCCTGAGTTAATAGCAATTGCCCAAGAGGGGAGGGGTGAATTGTGTATTTAAAATTTTTCAACTTAAATAGAAACTTTACCCCGGATTAATCTAGTCCCCTTTTATGAAGAAACAAATGGAAAGTAATATAATGCAGAGAGCATAAATAAATATCAACAAACAAGATTTTATAGTGGTTCGGGCAACCTTCCCTACTCCACTATTCCAAGCTCACACCTCTTGTGACTTGGGTTCCACTATGTATTTTACAAATACAACTAGAGCCACTGCTCTCTTTTAGATTCCAGCTCTAGGGGGCATCAACAATTCACAGCACAAGTAGGTGACGAGTTCCACTCCAATCACACACTACTTTTCTTACACTTGATCTTAGTTACCCAAACTAAATCAAGT
Source organism: Annona cherimola (assembly GCA_030490835.1). Classification (NCBI taxonomy): domain Eukaryota; kingdom Viridiplantae; phylum Streptophyta; class Magnoliopsida; order Magnoliales; family Annonaceae; genus Annona; species Annona cherimola. The sequence continues at coordinate 56,561,958 of CM059973.1, read as the reverse complement.
TCAATACAACAAGTAAAAGTAAAAGAAAGTTTCTACATGTTACTATTGTGTAGAGGCAGATTTGGCGTAGAGAAGAACTTGTAAAGCAGTCTGAAAGATTCAACGAGCGGCTCTTGGCAGTTTGAAAGCGAGGTTCTTCTTCTAGATGTTGGCTTGATCACTTAATGCTCTTAGAGATGGGAGTTATGCTCATTCAATGATTTCTCAGCTCCCCTCCTCGTTCATATTGAATGCCTTATATAATTTGCGAGGGAATCCAAACATTTGGAAGTAGGTGACGCGCATTTAATGCGCCAACATTCTAAAAATTTCCGACCATTGCGACCCAAGTCGCAGGTGGAGTCGACTTCGGGTGCGACTTCGGCTCTCCGCAACATCTTTAAGTTCCAATCTGGGTCGCCTTGGTCCTCGACTTGACCCAAGTCGCAAGTGAAGTCGACTTCGGGTGCGACTTCACTTCTTCAGTTTGCTAGTTAAACTTGAAATCTTCAGAGATGACTTTGATCACTTGATTTTCTTCATATTGATGTTATTCCCTTGATTTATATCTCTTTGGAACACTGTATGATTATTTATCTTGAAAACCTTGGATTCCTTTTCTTGAGTTCTTGAGTATTTGAGTCTTGGAATGCATGAAAGATGTCCGAGTATGTGTTCATGATTCAACATGATGGATTCATGCAGCCCTGCTTGCTTTGATCTTCATTTGATCCTTATTTGGTCCATGTTGAGTGTTTGAGTCGTCTTGATCTTCATCTCCACTCAAATCTGTCATTGAGTTAACTCGTTCGGCAATTTCCGCACTGAAGTCGAAGTTGAAGTCGACTTGGGATGTGACTTCGGCAGCTCTCGTTCTCGATTTCAACTCTGGAAGGAAATGACATTTTGAAGTCGAAGCTGGAGTCGACTTGGTCTGCGACTTCACCCAAGTCATAAGTGGAGTCGACTTGGGATGCGACTTCGACAACTCTCATTCTCGATTTCAACTCTGGAAGGAAATGACATTTTGAAGTCGCTGCTGGAGTCGACTTGGGGATCGACTTGGCTTAAGTCGATGCCTGAGTCGACTTGGAATTCGACTTGACTTGCCATGCTTCATTCTCTTCATTTGTATAACCTTTATCATTTCCACAAACATGTTAGTAACCAAAACTTACTCAAATTGATTTGTTAATCATCAAAACATAGACTTGGCTTATTTTCCACATGTTTCCAACAATCTCCCCCTTTTTGATGATTGACAAAACTGATTTGAGTATATACCTTTCAATGTCTTTAAAACAAACTATTTTTGCATTTTGATTTTTAACATACATTTCCAATAAATCACAAGTTAAAAACATGAGTTTAACATACATATTTCCCTTCCAATATATCACAAGTTAAAATCATTCATACAAACATTTTAAACATAGACTCAAATCCCGATCTCTTCTCCCCTTTTTGTCAATTGATCAAAAATAGCGATGGAGCGAGTTAATCCCTTGAGAATGGCGGGGTTGCTCCCCCTGAACCTGTGCTCCCCCTCAGCTTGTGCTTTTTTTAACTTAATTCAACCATTCTCATATCATTTCTAATTTTATAAAATGGTTCTTTTGCTAGAGGTTTGGTAAAAATATCTGCAAATTGATCTTCTGTTCTCACATATTCCAAACATATATCATTATTTTTTACATGTTCTCTAATAAAATGATGTCTAAGGTCTATATGCTTGGTCCTAGAATGCAATACTGGATTTTTAGTTAAACATATTGCACTTGTGTTATCACATCTAATAGGTATATCTTTAAAGTTCATGCCATAATCCCTAAGTTGTTGTTTCATCCAAAGCAATTGGGCACAACAGCTCTCGGCGGCAATATATTCGGCTTCCGCCATAGATAGAGGAACACTAGTTTATTTTCTTAGAAACCATGAAACCAACATGGTCCCAAGAAACTAATATGTTCCACTAGTGCTTTTTCTATCTACATTGTAACTGGCAAAATCCGCATTCGAGTAGCCGATTAGATCAAAATCAGAGCTCTTTGGATACCAAAGTCTTATGTCGGTAGTATCTACTAAATATCTGAAAATTCTTTTTACAACTACCAAGTGTGATTCTTTTGGACATGATTGAAATCTAGAGCACATGAAAACACTAAACAATATATCGGGTCTAGAAGCAGTTAAATATAATAAAGAGCCTATCATGCTTCTATATAACTTTAAATCAACTGGTTTGCCTTTCTCATCTTTGTCAATTTTAATTGTTGAGCTCATAGGCGTGTTTGCCCTATTTTCCATGCCAAACTTATTTAACATTTCTTTGATATACTTAGACTGGTTTATGAAGATCCCTTCACTTAGTTACTTGATTTGTAGTCCAAGGAAGAAGTTTAGCTCCCCCATCATACTCATTTCAAATTCTTTCTGCATAAGCTCAGAAAATTCTTGACAAAGAATCTCATTAGTAGCACAAAAAATAATATCATCAATATAAATTTAAATAATCAAGATATCTTTTTCTTTATACTTGATAAACAAAGTGGTGTCTACTTTTCCCTTTTGAAAGTCATGATCAATCAAAAATTTGTTTAATCTCTCATACCAAGCCCTTGGAGCTTGCTTTAATCCATATAAAGCTTTGGTTAATTTGTATACAAATTTAGATTGATCTTTCTCCTCAAATCCACGTGGTTGTTCAACATACAGCTCTTCATTTATATAGCCATTCAAAAATGCACTTTTAACATCTATTTGAAACAACTTGAAGTTCATGTGAGATGCAAAAGCTAGTAAGATGCGAATAGCTTCTAATCTAGCAACCGGAGTATAGGATTCCTCAAAGTCTATTCCTTCTTCTTATGAGTATCATTTTGCCACAAGTCTAGCTTTGTTTCTCACCACAAGTCCACTTTCATCTAACTTATTCCTAAAGACCCATTTTGTGCCAATGACAGTGCAGTCCTTTGGTCTTGGAACAAGATGCCAAACTTGGTTTCTTTCAAATTGGTTTATCTCTTCTTGCATTGCTATGATCCAATTTTCATCATTAAGAGCTTGGTCAATAGTGGATGGTTCAATTTTGGATACAAAGGCGTATTGTCCACAAATATTTTATTTTGACATTCTAGTTTTTACACCTTCATAAATATTCCCTATAACTTGCTCAATTGGATGATCATTTTTGAACTTTAAATCAATTGGAGGTTTATAAGAATTATTACCTTCACTTACCCTTTCCTCCATGGATTATTCTTACTTCTCCACATGCAATTTTTCAAGGTTACTTGTGATATCATCTGCATCACTTAAATCGTCTTTTCTTTTGGAGAATGGGTTAGATTCATGAAAAACAACATGTATTGACTCTTCTACAACTTGATTCCTTTTATTGAAGACTCTATATGCTTTGCTATTTGATGAGTAACCAAGGAATATTGTCTCATCACTCTTAGCATCCAGTTTTTCCAAGTTGGTTTTTCCATTGTTCAAAACATAACATGTGCAACCAAAGGCATGAAAATATGAAATATTTGGTTTTCTACCTTTCCATAGCTCATATGGGGTCTTTTTCAAGATAGTTCTAATGGTAACACGGTTCAACACATGACAAGTTGTACTTACAGCTTCACCCCAAAATTTCTTAGATAATTTACTCTCATTTAGCCATCTCTTGTATGGTTCTATTTTTCCTTTCAACCTCTCCATTTTGTTGTGGAGTTCTTGGTGCAGAAAATGTGTAATGAATTCCTTTTTCATTACATAATTCTATGAATCTTTTATTTTCAAATTCACTACCATGATCACTTCTAATGTTCATAATAGTACTTTATTTTTCATTTTGCACCAAGTTTACAAAATTTGCAAACATAGAGAATGCTTCATCTTTGCTAGCTAAGAGAATTACCCATGTGAATCTTGAAAAATCATCAACTATTACAAACACATACTTCTTTCCACCAATGGTTAAAATGTCGAATGGCCCATATAGATTCATGTGTAGCAATTCAAGTAGCATAGTGATGGAAATCTCCTTTTTGGTAGAGAAAGGCATTTTAGGTTGTTTTAACAATTGACATGCCTTGCAAATTTTTTCTTTGTCATATTCCAATTTTGGCAATCCTTCTACCAAACCCTTTTTCCATAGGGTCTTAATATTTGTCATATTTATATGCCCAAGCCTCTTATGCCAAACTCGTGGATCATTGTCAATGACCATTGACATTGACCATCTAGTTCATCAAGTGAAACCAAATATACATTTCCATGTCTTTTTCCATTAAACATGATATGTTCTCCATCAAACACATTGCATATAGATGATTCAAACACAACCTTGTATCCTTTGTCACATAATTGGCTAATACTCATTAAATTGTGCTTGAGTCCTTCAACAAATAATACATCTTCCATATATGCATTTGAAATACTATAAATGTTTCAATTACCTTTGATTTTACCTTTCTCATTATTTCCAAAAACAACAGTTCCATCGTTGCAAGGCTTGAGTTTATGAAATAAACTTCTTTCACCGGTCATATGCCTTGAGCAACCACTATCCATGAACCAAACGTTACTTGCCTTTGCCTTGAAACATATCTGAAAAATGAACAAATAAATCTTATCTCTTTGGTACCCATTTTATGGGTCCATTTGGGTTAGTAAACTGATTTAATCTTTGTTGTTCTATCTTTGAAAGCCCAAATCTTGTGTTTCTTGAAACCCAAACTAATTTTGCACCATGGTCATATAGTTTCTTAAAGTTGCATCTATGAATTTTGTGACCCACCTTGTTGCAAAAAATTGCAAGTCATTGGTAATCTAAGAGTAGGCCTCCAAGTATGTAGTGGTTCAAAAGTTGACCTTTTGGTCCAAACAACTCGTTTCCCTTTAGGTATGTAAATATGTGCAGTTTTGGTTTAATTTTTCTCAAGTATTGGCACATTCGATTTGCCGCTTTCTCTTTGCTCAAATGTGGAGTATCCAAGACCTCTTCTATTGGTTTGAGAAGTCATGTTTATAAATATTTTCACATTTTCTCCTGGATTAGAGAATTTAGCTAATGATTCATTCTCCTTTTTCAATTTTTCCACTTCTTTCAAAAGCAATTCATTTTCATCTTTCAGTTTTGATGTACTTTCAGCTAGTTTTCCATTTACAATAATAATGGAATTGCATTGTTGTCTCTTTAGTGATAACTTGTTTCCTAATTTTTTAATGTCCTCATATAATGAATCATATGCATGTTGTAATTCCTCTAATTCAGCACATTTGAGACATTCTTGAATAGAAGAATAAGTAGATTGAGAATGAAAAAATTCAGAAGTTACCTCTTCATTACTTGTGCATTTTGTTGAGGTGGTTCGCTCTTCCAAAACTTCCGTTGAGTTCAAATTTTCTTCTTGCTCAATCCGCGCCATGCAACATATTCTTGCGCAATTTGCTGCATCAAAATCATCGGTTGAGGAGCTACTTGTTGATGAAGTTTCTTCATTCACGTACATTCCTCTTCCCTTGGGCCTTTGAAATTTTCGGCTTTCATATCTTTCCTTCATTTCTTGATGATCCTTTGGTCTTTCTTCAGGTGTAGGACATTGAGCTTGCATATGTCCCATACCGCCGCATCTATAACATTTTATGGCCTCCTTCTTTTTCTCTTTTCGTGGTCTCTTTTTGAAGTCTTTGAAGTTCTTTTCTTTTCTCACAAACTTTCGAAATTTACGAGTAAGTAGAGCAATGTCTTCATCATCGTTGTGGGATGAAGAAGTGGACTCATCCGAGTTATGGGTGACCTTTAGTGCAATTGCTTTCTTTCCTTAGTGGTGATCTTTATTTCTTTTCTTGATTAGCTCATGTGACATAAATGAGCTAATAAGGTCTTCTAGCTTCAATGTGTTGAGGTCCTTGGCTTCTTCTATCGCAATAATCTTTGCAGTCCAAGATTCCGGTAGAGCTCTTAAGATTTTCATGACCTGTTTAGATTCAGAAATTGCTTTTCCTGGACCTTTCAAGGCGTTAGTAATTTTAGAGAATCTAGCAAAAATTTCAGAAATATTTTCCGTTTCTAGCATTCTAAAGCTTTCTAACTCTCCAATCAAAATATTTCTCTTTATCCCTTGGACTTGAGAAGTTCCTTCATAGATACATGTTAATGTATCTCGTATTTCTTTTGCAGTTAGACAAAAGGATACTCTATCATATTCGAAAGCGGTAAGAGCACAAAATAGTGAGTTCATAGCTTTAGCGTTGCTCTTAACAGTTCTTACTTCCTCATCGGTCCATTTGAAAGCTCTTTCATCAATAGGCAATGTTACACCGTCTTGGATTGCAATCCAAGAGTCCATATCTGTAGCCATGATGAGTTGTTTCATACGTAACTTCCAATAGTCGAAATTGTTCCCATCAAATAATGGTGACTTAGTAAAAGATTGGCCTTCGGCAAATGCAAGAACGGAAGTCGATTGGGATGCCATATCAAAAGATCTCTTTGGTAAAACTCAAAGACCTGCTTTGATACCACTTGTTGGTCCCGAGTTAATGGCAATTACCCAAGAGGGGAAGGGTGAATTGGGTATCTAAAAATTTTCAACTTAAACAGAAACTTTACCCCGGATTAATCTAGTCCCCTTTTATGAAGAAACAAATGGAAAGCAATATAGTGCAGAGAGCAGAAATAAATATCAACAAACAAGATTTTATAGTGGTTCAGGCAACCTTCCCTACTCCACTCTTCCAAGCTCACACCTCTTGTGACTTGGGTTCCACTATGTATTTTACAAATACAACTAGAGCCACTGCTCTATTCTAGATTCCAGCTCTAGGGGGCATCAACAATTCACAGCACAAGTAGGTGACGAGTTCCACTCCAATCACACACTACTTTTCTTACACTTGATCTTAGTTACCAAAACTAAATCAAGTTCAATACAACAAGTAAAAGTAAAAGAAAGTTTCTACATGTTACTATTGTGTAGAGGCAGATTTGGCGTAGAGAAGAACTTGTAAAGCAGTCTTAAAGATTCAACGAGCGGCTCTTGGCAGTTTAAAAGCGAGGTTCTTCTTCTAGATGTTGGCTTGATCACTTAATGCTCTTAGAGATGGGAGTTATGCTCATTCAATGATTTCTCAGCTCCCCTCCTTGTTCATATTGAATGCCTTATATAATTTGCGAGGAAATCCGAACGTTTGGAAGTAGATGGCGCGCATTTAATGCGCCAACGTTCAAAAAATTTCCGACCATCGCGACCCAAGTCGCAGGTGGAGTCGACTTCGGGTGCGACTTCGTCTCTCCGCAACATCTTTAAGTTCCAGTCTGGGTCGACTTGGTCCTCGACTTAACCCGAGTCGCAGGTGAAGTCAACTTCGGGTGCGACTTCACTTCTTCAGCTTGCTAGTTGAACTTGAAATCTTCAGAGATGACTTTGATCACTTGAGTTTCTTCATATTGATGTTATTCCCTTGATTTATATCTCTTTGGAATACTGTATGATTATTTATCTTAAAAACCTTGGATTCCTTTTCTTGAGTTCTTGAGTATTTGAGTCTTGGAATGCATGGAAGATGTTCGAGTATGTGTTCATGATCTAACATGATGGATTCATGCAGCCCTGCTTGCTTTGATCTTCATTTGATCTTCATTTGATCCTTATTTGGTCCATGTTGAGTGTTTGAGTCGTCTTGATCTTCATCTCCACTCAAATCTGTCATTGAGTTAACTCGTTCGGCAATTTCCGCACTGAAGTCAAAGCTGGAGTCGACTTGGTCTGCGACTTCACCCAAGTCGCATGTGGAGTCGACTTGGGATGCGACTTCGGCAACTCTCATTCTCGATTTCAACTCTGGAAGGAAATGACATTTTGAAGTCACTGCTGGAGTCCACTTGGCTTAAGTCGATGCCTGAGTCGACTTGGAATTCGACTTGACTTGCCATGGTTCATTCTCTTCATTTGTATAACCTTTAATCATTTCCACAAACATTTTAGTAACCAAAACTTACTCAAATTGATTTGTTAATCATCAAAATATAGACTTGGCTTATTTTCCACATGTTTCCAACATGAAGATCTTATTAGCTCACTCATGTCACATGAGTTGATAATGAGGAGGAATGAGGAGCAACACAAAGGCAAAAGAGCTATTGCCTTGAAAGTTGTACAAATTTGAGATGAGTCCACCTCATCTTCTCAAAACGACGATGAGGAGATAGCGCTACTCACAAGAAGATTCAGAAAATTCGTGAAGAAAGGGAAGAACTTCAAGAGCTTCAAGGAAAGGAATACAAAGGAGAAAAAGAATGAAAGTACAAAGTGCTTCTGCTATGGAGGAATGGGTCATATGCAAGCCAAATGTCCTACACTCGAAGAAAACAAAACAAGTGAACGAAGAGAAAAGAAGGATTGAGGCAAAAACAGAAAGTTCCAAAAGGCAAAAGGAAGAGGCATGTATGTCAACGAGGAGACATCCACAACTTGTAGTTCTTCAAATGAAGAAAATGAGGCTGCAAACTGTGTAAGGATCTGTTGCATGGCTATAAAGGAGGAAGATTCTAACCTATGCTTCGCCGCAATAGAAATTTTAGAGGATCAAACAACTTCAACAAACTGCACAAGTAATGAAGAGGTAACCTCTAAGTTAAAAACTCTTTCTATTTTCTCCTCCACAAATGAATGCCTCAAATGTGCTGAATTAGAAGAACTACAACAAACGTATGATTCAACCATCAAGATTGATAAGGATGAAAAGGGTAAATCTATTGAACAAAAACTGTATAGAAGCATGATAGGTTCTTTATTGTATTTAACTGCTTTGAGACCGGATATTTTGTTTAGTGTTTGCATGTGTTCTAGATTCCAATCATGTCCTAAGAAATCACATCTAATAGCTGTAAAAATAATTTTCAGATATTTGATTAATACCACTAATCTAGGACTATGGTATCTAAAGGGGTCAATATTTGATCTAATCAGCTACTCGGATGCGGATTTTGCCAGTTACAAAGTAGATAGATAAAGCACTAATGGAACATGTCAGTTTCTTGGAAATATGTTAGTTTCATGGTTTTCAAGAAAATAGACTATTGTTGCTCTATCTACCGCGGAAGCCAAATACATAGCCGTCGGGAGCTGTTGTGCCCAGTTACTTTGGATAAAACAACTTAAGGACTATGGTGTTGATTATCATGACATTCTAATTAGATGTGATCATACAAGTGCTATTTGTTTGACCTAAAATCCTGTGTTGCATTCTAGAACAAAGCATATAAATGTGAGACATCATTTTATTCTTGAACATGTTGAAAATCATTATATTTATTTAGAATATGTCAAAACAAAGAACCAAATTGCAGACATTTTCACCAAACCATTAGCTAAGGAACCATTTAGCAAGATGAGAAATGATATGGGTATGATTAAGATTGATTAGGAGTGAAATATGATAGGGGGAGTAAATTAGAAAACCAAGTTTGGAGAGCCAAGTCGACTTCGGTCCGCCCAAGTTGACTTAACCGAAGTCAACTCCACAAAATCCAAGTCGACTTCGATTAGGGCAAGACGACTCCAGCAAGGTGCCACTAGGTCTTCCCGCGCTCAGCTGTCTTCCCTGTCCATCTCTAATTCTCTTCTCAGCATTGTCTCTTTTTGTCCTCTCTCTGTTCCTCACTACCTTTCTCTCTACAGCCCTCTCTCAAAGACCCTATTTCAAAACCTCAGTTTCAATTAAAATTCCATGGCTACAAAAGCAGTAGCAAACCCTCCAAATTGCCCGTATCTAGACAATCCAGATCAAATATTGGCAAGGGGGTGCCCCGTCAACAACGAACGCCGTCAAAATGGGTTCGGGAGGAACCCTCCGCATCTGCGAGATGCCAGGTGTTGTTCCGTGAGGCCAATCCTTCGCCGTCTGTGCCTCGGCAAGAAAATTCAGATTTTGGATCAAGCAGTAAAACAATGTCGGCAGGAAATAGGCAGGGAACGCCTACGCAGAAGGGGTAGGTATTGAAAATGCCGACGACTTATTTCAGAACCGAGAAGCAACACAGCCGGTTCTACCGAAACTTCTATGAGCATAAGATTTTTGTTCCGAAGATTATTGATTTCAAGTTCCTCAATGATTATGAATTTGGGATTGAAGAATTATTGGATTTCCAAGGATGGACGGGGCTATTGAAAGCCAATGATAGGATATACCCTGATTTGACAAGAATTTTCTACTATTTATGAGATCAGGAGTTTTACCTCACTTTTGTAAAAGGAAAAGAGTTGAATTTGGGAATTGGGAGGTCAACTTGCAGAAAAATGCAATCCATCATATTGCAAACATATTGGAAGTTCCCAAGGAAAATGAGAATCTTCCCGAGGGGTTGTCACTTACAAAAATGTACAAGTAGCAACAAGTATCATCCGAGAATCAAATTTCTACATTACATGGATCTATCTCCCAGACTCCGGGTTCTGCGACTTCTGATTGCACACTATATCTATCCAAAGGGAGGAGGTCAAACCAATTGAATCCACAAGAGGCTGAGATCCTATGGAAGGTGGCAAATCGAGTAAAGGTCAGCTTACCCGCCTTATTGTTAGAAGCACAGGCTTCGAAGAAGGAGAATCCACGACGCGTGTTGCGCAATGGGACAGGTATCACCAAGATCATGCATTACCTTGGTGTTGACTTGGATAAGGAGCCATACGAGGTCTTGAAGCCCACCAATGCCATCAACAGGGCTCTCTTGACTCAAATGAAAATCAACATAGAAGAATTCAGAGTTGAACGACTTCGGGAAAGGATGGGACAAGTAGCTCAACCCGAAGCGGAGGGTGGTCATCCTGAAGGGGAGCAGCCACCTCAATCCCCGCAGCAGGAGGCGGTTCCATCTCCACCACCTGCACCAACTGAGCCTGCATCACCTTAGTCCCACGGTTCTTGCTCTCCGAGGGGTTCTCAGATTCCCGACCCACATCCGCATTCACCCACCTAGTCGACTTCTGTTCATGCTATACGAGATCACCTTGAACAAATGGAAGACCGGCTCATGCAGCAGTTGGCAGGGATCCACATGGCAATGATGGACATACACACTCGCCAAGGCAAGATGGATCATGAACTGCGCACAATCAAGTACAAACTCACGTCGGGAAGCAGTCAAGGTCACCCGGTGCCGAGTTTACTTGATCTGGATCCATATATTTGGTGAATCTGTGAGAGCTGAACCCACCGTTCAGCCTCTCTCATCCTTCTACTCATCTGCCCACATCCGACTTATCCCACCTACTCGTCCTCCATCCTACCCAATCTCAGCCTTCCAGTTTACCAAATCCAAATTTTCTTATCTCCTTTTTTATTCTTTGACAAAAAGGGGGAGAGAGATTTGATTTTTCGGACTTAGTTTACTTTCATGGGTTGGGTAGCATGTACATTTAGGTCTCATTTGCAATTTTTTGTGTTTCACATTATATACAAATGTTTGAATATATGACATGTTTTGGTTCATATTGTGTTATGGTTGAAATTGCAATGTTTGAATGTATGAAATGCATGTATGTATGTGTATCAAATAATGTGTTGATTCATTCAAATTGGAATGCAATGAGAATGCAATTTGTATGTTCTAAACACCCAAACAAGTATGATATGTTATTTTGAAAGAAAATCAAAGATATATCTCAAATTAGTTTTGTCAATCATCAAAAAGAGGGAGATTGTTGGAATCAAAGGAAAATTAAGCACAATCAATGTTTTGATGATTAATAACTCAATTTGAGAATGTTTTGGGTACTAATGTGGTTTTTTAAACTTGGTTAAAGGATAAAAACTTAGATTTCAGAACATAGCAGACCAAGTAGCAAGGCCAAGTCGACTTAGCCATCGACTTGAGCGAAGTCGATACCCAAGTCGACCTCAATACCGACTTCAAATGAGAAAAACCTTCCAGCGGTGAATTTGGGCACAAGGAAAAATGAAGTCGTAGTCGAAGTCGGCTCCACCTGCGACTTAGGTGAAGTCGCAGACCCAAGTCGACTCCACTATCGACTTCAGGAGATCAATTCCTTCTAGCGTTGAATTTGGGCTAGGAGACAGGTGAAGTTGCAGTTGAAGTCGACTCCACCTGTGACTTGGGTGAAGTTGCATTCCCGAGTCGACTCCACAATGCGACTTGAGTGAAGTTGAACCTCAAGTCGACCCAAGCATCCGACTTGAGTCAAGTTGAAGACCAAGACAGTCCATATAAGCAAATATCCATGACAGAATCATTCAAGATGGTATATTATTCAAGGGAAGATCATTAACTACATCTTTGGACTTCAAACTCAAGGAAGGCAAATCATTTTTAGATGAAGGGCACGAAGATAAAGTTCTCAAAAGAAGATGAACATGCCAAGTTCCAAAACCAAGCACCGAAGATCGAGGGTATCATTGGAAGAACAAGATATGAAATGAGTAAGGAGAATCAAGGATCACTTTCGAAAGAATCCAAGTTCCAATTTTATGCATACAGATGGTGAAGTTGTACCCGAAGTCGACTTCACTTGCGATTTGGGTCAGGTCTAAGACCAAGTCGACCTAAAATGGAACTTGAAGCTATGCTGGGGACCGAAGTCGCAATCGAAGTCAACTCAAGTCTGCGACTTAGGTGAAGTCGCATCCGAAGTCGACTCCACATGCGACTTGGTTTGCAACGGTTGGAAAAATTCGAACGTTGGCGGATTAAATGCGCGTCATCTACCACCAAACGTTCGAATTTACTCCAGCATTATAAAAGAGCAGTCAAGAGGATGTGCTAGAGGTTAGAGAAGCATTCATTGTATTCACCTTCCACCCTCTCTAAGCATTAAGTGATCTATACCAACTTCAAGTGAAGAACTTTGCTCCAACTTGCAGAAAGCGATATTGTTGATCATTTCATTCTCTCAACAAGTTCTTCCACAAGCTGAAATCTGCCTACATAAACTTGTAAAGTGTAGTTTTCATTTTTTATTCATTACTTGTATTTGACACTTGGTTTGATATTAGAAATCAAAACCAAGTGTGATACCCAGACTCAAGTAGGACTCAATGGGATGCATTGAACATATATATTTGATTTGTATTTAATTTAAATGAATTTTGGATGATTTTATGATTTAATGATATTTTCGAATTAGGGTTTCCGTTAGAAACGGTGATTAAAAATTTAATCGCCGGAGCCCAAAGTGAGTCGGTATGACCTGTGGGGCTTAATGAGGATTTAATGGTGACAATGTGTCATGGATAATCATGTTAATAATCATGATTTAATTTATGCAGATTAAAGTGTAATTATGGAATTAAGGTGAAAAATGATAGAAAATTCATAACTTGACGCCTACAAGGCGGATTTTGATGAAATTTGAAAGGTAAGCTCACGACGGTGGGCCCAATCTTACGAATGAATTAGATTAAGGGAATCATGATGGGTTTAGGGTGATAATTAATTATTTTTATTCCCAAATCTAAAAGATAAATTCAAGTGGTCATAACTTGACGTAGAAACGTCGGATTGAGATGAAATTTGAAATGATAGAATAAAATTATGAAATCTATGAGATGAATGGAATGGATTAAGCTAATTATCATTGAAATTTTGTTTCTTGGAGAGCAAGTAACAAGTTGCATAAGAGCTAAGTAAAGAAGGGCAATTGTGGAAAGTGAAAAATGGAATTTACAAAAATGCCTATGGGGTTACTTGGGCACCAAGAAAACTAGCAAATAAATGGAGGAAATGGAGGAGCATGGCTGCCATTTCAAGCAGGGGAGAAGGGGAGAGAGAAGGAGAGAGAGAGAGAGAGAGAGAAGGAGAGAGAGAAGAGAGAAAAATAAGAGAAAAATGGAAATTTTCTCCAAGGGCAGCAGCTAGGGCACGTCAAACCCAGAAAGGAGGAGAGAAAAAGAAGGGAATTTCAAGTGCTCAATGGAGGGATTATAAATTAATCAAGTAAGTATATGTTAATCTAGATTTTATGCCTAAAATCTAGAAGTTATATGATGTTGTAAACTAAAATATGAACAGAATAGTAAATGAATGAATTTTAGCATGAAAATGTTTTGGAAGACTCATTATGGGGTCATTAAGGAACAACCAAATTTTTAGTTTAAAAGGATAAGCACGTTGCAAATAAAAATCTGAGAAAATCAACCTTAACAGGGTTGTACGGGTGGCAGGATCAGCTGCACCAAAGGATTTTTAATAATTTGTATACAAGGAATTTTGGGCTGAAACTTTTACAATATATATAAGAAATATTGAAGACACATTAATAAAATAGAAATTAGGTTTTCATGGGTATAAATATGCCCCATAAATAACGTGAATCAGGCTGTCTGAAAATGGATTCTGCTGTCTAGCAAGGTAAAAATACAAGAATAAATAGAAATATTAAATATTTCATGATTTATATATTTATTTTGGTTAATTAATGTAGTTATTAAGTTATGGAATAAATTTTTAGATCAAAACTACTTGATTTGATATTAATTCAAGATTTTGAGACTTCAGTGTGCATGAATTCAGCATTATGGACAACTTAAGGAATAAATCAAGATAAATGTTAACTTCCAGGTTTTTGTGATGGAATTTAACTTATAATGGGATATAAAAAAGTGATTATGAGGGTTTAACCTATTAGAGGTAAACAAGATTACCCTAAATATGTTTTTTTGAAGATATGCAAAGGGATGAACAAAGAGGAGTGCAAAGGGTACCCAAGATGTATATGAAAGTTGCTGTTTTGGAAACAACTAATATATGAATTTTAAACATGTGTTAATACCATAAATTTGGGTTAATAAAAATATGATTAATTGCTAAAATTTATGGATTATAAATCTGTTTTGAATTAAGTGTCAAAACAGGCGTTGAAAAGATGAAAAACGGGTTCTAATGTTGCTGTTTTCGAACCCTATAATGAATGAATTATAAATCCGAAATTAAACCCTAAATTATAGGTCAACAAAGGGGTTTAATCATGCTATAATTAGAGACAAGTTTCTGTGTTGAAAAATTTTAAGAAATACATGATTTATGTATAGAGAAATAGACGTATATGAAGAGATAAGTATGAATACCCGACTTGAAAGACAAGTGGGTTAAGTTAGATAAACTTATGTAGGTTGGAAAACCTAAGGAATATAAGTATTTGAAGACGATACAAATAAATGAAATGTTATTTTCATTTATCTAGGCAAAGGCAAAGACGAGTATGGAAGGAAAGGGATTATGGCGATCTCAGGTAAGCAAGCAAACTTTCTAAAATCATGTTTTCTTTCTATGTGATGATGTGTGATAAAATTGTTTATAATCATGTTTAAACGAATGGGCAAGCAAAAGTTTTGAAAATGACAGCTTTAATGAATGTGGTTTTTCATTACAAGCTATTTAATGATGGTCATTCCTTATTTATATGTGTATTGAAATGTTTATTTCTATTGAAATAAATGATTTCTTATGGTTTCGCAATTATGCTTGAAATGTGATGAAACATGAATTTATACGATGTTTTAATGAAATGGTGTTTAAAGGGGGATGGTGCAAAGAATTCTCTACATGAGAATGACAAATTTCATGTGTAAGGGGGTATATAATGCCAGGGTGACTAAAAGTTATACATGGAATGGAAATCAAGTAGACTAGTCGAGGTAGTAAGTGGACAAGGAGTCCCCCTTGACGTCGCCAAGTTGAAAAGGAACGACGAGGTAGGCTAGTCAAGGTAGTAAGTGGACAAGGAGTCCCCCTTGACGTCGCCAAGTCGGAAAGGAATGGCGAGGTAGGCTAGTCAAGGTAGTAAGTGGACAAGGAGTCTACCTTGACGTTGCCAAGTTGGAAGGTCCGGCGATAAAGATGAAAAGGATCATGTCATGAAAAAGGGTTCCCCGTGCTAGCGTACCATCACATGAAGGATAACGTCATCAATGGAAATGATGAATTTGCACATCCAAAGTTTATGAAATGTTTATCAAAGTGTGTAGGTGAAAAATGTTTTAGGACGTATAAACGTCCATTTCCAACAAGGTTTAAGTGGATAAATATTTTAGGACGTATGAACGTCCAATGCCAAAATGATTTATGTGGAAAAATATCTTTTCGTGGACATGAGAATGTCCATTGCCAAATATGGTTTATGTCGAGATGTTTTGGGACATAAAATGTCCCCTGGCCAAACTGATTTATGAGAAAATTATTTTAGGAAAAGATTTTTAAGGAAAGTCTTACCCGAAAATGCTTTCTTACTGAGTTATCACTCACATTTTGTTTTCCAAACCTCAGACAGGTACTGGGAGACTCAAGGGGTCGAGGACCTAAGGAATGGAGAAAAGGTACGAGATAGTACCATGTGGGCTAAAAGGATTAGTCATTGTGAGGGGAATGATATGAATGGAAGTATTCAGGTATGCTGACGTGTATGAACTTGTGTAAAGTTCTGAGTTCTAGGTGAACTAATGATTGAATAGACGTATGTATGCAATGGAAATGTCATGATTGGGTCAAGAGGACCTTTAATGTATAAGTACATGTTGAGAGTTATAAAATGGATATGTACAAGTGTACCATTGCTTATGTTATAAATGAAATGATGATGAATGAAGAAACGAAAAAAAATTTGGACGAGTTCCAATTAAGAACCCGCCGCGTGATCAGGGCAACAATCCTGATTCACATTTACCAATCGATAGATCTTGAGGTAAGGAAGTGACATCTCGATTTTGGGCACCACAGAAGTTGGTATCAGAACAAGGATTGGTAAACAAGCGTGGGAATGAGAAAATAAAGGATGATGAAAGGATAGATATGATACCAAAGAAGATGGTATCAGAACATGGACTGATAAATAGGCATGGAAAAGCCTAAGTATAATGATATAATTATATAATGAGGTATACATGATTTTATGATGATTTGATATGTGATTATCATGATGAAATGCATGATATATGATGATGATAGTAGTGATGTTTATGATGATGGATAATATCACATGATTGTGATTGTGTGAATTGGCTAAGCACCAACGTTGCAAGGACGTGGAAAAGCTGCACAACTAAGGTAAATAGGAGCAGCTAACCGACAAGTTACCTCTACGAACCCTGTACATGTGCATGCCCTAACTCAAAAGGAGTCAAGGGAACAAGAGGATGAAGTGGTTACAGGCATGGATTAAATTTTAGAAAGTTTGGCAATGACTTAGTTTGATTTTGATGATATAGATTGCCAATATGTGACCACGCATGCACTATCGGTAGAGGAAACCAACAATACATGTAGAATTTCATGTATACTAGTTAGCTAATGCTAGCGAAGTATGGAGGATGTGATCGATTAGGATAAGGATCCTAGATCATAAAGATAAGAATAATTTCAATGAGATGTCCATATGGAAACAGGAAATAGGAAATAGTAGAGACAAATGATAGGTCTATTGGACCAAGGCCAAAAATGCCACTAAAACATAGTAGAGTAGTGGAAGTGTAGTGAACCATTGAAATATTAGAGGAAGATGATGAATTAGCAAATTCATATGAGCTTTACCCCCGATATTTGAAATGTAATAAGTTTCGGGACGAAACCTATTATAAGGGGGGAGGATTGTGATACCCGGACCCAAGTAGGACTCAATGGGATGCATTGAACATATATATTTGATTAATATGTGATTTAAATGAATTTTGGATGATTTTATGATTTAATGATATTTTGGAACTAGGGTTTCTGTTAGAAACGGTGATTAAAAATTTAATCGTCGGAGCCCAAAGTTAGTCGGTATGACCCGTGGGGCTTAATGAGGATTTAATGGTGACAATGTGTCATTGATAATCATGTTAATAATCATGATTTAATTTATGGAGATTAAAGTGTAATCATGGAATTAAGGTGAAAAATGATAGAAAATTCATAACTTGACGCCTACAAGGCGGATTTTGATGAAATTTGAAAGGTAAGCTCACGACGGTGGGCCCAATCTTACGAATGAATTGGATTAAGGGAATCATGATGGGTTTAGGGTGATAATTAATTATTTTTATTCCCAAATCCAAAAGATAAATTCAAGTGGTCATAACTTGACGTAGAAACGTCGGATTGAGATGAAATTTGAAATGATAGAATAAAATTATGAAATCTATGAGATGAATGGAATGGATTAAGCTAATTATCATTGAAATTTGGTTTCTTGGAGAGCAAGTAACAAGTTGCATAAGAGCTAAGTAAAGAAGGGCAATTGTGG
The DNA here is from genome assembly GCA_030490835.1 of Annona cherimola. Taxonomy (NCBI): domain Eukaryota; kingdom Viridiplantae; phylum Streptophyta; class Magnoliopsida; order Magnoliales; family Annonaceae; genus Annona; species Annona cherimola. The sequence continues at coordinate 56,543,743 of CM059973.1, read as the reverse complement.
AAAGTGAAAAATGGAATTTACTAAAATGCCTATGGGGTTACTTGGGCACCAAGAAAACTAGCAAATAAATGGAGGAAATGGGGGAGCATGGCTGCCATTTCAAGCAGGGGAGAAGGGGAGAGAGAAGGAGAGAGAGAGAGAGAGAGAGAGAGAGAGAGAGAGAAGGAGAGAGAGAAGAGAGAAAAATAAGAGAAAAATGGAAATTTTCTCCAAGGGCAGCAGCTAGGGCACGTCAAACCCAGAAAGGAGGAGAGAAAAAGAAGGGAATTTCAAGTGCTCAATGGAGGGATTATAAATTAATCAAGTAAGTATATGTTAATCTAGATTTTATGCCTCAAATCTGGAAGTTATATGATGTTGTAAACTAAAATATGAACGGAACAGTAAATGGATGAATTTTAGCATGAAAATGTTTTTAAAGACTCATTATGTGGTGATTAAGGAAATACCAATTTTCAGCTTAAAAGGATAAGCACGTTGCAAATTAAAAATCTGAGAAAATTGACCTGAACAGGGTTGTACGGGTGGCAGGATCAGCTGCACCAAAGGATTTTTAATAATTTGTATACAAAATATTTTTAACTGAAACTTTTAAAAGATATATAAGAAATATTTAAGATCACATGAATAAAATAAAAATTAGGTTTTTATGGGTATAAATATACCCCATAATTAACGTGATTCAGGATATCTAAAAATGGATTCTGCTGTCCAGCAAGGTAAAAATACCAGAATAAATAGAAATATAAAATATTGCATGCTGAAAAAATTTATTATGGTTAATTAATGTAGTTATTAAGTTATTGTAGAAATTTCAGATCAAAAATACTTGATTTGATATTAATTCAATATTTTGAGAATTCAGTGTGCCTGAATTCAACATTATGGACAACTTAAGGAATAAATCAAGATAAATGTTATATTCCAGGTTTTTGTGATGGAATTTAACTTATAATGGGATATAAACAAGTTATTATGAGGGTTTAACCTATTAGAGGTAAACAAGATTACCCTAAATATGATTTTTTGAAGATATGCAAAGGGATGTACAAAGAGGAGTGCAAAGGGTACCCAAGATGTATATGAAAGTTGCTGTTTTGGAAACAACTAATATATGAATTTTAAACATGTGTTAATACCCTAAATTTGGGTTAATAAAACATGATTAATTGTTGGAATTTATGGATTAGAAATCTGTTTTGAATTAAGTGTCAAAACAGGCGTTGAAATGATGAAAAACGGGTTCTAATGTTGCTGTTTTCGAACCCTATAATGAATGGATTATAAATCCGAAATTGAACCCTAAATTATAGGTTAACTAAAGGGTTTAATCATGCTGGAATTAGAGACAAGTTTCTGTGTTGAAAAATTTTAAGAAACACATGATTTATGTATAGAGAAATATACGTATATGAAGAGATAAGTATGAATACCCGACTTGAAAGACAAGTGAGTTAAATTAGATGAACTTATGTAGGTTGGAAAACCTAAGGAATATAAGTATTTGAAGATAATGCAAATAAATGAAATGTTATTTTCATTTATCTAGGCAAAGGCAAAGACGAGTATGGAAGGAAAGGGATTATGGCGATCTCAGGTAAGCAAGCAAACTTTCTAAAATCATGTTTTCTTTCTATGTGATGATGTGTGATAAAATTATTTATGATCATGTTTAAACGAATGCACAAGCACAAGTTTTGAAAATGACGGCTTTAATGAAAAGCAACAAGTTTTGAAAATGACGGCTTTAATGAAAAACCATAAGTTTTTCATTACAAGGTATTTAAGGATGATCATTCCTTGTTTATATGTGTATTGAAATGTTTATTTCTATTGAAATAAATGATTGCTTATGATTTCGCAATTATGCTTGAAATGTGATGAAACATGAATTTATACAATGTTTCATTGAAATAGTGTTTAAAGAGGGATGGTACAAAGAATTTTCTACATGCGAATGAAAAATTCCATATGTAAGGGGGTATATAATGTCAGGGTGACTAAAAGTCATACATGGAATGGAAATCAAGTAGGCTGGTCGAGGTAGTAAGTGGACAAGGAGTCCCACTTGACGTCTCCAAGTCGGAAAGGACCGGCTAGGTAGGCTAGTCGAGGTAGTAAGTGGACAAGGAGTCCCCCTTGACGTTGCCAAGTCAGAAGGTTCGGCGCTAAGGATGGAAAGGATCATGTCATGAAAGAGGGTTCCCCGTGCTAGCATACCATCACATGAAGGATAATGTCATCAATGGAAATGATGAATTTGCACATCCAAAGTTTATGAAATGTTTATTAAAGTGTGTAGGTGAAAAATGTTTTAGGACGTATAAACGTCCGTTTCCAACAAGGTTTAAGTGGATAAATATTTTAGGACGTATGAACGTCCAATGCAAAAATGATTTATGTGGAAAAATGTCTTTTCGTGGACATGAGAATGTCCATTGCCAAATATGGTTTATGTCGAGATGTTTTGGGACATAAAATGTCCCCTGGCCAAACTGATTTATGAGAAAAATGTTTTAGGAAAAGATTTTTAAGGAAAGTCTTGTCCGAAAATGCTTTCTTATTGAGTTATCACTCACATTTTGTTTTCCAAACCTCAGACAGGTACTGGGAGACTCAAGGGGTCGAGGACCTAAGGAATGGAGAAAAGGTACGAGATAGTACCATGTGGGCTAAAAGGATTAGCCATGGTGAGGGAATGATATGAATGGAAGTATTCAGGTATGCTGACGTGTATGAACTTGTGTAAAGTTCTGAGTTTTAGGTGAACTAATGATTGAATAGACGTATGTATGCAATGGAAATGCCATGATTGGGTCAAGAGGACCTTTAATGTATAAGTATATGTTGAGAGTTATAAAATGGATATGTACAAGTGTTCTATTGCTTATGTTATAAATGAAATGATGATGAATGAAGAAACGAAAAAAAATTTGGACGAGTTCCAATTAAGAACCCGCCGCGTGATCAGGGCAACAATCCTGATTCACATTTACCAATCGATAGATCTTGAGGTAAGGAAGTGACATCTCGGTTTGGGGCGTCACACCAATTGAAAGCAAAGTAGTGTTGTGACTTGAGTGTGACTCGTTACCTGCTTGTGTTGTGGTTGTGCAAGCCCCCTAACGCTGGAATCTAGAAGAGAGCTGCTGCTCTAGTTGTATTTGACAATCCAATAGTGGAACCCAAGTCAAAACGGGCGTGAGCTTGGAAGAGTGGAGTCGGGAAGGTTCCGAACCACTATAAAACTTATGTCTACTGCTGTGGTTTGGTTATCTACTTTTATTGCTTTATTTATCTCCACATTCTTTGCTTGTTTCATTAAGAGGATGAAACTAAACGGGGGGAAAGTTTCTGCTTGAGCAAATTTTTAAAATATCCAATTCACCCCTCCTCTCTTGGGTTGTTACCATAAACTCGGGACCAACACACTTATTGTCTGAAGTTAAGAATTCCACAATTTGTCATCCTTTGCTTTCACTCTTCCAAGTCTTTGCTTTAAGTCGACTTCGTCTTGAACTTCATCGAAGTTGCATGACAGAGTCGACTTCGATGTGGGACTTGACACCTGGGGTTTTAGTAGTTGAAATAATTCTTTTCTTCATAGTCAAAGGTCGGAGTCTTGAGTCGACTTGACTTAAGTTGTAAGGTGGAGTCGACTTGGCCATCAACTTCACACATTCAACTTTCAAGTAGATGGTTTATGCAACCCCCTAAGTAGACTTGGCTATCAACTTCACCCAATTCGCAAGTGAGGTCGACTTGGACTTGTGACTTGACTTGTCTGCGTATCGAAACTTGTAATCCTTCATCATAAGTTGCAATTTGAGGTCGACTTGAGTATAGACTTGACCCAAGTTGAATGACTGAGTTGACTTGACTTTGAGACTTGGTCTGCTTTGCTTTATCAATTGAAAATTTCTTCGTTAAGAGATTTCACAAAATACGTTAGTAATCTTTAATACTCAAAATTGGGTTGTTAATCATCAAAATATATATTGCTTTTAGTTTTCTAGTTAAGTTCATGACACCGACCACCTTGAATGGGAGAACCTCATCTACAAAAGCTTATGAGCTAGATCTTTTTAGCCAAGAATGAAGCAAGATGCACAATGAATCATCCAGAGACGTTAAAAGTGCTAGATGTATGATCGAATCCTAAAGCAATCATCCACTAAACATACTCTCATCATTGAAGCTTGATCATTAGCTCAATGGTGGTTGGATATCCTTAGACCCTCGCTAGTACCCAAAGTTAAAAGATATTTCCTTATCATGGTAGTAGATTATTTCTTTAAGTTGTTTGAGGAGAAACCTCTAGCCAAAATTAATATTGTCACAATAGTGTATTTTTTAGGGGAACATATCCTCTGCCAATTTGGCTTCGTTAACAATAATGGCTAACATTTATCAAAGAAAACGACGATGGTCAACAGATCATCTTAGCGAACTTTGGAATGTTTTGCCGCATATATGCCATCAACTAAAGCACCCTACAACCGAGCTCCTCAACTAAAGAATAACTTGTGATTTTCCTTATAAGATACTCTAACAAAAGGCTTCTCATGGAACATTGTTAACTAAGCCTTGATATCTTTCATCATGTGACCTATTAAGGTCCTGAGAACCTCCCCTATACTCTCAAAGAAACATAGGGAGGAGGGGCATGAAAGCTCTGCCTCTGCCCCATTAATAGGAGTGAATCTATTTCCTACTACTATAAATTTAGCTTTCTCCCTGGGCAATAGCCAATTTGAAGGTTGAAGACAATCATGGCTGAAAAACCTATTAAAAGCTTGCAAGGAGAAAAATCCTACTTAAGGAAAAATTTATATGTCAACTCTCGAGGTAAAAGGAGTGCCTCACTTAGGTTCTCCTCCAATCCTTCAACTTTGGCCCGACCATTAATGTTAAGTCGGAAGAGTGGTGCTTCACATTTGTCTATGTGATACTTCAAGTCGACGTCAATCCTAGTACCCTCCATTGGAGGTTCTAGTAATTTCTCCACAAACTCAAAAGGCAATTTCAGAAGAAGTTCCCAAGCATGATTCTCTAAGAACTCAAGTTCAACAATAGGTGCATAAAACCATGGTTGAGCTAACTGATCATCTCGTAGAATGTAAGGCTCCAGCATGGTATCGCGACAAGTTAAGGCTCATGAATCTACTTGACTTTGTTGTTGCCTATTTCACCTTTTTAATAATTGATGTCAGAGATTAGGATCCAAACCAGCGACACTATGGGTAGCACTTCAAATTGCCACTATAGTTGTAAGATCATTAGGCTAAAAGGAAGAACGATCAATTCCGTTCTTCCCCTTGCTTTAGTATTTTAATGATCATCTTTGTCCCCTTTACTTTGACAGGGACAATAATAGTAACCTAAGTTAGGTACTAGAATTACTTTTTAGGCCTTCATGAGAAGTCTTAAGGACTCCTTAGGGCTGCTAGTACTTTTCTATCCATGCTAAGACTTATACTATTTACAACAATTGCCTCTATACTCTTACGAGGGATAGTCCACAAGGAAGCATGCTTGTCGTCATTAGAGACATGAAAGATTGCCTCAATAACATCACTTGATTCCTAAGGAAGGACAATGCATTTGGTATAACCAACTGCACATCTTCATAAACATGGGGATCTCCCTCCCCTTCATGAGATCAAGTGGTTAGAGAAGCCTTATCTACCTATCGAATACAGATTTCATCATTAGCCATGATGATCTTCTAACACAACTAACTTCTTATAAAGTCTCCTCCTCTTTTGAACATTTTCCATAACAGGTTTAGTAGAAGACTAGGCATGACTAGAAGCAATGAAAAAGAGGGTGGGGAGCAACTTCTTTACACTTAGGAAGGTTCTTATCAAAACAATTTTTAATGAATGCCTACAAGATTTTTCTTTCAAAATAGAACCTCCAAAAATACTACATCATTAAAGAATCCACCATCTCTTAGTAGATGGATGGATTGCATTACTATGTCAAGATGTTCCATCAGAAACTCTTATTCTAGTAGCACATAAAAACGAATAGCTCATTTCGGTCATGGATAGATGAAGGGTTATTCCTTACCAGATGAGTATTACCTCGACCAATAAGGTAGAAAAGATTCTTAAAAGCTATGCTGGTAATTACCAAGTTGGTCCACATTGTTTCAATTACAAGCATTTTTGCCCTCTTCCTAAACAACTCTAGGCAATACACCATCTTCCAAGTGTTAGCAGCATTTTATGAAGGGACAAGTTTGAACAAGGTCAGAAAATCCTTAATTAATTACTCAAATGGAAGAGGAATACCCATAGCAAATATAGGTTTATTAACACAAAGATATTCTTCTAGGTAGGTTAGGATAGTCATCGATGCTAGCTAGGATAAACTCAAAATCAAAAGGAATTTAGTACTTTACTCTAAGCTTATCCAAGCCCTCAAACTATAAGGAACAGGAGACAAACTATCCGCAAATAGGAGGTCTCCTCACTAATTTATCTGGCTTAGCAGTGGTGATAGCTTTCTTCGTGACCTTAGTAGGCTTTACTCCCATGATAGCTCTCTTTCTACCCTTAATGTTCTCCTTATGAGCCATAATGAGGGCATGTGGATAAGAGAACGAGATAAAATAGGGTTGACGAATTGTGAAGAGCAATAGTAAAATTCGTATAATAGTGTTTTTAATACAAACTACCTCTAAAAGGAAGAAAGAGGGCTTTAAACAAATAAAAGCGTTGCAACTTAAAAGTAGAAACGTCATTAAAAACTATTGAGAGGATGGACTGTCAACAAAGCTTTGAACCAACTCCATAAAGAAATTGTTACTCTATTTACCGAAAAAGCTAATTACGACCCTTCTTGAAGAATAAGGCAATAATTCTATGAAAAGTAATAAGTGACCAGTAAACCCTTCCTAAACAATACCCTCAGGCACATCCCTTGTAAAGAAGAGCCAAGCCTTTTCCCTAACCTCATATGCTCATATGGATACCTTGATGTCATGGTGATGTTAAAAAACTTCCCTCCTAAGAAAGATTATTAATCTCATAGCCTTTGAGTCGAACCAAGTTACCCAACATTAAGTGTGATGTTAATGATAGCAAAAGATAAAGCTAATTCGGTCGTCATAAGTCATCCATAGTCGACCTTGTTATGCATCAACCTATCAAGGATTTATACGTTGCCTTGTAAATGATTCACTTATATTAACCGTTTTATAAAAATAAAAAGTAAAAAATGTATCATTTGGCTTAAGCTAATAAGCTAACAACTTAGCCAGGCCTAGTAAAAATAACTAGTTAGTTATTAGAGTTTTGATATAATGCAACACCATGAATGTACATGTCCATGCAATCCTTTGTTTTCAGTAAAAGATTTTAAATCAAAATCATTTATTATTTTATTAGTAGATATGAGTTCTAATCTAATGTAATAATATTTATGCACCTTTTTTATTTTTAAAATTTGAACAATTAATAATCTTTTTAACAAGCATTTTTTTGTGGCGCTAAAATCAATTTCATTAAATTTTCAATTTTTCAAATCTGAATCCTTTGGATAGTTGGCATATAAGTAATAAAATGAAAATAAATATATAAAAAATAATTTTTAAAATCTGTGATCTTCGACATCATAAATAAATGAACATCAATGAATGTTATGAGTAGTTTAAATTTTTCAAAAAATTATAAAACTGAAATACCAAGGATACTTGGACATATCGGATGCATTAGATCATATAACTTTTAATATATGTATACATAAGTTTCTGAATAATAAACATATATACAGGATTGAATTTTTTATCAAATCATTATAAAGAGATAGTGTTCACAACTAGTTTTGATCCTAAAATCCCTTGCACACGCAAGGATGTAATACCGCTAGGCTATGCTCTGGTTCACATACAAGACTGAATATGGTTTAAATCATAAACCTAATTATTACAAAGGAGAATCTTAAACCACCTTTTTTTTATTCTATATATCATGGAATCATATTTTAGAAGATCTCTTTTTCTTACAACAATCAATCACGCCAACTCATGTGTCCAAAATTTGCTCAACTAATGGATAATATGCATAAGGATAGCAACAAGAGATAACGCTCCTATACGAGAGATGACAACTTTCCCTAGAATCAAACTTGTGACCATTGGTACTAAGACGAGATATGGCCAACAACTGCATTATGTGCTTGGGCTTGAATCTTAAACCACCTTGGAGAAATCTCTTATCCTTATAACAAAGTCCCAACATTACTAACATAACTTTCACATTTAGGGTTCATTTAACATTTGGTAAAAAATGCCTTGTTTTGTGTTGGTCCTCTCATGACTTGGAGTAATCATAGACTCGGTGCAAATAAGGCGAAAGCTATACTCGAACAATGTGTAGATAATGTTAATTGGTCGAATGCCTTCTCATTTGTGCAAGTACAAGTCACAATATGTGTATCATTATATCAAAATCCATTACAGTAGATATTCAATGCAAAAAGGTTAGAGAACAAACCAAAATGAGATTTTCGACATGAACTCCAGAAAAAAGCAAGGACAGCAATAGATTGTGCATAGCGCATGGAAAATAAGAGGAAGAGATGGTGGGACACAATTTAGTGAAATTAAGTGGAAGATATCAAAGTGTGGCCAAAAAATTTGTAATTTGGCGTAAAACCAGTAGGGAAAGATTGTAAGGGAATTAATGAAATACTAAAAGGAGCTAGATTATATTAGTGAACTTCCCTTAATTGAAAAGAGGGATGAAGACAGTATGACACTGAAAACACAAATAAACTCCTAAAAACTAAGGAGATCATTTCGAAGAGAAGATCTGTGATTAATTTACTACTACGATTGAAGGATATAAACACAAGCTTTTTGTTTTCCAAATGGCCTCTACAAAGGAGAAGAATTTATTATATTTCTACTTTTAAGGATGCAATGGACTAATTTATGACTAAATAATGAGTTGCGTATATGTCTAATTAAAATGTTCGTTTTAATGTAAGTATAAATGTCAATCAAGTAATAAAGAACGAGTAGAGTATCATTCCCACGAGGATTGTGTTAAACCAACTAGCACCTTAAAATTCAATTGTCTAAAGTGATTTGATAAATTGAATAGAATTTGTATTCAAAGAACTAAATTCTAACTAAACAAAATTAAGCATTAAATAACCAAAATGGAGTGGATACTGCTGAGATTGCTTTGAGATTATTAAGATAGATGGGGATATGAGTCAATTGCCTTGGATAAAAAAATCAAAAAGTGTAATGGATTTTCTCCCATTCAGCACTAAGTTTAGCATCCTCAGCCTGATGTCCATTTGATAATCGACCAATACTCGCTATATCGGATTTCTTTCCATGCGGGTTATGCTTTGGAGGTTCAAATCTCTTCTTAGCCTTCTCAAATGTTAGCCTCTTCTTTTGAATTTCATAGAGGCTAAAGAAGAGTTGTTCAGGGTCTTGACTTGATGATGACTCCAAGGTATTGCTTTCCAAGAATATGCATTGATCGATCAAGTACTGCTGCTTTTGGATTTTAAAAAGACATATTGGAGGTGTGTTGATATCATAACTTTCATTTTTCTCTACTGCAACAACCACTATCTCTTCATCTCTTTCTTCCTCAATGTCTTTTCTTTCCACCAGCTCTACCACCTGTTCAAGCACATTTTGTGGGGCAAATTATATTGTCATATTGTGTGATGTCTCTTCATTGATGCATGGATTGACTTCATGGACCTATTATAACTCATCTTCTTCTGAATTTTCTCTAATATGACTGGAACAAGCTTCTTGATACTGACATTGGATCGAGATAGCCAATTACTCCACCTATTTTTGCATCTTCTCATTAAATGCATCTAATGTTTCATGAATTGCATGAACATGTCCTCCAAAGATGGCTAGTTTTCAGGTGGCAATGGGCCTTTTGTTTCCTGTGTTTGAAAATCTAAAGACATCATCTTTTTTGTTTGTAGGTCTCCATGGTTATCTAATGCAACATTTGAATGACCAAGATAGCTTATGGACGCTGAGTAATACACGTATTGAATTGACAAATGTCCCTCGCCTCCATACAAATTGCAGTAACTTGAATAAGAATTATCCTACAGGGGTGCCCATGTATTGTCATACTCATTGGAACCCATCATACTTGGTGTTGAAAACTCCATGTTTGGCCAATAGAAAGTATTTGAAGCCATTGAGTTATGCACAATAAGACCACTAAATCAAGTTTGTATCAAAAGAAAATTAAGAAAAATAAAAAATATATAGAATATGTAAAAATTCATAAAAGACAATTAAAATTGTCTGGTATTATGTTTAAAGCACCAATCTCCGGCAACGACGCCAAAAACTTGATGCTCGATGTATATGTCTAATTAAAATACTCGTTTTAATGCAAGTATACGTGCCGATCAAGTAATAAAGAATGAGTAGAGTACCATTCCCACAAAGATTGTGTTAAACTAACTAGCACCTTAAAATTCAATTGCCTAAAGTGAATTGATAATTAAATAGAATTTGTATTGAAAGAACTAAATTCTAACTAAACTAAATAAAGCATTAAATAACTAAAATAGAGTGGATACTGCTGAGATTGCTTTGAGATGATTAAGATAGGCGGGGATATGAATTCATTTATTCATCTGTCATTTTGGTCTCATTTAAGTTAGTTGTGCAAAGATTATTAATCTAGGTTCATTTATATTCATATATGTCTTTGAATACATACAACCTAACCAAGTTTTAGTTATTTGATATATTCCCATATACCTAAGTAAAACGAGGCTGATAACCACACAACCTAATTAGGACTACATAGGGTTAATAGGTATATTCCTATCCATATTAACATCCAACACAAATAAGATCTGGAAAACCTGTGCCTTATACATGGATCTCATTCAAATCTCACTTTTTCAAGCATGAATCTGAATATTCAATCAATCTACAAGGTTGAAAAGCTTGTAAATGTATTAATCATGATATATAAGGGCAATCTCAAGCAACATAAGCTACAACACAATCATTTTCTGATTTAAGCATAAGGAAACCAAATAACATTGTCTATAAGTTCAAATCCTACATATCTCCCACCATAGGATGATTCAGATCGTAACATGACTCGAAATCCCTTCAAAATCAAGTTTACAATCATCCCAAGCAAGAAGAATAACATATATGAAAAGAGAAAGAAAAAGAGTAGATGAAACTCTATATTTTGCATTGTAGCAGCTGAATCTCTACTTGATTCTCTTAGTAGCCACGACCACTACAAGTTATGCTTGAGAAACCCTAAGAGATATATTTATACCTCATTTCATTTGGAGCTCGCACATGTGGAAATCTACACATGCTGGCCTTCGTATCCACAGCCTCGGTGCTGGATAATGGCGGTGCAAAGTTTCTTAAGGCGATTAAGTTCGTGGCCACGGCCTCCAAACCCATGGCCGAGGCCTCCATGCTGTTGGAGTCAACACTGCACTATTGACAACTTCAAGCCATTTCTCTCATTCCATCTTCTTTTTAGCTTTAAAATTAAATGGGAATTGCTTTCCTTTTCCTACAATAAAAGAGTAAAAATAAGTAAATGCATTCCTAAATGATCAAATGAAATTAAAACAACTAAAATGAGATGAATTTAAAGTTGATGCAACCTAAAATGCATGAAAACAACAATAGATGCAAAAATTACACAAATGATGAAAATTAAGGCAAAACTTATGCAAATTTACATGTTTTTCTTAGACTAACGTTCCAAATGAGTGTAAAATGACCTTTGATAACTCTATGTTTGTAGATTTATTAGTGAATAAAAGGATAAAGAGGGCCTGATGGTAGGATCCTTCTAGAAAATTCTTAAATTCAAGTGTCAAAAGCATATATATATATATAAAGTTATTAATGGTGTCAAGGCAAGAATATTTGAGATTGAGAAGATCTAATTGACTAAACTACAAAGAAGGACGAGGGAGTTGTGACATTAAATTCTATAAATTCATTAGAGTCTCCAAGCACCGATGATATGTCTGCAAGCTTCTTCATGGAACACTAAGTACTATTAGGAAGGATGTTCTTATGTCATGAAATAATTTCATGGAATCTCCAAGTATAGAATAATAGATTACTCAACTGAGTGAAGTTAGCTATACCGTTATAATCCTGATTTCAAAGAAGAAAGAGGTAGTTAAGATCATTGACTTTACATAAGTCAGTTTATGTAATATCATTTATAAAATCCTCTAAAAAGTGTTCACAAATAGATTAAAGTATATTTTTAGCGATTATTTCTATAGAACAATGTGCATTGATACTAGGAAGACTTTTTACTATCAACGTGTTGATTATGTATGAAATTGTTGGTGCATTAAGAAAGAAGAAGAGAGGAAACTAAAAGGAGTTGGTAGTTAAAGAGGATATGCATAAAGCATATGATAGAGTTAAGTGGGATTAGTTTTTCAACATAATGAGGATAATGAACTTTGGAGAGAAACGATTAAGGTGGATTAAAAGTTGTCTTTGCTTGGTATCCTATAGAGTTATAGTGAATGACAATAAAATTGTTCCGCTTTCGGCTAGTAGAGATCTTAGGTAAGGAGATCCACTATCTCCTTATTCTTTTTTTGTGAGTTGAAAGTTTATCAAGTCTCATAGAAAATGAAAATGAGGGGTTGTTGCATGATATTAAAGTATGTGCTACAGGACCACTATCTCACATTTTTCTTAGAGATTGATGCATTACCGTTCACTAAAGAAAATTGTTGCGAATTGAATAATTTGAAGAGATTACTCAAATGCATGGGAACTGCACTAGACAACAAGTTAACATGGATAAAGCTAGCATAAATTTTAGTATCGATGTTAAGTAAAAAACTAACAATATTAAGGAGAATTGTTGGAAATCAAGGACAACAACAAACCACCTATTTGGGCTTACTATCTTGGATTAGAAAATTGAGAAAGCCATGTTTAAAGGGACTAAGGAGATAGTCTCGTAGAAGATACAAGGGTGGAAAAGTAGGTTCCTATCTTGGGGTGGTATGGAAATATTAATTAAAATTATGGGTACCAGCCATTTCTATCTATGCTATGAGTTGATTCAAGTTGCCACATGGGTTATATGAGGATATCAATTTAATATTGAGCAAGTTATAAGGAAGAATAATGAAGATAAAAGAAAAATAAACTGGGTACCATATAAAAAAATGTGCATTTCAAAAGCGGGTGGAGATATGGGCTTCAAAGACATTGGTACATTCAATCATCTTTAGTTGCAAAACAGGCTTGGTGGTAATTATTTCACAAATTTCTCTTTACTATAAAGTTTTGAAAACAAAATACTTTTCAATTTTTACTTTTCAAAAATGTAAATCAAAGATTTACTTAGAGAAGCATTGTACATTCAATGTCGATCATTAAGGCTAGAAGTAGATGGACTATAGCAGATGAAAGTTAATAAAATTCTTAATGGATAAATGGACTGAAGATGTTATTTGCTAAGATGGACCATTGCCAAAAGGCATACTTGATGATATTATGATTGGCTGCTTCATTGAACTAACACAAACTAGTGAAAAGTCAATGAGATTGTGGATATGGTAAGTGAGTCAACATGTGGAAAATCTAGCTTGTTGTGGTTGGTAAGGAAGGAATAAGCAGATTAACTATATTATGAAATGGATTTAGACGAGATATTTACAATGAAATCGGCATATAGATTAGCAAGGACTGAAGTTAAAGGGATTATAAAACAAGCTGGTGGAGCCAAGGCTGATGTGGGAGTTCTTATAACTATTAGAGTTCTACGCCCATGCGGGCTTCTCATAGATAAATCCTATGTAAAAGGATTATCTCCAACTTAAACTAGAATAGTTATCATTATAGGGGAGTTATCCTTTAGGATAGCTGATGGAGAGGAATCTCCGGTAGAGAGATTTCCTAGGACTCTCCATTTCCCCTATTATAAAAAAGGGATCTGGGATCCCCATTTGGAACACAAGAAATCTCATTGCTCCCATTCTCAAATACCATAGGCATTTAGGTGGTGAAAACATTGTTGGTTTCCATTTTGTCATTCCAATCCAACTGGACGAGTAAGCTAGGTGGTGTAAAGCTTGAGGTACAGCATTGATCTAGCATCCGCAATTAATTCCGATGTTATCTCTAAGAGGTAGGCCACCCTATGAATTTATTGGGTTAATTTCATCATGCATAGTTTCCCAACATTTGGTGATTCTAATCCAGCTAGACAAGTAAGCTAGGTGGTGTAAAGCTTGAGGCACAACATCAATCCGACTTCCATAATTAATTCCGGTGTGATCTCTTAAGAGGTAGGCCACCCTATGAATTTACTGGGTTAATTTCATCATGTATAGTTTTCTAACATTAGTAGCAGAGCATTCAGACTGCAACTTGGCTTTAATTATTCGAATGACGTAATATCTTTTTGAATAGATGAATGCATGTTTGGGTTATCATCGTAACATGTATATGATTATCTAAATATATACATGTCGTATCTTATTTTGATTGTTGGAATTTTTCAAACATACGGAATGGATTGGATTTCAAATCCTCGAATTAAAATGATTGTGGGAATTCTTTTCCCACCCATTTAAGAGAAAGATCTAAATGCACGCCTTGTTTAAATTAAAAAAGAAAAATTTTCACTGCCATTTTGGACGATGGGTGCATGCTTGTGAATAAAAATATAAAAACGACAAAGGTGCATCAATTGAAAAATCCAAGCATTTATTAATATCACCAATCTTCAATCATCTATGCAACATAATCATTTTTTTTAAATGTGTTGCAGCCCATAAGATACATCAAGATTGCCGATTTTATTTACAGTAAAAAGGAAATGGTAAAGGGCAGTGGAAAATAGCCATGAAAGTTGATAGTCGTCCATGCACAAATTGAATGTACATGGAATTAGTAAAAATATACATATATTCATGTTGCATCTAAGAGAAATCCTTTTTAAATAATATGAAAGGGATTGATCTCCAATTAATATCCACATGTTAGTGTTATAATTTTTTTATGGAGATTACATTCAAAAGCAAGTCTCAATTACGATCTTCATTCTCTTTTTCTTCTTTATCTTATTTGATTTATGAGCCAAAAGTATATATTGATTTTCAAGTCACAAAATATCTAGTGATGTAATCATGATTAACAGTTTTTGAGTGCCTAGTTGCCCACAGGAGTCATGCCACAATTTTTTTGTTGCAAATTAATAATTACGATGTACATGAGTTTTGATAAAAATTATTATAATAATTAGATATTATTCAAATTTAATTATGAAATAATTAATTCAATATGTTAAATGTATGATTATGGAATTTTGGGATGGATTGCATCCTTAATATAACGTAAATCGAATTCAAAATTAATTAAAGTGACTTGAGATGTACTGTAGATCCATTCGTCACGGATACACCGAATCAACCTTGAAATTTTGGAAAATAATCTCTGGATGAAAATTTTTGCAAAAAAAAAAGAAAACTGAGTTTGTAATTATTTTGTAAAAAAGGAAAATGGACAAAAATTGCAAATTCCTTTAGCTCCTCAGATTGGGCCCAAAAAAAGTCCAGGCTAGTAAGCCTAGAAACAAAAAGACCAATTACATGTGGGCCAATACTTATGTGACGCGATGTGGGCCATTCATTTTTAATCTTGATGGATCTTAACCATTTTAAGTCTGATGTTGATGATCCAATAGTCAATCCCTACTAATTTGAACATTTTAGAAACATTGGTGTGGCTACATTTTCTGTTTATGACTCAATTTTGATATTTATATAAAATACATGTGTGTGCCATATTATATATCTTGCTAATTTACGCACACATTTTATGATTAGTAATTATTTTATTATGTAAAAGGAAATAGGAAAATGGATGATCGTAGCTCCTTATCTGATAGATTTAAGGCTGAGCTTAAAGGCATTCAAGTTCCCACCATTAAAGCTTACATGGAATACAAGATGAATCTAAGACACACTCTTGATGAACATTCTTGGGTCATGAAAATGTTTCTAGAATGATTTTATCTAAGGGGTATAAAGTCATCACTAAAACAAAAGCTTTATGGCTTCATTAACTTCTTACTAGAAATAATGGGAACAGAAAAGATAATCCTTAAAGAGAGAAGTGAATCATTTAAAACCATTTTTGATGCTTTTTATGCATTAGAAAAATGGAAAAGTGCAAGATCACTTCAGGGATTGAAATAATAGTTGTTTTGTCTACCTGTTCCAAATTATGCAACCGAAATTTGCAAGGGCCGGCACAGGAAGGCATGCTTTCTGGTTAAAAAGGGTTATAGATAAAGCCCTAAGCACAAAAAAATCTATCGCTTGGAGTGATGCGCTGAAGTGTAGGTGTGGGCAATTAGAAGCCTTTATGCAAAAAGGAACTAGGAATATTATATTTTTTTGTGTGAAAAAATAAAAGGGAGGGTATATGTAATTTTTAAACTCTTTTTTGGACCATTTCCTTTTTCAATATTCACTTATGGTGTGAATTAAAGTTCTGTGACATGACCAGTGGTTGGTGTCTAGGCTAGAGGTTACTGCAGTCCTAAGTGGACTGGTGGTTATCCAATTAGGACCTTGTGAAAATGAAGGGAGACTCCCACAACCCAACCTCTTACCTGGCTGACCAAAAGAAAGTGTGCATAGAATTTAATAGCACTTGAGTGAATAGATAAAATTTTCATTTTATAAATCATTTTAAAATAAAAAATTTCCTTCGAGTGGGAGTTACTAAGTTGGTAGTATTCAAAGAAATTCTCACTTAGAACTAAAATTTGGCGCGATTGAACTGAATTAATGATAACCTAACACTTTTGAAATAAATGATGATTGGGAACATAGTAAACTTTCAAATTTGTCCTTTATGTTGTCATAACATTAACTCAGTTAGCCTTTTATGATAAATAATATCCATACTAGTCTTAATTATATGTTAATACTCCTTGTAGCCAACTAATTACCAATAGGATCAAAAACGATTGTCGCTGACTTGAACAAAGGCAAAAAAATTAACGGTGACAACTATGATATCTGGCATCGCAAGGTCCAATACCTCCTTGAAGAGTAAAAATTACTGGAAGTGTTAACCAATGTCATGGATGAACCCGAGCATTGAAACACCGCTCATCATAGAAAAGACCATGAGGTTTACCGGTCTTATAAGAGGAAGAATAGCATCGCTCATATCACATTGCTGCACAGTATGAAGGACGACCTAATGTGTAAATTTGAACAGTACATCAAGGCTCCAGATATGTGGATTGCCTTGAAAGAAAAATTTAGATACATCTCTACTACGAAGGTGAGGAGACTCACCATCAAATTTGACACTTACAAGAAACATCATTACCACAATATGGGGTAGCATCTTTTAGAAATGTCAAATATGATCCGAGAACTTAAGTCAGCAAGGTATGTTCTCACAGATGAGTAGCAGGTGTAGGCAGTAATTAGGTCCCTTCTCGATAATTGGGAACATATGAAGGTTAACATGATGCACAATGACAGCATTAAGACCTTTGATGATATTGCGCATTGCTTGGGACTAGAGGATGAGCACCTAGAGACTGCAAAATCCTCCTCTGAACAAGCATATGTTGCTAGTTTTAGACCTTATAGGACTTCAAGTTCCAAACAAAGAAGAAACTAGAGGTTCTTCAACAAAAAAGGGGAAGGATGATGAGGGCCTACAAGAGGCTAAGAAGGCCTGGTGTAAGCGGGGACAGCGCAGAGGAAAGAGGGACATGACGAAAGTCAAAAGCTACAATTGTAGCAAGTTAGGACACTTTGTCATGATTGCATTGAGCCGAAGAAGGTATTGCCTAACCTTACCCCTACTCCCTCTTCCATTTATGTTTGCAGCTCGGTTATGCTAACTAAATCGCATCCTTTGTGGATTGTAGACTCAGGAACAATGAACCACGTAGCTAAAGACCGAGGAGCATTTGTGGAGTACCGTAGAGTCCCAACAGGAACCAGGTGGATCTATGTGGGAAATAACTCCAAAGCTAGAGTTAAAGGGATAGGAACCTGGAAGGTAGAGGTATGTGGTGGATAAACACTACTCCTACATGATGTCCTTTATGCTCTAGAGATTCGCCACAATTTAGTCTCTATTTTCTCTTCTAGATTTAGATTTTTCTTTGAATTTTATGATGACTGCGTTGACATTAAATTGGGAACAATTTATTATGGCTCTTTTTTTATTAAAGATGGTTTTATGATATTAGATATTGATTTTGATGTTTTTGTATCTAACGATGGTTATTTTTCATTTATCTTCTGATGCAAACATTGATGGAAACACATGGCATGCTAGATTATGTCACATTAGACAAGACAGAATGAATAGGTCAGCTAAAGAAGGCCTTCTTAGCCCACTCACTAAAATCGATTTGTCTACTTGTGAAGATTGTCTAGATGGAAAAGCAACAAGGAAATCATTTGGCAAAGCAACTAGAGCTAAGTTTCCATTGCAGTTGGTCCATTCTGACATTTGTGGTCCAATGAATGTGAGGGAAAGGCATAGGGCCTCATATTTATCACTTTCATAGATGATTACATGCGATTTGGTCATGTTTTCCTAATCTCCCATAAGTCAGAAGCATTATAATGCTTTAGATGTTACACAAGTATGGTTGAGAACCAATTAGATCGAAAGATCAAAGCATTAAAAGCTGACTATGGACACGAGTATTTATCTGATCAATTCAAAATTTTTTGTGATGAAAAGGGGATAGTCAAGCAGCTGATCATTCTTAGAACTCCACAACGATATGGTGTTGGCGAAAGTAGGAACAGGACCCTACTTGATATGGTTAGGTCTATGATGGCGCAGTTAAATCTTCCAATATCTTATTGAGGAGATGCATTAATGACAGGTGCACACATACTTAACCTTGTGCTCTCTAAGTTAGTTACTTCTACTCCTTAAAAATTGTGGATGGCCAAAAGCCTGATTTGAGCAACCCATGACCATGGATGTTAGCAGCCTTTATCCACAATCTCTCTCATAAATATGGCAAATTAGGCCTGAGAAGAAAGAATTATATCTTCATTAGATATTTTGAACACTCTAAAGGATACACGTTCATAGGTGAGCATGAGTATGGAAGTGTAACTGAGATTGAATCACGAGATGCCACGTTCTTAGAGAATGACTTTTCAAGTTGGAGTGGCATTAACAAGGATGCTTCTCTCTATGAGTTGGAAGATCCTGAAGAAGGTGGTGCTCCCAATCTAACAGTTAAAGAAACTATAATCACAAATCAGTATCTTTAGCCGAATGGGAGCAATGAACCTGAAGAACAACATCTTTAGAGGAGCACTTGTAAAAGTGTCCCACATTGTCGCTTTGCAATTGAGGAGGAAACTCTTATTGTGACGTCTCAAGATGATGATGATGAGCCTAAGGAAATCTTCATGATGGTTACTTCTCAAGATAATGAGAAACCTAGATCAGCTCATGAAGCTCTCTCAGGCCCAACTAAGGAAAAATAGAAACAAGCAATGGAAGAAGAGTTGAAATCTATGAGGACCAATCAGGTTTGGGACTTGGTTGATCTTCCATTTAGATGCAAAGCAATTGGGAACAAATGGGTTCTTAAGATTAAACGCAAAGTGGATGGATCGATTGAAAGATACAAAAGCTCGCTCAGAAGTTAAAGGATATACTCAACAAGAGGGCATAAATTATGAAGAAATTTTCTCCCTAGTTGTAAGGTTTACTTCAATTCGCCTCATTCTTGTGATTGTTACAAGGTTGGATTTAGAACTTCACCAAATGGATATTAAAATAGCTTTTCTCAATGGAGAATTGGATGAAGAGATCTATATAAAACAATCAAAGGGTAATTTTGTAATCTTATCCCTCTATGTTGATGATATCCTACTCGCGGGAAGTGATCTTGCATTTCTTGTCACCATTAAAGAATGGTTGTCCTCCAATTTTGAGATCATAGATATGGGTGAAGAAGATTACATACTTGGAGTAAGAATCATAAGATATTGTTCAAAAAGAATCACAAAGTTCTTGAACAATTTAACGTGATGAGTTGCAAACTCATAGACAACCCTATTGCAAGGGGTGAGTCATTGAGCCTTGAAATGTGACCCAAAACTCTAGCTCAAAAGAGAGAAATGAAAAACGTTCCTTATATTAGTGCAGTTAGAAGCTTGATGTATGCTATAAGGTGTACTCGCCCTGACATTTGTTATGTCGTTGATCTTGTAAGTCGATATCAGTCAAATCTTAGACGAGCACATTGGCTAGCTATCAAGAGGATTTTCAGATATCTTAGAGGTATTGCAGACTACTCAATTTGCTACCAAGGATGTGATTTGCGCTTAACGAGATACTCAAATGCTGATTGGGGCGGAGACCTAGATGAGCAAAAATCAACATCAGGCTATACTTTCTTGCTGAATAATGGCACCATCTCCTGGAGCGGCAAGAAACAAACTTATGTAGCGTTATCAACTATAGAGGTTGAATTTGTAGCATATTCAGTAGTGGTGCAAGAGGCAGTCTCGATCAGAAGGTTCCTACATCATTTGGGAGTTACAAAGAATATAGCTAGACCCGTAACCATACAATGTGATAGTCAGGAGACTATTGCATATACGAAAGATCCCAAATATCATTGCAAAACCAAGCACATTGATGTCAAGTATAACTTTGTAAGAGACATTACAACACAAAAGCAAGTGATTCCAATGTATATATCAACACACCAAATGCTTGCTGATCCACTCACAAAATCGATACCTAGAGATATGTTTTTATTACAAGTAAAATCTTTAGGATTATGTAGATTATGATGTACATATTGAAAACCTATAATTACTTTTAAGACATTTATATAAATATTTTTTATTTTAAAAAAATGCTAACGTGGATAAACAATTGAAGATGAAGTGAGCAATCAAAAGTATGTTGACAAGGTTAGAGGTTGGCCCTCTATCATGGGCAATCGTCTTTGATGTTCTAACAACATGTAGAGATGAGACAACTTAAGTTGAATGAATGCTTTAAACGAGCATAAAACTTAAGAAATTTTGTCACCTTGATGAAAGGATCAAGATGAGGTTATATCAGATCTTGACCACAGTGGGGGCCCCACGTCCCATTAGACCTTGTTTCAAGCCAGGCGTGAGACCTCAGTTGAAGGTGGTGAGCACTTTGAGGATTCAAGTTAGGTGATTGATAGTGACTGAACTAAAGCCTGTATGGTGTCAAAGAGTTAATAACATATGCTCCTTACTGGTTAGGAGTACCTTCACCACAGCATGTGTACTTAGTGACCTATAACGGAAGTGAGTAGAGTTCCTTTTCTTTAGGATAATCCCCGTCTCCTCACTATGAGAGCCCTTGAAGCAACAAGTGCTTCATTTTGATGCCCTATTTGACTTTCGACCATATTTTGAGATCCTAGTCTAAGGTTGCTACTTTAGCATGTTGCCTATAAGTCATGAGTGATGCGACTTTTCGAAACATGTCTAGGAAAGCAGTTGGTTTATGATCAGGGAATATAAGCGTAAGGGGAAGACTATTTTGTTTTACATCAATTGCCTGTATTCACTGTCGACTAGTTATGTCATTCATGTGACTGGGTTACATGCTCGGACATAATTGTGAATACAATGTAATAAGAAGCAAAGTCAAGTGTAGCTTTCATGAGGGATTAAGTATACTTGGACTCATGTAGCAAAATGTCTGGGGCATAGCAAGATATCATTTTATTATGGGTTGTCATTACTACGTGTCCCTAATAACTACACAGGATCAAGGTCCCAAAAATGCAGGTAATACTCGCTGGTCATGCAACCTATTTACCTATATGAACAATTATAGAGTAGAGAATAGTAGAGTAGCCCATCATGTGTGAGTGGGAGATATTAGAGTTCTACGCCCATGCAGGCTTCTCATAGATAAATCCTATCAAAAAGGATTATCTCCAACTTAAACTAGAATGGTTATCATTATAAGGAGTTTATCTTTTAGGATAGCTGATGGAGAGGAATCTCTAGTAGAGAGATTTTCCAGGACTCTCCATTTCCCCTGTTATAAAAGAGGGATCCGGGATCCCCCTTTGGAACACAAAAAATCCCATTGCTCCCATTCTCAAATATTGTAGGAACTTAGGTGCTGAAAACATGGTTGGTTTCCGTTTTGTGTTTCCATTCCAACTAGACGAGTAAGCTAGGTGGTGTAAAGCTTGAGGCACAGCATCGATCTGGCTTCCGCAATTAATTTCGGTGTGATGTCCTAAGAGGTAAGCCACCCCATGAATTTATTGGGTTAATTTCATCATGCGTAGTTTCCCAAAAATAACTAATGCATTATGGAAACTTAAGCTCCTTAAGAAAATCAGTATCTTTGGATGGAGGCTGCCATCCAAATCGAAATCCCCACTAAAAGTAATATTCCAAATTGGGTGATAGCAGTTAATGGTAAGTGCAAGCTACGCCATAATGGTATCGAAGATGAAGGGCATATCTTTTAGTAATGTGAGACATCAAAATTAATATCATGGCTTTTAATGTTCGACAATATTATGGAAGATATATACATAAAGATGAAGGATATCTTAGGACGATCAAAGGGGGATAGTAGGTTACTAATTTTTCTTGTTCTAATTTATTAGAGAATTTGGGCAATCGAAAACAAGTATTAAGTAGAGGTGTAAGGACCAGGTATTTTATTTTATTTTATTTTCATTATAACCCTTCTCTATTTATGAGATAACTTATAAACATGCCACTAGGAGGTTATAATGTTAATGGATGCATAACATATATGAATATAATATCTAGGGAACATATAGTGCATATATGCATGTATTATGATCTTAGCACACTGAGTATAAATTAAAATGTGCATGATTAGTGTGTCAGTGTTAAGCACTATAACTATTTTTCCCCTTCGCAGAGTAGGTACGAGGTTCGACCTGACCGGTCAGGTCACGGGGGTCAAGGGGGCAGAGCCCCCGGAGAAAATTTTAATTATTAAGTTGTAGGAGCGGGAAATTAAATTACTAATTGCGACTGGACCCGACCCATGCCCCGACCCAACTCAATGGATTCAATTAACATAAGCGGCCCGCGCTCTAGGGCTTCATTTTCCCATTTCGCGCCCGACTGCGTTTTCTTCTTCTCCTCTTCTGGTTCTTCGCTCCTCTACTTTCTCTTCCACTCAATTCGAACCACCCGTGATCTCTTGAGGGAAACTATACCAACTTCCTTGAAGGTCATAGATCTAAGTCCAGGAAGCTCCAAGGCTCCGAATCTCTGCAATCCACATCTAGGGTCGCTGTTTTGGGAGAAATCACGGTCAAGGTAAGTACATGTCGCCCCTTCTCGATTTAGTGATGAAATTTTATGTTAAACGCGATGTGAGGCTAGAGGGAATGTGTAGCGCCTGACAACTCTATGGTATTAGGCATAGGGTTTGTAACAGTTAGGGTTCATGGGGAATTTACTTTGAATGTGCGATTTCTATGATGTAAAAGACTTCTTAGCAGTTTTTATATTGTTGAAATGTGGCGAATTGATTTGCCCCAATCGAGAGTATGAATTGAAGGTTCTTTCATTTCGCACCTATCATGTGTTTGATAAAATGCTTGTGTGACAGATCTATGTGTTGAATTTGAATTGTGTTGATGTTGTATGCATGGTTTGCAACATGTTTCATTGTCTGTTAAGTATGATGTGTTATCTCAAATAGTTGGTTGTAAGGGTTGTTCATGGCCCCTGATTGACATGAGGAGAGGGTTGTTCATGGCCCTTGATGGACATGAGTAGATGATTGGTTGTGTTGTTCAATTTGTGTGTGGTTATATGCATACGATCTTGGGAGTGGGTATTGGACCCATATGTATTAGCTTCATCACTATATGAGTATCCATCATTATACTTATTTCCACTTTGTGCTAACCACTATCTACTTACTGGGTCTATTTAGACTCATATCGTTTGTTATTGTGCTTTTAGATCACAGGCCAGATGGGGAACTTAAAGATGGGACAAGTTGAAGATCAAACATGAGAGACCATAGCACAATATGTTAATTTCAGCTCTTTTAGATTTGTGCTCATTTTTATAATCATATATGTAGACAATTATTTAGGCGGATTCGCTTTGACAACTATAATGTATTTGGTATTTCAGATTGGATTATAATCCTTGTTGATGCACATATGCATGATTATTATGTTTGCTTGATGTGTAAGGAAAATATTTAATGATTTTCCTTCTATATGAATGTCCTTATTATATATGAAGATGCAAGTATATAAATAGGATTGAATGTTACAGATTGAAATGTTATGAATATCAGGTCATGTATTCCATATTACCCCTTGTATGTTATGGGGAGATGCTGCCAAATTTTTCTTAGATTGTGTAGTACTCATTGACTAGTTCTTGAGTAATTCTAGGAATGGGGTGTTACAAGTGTTGGAAATATGTGGAAAACAAGTTAAATCTATGTTTTGATGATTAACAAATCAATTTGAGTACGTCTTGGCTACTAATATGTTTGTGGATATGTTTAAGGGATATACATTTAAAGAACATAAAGCATGGAAGGCCAAGTCGTACCCCAAGTCGACTCCAAGATCGACTTCAAAGAGCCCAAACTGTCCAGAGTTGAAAATGGGAGAAGAACAAGTGAAGTCGCAGGCCAAGTCGACTCCACTTGCGACTTGGGAAGCCAAGTCGCCAACGAAGTCGACTCCAGGATCGACTTCAGATGGCGAAAACTCTCCAGAGTTGAAGTTCAGAACACGAAGTGCCGAAGTCGCACCCCAAGTCGACTCCACTTGCGACTTGAGGTGAAGTCGCAGACGAAGTCGACTCCGACATAGACTTAGATCGGGCAAAGGAGATTTTCCTGAAGACAAGATGGATTAAATGATTTCAAGATCAACATTAAGATTCTCAAGTCCAAGGCAAAGCTCCAAGTATATTTTCAAGTTATGAACATTAATGAATCAAAGGCAAAATCAACCAATACAAAGTCTCCAAGATTCACAAGGTCTACAAAGACGAAGAACAATCCAAGTTCAAGCAAAATGCATAAACTAAGAAGATTGTTCGAGTTCAAGACTCATGAGTTCAAAGGTTTGCAAATCATGGAGCTAATGAAAGCAAGACACAATGATCCAAAAAGTAAATACAAAATGCAAAAGGCATGGAGAAGACTAAGCAAAAGAACCAAGCATTCCGAGTTCTCAAGTTCACGAAATCAACTGCCGAGGTGAAGTCGACTTCACCTGCGACTTGGGTCAAGTCGGAACCCAAGTCGACCCGACCTGAAACTTGGAGTTGCGAGCAGAAGGCGAAGTCGCACCCGACGTCGACTCCATCTGCGACTTGGGCAAAGTCGCATCCGAAGTCGACTCCACATGCGACTTGGGTCTCAACGGTCGGATTTTATTCGAACGTTGGCGCATTTAATGCGCGCCACCAACCCTCTAACGTTCGGATTCCCTCCAAAATTATAAAAGGCATTGAATGTGAACGAGGGAGGTAGCTGAGAATCATTAAGTGTGCATAACTACCATCTTCAAGACTATTAAAGAGATCAAGTCCATTCAAAGAAGAAGAACTTCGCTTCAAGTTGCAAGAGCTATATTTCAGAATCTTCAAAGTCATTACTACAAGTTCTTCTCTGCGCCAAACTGCTTCTACACAACTGTAAAGTGTAGTTTTCCTATTGTTTCATTTGTTTGTGTTGAACTTGATTTAGTTTGAGGAACTAAGATCAAGTGTAAGCAAAGTAGTGTGTGATTGGAGTGTAACTCATCACCTACTTGTGCTGTAATTTGTTGATGCCCCCTAGAGCTGGAATTTAGAAGAGAGCAAGAGGCTCTGATTGTATATGCCCCCTAGAGCTGGAATCTAGAAGAGAGCAGTGGCTCTAATTGTATTGAGAGAATACAATAGTGGAACCCAAGTCACAAGGAGTGTGAGCTTGGAAGAGTGGAGTAGGGAGGTTGCCCGAACCACTATAAAAATCTTGTGTGTTTGATTTATTTATCTGCTCTCTACATTATATTGCTTTTCATTTCGTTTCTTCACTAAGGGGACTAGATTAATCCGGGGTAAAGTTTCTGTTTAAGTTGTAAATTTTTAATTACCCAATTCACCCCTCCCCTCTTGGGTTTTGCCATCAACTCAGGACCAACAAGTGGTATCAGAGCAGGTCTTTGAGTTTTTACCAAAGAGATCTATTATCATGGCATCCCAATCTACTTCCGTTCCCGCATTTGCTGAAGGCCAATCTTTTACAAGGCCACCATTGTTTGATGGGAACAACTTTGGTTATTGGAAGCTTCGTATGAAGCAACTCATCATGGCTACAGATATGGACTCTTGGATTGCTATCCAAGATGGTGTAATGTTGCCAATTGATGAAAGAGCTTCCAAGTGGACCGAAGAGGAAGTAAGAACTGTAAAGATCAATGCCAAAGCTATGAACTCACTATTTTGTGCTCTTACAGCTTCCGAATATGATAGAGTATCATCTTGTCAAACCGCTAAAGAAATATGGGATACTCTAACATCTATTTATGAAGGAACTTCTCAAGTCCAAGGGACTAGAAGAAATATTCTGATAGGAGAATTGGAAAGCTTTAGAATGCTAGATACAGAAAATATTTCTGAAATGTTTGCTAGATTCTCCAAGATTACTAATGCTTTGAAAGGTCTTGGAAAGGCTATCTCTGAATCTGAACAGGTCATGAAGATCTTAAGAGCTCTACCAGATTCATGGACTCCAAAGATTACAGCAATAGAAGAAGCAAAAGACCTCAACACTTTAAAGCTAGAAGACCTCATTAGCTCATTAATGTCACATGAGCTAATTAAGAGAAGAAACGAAGACAGTCATAAAGGGAAGAAAACCATTGCACTAAAGGCCACCCACAACTCAGAAGAATCTACCTCCTCATCTCAAAACGACAATGAAGACATAGCACTTCTCACTCGCAAATTCCGAAAATTTGTGAGAAAAGAAAGGAACTTCAGAGACTACAAAGAAAGACCACGAAGAGAGAAGAAGAACGAGCCAACCAAGTGCTATAGATGCGGGGGCGTAGGACATATGCAAACTCAATGTCCTACACCGGAAGAAAAACCAAAGGATTATCAAGAGAGGAGAGAAGGACATGAAAGAAGAAAGTATCAAAAGCCTAAGGGAAGAGGCATGTATGTCAATGAAGAGACTTCATCAACAAGCAGCTCTTCAACCGATGGCAACGATGCAGCAAACTGCGCAAGAATATGCTGCATGACACGGATCGAACAAGAAGAAGACTTGTTATGCCTAAACACAACTGAAGTTTTGGAAGAACAATCCACCTCAACAAAATGCACAAGCAATGAAGAGATTTGTTTCAAGGCAAAGGCAAACAATATATGGTTCATGGACAGCGATTGTTCAAGGCACATGACTGGAGAAAGAAGCTTATTTCACAAACTTAAGCCTTGCAACGAGGGAACGGTTGCCTTTGGAAACAATGAGAAAGGTAAAATTAAAGGTAAAGGAACCATTTACAGTATTTCAAATGCATGCATAGAAGATGTTTTGTTTGTTGAAGGACTCAAGCACAATTTAATGAGCATTAGCCAATTATGTGATAAAGGATATAAGGTTGTGTTTAAATCATCTATATGCAATGTATTTGATGGAGAACGTATCATGTTTAGTGGAAAAAGACATGGAAATGTATATTTGGTTTCACTTGATGAACTAGATGGTCAATGTCTAATGGCCATTGAAAATGATCCATGGGTTTGGCATAAAAGACTTGGACATGTGAATATGTCAAACATAAAGACCCTATGGAAAAAGAGTTTGGTAGAAGGCTTGCCAAAGTTGAAATATGACAAAAACAAAATTTGCAAGGCATGTCAATTATCTAAACAACCAAAGATGTCTTTTTCTACCAAAAAGGAGATTTCCACCACAAGGCCACTTGAATTGCTACACATGGATCTATATGGACCATCCGACATTTTAACCATTGGTGGAAAGAAATATGTATTTGTTATTGTAGATGACTTTTCAAGATTCACATGGATAATTCTCTTAGCTAGCAAAGATGAAGCCTTCTCTATGTTTTCAACTTTTGTAAACTTGGTGGAAAATGAAAAACAAAGTACTATTATGTCTATAAGAAGTGACCATGGTGGTGAATTTGAGAACAAACGATTCATAGAATTATGTAATGAAAAAGGAATTCATCACACATTTTCTGCACCAAGGACTCCACAACAAAATGGAGTAGTTGAAAGGAAAAACAAAACTATACAAGAGATGGCGAGAACAATGCTAAATGAGAGCAAATTATCCAAGAAGTTTTGGGGTGAAGCTGTGAGCACAGCTTGTCATGTTTTAAATCGAGTTACCATTAGAGCTATCTTGAAAAAGACCCCATATGAGCTATGGAAGGGAAGAAAACCAAATATCTCTTATTTTCATGCCTTTGGATGCACATGTTATGTGTTGAACAATGGAAAAACCAACTTGGGAAAACTTGACGCTAAAAGTGATGAGTCAATATTCCTTGGGTACTCATCAAATAGCAAAGCATATAGAGTATTCAATAAACGAAACCAAGTTGTAGAAGAATCCATACATGTTGTTTTTGATGAAACTAACCCATGTTTGAAAAGAAGAGATGATTTAAGTGATGCAGATGAGATTGTAAGCAACTTTGAAAAGCTGCATATGGAAAAGCAAGAAGAGTCCATGGAGGAAAGGGTAAGTGAAGGTGATGATTCCTATAAACCTCCATCTGATTTAAAATTCAAACATGCACATCCAATTGAACAAGTTATAGGGAATGTGTATGAAGGTGTAAAAACTAGAAGGTCAAAGCAAAATGTTTGTGGACAATATGCTTTTGTATCTAAGATTGAACCATCTAATATTGACCAAGCTCTCAATGATGAAAACTGGATTATAGCAATGCAAGAAGAGCTAAATCAATTTGAAAGAAACCAAGTTTGGCATCTTGTTCCTAGACCAAAAGATTGTACTGTTATTGGTACCAAGTGGGTCTTTAGGAACAAATTGGATGAAAGTGGACTTATAGTGAGAAATAAAGCTAGACTTGTGGCAAAAGGATACTCCCAAGAAGAAGGAATAGATTTTGAGGAATCCTATCCTCCGGTTGCTAGATTAGAAGCAATTCGCATATTACTAGCTTTTGCATCTCACATGAACTTTAAATTGTTTCAAATGGATGTCAAAAGTGCATTTTTGAATGGTTATATAAATGAAGATGTGTATGTAGAGCAACCACCTAGATTTGAAGAAAAAGATCAATCCAAATTTGTGTACAAGCTAACCAAAGCATTATATGGACTAAAACAAGCTCCAAGAGCTTGGTATGATAGACTGAGCAAGTTTCTGATTGATCATGACTTTCAAAAAGGAAAGGTAGACACCACTTTGTTTATCAAGTATAAAGAAAAAGATATATTGATCATTCAGATTTATGTAGATGATATTATTTTTGGTGCTACTAATGAAAATCTTTGCCAAGAATTTTCTGAGCTTATGCAGAAAGAGTTTGAGATGAGCATGATGGGAGAGCTAAACTTCTTTCTTGGACTGCAAATCAAGCAATTAAATGAAGGAATTTTCATTAACCAGTCCAAGTATATCAAGAAAATGCTAAAGAAGTTTGGCATGGAGCACAGCAAAGGAGCAAGCACACCTATGAGCTCCACAATCAAAATGGACAAAGATGAGAAGGGCAAAGTAGTTGATTTAAAATTGTATAGAAGCATGATAGGTTCATTATTGTATTTAACTGCTTCTAGACCTGATATCTTGTTTAGTGTGTGTATGTGCTCTAGATTTCAATCAT
The DNA here is from genome assembly GCA_030490835.1 of Annona cherimola. Taxonomy (NCBI): domain Eukaryota; kingdom Viridiplantae; phylum Streptophyta; class Magnoliopsida; order Magnoliales; family Annonaceae; genus Annona; species Annona cherimola. Next base: position 56,513,813 of record CM059973.1, on the reverse strand, counting down.
GCCAAAAAGAATCACACTTGGTAGTTTTGAAAAGAATTTTCAGATATCTAGTAGACACTACCAATATAGGACTTTGGTATCCAAAGGGTTCTAATTTTGATCTAATCGGCTACTCGGATGCGGATTTTGCTGGTTACAAAGTAGATAGAAAAAGCACAAGTGGAACATGTCAGTTTCTTGGAAGCATGATAGTTTCATAGTTTTCAAGAAAACAAACTAGTGTTGCTCTATCTACAGCGGAAGCCGAATACATTGCCGTCGGGAGCTGTTGTGCCCAATTACTTTAGATGAAACAGCAACTTAGGGACTATGGCATGGATTTTAAAGATATACCTATCAAATGTGACAATACCAGTGTCATACGTCTAACCAAGAATCCAGTCTTGCATTCTAGGACCAAACATATAGACCTTAGACATCATTTCATTAGAGAACATGTAGAAAATCATGACATATGTTTGGTATATGTAAGAACAGAGGATCAAGTTGCAGACATATTCACAAAACCCCTAGCCAAAGAAGCATTCTATAAAATTAGAAATGACATGGGAATGATTGAGTTAGGCTAGCATAAATTTAGGGGGAGCACCTGTTTAGGGGGAGCAACCCCACCTATCTCTTTCCTTACCCTATAAATTTTTGATATATTGACAAAAAGGGGGAGAAGAGTAGGATATGCTTGCATGGAGAAGAGTAGGATATGGTTAGGGAGAAGAGTAGAGTAGGATATGCTTGCATGAGCTTAAGTATGATAAAATTTCAAAATGCAAAAATGAGCATGTTATTTAAGCAAAGGTATCCACTCAAATCGGTTTTGTCAATCATCAAAAAGGGGGAGATTGTTGGAAATATGTGAAAAACAAGTTAAATCTATGTTTTGATGATTAACAAATCAATTTGAGTACGTCTTGGCTACTAATATGTTTGTGGATATGTTTAAGGGATATACATTTAAAGAACATAAAGCATGGAAGGCCAAGTCGTACCCCAAGTCGACTCCAAGATCGACTTCAAAGAGCCCAAACTGTCCAGAGTTGAAAATGGGAGAAGAACAAGTGAAGTCGCAGGCCAAGTCGACTCCACTTGCGACTTGGGAAGCCAAGTCGCCAACGAAGTCGACTCCAGGATTGACTTCAGATGGCGAAAACTCTCCAGAGTTGAAGTTCAGAACACGAAGTGCCGAAGTCGCACCCCAAGTCGACTCCACTTGCGACTTGAGGTGAAGTCGCAGACGAAGTCGACTCCGACATAGACTTGGATCGGGCAAAGGAGATTTTCCTGAAGACAAGATGGATTAAATGATTTCAAGATCAACATTAAGATTCTCAAGTCCAAGGCAAAGCTCCAAGTATATTTTCAAGTTATGAACATTAATGAATCAAAGGCAAAATCAACCAATACAAAGTTTCCAAGATTCACAAGGTCTACAAAGACGAAGAACAATCCAAGTTCAAGCAAGATGCATAAACTAAGAAGATTGTTCGAGTTCAAGACTCATGAGTTCAAAGGTTTGCAAATCATGGAGCTAATGAAAGCAAGACACAATGATCCAAAAAGTAAATACAAAATGCAAAAGGCATGGAGAAGACTAAGCAAAAGAACCAAGCATTCCAAGTTCTCAAGTTCACGAAATCAACTGCCGAGGTGAAGTCGCACCCGAAGTCGACTTCACCTGCGACTTGGGTCAAGTCGGAACCCAAGTCGACCCGACCTGAAACTTGGAGTTGCGAGCAGAAGGCGAAGTCGCACCCGACGTCGACTCCATCTGCGACTTGGGCGACGTCGCATCCGAAGTCGACTCCACATGCGACTTGGGTCGCAACGGTCGGATTTTATTCGAACGTTGGCGCATTTAATGCGCGCCACTAACCCTCTAACGTTCGGATTCCCTCCAAAATTATAAAAGGCATTGAATGTGAACGAGGGAGGTAGCTGAGAATCATTAAGTGTGCATAACTACCATCTTCAAGAGCATTAAAGAGATCAAGTCCATTCAAAGAAGAAGAACTTCGCTTCAAGTTGCAAGAGCTATATTTCAGAATCTTCAAAGTCATTACTACAAATTCTTCTCTGCGCCAAACTGCTTCTACACAACTGTAAAGTGTAGTTTTCCTATTGTTTCATTTGTTTGTGTTGAACTTGATTTAGTTTGAGGAACTAAGATCAAGTGTAAGCAAAGTAGTGTGTGATTGGAGTGTAACTCATCACCTACTTGTGCTGTAATTTGTTGATGCCCCCTAGAGCTGGAATCTAGAAGAGAGCAAGAGGCTCTGATTGTATATGCCCCCTAGAGCTGGAATCTAGAAGAGAGCAATGGCTCTAATTGTATTGAGAGAATACAATAGTGGAACCCAAGTCACAAGGAGTGTGAGCTTGGAAGAGTGGAGTAGGGAGGTTGCCCGAACCACTATAAAAATCTTGTGTGTTTGATTTATTTATCTGCTCTCTACATTATATTGCTTTTCATTTCGTTTCTTCACTAAGGGGACTAGATTAATCAGGGGTAAAGTTTCTGTTTAAGTTGTAAATTTTTAATTACCCAATTCACCCCTCCCCTCTTGGGTTTTGCCATCAACTCGGGACCCACAACAAGAGGGTACCTAGACACATTTTTCAGACATGCACTTTTGTGCATGGAGCTTTGGAAACAATACAAGGATGTTAACCAACTTACTAATAGTGGTCTTATGTTTCATGGAAGTTGTCCATCATGGGAGAAGCAAACACTTGATATTCTAAACCTAAATATTAACACAAGAAGAAAACAAAATATGGAGGAGATTGGATTTGTTGCTGTACTACAAGATGATCAAGGAAATTGCATTATAGTAAAGTGCTAGAAGAGTGCAGGAATCTTTGAATCATTACTACCAAGTCCCCTTTTATAAATAATTTGTAAGTTTTATTTTTTTTATGCTTTTGACGATGAAAATGATGTTAAGTGGTGATGATTTTGATTATGGAGATGAAGTTTTCTGATGATAATATTCACTAGATTTATGGAGTTTGGCACATATCGATCCACATGTTAATATTTTGTGGTTTTTAATTTTTTCTAGAGATCTTGCTGAGTTTCATGCAAGGTATGCATTTTAAACAAGGTTGTGGGTGATTGAAATTCTTTTGAACCAAATCGAAACCCAACTTGGTGGGATAGGAAGGCACCAAATCCTAACTCAAACCCAATGTTGTAGGATAAGAAAACATTGATGAGATCTTGGATTGATTTAGATGGAATTTTTTGTAGAAAATCAATTCATTAGTTTAATCCCTATTAATATTTTTGGGTGAATGATTTCATTTAAACCATGTTGTTGCTAACTTATGTTGTTTATTTTTGCAAGTTCTTGCGATTATAAATATGTGTACAAGCTATCATTTGTGAAGTATTAACAAGAAAAGGTTGTTTGTGCAAATATTGTTTGAAAAGGTATATTTTGATAGATTCATTGTTTAGCAATTTTTTAATAACTATTGTAGTTTATTGTTCGTTAACTAAATTGCATTTTGGGGGCAAGTATATGTGGCTTGATTTGAAATCAAATATGATGATGTGATAGATTTGCTTCTTTAAATATGATGAGATGGTAATCAACTGGCATGGCTCTAATGAAGGATGAATTCAATAACTACTAAATTTATTTTTTTCCACAAGTTAATGTATGAGGATTTTACTTAACTATTGGATTTCTGAATACAATTGCTGACATTTTAGTGGATTTTCATTGAGAAAATTTTAGAGTTGCTTGACTTGAATATTGATCATATGTATTTAGATGAGAGAATGGTGCATTAACGAGCTACGTATATGTTAATTAAAATGCTCACTATTTAAGCAAGTATGCGTGCCGTGTCAAGTAATAAAGAGTGAGTAGAGTATCCTTCCCATGAGGAATTATTAACCGAAATTATTAATTAGTTTTATTGCTTTCAGTGGGTAGAAAATTTTGAGTTTATGGATTTAAACTAAAGCTAACAACTGCAATAAGAAATCAGAGTAGAGTTCACGGAACTGCTGGACACTAGAAACGGGGTTACTAATCGGGGATGGCAGATGGATAGCTCGGAATCCTTGAATCTAAACTATATCGCATTGGTTCTTTTTAATTGGATTGTGTATGGATTTATGTCTTCCAACACTATATAAAGCTAATTACACCATATTTAATTGCTATGTTCCCATGTCATTAAATAAAGTGAAATTGATAAATTCATAACCTATTTAGTGACTACACAGGGTTAAACAGTATATTCCTATCCGTTAAATAACTCTCCTTAACAAAGAGAAAACCTATGCCCTGCACATGGATCTAGTAGAGATTTTCCTCTTTCAAGGATAAATCAAGCAATTAAATCATCTTACAAGGTAGCTAATCTTGTAAAAGACATTAAAACCACACATGCAAGGGTAAATCATACACAATCATATATAAAATCAAATATTCTTTCCTGAATTTCAAAGAGCAAGACAATATAGTTTAGAATTCAATTCATCCTAACTATCCATCTAAAGGAAGTTTAGTTCAAAGACATGATCATAAAATCCTTTACATCCATATTGAAAGTATCCAGAAAAAGCAGAGAAAGAAAAATAGAAAGAATAAGAGAAAACTGGTTTTCCGGCGGCTTCCACCAATGGAGTTGAATCCTCTCTTCAATCTGTGCTTTGATCGCGTTTTCGTCTTTCTCTTCTGTGTAATTCCGTTCTTGGCTCTCTCTCCCGGTTGTCTATTGCGTGCAAACCCCTAGGATTTATTTATATAGTGGCATTGCACAGCACACGCACTGAAATCCGCACGTACAAATGCGTATTGGCGCCTAGGCGCCAACTCTTTGTGTGTTGGGCAACTTGAAACTTTTCTGCAAACCCTAGGAATTCATGCCTTGGCGCCTAGGCGCCAACTCCTTGGATGCTATGTAACTTGGAACCTCTCTTGAAACACCTATGTGATCATGTACATGGCGCCTGGGCGCCAACTCCCTGGAAGTAATCTCTCCCATGTGACTTCACAACCCTTCTGGAATGGTCTGCCTGTTGGTAGGGTGGCGCCTGGGCGCCAACTCTCTGGAAGAAATCGAGTGTGTGAAGTATTGGAGATCCCGGCAAGGGCGCAAAGGGTGGCGCCTGGGCGCCATCCACCTGCCTCGTGACTTGATCTCGTTTTACATTCCTGTGATACCTAGACCTAAGTAGGTCTTTAAATATGACACATGTGTTATTTAAATAAATTTTGAATGATATATGGATGATTTTATGATTTAATGATATTTTACAATTAGGGTTTAATTAAGAATGGTGATTAAAAATTTAATCGCCGGAGCCCAAAGTGAGTCGATATGACCCGAGGGGCTTAATGAGGATTTAAAGGTGGCAAGGTATTATGAATAATCATGTTAATTACCATGATTTAATTTATAGAGATTAAAGTGTAATTATGGAATTAAGGTGAAAAATGATAGAAAATTCATAACTTGACGCCTACAAGGCGAATTTCGATGAAATTTGAAAGGTAAGCTCACGACGGTGGGCCCAATCTTATGAATGGATTGGATTAAGGGAATAATGATGGGATTAGGGTGATAATTAATTATTTTTATTCCAAATCCAAAAGATAAATTCAAGTGGTCATAACTTGACGTAGAAACGTCGATTTGAGATGAAATTTGAAACGATGGAATAAAATTATGAAATCTATGAGATGAATGGAATGAATTAAGCTAATTATCATAGAAATTTTCTTTCTTAGAGAGAAAGTAACAAGTTGCTTAAGAGCTAAGTAAAGAAGGGCAATTGTGGAAAGTGAAAATGGAATTTACTAAAATGCCTATGGGGTTACTTGGGCACCAAGAAAAATGGTTTATAAAAAATAAAAAAAAGGAAGAGAAAGTCTGCTGCACGTTCCAGCAAGGGGGGAGAAGGGGAGAGAGAAGAGAGAAAGAGAGAAGAAGAGAGAAGGAGAGAGAGAAGAGAGGAAAATAAGAGAAAAAATGGAGATTTTCTCCAAGGGAAGCAGCTAGGGCACGTCCAACCCAGCAAGGAAGAGGAGAAAAGAGGAGGAAAAGAAGAAGGAAAAATGGAAGGAGCAGCTTGAGAAGCTCAGGGCAAAGAATCGGCGAAATCGGGTAAGTACCCGTTGAGTTAAGTTTTCCAACTTCCAAGTTTTCTTCTTGATATTGGAATCATGGTTTTGAATCATAATAAACCTCTAAATAAAGATTAATAATAATCTGGAATTAAGTATTGATTGAGGGTTTTGCATATGTATTGAAAAGAGATGCAAATATGGGAGCGAAACCTAGAAGAAATGAGGCAGAAATCTAAAATATGGAAGAAATAGTTAATGAATGAGTTTTAGTATGAAATGTTTTTGGGAAGACTCATTATGTGGTGATTAAGGAAAGACCTAATTTTAATCTTAAAATGATAAGTACGTTGGAAATTAAAAATACGAGAATATCAACCTGAATAGGGTTGTACGGGTGGAAGGATCAACTGCACTAATGGATTATTAATACTTTTTATACAATTAATTGTGAGCTAAAAATTTTACAGTATATATAAGAAATATTTAGGATCACACGAAAAAAATAAAAATTAGGGTTTGATGGGTATAAATATACCCCATAATTAACGTGATTTAGGCTGTCTAAAAAGGGGTGCTGCTGTCCAGCAAGGTAAAACTACAAAAATAAATAGAAATACTAAATGTTTCATGATGAAAATATTTATTTTGTTTAATTCATGTAGTTATTAAGGTATGGTAGAAATTTCAGATCAAAAATACTTGATTTAATATTAATTAAAGATTTTGATAATTCAGTATGTCTGAATTCAGCATTTTGGACAACTTAAGGAATAAATCAAGATAAATGTTAAAATATAGGTTTTTGTGATGAAATTTAACTTTTAATGGGATATAAACAAGTTATTATGAGGTTTTAACCTATTATAGGTAAACAAGATTACCGTAAATATGATTTTTTGAAGATATGCAAAGGGATGTCCAAAGAGGGGTGCAAAGGGTACCCAAGATGTATATGAGAGTTGCTATTTTGGAAGCAACTAATATATGAATTTTAAACATGTGTTAATACCCTAAATTTGGGTTAATAAAAACATGATTAATTTCTGGAATTTATGGATTAGAAATCTGTTTTGAATTAAGTGTCAAAACAAGCGTTGAAATGATGAAAAACGGGTTCCAATGTTGTTGTTTTCGAACCGTATGATGAATGGATTATAAATACGAAATTAAACCCTAAATTATAAGTTAACTAAGGAGTTTAGTCATGCTGGAATTAGAAACAAGTTGTTGTGTTGAAAAATTTTAAGAAACACGCGATTTATGTATAGAGAAATGGACATATATGAAGAGATAAGTATGAATACCCGACTTGAAAGACAAGTGGGTTGAGTTAGATGAACTTATGTAGGTTGGAAAACCTAAGGAATATAAGTATTTGAAGACGATGCAAATAAATGAAATTTTATTTTCATTTATTTAGGCAAAGGCAAGGAAAAAAATGGAAGGAAAGGGATTATGGCGATCTCAGGTAAGCAATCAAACTTTCTAAAATGATATTTTCTTTCTATGTGATGATGTGTGATTGAAATGTTTATGTTTATATTTTAACGAATGGGCAAGCACAAGTTTTGAAAATGATGGCTTTAATGAAAAGCCAAAAGTTTTGAAAAATGACGGCTTTAATGAAAAGTCGTAAGTTTTGAAAAAGATTGGTTTTAAGAAAAAACCTCAAGGTTTGCTTCATGGGAAGCAAGCAATATGTTTTAAGATATAGATTTTATCATCAGTGTTGCCAAAGATTGGCAATACTTTATGTTAATGGAATCGAGAATTTTGCTTATGAGTAAGCAAGTTCTCTATGATAATGTATTCAAAGGATTTCATGTTTGATGCTGATGGTTTTAAGAATTTACTTTTAAGTAGACAAGTTCTTTATAATGTTGTTTCAAAAGTATTTTATAAGAAAAAAGAAATTTTGCCTTTTTTTCACAAAGCAACAAATGTAAATAAGTTTTGAATTTTTCTTATGTTGTTTAATGATAAATAATCATGTTATAAAAGAAAAAAAGAAAAAAGGAGATTTGATTTATGAAAAAGATTTGTTTTGCTAGGTCTTGATAATTAAATAATAAATGATGATTTGTACATAATTTATATGTTTTGAAATGATATTCGAAAAGTTTTGATTTCCTTTAGATAAGGAAATCTATGTTGAAAATATCTTGAAAATGTTTATACGGATGTGTTGAAGAGGATTTAAGGATGACCAACCTCCTATGTTGATTTTCTTAAAATGGTTTGGTTTCGGGTTGCTAAAGTAGCATACAAAAGACTATGCAAGGCTCCTATATATAAAAATGACAAAATTGATATGTGGACAAGAAATTGATTTTAAGGTGGTTGAGAAGGGGTTAGCACAATTGCATAACTTTTGTGAGCAAAAGGCCCCGAAATGGAAACCAAGAAAATGCTAGGAAAAATATATGATTTATTCTTAAAAATCTAAAAGTTTTGAAATTCTTTTATTAAAAGGGTTTTAAAGTGTGTTGTTTCTCAAACATTTCAAATATTTATCAAAATATTTTACTCAAAATGTTTCTAAAAGAATTTAAAGTCATCCTAAAATTAGATTTCAAATAACAACTTGTTAAAGTGGGTGCGCTCGCTTACAAGTTGACACGGACTGCGGTCTGTGATGTGTTTTTGAAAATGATTTTTTTAAAGATATAGACATCGGTTTAAGATTTTTTATGAGTTATGGATGCAGACAGAGGTCTGTGATCCCGGTTTAAAAGGACATGGGCTGCGGTCTGTGGTTCTTCAAATCAAACGAACTGCGATCCATCATAATAATGTACGGTGCACCAATACAAGGATTAGGTAGGTTGTAGAGCACGGTTGGGATGACCGGGGCCCACTCTACATAAGGCCAAGTCGCTAAGGGATGGCAGGAGTGCCAGCGGTGCCCTCCCTAAGGTGGGAGCAGGATAAATAAACAACCGTCTGGCTAACGTGCTGTTAAGGATTCTCTTCCAAAATGTAGCATGATCACTTGCTAAGTGTCACTACTGGATAGGGAGAAATGTGTTTGTATACGTTTTGCTTTTCAAAAGCCCAAAGACTGGGATATAAAAGCATTTATATGAAAAATTATCCTAAATTGGATTTTTATGAGCCATTATGCATAAGTTACCCTCAAAGCAGGGTGTTTTACACAAAATGTGTAAATATTAAGAATAAAAAATTGTTTCTGTGCAAAAGTTTTCATGAAAAGGATTTATGACTTGTTTGCTATAAACAAGCCCCAAGATGGGGATCATGAAAAAGGGTTTATGTTGGAAAATATTTTGGACATAAGAATGTCCATTTCCAAAAGGTTTATGTAGGAAAAATGGTTGGACATGAGAATGTCCATTTCCTAAAGGGATTTATGTTGGAAAATATTTTGGACATAAGAATGTCTATTTCCAAAAGGTTTATGTGGTCTAAAAGAGTTTAAGGGATAAAAGTGTTTGTGGACATATGAATGTCCATTGCCAAAAAGGCTTACGGGAAATGTATTTTGGACATAAAAATGTCCGTTATCAAAGTGTTTATGTGAAAAACATTTTAGGATGTATAAACGTCCGTTTCTAACAAGGTTTAAGTGAAAAAATGTCTTAGGACGTATGAACGTCCAATGCCAAAATGATTTATGTGCAAAAACGTCTTTTCGTGGACATGAGAATGTCCATTGCCAAATATGGTTTATGTCAAGATGTTTTAGGACATAAAATGTCCCCTAGCTAAAATGATTTATGCGAAAAATATTTTAGGAAATGATTTTCAAGGAAAGTCTTGCCCCAAAATGTTTGCTTACTGAGTTATCACTCACATTTTGTTTTCTCAAACCTTAGACAAGTACCGGGAAACACAAGGGGTCAATGGACCTAAGCAACGAAGGAAGGTACAAAGTAGTACCCGGGTGGGCTGAAAGGATCAACCATGGTGAGTGGAATACTATGAATGGAAGCTTTTAGGTATATTGATATATACGTGACTTGTTTAAAGTTTTGAGTTCTAGGTGAACTAATGATTGAACATATGTATGTATGCAATGGAAATGTCATGATTAGGTCAAGAGGACCTTTAATGTATAAGTGCATGTTGAGAAGTTATAAAAGATATGTACAAGTGTATCATTGCTTATATTATAAATGAAATGACGATGGATGAAGAAACGAAAAAAAAAATTGGACGAATTTCAAATTAAAATCTCACCGCGTGATCAGGGCAATAATCCTGAATTCACATTTACTAATCTATAAGGTCTTGAGGTAAGGAAGTGACATCTCGGTTTGGGGCGCCAGAATTCCACTCTCCTGCTTGTCTTCATAATGCTCGTCCTTTCTGCAAAAGTTGAATAAAATAAATAAATGAACTAAAAATGCCTAATTAATGCTGAAAATACATAAAAACTAAATAATGCTCCTAAAATGCAAAGCGAGTGAAAATTGAGCTAGACAGATGCAAACTAGGCCTAATCTCTCGGACTAACACACAAATACAATCTGAAATGGGTCATGATAACTTGTATTTTTACGAGTTATCATGCATTAAAATTAGAATTTGAATAATGCTAGATAACATTCATTAACGAGTTGAATTTTAATAATGTTGATCTGTCATGTATGTTAGAACAATATGGGTTTTACATCATTTTCTTGGACTGAAAATTTCATTTTGATCATTTGGAGTTATGTTAAGCATGAAGATAATATTAATGTATGTTTTGTTCAGTTGACTTAATTCTATACTATTTTAATAGGTTTGAATATTGTAATGAAATAATTATATTGCATATAACTGTTATAACTATTACAAACAAATAAGGTTTGTTTTTGTAGCTTTATAGAAAAGCTATTTGTTGATTTTATTTGCCAATGACCATCAAAGTTGGTGGAAAATTTTACAATTTTATTGTTGAACTTCAGCTATTTTCTGAGGAAAATTTGTCAGAGTCTAGTACTATCAACATGGTTCATTGCTTGATTTTCTATGAATTTATCATTAATTGCAATGAAGGTGTTTGTTGCTAATGTTTTTAATCATGGTTAATGTAGTTTTATTTGCAATGTGATTAAGTCTTTGCAAAGTATATCCTTGAGAAAAAAAAAATTTTGCTCCAAATAACTCTCCCTAGCTGGTAAGTGGAGTAAACGGTCGATTACTGAGACGGGGTGCAACGAAAGATTAGTTACGATTGTATGCTATTATAATCCTTATTTTTTTTATATTTACTCTAAGAGATGGAGATGCTGCAATCATTATTTAATGAAGAATTCTTTATAGCAATGAAACAAATGTTAACAGCAACCATCTACCTTTGCTCCAAAAGGTCTGTTTGTTGTAGTCACGTTTCCCAAACAAAAAGTGTTATAGTCACTATGAGAAAATACATTTTTTGCAATTTTTATTAGCAAACAACATACATATATTAAAAAGAAATTTCTACTTACGATAATGCTTTTGGAGGCAAAGAAAATTTTCCTTAATTTTTTTTTATTCTTTAAAATGTTTTTTATTGACGAAGGAGGAAAAAGATTTCCTTACTTATAATAATGCTTAGGAAAAAATTCCTTATAATAATCTTTTGGCAACCAATTCAAAGCTTGGTTACCTAAATATAAAAATCATGAGTTATTGATAACCAAATTTCTTCTTAATAGTTGCTTTACGGAATAGGTCACAAATTATTAGTGACCAAGTTTTTCTTAACAACCAGAATTTGACCTTTTCCAAGAAAATTTTAATTGCCAAAAATTAAAATTTTTGTAGTGAGTAGATCTGGAGTATAATATTAGCAATCCGTACTATTGTAACTATATGATGATAAGAAGCATGTGACCACTAATATAATATTTCCAGTCATATTATTAAAGTAGTGGCAGCTTAAATAACGGAATCTGGGAGCAATTAGGTATGATCGCAATTAGTTAATTTGGCAAGCTGGAAACAGGCTGCAACCGCAGTTCAAAGAATCCATCGGCTTGAGTATATTCATATCTTGTGAAGGACTTGTAGGTACATATATAATATTGGCCGCCATCAAATAAATGGGGCCCTGCCATTTTGGCCAGTTTACTATGATAGCGATATATTCGCATTTATTTGTTCATTCTAACGTGCAAAGCAAATGGGAAAGAAAACTAGCCTTTTCATGCCTTGACGGTGGGCAACTAATTACGTGCTAGACCCGCTTGTTGATAATCCTTCCGAAATTGAGTGTCTCCCTTATATCTCTCCCGCAGAGGAAAAGATGTGGGCCATGTCAGGTAGGCAGAGCAGCTTGCAAGAGGAAGCCACTGCAATATGTAAGCTGATATGACATCTCGAAAGTTCCATACATGATTCATAACGTCATGTGCTTTATTTTTATTTTTTTTTGAAAATTTTTTCGTAAAATTGTTAGTTCAAGTGTATTTAACTTATGTATCAATTTTTACATTTTTTGAAGATTTTTAGATATTTATTTTTTATTTTTGAAAATCAGTCTGATTTTCAAAAATAAAAAATAAATATCTAAAATACTCCAAAAATGGTAAAAAAAAATTCACAGATTAAATACACTTGGGTTAAGAATTTTATAAAAAAAATTTCAAAAAAAAATATGCATATGCGCCCGGGAGCATAGGATTGAAGTCCTTGATTTTCACCTTCTAGAAAGTTTAGAGGTATATACCAAGCCATATGTTATATGCTCTCAGAAACAAGATTACTTTTCCAATATTAACCGTACGCACAGGTTATAAATAAAACAAGGACAATACATCAATTCACGTATACATGGCGAACGTTTCAGTGCACTGCACCGTGACGCATTGAAATTATTTTTTTGAAAATTATTTTATAGGATTTCTAATATAGTTTTATTTAATTTATAAGCTAAATTTTATCATTTTTTATATATGTATATATATATATTTTTTATTTTTTAAAAAACAATGGTACTTTAGTTATTTTCAAGTGATTAAAATACCCTTATTTTTAAAAAATCAAAAATATATTTATATATATCCGAGAATTTGTAAAACTTAATACGTAAGTTAAATATCACTATATTAATAATTTTATAAAAAAATTCAAACAAATATGTAAAAAAATGAGGTTTTGCACCCTGGTGCGTTGAAACATTCTTCGTCCTATACTCCACTTCCATTGCACATAACGCATTGCATTTATCTGAATTTTTGCAAAATGGAGTTCATGACCTACTTTATTGCAAATTAGACTTTAGCCCTACAGCTTTGGGTAAAAGCCTATCCATTGAAGGTTTGAGTATGGTTTTGAATGTATTGTGAACTGGGCGCCAATTCATTACAAGCCGTTCGACGGCTTTTCTCATCGTTCATTTCTTACGGACGGCTTGGATTGATGGGGCATTCTTGGGAGGCGGAAAAATCTGGAAGGGGAATCAATTTTGGCTTGCTTACTCGCACGGACCGGAGCTCTGCAATTGTGGGCGGAAATCATGGGAGATGGGCGACGCTGCAGAAATTTGGACTTCATGGCTGATGCTGCAGCCACGAAAGGTAGCCGAGGTTGCTGCTTGTCGACAATCATGACACAAAGGCAGCCATGAAAGGAGCTTGTCAGATATGATGGAGCACTGAAACGACCTACGTAAGTCTGGTCAAATGCAGGCCCGGTCAAATGCAAAATGAAAGGAGCTCACAAATTTGCTGTGATTTAAAAATGAAAACTTTTAACAATCTCCAAAATCCGGAAGAATAGGTACCAATCAATATACATTCCTTGAAGCCCATTTCTCTTTTTATGCATGTAACCACAGACGTATATTATTACACTATAAATTTATTCTTAAATTTTAAAAATAATGTATTAATATTAAAAATCATGTGAAAAAATTAACGGCTCTAAGTTATGAAACCCCCTCAATTTTTATGCTTTTGATGCTTTATGAAAAATCCAAATCATTTATTGTAATTGACGTCATTTGTTGAGCTAAGATTCCAAGTTTCATTGAAATCAAATATATGCACGGGCCCTAATGAGCAATGTATAAGTCTAATTAAAATTCTCGTTTTAACATAAATATACGTGCTTATAAAGTAATATACGATGAGTTGAGTATCATTCTCATGATGATAGGATTAAGCGTTGATCCTTAAATTCCAATTGTCTTAAGTGTTATAAAATTAAGGAATGGTGTTGAAATGACTGGAATTTAAACAAAACACTTAATTAACTAATGACTAGCAATGGAGCAGTAACAAGTTGGGATTCTTAAAATGGATTAACGTGGATGGAAAATCGGGAATTATTGACCCTAAACTATGCTAATTTGGTTCAATTTCACTTGGTTGTGTAGGGATTTACTAACCCAAGTTCATATATATTTATATTCATCTTCTAATACATATAAACCTAATCCTACTTCAACCTATTGCTATTTTCCCATGTGAATAAGTGAAGAAAGATTGATTAGCTCATAATCTAGTCACGATTACATAATGTTAATAGACATATTTCTATCCTAATTAACATTCAACACAACAAGAGTTGAAACATATGCTTTATACATGAATCTCATCTAAATCCAACTCTCCCAAGCTTGAATCCAGATATTATATCATCTCACAAGGCAGCTAAGCTTGTAAAAATTATTAAACACCACATATAAAGGTAAATCCACACAACTCAAGTTACAGCAATGCTAGATATTCGTTTCATTACAAAAAGAATTAAACCAAACATAGTTTATATATCAAATCATCTCAATCTCCCATCACTTGGAGTTTAGCCTAGAAATGTGCTATCCAATCCCATCAAATCCATGTTTATATACATCCCAGCAAAGGAGAGAAAGAGAAATAAGTAGAGGAATAGAGAGAGGGGATAAAACTTGCTAGTTTTCACCACACAAATTGATCTCTTCACTTGATTTCCTCTTGATCTTTTAAACTCTTCTTTTCTCCTCCTTGGATGCCTCCCACAAGCTCTGTAGGTTGTGTTCTTGAAACCCTAAAAGGGGTATTCATAACCCCTCGCATTTGGAGCTCACACGTGTGGAATTCTTCACACATGTACCTTCGTGGTTGTGGCCACGAAGCTCCTGGACGACATGGCGGTGTAATTTCTTAATGCGGTAGATTTGGTGGTTGTGACCACCACATTGCTGGAGCCAAAAATGACAATTTGATAGCTTAAAATGATTTCTTCCTCATTCCATCCTTTTATGCTCTTAATTTGCACATCGGTCACCCACATGTCCTACAAAAAGTAAAATGAAACAAAATAAGTAAATGCAA
Organism: Annona cherimola; assembly: GCA_030490835.1. Classification (NCBI taxonomy): domain Eukaryota; kingdom Viridiplantae; phylum Streptophyta; class Magnoliopsida; order Magnoliales; family Annonaceae; genus Annona; species Annona cherimola. The sequence goes on along the minus strand of CM059973.1, from coordinate 56,498,476 downwards.
TCCAATTTGGCCTAATAAATCCAAATGATCTAAATTAACATGGATTACAAGTGGATGAATGCTAGAAATGCATGAAATACACAGGAAATGAAATAACACCTAAATGATGCAAACTAATGTAAAACCTATGCAAATTTACACATTTCTCTTGAATTAGCATTCAAAATGAGTACAAATGAACCTTGACAACTCTATTTTTATAGAATTGTCACTCCCCCAAACTTGAATGTTGTAAGTCCTCGAGCAACATATAAAAATACAAACGAATGCAACTATTACATGTTAAAACCAAGCTTGTTCATAATCATTAGCAATGCAACCACATCTCTCAACCAAGCAAAGCAAAAGATAACTCTAAATTGAAATAACTCATGACAACCTGTTAAGCTCAAGCCAAGATATGCATTTTTCAAACAAAAATCAAGCAGCATATAAAAATACAAACGAATGCAACTATTACATGTTAAAACCAAGCTTGTTCATAATCATTAGCAATGCAACCACATCTCTCAACCAAGCAAAGCAAAAGATAACTCTAAATTGAAATAACTTATGACAACCTATTAAGCTCAAGCCAAGATATGCATTTTCCAAACAAAAATCAAGCTACATGCAAATGCAATTACAAGTAATAAAAAATTATGGTTCAACCTTGCTAACTATTCTCCTAATCAAAAGGGTTTTCATCGACAGGTGTAGGATAGATGAATAGGCTCCAAGTAAATCTGTCGTCTCAAAAAGACTAATCTACTTGTCCTGGATTGCACAAAACTGCACATTAATTCTCCCAAACTTATTATTTTATTCTCCTCATCATATTTCAGGATATTTAGGAAGAATTTTTCAATCGAGTGCTATTACTGTGACTTTCTCTTACCTTTTGACACGAATTTTGTCATTTGTAGATACCAAGTCCCGATTACTCATCTCGGGTTAGCCACTTTATGCAAAATTTTATTAGGCTAACATATATAAGCCGATATACTATGTACGCATGCTATCTAACTCTAAGTCTCAAGTAAAAAGATAAATTATATTATGAATTAATAAGACAATATATTTACTTTAAAGCATGGGGTTGAAAAGAAGCGAATATGTACAGTCTTAAAATGGGAACAAGGATAAAAAAGATATACTATCAAGCATAACCAGGCACAAGTACTCATATTACACAATAAAAATTGCCTTAATCATTTTAATAGAACATATTAGTAAGAATATGAACTATAAAATTTAACTACTTAAACAATCATAATATTCACATGCCACTTGAAAATTTTAAAAAATTAACACATTAGAGATCAATTAATGCATGAATGAAAGGGGTGGACAACTATGAAGGAAAGGGGGGCAGAAAATTCCAAGAGGAGTTTAGAGGAAATTGAGAGCAGAAAAATAGATAGAGGATTGGAAAGAAAATTCCATAGGTGGAGAGAAGGCAAAGAGCATGAGGCAAGAGGCAAAGTAGCTAGTCCGTGGAGCAGTCAACACACCATCGGAGCTTCCAACCTATATGCTTTTCTTTCTTCTTCCCCTTTTATTATTGTCTTGTTTAAGATGGATTTGAAATTTAATTTTATTTTAGACTTAAACATGCTTGGCTAACCCCTAAATCTAGAGTTTAGAATGTAGCATGCATACAATATAGCGTGGTGTGTGGTTTCGATTTATTTATGATGGATATTGTTGTTAATTTAATATTTTGTGATTTAATACTTCCGCTAGTGTTTGAGCTCCCACTTTGGCAATGATTCTCATATATTAAGTGATGAAACCGAGAGGTGAAAATCTAATATACGATAATCAAGATGTTAAACCTGAAAATCTAAGACTATGAGAATAAGCATGATGACCTTGAGGAATCCACAAGCAGCCACAGAACTCAATGAATCCTAACTGACTTAATTCCATAAGAATAGGTAGTGAAGAATAAATTAGGGTTACGCTTTGTAGGTTTTGAGAGAAGGTGCAAGGATAAATTAAGGTTTGTTCTCATTTAACAAATAACATCCAAATTAAATAATCATATCACTACCCATTACAAAAGATGCATGTGAATCCCTAGATCTTAGGTACTCTCATCCCTTCTTTCAAATTTTCTAAATCCTATTTTCTCTTTCACTTTTCTATTTTGATTCCAATTTATTCTCTTGGTTTTGGTTATAAATTGTTTAAATCCAACACTTTAAGTCCCGAATTCTATGTAAATTAATATTTTATATACTACAATCCACGACTCGTGCACTTATGATAAGATTGCAAACAAGGAGTATGAATTCATTAACTCATAGCTATGTTAAATTGGTTACCACATAACCTAATTAAGAATACAGAAGGTTAATAGGTATATTCCTATCTCTTTTAACATCCAACACAAATAGGGCTGGAAACCTGTGCCTTTATCTGAATCTCATCCGAAACTTACGCTTCCAAGCATAGATTTGGATATTCAATCAATCTACAGGGTTGCAAGGCTTGTAAACATATTAAGCATGATATATAAGGGTAATCTCAAGCAACCAAGGTTACAATATTACTATTTTCTCATTCAAACACAAGGAAGCCAAAATAACATAGTTATGATGTCAAATCCTCCATTTCTCCCACTTTAGGGAGAATTTGCCACAAAAAATTATTTCAAATGCCAGCAAAATAACGTTTACAACCATCCCATCCTCTTAGATGATGATGAAGATACCATAATTGTAGAAGAAAGTAGTCAGAGGTATACATCCTTCTTTATAATGAAAAATTGGAAACTGCAAGCTCAAGTGTCCATGACTCTAGACCCCAAATATACGCAACAAGTAGCCTTCTCAATTCCAACTCAAACAGGTTCACAATAAGTAAATTACATTCACCACCTTAATTCGGGGTTGAAAATTTCAATTCAAGTGCAAATAAAGGCCTTCTCAATTTCAACCCTTCTCATCGAGGTATAAACAAATCAATTCATATAAGCCTTACAATTCCAATCAACAACTAATCTTTCACCCATTCAATAAGGGTATCCAATCAATTTACAGTTCAAACTCGACCCTAATAAGAACTTAACACATCAATAGTTAGCACAACAAGCTGAATTTATTCACAACAATTCAATCTCACAACTTCTCAATCCATACAATTTCAAGCATAACAAGATATCAAACAAGCTTATACTTCTCAAACCAAAAGATATACTTCTCGATCAATGCAAACCAATTTTGAGCTCTAAATGATGTCAAAATAGTGTGGAAGAGATTACCAATCAAAATCAGAAAGATTGTTAAGATCCAGATTTCAAAACTGCCCAACCCTACTACACATCCACCTTGGTGCCATAGCCTCAATGGGTGGTGCCTCGATGCCAATTGATCTAACTGAAATTGCAGTTGATTGATGAGGAGAAGAAGAGAGGAAGTAAAAAGGAAAATGGCAAGAAAAGAAATGGAAGGGTATGGGAAATATGAGGAAATGGAAATGGGATGAGGTTTGAGGGGAGAAAGAGAGAACGGGAGAATGATAAGAAGGAATTTAGAAGTTTAGTGGAGGAAAAGAATTGGAGCAAAGTTTATAAGAAGATTGGATTAAAGGGAAAAATGAGAAGAAAGTGATGAAAATTGGTAAAGACTTGGGAGTGTTAAGGCGGCACCGCAACATTAGTTGTGATCTTGCGGCACCGCAGTAATACTTTTTTCTCTTTTTTTTGCATTGCGCATTGATCCTTCACAAAAATGTGGTGTCGAGGCTTCAAAATTTGAGGCCGAAGCCCCACATTGACTATCTTGAAATCTCTTGAATGATCATGATAAACTTGATACCTCTTGATTCCATTATTTAACAACTTTTAAGTAGATCGAAATTCTAAATTTGAAGATGATGACCCTGTTCTTCATTGCCTTGAGGAATGAATGATTTTGAACTACATCACGATGGTTTTCAAATTGAATCAAACATAAAAAATCATACAACCTATCAATTGCTAAGTTTTTCCTTGTATTGATAATTTTATGTCTTTGAATTCCAATCTAAGTCTTTCAAGAATCTCCACTAAATGTATCAAATATTGAGCTACACTTGCTTTCTTCCTCATCAAATGAAGAGCTACACAGGTATGTGTTAAAGCAAAGGTCAGCAACATATGGTTCATGGATAGTGGTTACTCAAGACATATGACGGGAGAAAGATGATTATTCCACAAAATCAAATCTTGTAGTGAAGGGACTATTGCATTTGAAAACAATGAGAAAAGTATAATAAAAGGTAAAGGAAATATTTATGGTATTTCAAATGCATGTATTGAGGATATACTATTTGTTGAAGGACTCAAACATAATTTAATGAGCATTAGTCAACTATGTGACAAAGGCTATAAAGTTGTGTTTGAATCTTCTATATGTAATGTTTTTGATGAGGATCACATAGTTTTTAGTGGCAAAAGATATGGAAACGTATATTTGGTTTCTCTTGATGAATTTGATGGAAAATGTCTCATAGCCATTGAGAATGATCCATAGATATGACATAAAAGGCTAGGACACATAAATATGTCAAATCTTAAGACTTTGTGGAAAAAGAGCTTAGTAGAAGGATTACTAAAGCTCAAATACGACAAAGATAAAATCTACAAAGCATGTCAACTATTCAAGCAGCCTAAAATGTCATTTTCCTCCAAAAAGAAAATTTCAACGACTAGGCCACTCGAACTATTACATATGGATCTGTATGGGTCATCCGACATTTTGACTCTTGAAGGAAAAAAGTATGTGTTTGTCATTGTTGATGATTTTTCAAGATTTACATGGATAATACTTTTAGCAAACAAAGATGAAGTCTTCTCAATGTTTGTTACTTTTTCAAATTTGGTGCAAAATGAAAAGAAAAATACAATCATATCCATTAGAAGTGATCATGGTGGTGAATTTGAAAATAAACAGTTTATAGAATTCTGCAATGAGAAAAAAATTCATCACACATTCTCTGCACTAAGGACTCCTCAACAAAACGGGGTAGTTGAAAGGAAAAATAGGACAATACAGGAGATGGCTAGAACTATGCTAAATGAAAGTAAGCTATCCAAAAGATTTTGGGGTGAAGCTGTAAGTACAACATGTCATGTACTAAATCGGGTTACTATAAGAACAATTTTGAAAAAGACCCCATAAGAATTATGGAAAGGTAGAAAATCAAATATCTCATACTTTCATGCTTTTGGTTGCACTTACTATGTGTTGAATAATGGTAAAATAAACTTAAGAAAATTAGATGTCAAAAGTGATAAAGCAATATTTCTTGGATATTCATCAAATAGCAAAGCATATAGAGTTTTCAACAAAAGAAATCAAATAGTAGAAGAATCAATACATGTTGTATTTGATGAATTCAATCCTAACCCTAAAAAGGAGGATGAGCTAAGTGATGCAGATGAAACATCAAAGAATCCTGAAAAGCAACGATTGAAACAACAAGGAGAATCGGAAACAAAGAAAGATCAATCCATGGATGAAAAGGTAAGTGAAAGTAATGATTCTTACAAACCCCCAACAGATTTAAAGTTCAAAAATGACCATCCAATTGAAAAAGTTATTGACAATGTATATAAAGAGTAAGAACAAGAAGATCAAGACACAATATTTGTGTAGATTTTTCTTTTGCGTCTAAAATAGAGCCAAATTCAATTGACCAAGCTCTTAATGATGAAAATCGAATTTTAGCAATGCAAGAAGAGCTAAATCAATTTGAAAGAAATAAAGTATAATACCTAGTTCCTAGACCCAAGGATTGCACTGTTATTAGTACCAAATGGGTTTTCAGGAACAAACTAGAGAAAAGTGGACTTATGGTGAGAAATAAAGTCAGACTTGTAGCCAAAGGATACTCCCAAAAAGAAGGAATTGATTTGAGGAATTGATTTGAGGAATCATAAAGAAATAAAGTCATATCCTACTAGCTTTTGCTTCTCATATAGATTTTAAATTGTTTCAAATGGATGTGAAAAGTGCATTTTTTAATGGATATCTAAATGAGGAAGTATATATTGAACAACCTCCTGGATTTGAAGAGAAAGATCAATCAAAATTTGTTTTTAAATTAACCAAAGCATTGTATAGATTTAAACAAGCTCCAAGAGCTTGGTATGAAAGGTTAATCAAATTTTTGATTGATCATGATTTTCAGAGAAGAAAAGTTGATACAACACTGTTTATCAAATATAAGGGTAAAAATATATTAATTGTTCAAATTTATGTGGATGATATTATATTTGGTGCTACTAATGAAACTCTATGTCAAGAATTTTCTAAGATTACACAGAGTGAATTCAAAATGAGCATGATAGGCAAGTTAAACTTCTTCCTTGGACTGCAAATTAAGCAACTAGCCGAAGGAATCTTCATAAATAAGTCTAAATACATCAAAGAAATGTTCAACAAGTTTGGAATGCAAAATAGCAGGCAAACACACTCATGAGTTTAACCATCAAAATTGACAAGGTGAAAAAGGTAAATCGGTTGAACAAAAGTTGTATAGAAGCATGATAAGATCTTTATTATATTTAATTGTGTCTAGACCAGATATTTTGTTTAGTATTTGTATGTGTTCAAGATTTCAATCATGTCCCAAAGATTCACATTTAATAGCTGTAAAAAGAATTTTCAGGTACTTAATCAACACTACTAATTTAGGTCTATGGTATCCAAAAGGTTCAACGTTTGATCTAATCAGCTACTCGGATGCGGATTTTGCTGGTTACAAAGTAGGTAGAAAAAGTACTAGTGGAACATGTCAGTTTCTTGGAAACATGATGGTCTCATGGTTTTCAAGAAAAGAAACTAGTGTTGCTCTATCTACTGCGGAAGTCGAATATATTGCCGCAGGGAGCTGTTCTGCCCAACTACTTTGGATGAAACAACAACTTAGAGATTATGGAATTGAATATAAAGATATACCAATTAGATGTGATAATACAAGTGCAATATGTTTAACTAAAAATCCTATACTGCATTCTAGAACTAAATATATAGATGTAAGATATCATTTCATTAGTGAGCATGTTAAAAACCATGATATTTGCGTAGAATATATTAAAACTGAGGACCAAATTGCAGATATACTAAACCATTAGCAAAAGAAATATTTTACAAAATTAGGAATGATATGGGTATGATTGATATTGATTAGATATATGAAATTTTGTAATTAAATTGGGCGAATAAAAATTAGAGTGTATTGAACCTTAGTCGGAGGAGCCAAGTCGACTCTACTCATCCGGATCCGACTTCGAGGGCGTCGTTTCGGCTACCCGCGCTTACAAGAGGTGGGAGAGGGAACCCATCTTCCCATTCTATCATTTCACATTTCTCTCATTCTCTCTTCTCTTCTCTCCTCATTCCTTCTTAGAATCCTCTCAAGTGTTCCTCCTTTCTCTTCCTAAATTTCCACATCCATCTACATTTCCAAGATCTAGCCATTCCAAAACCCATGGCACCCAAGGACGTATCTAAACCCAACAAACTACCTGTTTCAAGACCGTCCCAATCACGAACTGGGGAGGATGTGTCTCGTAGGCAATGGACACTATCCAAAAGAGTTCGGTAAGAAACTACAGCATCCACAAGCCGACAGGTCCGATTCCATGAAGGAAGCCCCTCCACCTCTGCACCTAGAGAAGAGGAGAATGTAGAATCAAGCGATAGCTTTGAGTTGAGTGGAAGAAGGAAGGGGACCCCCACTCAATGGGGCCAAGTTCTCAAAATGCTCACGGACAATTTCAGAACAGAACGCCAGCACAACAGGTTCTATAGGCATTTTTATGAGAGAAAGACTTTTGTGCCCAAAATCATTGATTTCAAGTTTCTGCAAGAATACGAGTTTGGAATAGAGGAACTGTTGGATTTCCAAGAATGGACCTGGTTGCTGAAAGAGCATGATAGGATATATCCCAATCTGACTAGACTATTTTATTATTTATGGGATCAGGAGTACCTTAGCACTTACGTCAAAGGGATCGATGTTGGAAATATGTGGAAAATAAGCAAAGTCTATGTTTTGATGATTAACAAATCAATTTGAGTAAGTTTTAGTTACTAACATGTTTGTGGAAATGACTTAAGGTTATTAATTTGAAGAATGTGAAGCATGGCAAGTCAAGTCGATTTCCATGTCGACTCAGGCTACGACTTAGGCCAAGTCGATCCCAAAGTCGACTCAAGAAGCGACTTCAAGACGTCATTCCCTTCTAGAGTTGAAATCGAGAATGAGAGGTGCCGAAGTCGCATCCCAAGTCGACTCCGCTTGCGACTTGGGTGAAGTCGCAGACCAAGTCGACTCCAGCATCGACTTCGAAACGTCATTTCCTTCCAGAGTTGAAATCGAGAACGAGAACTGCTGAAGTCGCATCCCAAGTCGAATCCGCTTGCGACTTGAGGTGAAGTCGCAGACCAAGTTGACTCCAGTCGCGACTTGGAGGCGTCATTTCTGTCCAGAGTTGAAATCGAGGAGCAGAGCTGTCGAAGTCGGAGACGAAGTCGACTCCGCATGCGACTTGGGCGAAGTCGCAGACCAAGTCGACTCCAGTATCGACTTCAGTTGGACAGGGCAGAAACTTCAGAAGCCAAATCGGAGATTAGATCGATTTCAAGGTAGAACTTGAGTCAAGTTGAAGATCAAGTCGACTTAGATGTTCGATTTGGAACATATTAAGACTAATCCAAGTCCAAAGAAAGCAAGATGCATGAATTCAACTATTCTAATCAAAATATATTGGACTTGTTCATGAATATAAAGATTCGAGACTCAAGGACTCAAGGTTTGCAAATCATGGAGCTAAAGGACATCGAGCTAGAATGATAACACAATGGTCCAAAGAGATATAAATCAAGGAAGAAACAACCAAACATGAATAAACTCAAGCAAGCAAAGCATTGCAAGGATTTCAAGTTCGTCAAGCAAACTGCCGAGGTGAAGTCGCACCCGAAGTCGACTCCACCTGCGACTTGGGTCAAGTCGAGGACCAAGTCGACCCAGACTGGAACTTGAAGTTGTTGCGAACAAGCGAAGTCGCACCCGAAGTCGACTCCATCTGCGACTTGGGCGAAGTCACACCCGAAGTCGACTCCATCTGCGACTTGGGCGAAGTCGCACCCGAAGTCGACTCTACCTGCGACTTGGGTCGCAACGGTCGAAAAATTTTCGAACGTTGGCGCATTAAATGCGCGCCACCTACCTCCAAACGTTCAGATTCCCTCTACAATTATAAAAGGCATTCAATATGAACGAGGAGGGTAGCTGAGAATTCATTAAGTGTGCATAACTCCCATCTTCAAGAGCATTAAGTGATCAAGCCATCATAAAGAAGAAGAACTCCGAGTTCAAACTGGCAAGAGCTCTTATTGAATCATCAACACTGTTGTACAAGTTCTTCTCTGCGCCAAATCTTTCTCTACACAACAGTAACGTGTAGAAACCTTCTTTTACTTTTACTTGTTGTATTGAACTTGATTTAGTTTGGGTAACTAAGATCAAGTGTAAGCAAAGTAGTGTGTGACTGGAGTGGAACTCGTCACCTACTTGTGCTGTGAATTGTTGATGCCCCCTAGAGCTGGAATCTAGAAGAGAGCAGTGACTCTAGTTGTATTTGTGAAATACAATAGTGAAACCCAAGTCACAAGAGGTGTGAGCTTGGAAGAGTGGAGTAGGGAGGTTGCCCGAACCACTATAAAAAACCTTGCTTGTTGATTTTTATTTCTGCTCTCTACACTATATTGCTTTCCACTTTGTTTCTTCATAAAGGGGACTAGATTAATCTGGGGTAAAGTTTCTGTTTAAGTTGTAAATTTTGAATACCCAATTCACCCCTCCCCTCTTGGGTAATTTCCATTAACTCGGGACCAACAAGTGGTATCAGAGCGGGTCTTTGAGTTATACCAAATAGATCTTTTCATATGGCATCCCAATCGACTTCCGTTCCCGCATTTGCCGAAGGCCAATCTTTTACTAGGCAACCATTGTTTGATGGGAACAATTTCGGCTATTGGAAGCTTCGTATGAAGCAACTCATCATGGCTACAGATATGGATTCTTGGATTGTAATCCAAGATGGTGTAACCTTGCCTATTGATGAAAGAGCTTCCAAATTGACCGAAAAGGAAGTAAGCAATGTTAAGAGTAATGCTAAAGCTATGAACTCACTATTTTGTGCTCTTACGGCTTCTGAATATGATAGAGTATCCTCTTGTTTAACTGCAAAAGAGATATGGGATACACTAACATCTATCTATAAAGGAATTTCTTAAGTCCAAGGGACAAGGAGAAATATTTTGATAGGAGAATTGGAAAGCTTTAAAATGCTAGAAACAGAAAATATTTCTGAAATGTTTGCTAGATTCTCTAAAATTACTAATGCCTTGAAAGGTCTTGGAAGGGCAATTTCTGAATCTGAACAGGTTATGAAGATTCTAAGGGTGCTACCTGATTCATGGACTCTAAAAATTACTGCGATAGAAGAAGCCAAAGACCTAAACGCATTGAAGCTAGAAGATCTTATTAGCTCATTAATGTCACATGAGCTAATCAAGAAAAGAAACGAGGATCAACATAAAGGCAAGAGAACTATTGCATTGATAGCAACACATAACTCAGATGAGTCCACCTCCTCATCCCATAACGACGATGCAGACATTGCATTGTTAACCCGGAAATTTCGAAAGTTCGTAAGGAGAGAAAAGAACTTTAAAGATTTCAAAGAAAGACCGCGAAAAGAGAAGAACAAGGAGGCCACAAAGTGCTATAGATGCGGCGGTACGGGACATATGCAAGCTCAATGTCCTACACCGGAAGAGAGATCAAAGGATCAACAAGAAAGGAAGGAAAGATATGAAAGCCGAAAATTTCAAAGGCCTAAGGGAAGAGGAATGTACGTGAATGAAGAAACTTCATTAACAAGTAGTTCCTCAACCAACGATTTTGAAGCGGCAATTTGTGCAAGAATATGTTGTATGGCGCGGTTTGAGCAAGAAAAAAATCTGTTGTGTTTGAACACAACGGAAGTTTTTGAAGAACAAACTACTTCAACAAAGTGTACAAGTAATGAAGAGGTAACTTCCAAACTTTTCCATTCTCAATCTACATATTCTTCTTTTTAAGAATGTCTCAAATGTGCTGAATTAGAAGAATTACAATATGCATATGATTCATTATATGAGGACATTAAAAAACTAGGAAACAAGTTATCACTAAGGAGACAACAATGCAATTTCATTATTATTGTAAATGGAAAACTAGCTGAAAGTACATCAAAACTGAAAGATGAAAATGAATTGCTTTTGAAAGAAGTAGAGAAATCGAAAAAGGAGAACGAATCCTTAAATGAATCATTAGCTAAATTCTCTAATCCAGGAGAAAATGTAAAAATATTTCTGAACATGACCTCACAAACAAATAAAAGAGGTCTTGGATATTCCACATTTGAGCAAAGAAAAAGTGGCAAATCGAATATGCCAATACTTGGGAAAAATCAAACCAAAACTGCACCTATCTACAAGCCCAAAGGGAAACATACTGCGTGGACTATAAGGCCAATTGTTGAATCAATACATACTTGGAGGCCTACTCCTAGATTACCAATGGCTTGCAATTTTTGCAATAAAATGGGTCATAAAGTCCATAAATGTAATTTTAAGAAACTATATGACCATGGTGCAAAATTAGTTTGGGTTTCAAGAAACACAAGATTTGGACTTTCAAAGATAGAACAACAAAGATTAAATCAGTTTACTAACCCAAATGGACCCATAAAATGGGTACCAAAGAGATAAGATTTATTTGTTCATTTTTCAGATATGTTTCAAGGCAAAGGAAAGCAACGTTTGGTTCATGGATAGTGGTTGCTCAAGGCATATGACCAGTGAAAGAAGTTTTTTTCATAAACTCAAGCCTTGCAACGATGGAACTGTTGCTTTTGGAAATAATGAGAAAGGTAAAATCAGAGGTAAAGGAAACATTTATAGTATTTCAAATGCATGTATGGAAGATGTATTATTTGTTGAAGGACTCAAGCACAATTTAATGAGTATTGGTCAATTATGTGACAAAGGATACAAGGTTGTGTTTGAATCATCTATATGTAATGTATTTGATGGAGAACATATCATGTTTAGCGAAAAAAGACATGGAAAAGTATATTTGGTTTCACTGGATGAACTAGATGGTCAATGTCTAATGGCCATTGACAATGATCCATGGGTTTGGCATAAGAGGCTTGGGCATATAAACATGAAAAATATAAAGACCCTATGGAAGAAGAGTTTGGTAGAAGGATTGCCTAAATTGAAATATGACAAAGATAAAATTTGCAAGGCATGTCAATTGTCAAAACAACCTAAAATGCCTTTCTCTACCAAAAAGGAGATTTTCACCACTAGGCCACTTGAATTGCTACACATGGATCTATATGGGCCATCCGACATTTTAACCATTGGTGGAAAGAAATATGTGTTTGTAATAGTTGATGATTTTTCAAGATTCACATGGGTAATTCTCTTAGCTAGCAAAGATGAAGCCTTCTCTATGTTTGCAACTTTTGTAAACTTGGTGCAAAATGAAAAACAATATACTATTATGACCATTAGAAGTGATCATGGTGGTGAGTTTGAAAATAAAAGATTCATAGAATTGTGTAATGAAAAAGGAATTCATCACACATTTTCTGCACCAAGAACACCACAACAAAATGGAGTGCTTGAAAGGAAAAATAGAACTATACAAGAGATGGCTAGAATAATGCTAAATGAGAGTAAATTATCCAAGAAATTTTGGGGTGAAGCTGTAAGTACAGCTTGTCATGTGTTGAACCGAGTTACCATTAGAGCAATCTTGAAAAAGACCCCATATGAGCTATGGAAAGGTAGAAAACCAAATATTTCATATTTTCATGTCTTTGGTTGCACATGTTATGTTTTGAACAATGAGAAAACCAACTTAGAAAAATTAGATGCTAAAAGTGATGAGGCAATATTCCTTGGTTACTCATCAAATAGCAAAGCATATAGAGTCTTCAATAAAAAAAACCAAGTTGTAGAAGAGTCAATACATGTTGTTTTTGATGAATGTAACCCATGCTCCAAAAGAAAAGATGATTTAAGTGATGCAGATGATGTCATAAGCAATCTTGAAAAACTGCAATTGGAGAAGCAAGAAGAATCCATGGAGGAAAGGGTAAGTGAAGGTAATAATTCCTATAAACCTCCAACTGATTTAAAGTTCAAAAATGACCATCCAATTGAGCAAGTTATAAGGAATGTTTATGAAGGTGTAAAGACTAGAAGGTCAAAACAAAATGTTTGTGGACAATACGCCTTTGTATCCAAAATTGAACCAACCACTATTGATCAAGCTCTTGATGATGAAAATTGGATCATAGCAATGCAAGAAGAGCTAAATCAATTTGAAAGAAATCAAGTTTTGTATCTTGTTCCAAGACCAAAAGATTGTACTGTCATTGGCACAAAGTGGATATTTAAGAACAAATTAGATGAAAGTGGACTTATAGTGAGAAATAAAGCTAGACTTGTGGCAAAGGGATACTCACAGGAAGAAGGAATAGATTTTGAAGAATCCTATGCCCCGGTTGCTAGATTAGAAGCTATTCACATTTTACTAGCTTTTGCATCTCACATGAACTTTAAATTGTTTCAAATGGATGTTAAAAGTGCATTTTTGAATGGATATATAAATGAAGAGGTGTATGTTGAACAACCACCTGGATTTGAGGAGAAAGATCAATCTAAATTTGTATACAAATTAACCAAAGCATTATATGGATTAAAACAAGCTCCAAGAGCTTGGTATGAGAGATTAAGCAAATTTTTGATTGATCATGACTTTCAAAAGGGAAAGGTAGACACCACTTTGTTTATCAAATACAAAGAAAAAAATATCTTGATTATTCAAATTTATGTTGATGACATTATTTTTTGTGCTACTAATGAGATTCTTTGTCAAGAATTTTCTGAGCTTATGCAGAAAGAATTTGAGATGAGTATGATGGGGGAGCTGAATTTCTTCCTTGGACTACAAATCAAGCAACTAAATGAAGGAATTTTCATCAACCAGTCTAAGTATATCAAAGAAATGTTGAAGAAGTTTGGCATGAAAAATAGCAAAGGGGCAAACACGCCTATGAGCTCAACAATTAAAATTGACAAAGATGAGAAAGGAAAAATGATTGATTTAAAATTATATAGAAGCATGATAGGTTCTTTATTATATTTAACTGCTTCTAGGCCTGATATATTGTTGAAGAGATATATTTTTAACCATGATAAAATTATATGATTTTTCATATTTAAAAATATATATATATATAATAAAATAAAAATTGATTTGACCATCTAAAATATTAGTAGATGGATGATTCCGTCAAGTTTTATTAAATTCTTTGGCTAGCGTATGTGCTGGAATTGAATTACCAATAAGCGTAATTGCAATTTGCAAGTCCAATTGGGACGGGTACCCTCAATAAATGCATGCGTAAAAAAGGAGCTGGGAATCGAATTCCATGCTCGTGTTAAAAAATAAAAATAAAAAAACTTATTTATTTTTTATTTTTTTTATTTTTTTTTCTTCTATCGTAAACTTGATAATTTCGAAATATTAGTATATAAATCAAATTTTATTACTTTTAGAGATATTTATTTAAAAAACTGAGTACTTTAGTCATTTTCAACCATTAAAAATGGTTAAAATTTCAAAATCTTAAAATTATATATTAAATGCATTTAGATTAACAAATTTATAATAAAGTGAAAAAAAAAGCAGATGTCGCGGTTTGTAATTCGGCTGGGATGGTATTCTCAATGAATGTCGTAGGTCAGCGAACAGACGGTGGTTCAACCATGACCCACCCTGATGATGATGATTTCAAACACACTTCATTCATTGCTTTCAGAATTATTTATTAACTACAAAATTGAATTTTAAACAAATTAAAATATATATGACCCGCATTTAATGAGTATGAACACATAAAATCAATAGAACAGAATTATCTAATTTCAGAGTTATTAATTTAGAATGATTCTGCGAAATTATTATAACATAGAAGAGATATATATATATATTTATAAAAAAAAGAAAAAAGAAGAAGAAGCAGCAGCAAAATCGCTGCTCCCTGCAAAAGCAAGATCTGGAATATTGCAGACAAAACCAAGGGATCTTTCTGTTCCTGGTCGGGAACTTTCGGGAATCCATTTTGCAATGGAATTTCTACATGCAAATACAAAAAGCTTTTTGGACAACAATCTAAAGGATGGAAAATACATTTCCGCCAAGGGAAAGAAGGTGGTTGTTATTGGAGGCGGAGACACAGGAACTGATTGTATAGGGACAGCTATCCGACATGGATGTACCAATCTTGTTAATCTGGAGCTTCTTCCAAAGCCACCCGAAAAAAGGGCTCCTGAGAACCCATGGCCGCAGTGGCCTCGCATATTCCGTGTGGACTATGGTCACCAAGAAGCTGCAGCTAAAATGGGAAAGGACCCCAGATCTTATGAAGTCCTGACCAAGAGGTTTGTGGGAGATGAAAATGGTACAGTCAAGGGACTTGAGTTCGTCCGAGTACACTGGGAGAAGGATGCCAGTGGTAAGTTTCAGCTTCAGGAAGTCGAAGGAAGTGAGGAGTTCATCGAGGCTGATCTAGTGCTCTTAGCAATGGGTTTCCTTGGTCCAGAGCCGACTGTTGCGGAGAAGCTGGGAGTGGAGAGGGACAACCGCTCAAACTTCAAAGCTGAGTATGGTCGTTTCTCCACCAATGTCGATGGTGTCTTTGCTGCTGGAGACTGCCGGCGTGGACAGTCTCTGGTTGTGTGGGCCATTGCCAAGGGTAGGCAAGCAGCTTCCCAGGTAGACAAGTATTTGATGGAAGAACGTTTAAATGGAGCAGCCACTCATGCTATCGATGGGAAGAAGAACCACAAGCACAATGTACTGCTCGACAGAGGACGGGAAGGATTGGTTGGTGGTGCACATGGATAAATGCAGTAGAAAAATACTATGTCATAGAAAAGATTGAGCTACTAGCTAGTGATGCCTGCCGGAAATTGGAAGCAGTGCCGAGTTGTCGCGGGCATTGATCTGTGCCAATTGCAGGTACTCGGGGTCGGCGGCAGATTCTAGCTATCGCTCGGCAAGCTGGTGCCGTATATATTGTTCAGACGGGGATGTTGGGGAAGCTCCGGCGTTTGCTGGAAGAAGATCTTGGAAGGAAAGGTTTCGGGCTAGTAGCTGATAAAATGAGAGCAAGCAAGAGCCTGCAGAAACGAGGCTTTCTTGCCCAATAAGAAAGCGTCAGAGAATACGGCTCTGTCCTTGGCACTCTGCGCCACTAGTTCTGGTTCCGCGGATACGTGAGTTCCGCGTAAATGTAGTTCCGCGGCAACGAAGTTCCGCGGGAACGCTCACAGCTGAACTACCTCCGAGTCGCCTATAAATAGAGGCCCTTGCCCTTTCATTCGGGGCACAACGAAAACAGCGAAGACGAGAAAGAGAGATCTCCCGCGCTGAAGAGAGAATCGTGAGTTCTACATTTTTTTTTAGTTAAAAAAAAGAAGAGGCGAGTTTCTTTCTTGTATATTATATATATATAAATATATATATACATATATATATATATATTATTTTCAAAAAAACTACTTTTCCCAACGTGGATACTCCCTGACTGGCGGGTTGAATTGACACACGGGTTAAGTATATTTTCTCTTTTAAAAATAAAATAAAAATATATATGTGTATATTATATATATATAAATATATATATATATATACATATATATTATTTTCAAAAACTACTTTTCCCAACGTGGATACTCCCCGACTGGCGGGTTGAATTGACACACGGGTTAAGTATATTTTCTCTTTTAAAAAAATAAAATAAAAATAAAATAAATATATATATGTGTATATTATATATATATATATATCTATATATACATATGTATATTATTTTCAAAAAAACTACTTTTCCCAACGTGGATACTCCCCGACTGGCGGGTTGAATTGACACACGGGTTAAGTATATTTTCTCTTTTAAAAAT
This sequence comes from Annona cherimola, assembly GCA_030490835.1. Lineage (NCBI taxonomy): Eukaryota > Viridiplantae > Streptophyta > Magnoliopsida > Magnoliales > Annonaceae > Annona > Annona cherimola. Next base: position 56,481,404 of record CM059973.1, on the reverse strand, counting down.
AAAATAAAAATATATATGTGTATATTATATATATATAAATATATATATACATATATATTATTTTCGAAAACTACTTTTCCCAACGTGGATACTCCCCGACTGGCGGGTTGAATTGACACACGGGCTAAGTATATTTTCTCCTTCAAAAATAAAAATAAATATATGAGTATTTTCTATGTATAAAAATATATCAAATTATACATATATATTAAAAGGCTTCCAAAAATACATATATATGTATTAAAAGACATTAAAAAATTAAGATTTTGTTTTTTAAAATTATAGAGACGTCCCGCGGGCGTCCAAAAATTAAGATTTTGATTTCTAAAAATACATAGACATCCCGCGGGCGTTCAAAAATGAAGATTTTGATTTCTAAAAATACATAGACGTCCCGCGGGCGTTCAAAATTTAAGATTTTGTTTTCTAAAAATATAGAGACGTCCCGCGGGCGTCCAAAAATTAAGATTTTGATTTCTAAAAATACATAGACGTCCTGCGGGCGTTCAAAAATTAAGATTTTGATTTCTAAAATTATATAGACGTCCCGCGGGCGTCCAAAAATCATTATTTTGATTTCTAAAATTACATAGATGTCCCGCGGGCATCCAAAAATTAAGATTTTGATTTTTAAATTTACATAGATGTCCCGCGGAAACCCAAAAATTAAGATTTTGATTTCTAAAATTATATATACGTCCCGCGGGCGTCCAAAAATCATTATTTTGATTTCTAAAATTACATAGATGTCCCGCGGGCATCCAAAAATTAAGATTTTGATTTTTAAAATTACATCGACGTCTCGCGGGCGTTCAAAAATTAAGATTTTGATTTCTAAAAATATATAGACGTCCCGCGGGTGTCCAAAAATTAAGATTTTGATTTCTAAAAATACAGAGACGTCCCGCGGGCGTCCAAAAATTAAGATTTTATTTTCTAAAATTATAGAGACGTCCCGCGGGCGTCCAAAAATTAAGATTTTGATTTCTAAAAATACATAGACGTCCTGCGGGCGTTCAAAAATTAAGATTTTGATTTCTAAAAATATATAGACGTCCCGCGGGCGTCCAAAAATCATTATTTTGATTTCTAAAATTACATAAATGTCCCGCGGGCATCCAAAAATTAAGATTTTGATTCTTAAAATTACATAGATGTCCCGCGGACACCCAAAAATTAAGATTTTGATTTCTAAAATTATATATACGTCCCGCGGGCGTCCAAAAATCATTATTTTGATTTCTAAAATTACATAGATGTCCAGCGGGCATCCAAAAATTAAGATTTTAATTTTTAAAATTACATAGACGTCCCGCGGGCGTTCAAAAATTAAGATTTTGATTTCTAAAAATATATATACGTCCCGCGGGTGTCCCAAAATTAAGATTTTGATTTCTAAAAATACATAGACGTCCCGCGGGCGTTCAAAAATTAAGATTTTGTTTTCTAAAATTATAGAAACGTCCCGTGGGCGTCCAAAAATTAAGATTTTGATTTCTAAAAATACATAGACGTCCCGCGGGCGTTCAAAAATGAAGATTTTGATTTCTAAAAATACATAGACGTCCCGCGGACGTTCAAAAATTAAGATTTTGTTTTCTAAAATTATAGAGATGTTCCGCAGGTGTCCAAAAATTAAGATTTTGATTTCTAAAAATACATAGACGTCTTGCAGGCGTTCAAAAATTAAGATTTTGTTTTCTAAAATTATAGAGACGTCCCGCGGGCGTCCAAAAATTAAGATTTTGATTTCTAAAAATACATAGACGTCCCGCGGGCGTTCAAAAATGAAGATTTTGATTTCTAAAAATAGATAGACGTCCCGCGGGCGTTCAAAAATTAAGATTTTGTTTTCTAAAATTATAGAGACGTCCCGCGGGCGTCCAAAAATTAAGATTTTGATTTCTAAAAATACACAGACGTCTCGCGGGCGTTCAAAAATTAAGATTTTGATTTCTAAAATTATATAGACGTCCCGCGGGCGTCCAAAAATCATTATTTTGATTTCTAAAATTACATAGATGTCCCGCGGACACCCAAAAATTAAGATTTTGATTTCTAAAAATATATAGACGTCCCGCGGGCGTTCAAAAATTAATATTTTGATTTCTAAAAATTATATATACGTCCCGCGGGCATCCAAAAATTAAGATTTTTATTTTTAAAATTACATAGATGTCCCGCGGGCATCCAAAAATTAAGATTTTGATTTCTAAAAATATATAGATGTCCCACGGGCATCTAAAAATTAAGATTTTGATTTCTAAAAATTATATAGATGTCCCGCGGGCATCCAAAAATTAAGATTTTGTTTTCTGAAATTATATAGATGACCCGCGGGCATCTAAAAATTAAGCTTTTGTTTTCTAAAATTATATAGATGTCCCGCAGGCATCCAAAAATTAAGATTTTGATTTCTAAAATTATATAGATGACCCGCGGGCATCCAAAAATTAAGATTTTAATTTCTAAAAATATATATATGCCCCGCGGGCATCTAAAAATTAATACTTTGGTTTTCTAAAATTATATAGATGTCCCGCGGGCCTCCAAAAATGAATATTTTATTTTCCAAAAATATATATGTCTCGCGGACCTTCAAAAATATATATATATATATATATATTTGTCCCGCGGGCCCAAAAAATATATATATATTTTATATACACATACATCTTAGAAGACTTTCAAATATATATATATAATTATGTATTTCTCCCTGAGTAAATACTCTCCGGGAAGTGAGCTAAGTTGATACACGGGTGAATGACCTCTTTGCTCAGATCCGAGCCTTAATAGACCTAAAACCTCCAGTAAGCCCAAGACGGCTCAAAAACCTTCCTACAAACCCACTTGGGTCCAAAATTCCTCAACAAGCCATTTGGGCTCAAGACCCTAAAAAAAAAAACAGCTCAAGATGGCTCAAAAATCTCCAATAAGCCAACCCGGCTTCAAAATTCTTCAACCTGAGCCTTAATAGGCCTAGAACTTCCAGCAAGCCCAAGATGACTTAAAATCCTTCAACAAGTCCTCTTGAGCCAAAATCCCTCAACAAGCCCAGTTGGGCCTCAACCTCCTCAAATGGTCAAAGTTGACCCAAAAATACTTTAAAAATCGGTTAATCCATTTCTTAGTAAAACCACCCAATTATTCAATCCAGAGACTGAATGCGGGAGACGCTGGTTTCTTATATAGAAGCTGAAAGCGGGACACGCTGGTCTGCTATGTAAATCCAGAAGCTAAGAGCTCACTTAGTTTGCTGTGTAGGGTCACTGGTGTAGCCGACGGGCCCCTCACTAGTTCCCAAACCGAGTCATCGCTGGTCGACGGGCTAAGCGTAAACTCACATTTAAGTCATGGCGCATGGCGTCATATACCTCACATTTAAGTCATGGCGCGTGGCGTGATGTACCTCATATTCAAGTCATGGCGCGTGGCGTCATGTACCTCATATTCAAGTCATGGCGCGTGGCGTCATGTACTTCATATTTAAGATATGGCGCACGGCGTCATATACCTCACATTCGAGTCACGGCGCAGGGCGAAGTGTACTCACTTATTTTTATATTTTTGTCAGACACGATTTTTCGTGCACTTGTAAAGACGTAGAAGGATCTTCTACGCACTTCATTATTATTAAGCATTTTTTATGGACCATTGTATTCAGCTCTTTTAATCAAGGGTTTTCTCGTTAGAGATGTAAAATCAGAATGTGGAACACAATGCAAAACATTTCTGTGATGTACTTTTCGGACTCGGTTAAAGAATTGGATGCTTTAAAATTTTGTTGGGAAATTAATTAAGCATTTATTCCCAAAGCCGCAGGGAAACAATTTTATCTTTAACCAAGTTATGATATGATTTTTCACGAGGCCGGAACAAATGGTGAACCCGACGTGAAACATGCTCCCTTCATCTTTAAGAGCTGAAAACTGTGGTCTTTATATGCTTATTTTCTCGAACCTAACACTCTGAAATGCTCCTTTGCAGACTTCATGGCACATTCGATGGCTTTTGGATTTTTGCCTAATGGTGGTTTTGTCATTTCTGAGCCAGACCACATGGATGCGGCTATCCCGCATCATTTTATTCGTGTACCAGAGAAGCCGGAGCACCGTGTCTATCGACACGTTGATTACTCTCCTGCAGCGATCAAGCAAAGAAGAGACCGATCTGCACTACTCAAGCAGCCTCTTATTGTTCAAGGCTCGAAGACCACTCTTATTCAACCAACAAAGTCTCTGCAGGCGCCCATCCGAATGGGCCCGCCTGCTCAACAGTCAGACTATGCCAAGAAGTCCGCCCACCGGCTTGCTGCACCAGCCCAACCAGCAGCACAACAGCCTGCAGGATAACCTGTTTTGCAGTCCCATTCCATAAAAAGGTCTGCGAGACAATCTACTGCAACTCGGCTATCGCCAACTAGCCACCCAGAAGCCAATGTTCCCCGAAAAGGGGGCAAAACTGTGCCGAATCCTGTTCGATGCACCATCACTCGCCAATTTGGTCGGGCTGCCTCAAGGGTTGTTGACCTAGCCCCCCGACTTAACCAAAGTGACACCCAAGAGCGGAAGGAGTCAAGAAGACAAACCAAGTTTTCTCAGCCGGAGGCTCCATTGGCCGATGGAGGGGACGACCAATTCAAGCCGCAAGGACCTATTATTGTCCGATCCAGTTTAGGCATCCTGCGATTTGTCATCCCTAACCCGACGCATTCGCCCCATCAGTCAACCCATGCTCCATCTAGCTCACAAGCTAGAGTCAAATCTCCAGGTCACTATGATACTGCCAACATAGTGACGGTTCCTCATCACGTATCAAGGAAACAAAGGAGAAAAGCGCAGCAGAAAAAGCAGTTCGGGAAAACAACTTCCCGGTTAAACTTGAAGGCTTCATCGCCACTGCCACTAGGACCAAGGCATAGGCTATTCTCACACCCCCGACAAAGAGGTAGGCCGCAAAAGAAGCCGATACAGAACACTCGCAAATTGAGAGTGCCTCAAAAGCCAAGACTCTCTAACAAGTGGCAGTATCCTCAGAAGCGCCATACAACGTATTCACGTTCAATGCTCAGGCTGATCCCTAATTTTATACATGAAAATCAATTCGCCTCGTTGATCAGACTACAAGAGGATATGACTTATGCGCCTGTTGTGGCCCCGTTCCGAGGAGAGCACCGGATGCCGCACCCCAAGAGAGAAGCGAAAAGGAGGAGACGTCTCCTCCAGACGACAGAAGTCAACATGGTGGACCTCACCCAGCCAAGCACTTCCAAAGCGTCGGAGATGTTAACCCGGTCAAGGGCAGCCGCAATGCCCATTACACTGCCATTCTGTAGCCTCTCTCATCCTGAAGGGATCAGGGCCGCCCTCCCAAGAGGCCAATTTGAAGCATCTTACATGGTGGGCGAAGAAGAAGAGGTTCTTACACCCAAGTCTCAGCTCATTCATGACCTCCAGGAGGAGATTAAGCGTATGAAACGGGCTATGGAAACTCAAGGCAACAAGACATCAGGTTCCCATCAACCACCATCACCAAGGAACCGTCAATCAGTCCATCAGCCCAAGAAACCAATTAGGCAGCAGACCGAGGAAGATGAAAATCCAGAATTGGAGCAAGGCTTTCTGCAGTTCAATAACCTGCGTATCAATACCCCTCGAACGCAAGATGCGCAGGTAAACACACCCATGGGGTCTCCACCCAGGTTTATTGCACAAAAGGAGATGGTGCATCAGCTTGTGGCCGAATGCCTTCGTCGGCAGGCACCTCAACTCACTAGGGTCCCTACAACGACAATCAACAGGCCTTATCCCCCAGAGGTTGAAGCGGAGCTGCTACCTAGAGATTTGAAGCCACCAAAGATCCAATTCGATGGGACCGGGAGTGCGTTAAAGCACCTGGCATCGTTCCACTATGCCATGGGCAACTGGGCGCACCATTCGAATTTTTGTCTTCGAATGTTTCCCAATACTCTTTCTGGTGATGCTTTCCAATGGTACATATCTCTCCCAACCGGCTCAGTGCAAACATGGGAAGAGATGAAGGAAATGTTCACCTCCCGATTTGTTGATACTACACGAGAAGTACAACTATCGGAATTATCTACCTTGTCCCAAAAGAAGGATGAGCCGGTTGAAGACTACATCACTAGATGGCAAAGGGCCGCTAACCGATGTCAAGCACCCCTATCTCAAGCAATGAAGGTCAATCTTTGCCGAAATGGCATCAAGACTCGTTGCTGATGAATGAACAACTAAGTACATTTCAGGCCCTGGCCACAGAAGCTTGTCGAAAAGAGTATTTGTTGTCTCAGCAAAAAGCCTGGAAGAAGGAGTCATTCACAACCACTACGTTTAAGAAGAAGAAAACTGGAGAAACCTCTACAAACACTACAGAGGTTAAGAAGCAACCAGATAAAGCAAAGCCGCCTGTAAAAGAGCAGCCTGCAAGACCCTTCCGAAGAGAGGAAATCCAATATGCCTTTGGAGAAGATGACGTGGAGACGCTATTCCAGCACCTCATGTTGACCGGGCTATTCGAGTTGCCCGCCCCAAAAAGGCCAGAAGAAGTTGGACGCACTTCTCACCAGCGATATTGCAGTTACCACCGATATGTCGGTCACCCCACTAAGAAGTGTTGGGATCTCCAAGCAATATTGCAAGATTACATCGACAAGGGGGTTGTAAAACTCAGTCCTCCAGCACAAGCTTCATCAAATGTTGTGACAATTGAGATAGCAGAAAAGGGTGATTGGGAAGTGGTTCGAAAACCACCAAGCCTAAGACGGACAAAAAGATGTCTCAAAGATTTATGCAGAAAAGACAAAAGAATAAGGGATAAGGTCATTCTCCCTTTCCTCTCAAGGCATTTGAGGCAATCCTCACGGGTGCAACCATTCATGATCATGGACTTTTTGCAGCCCGAGTTGCTACTCCCATTCTATCAACGGCTTGCTGGAAGATCACTTCGACCAGAAAAAGAAAGATACATTCTCGAGGAGTTACCAAATACAACTCCATGTGAGAATGGTCTGTTTTGGGACCTAGATAGCAACAATGGAGAAACCGAAACTTGCTATCATATAAATGCATCTGCGTCCAAGCCTGCAAAGCGGCGAAGAACTGCCTCGGTGCTTATCCCTAACTACACCAAGTTTGAAGTTGGGATGTCACCGGTAAACCACATCATCACGTATTTGCGAGAATCTCGACTTTTGCCAGCATCTTGGGAAACCAGAGTGGAATACTTCCGGTACTCACTGGGGGAATCAGTGATGTCTTGGTACCAAGATAATCATATCGAAGAAATTACCGAGTGGGTCATCTTGATAGATGCGTTCTTGGTCCTCTTCCTGTCAAGACAAAGAGAGCAGTTCCCTAGTAATTACTTGAGGAAAATACAATACAGTCAAGAATCCACTGCTCATTATGTAAATTATCTCAGAGACAGTACAGGGAGCGACCCCCTGGCTATATGGTTGCTTGAACCTGAAATGGTCACGAAGTATCTTTCGGATGCAGTATGCCCTCCGACTGACAACGGGTACAAGACCTTTGGAGACAAAACTTTCATCAAGGCAATCCGATGGGTCAGCAACGAAGGCTTCAAACAAGAGGCAATTTTTAGCGATGCTGAAGGTTTTGGGAGGACAAATCAACTCCAAGTTCTGCACATGCTATAATTAAATGATGCGCCCATCCTTCGAGTGTTCCCTTTCTTAACCAGGGAGTTAAGCTATGATTGGCCACATATTCAGTTATTCTATGAGAATCATAAGTATGCGTTGCCACACTTATTTGATTATTCGTTGGCAGTCTGTCAAATGGGGCAAACAGAAGAGTTTGCACTCGAGCACTTTGTTTTGAGCTTGGCCCATGACAGTTGTGCTCTTCTCTGGATCTCCTCGCTCCCCGAAGAAGCATTTGGTTCTTGGGAAGAGTTCGTTGATATGTTTATCCTAAGATTCCATGAATATGAAACAGAGTTCCCTCCAGAGATGATAGAAGTCATGCACCCCCTATCAGGAGAGTCTCAATATGACTACATCTTGAAATGGATAAACTGCAGAATAATCAACCAAAAATACGACAAAGAAGAAATCATGGTTCATCAGTGCATCAAGTCAATGAGTGGATACTTTCCTAAAATCCCAAAAATACAACCATTTTTCTCAGATGTACTACGGACATTGGCTACAAACATTCAGGACTCTGCCTCCTGCAATATGGTGCAAGTTGAAGAGGATGTTCTTGCAATTCTTCGATCTGGTCGAATCACACCAGAAAATAAGGGTAAAGCCCCGGCAAAAGAAAATCATACTCAGCCAGAACAACACATACCAGCCAAACAGGGGAAATCCTTAGTAAACTATGATGTGCTTGAACACTTGGAGCGACTCCCTGCTCGACTCAGTATTTATGATGCATTGCAGTTATCGCAAGAAGCCAGGGATGCACTGGTTAGTGCTCTGACAGATGAAAATGTCCGTCTCGCTTACCTGGTCGACGCCACTGAATGTGATGAGGTTATTTCATTCACTGATGAAGATATGTTACTTAGAGATGTAAATCACAACCGACCTTTATATGTTACGGGCAACCTAGCCGGTGAACTGGTTAACAGAATCATGATCAATGCTGGGTCTGCAATTAATATCCTGCCCCTTTGAACACTTAGGAGAATCGGAATTTCTCCATCAGCGTTAAAAGACACTAGTGTGGTGATTCACGGGTTTAATCAAGGGACTCAAAAGGCTATGGGCCTGATTGAGTTGGAACTAAGCATAGAAGATTTCTGCACCGAAATCCCATGCTTTGTGATTAATGCTCTAACCTCATATAACTTGCTGCTGGGGAGGCCTTGGCTCCACAGTAATAAGATCATCGCATCAACGGTGCATCAATGCTTCAAGTACTGCAAGGATGGAATCGAAAAAAGGATCTTTGCTGACCATAAACCATTCGCAACGGCGGAATCATTTTACTCTGATGCTAAGTATTATGACCTGGCATCTGCTGTCAACACATCAATGAAAGCAGTTGAAGTAACCACATTAGAAGGTCAGCAGGAGGTATCTCAGGCTCCCCTCATCCCAGTAAGCACAGATATATTCTCGAAGGGTGAGAAAATGGAAGGTCAAGGTCGTGGTCGAGGGAGCGGTCATGGACGAGGAACGACAGAACCAAGGGCTCAATTTCAAACCAAATTTGAAAATATGAGCCTCGATCCAGTACATCCACTACCACGACAATGACAGGGGGCAACCATACCACCTCTACCAGCTATAGCAACACTGCTGCAGGATCACGGTTCTACTTGGACCTCGAAGTCCTGAAAAAGGTTGTTAAACCGCCTCGAGCCAATTCCCCTAGGTTTGAGGTGGATCTGGAAGCTCTTCGGAGATTCCGGAATCAGGTCAATGAGGAAGCCAAGTCACTTTGCTGTGAGAGTGACGGAATGACCACTGAGGCAGCTCACCAAAATCAAAAACCTAAGGAAACGCTCGATGAGATTTTAGCAATGCTCGTGGGGTTTAATGTATCTGCTCCAAGTGTGCAGGAACCTCAAGATGAAAAATTTGCCCAAAAACATTTCATAAAGCAATATGGCAAGGTTTACGGTAGCCCTAACAAATTCTCTTGTTTGCCCACGGCCAAGCTCAAGAAATGGGATTTCCATCGCTATAGCAGAGAAAGCAAAAAAATTATGGATTTGATGGGGTTCTATCCCGATGAACCACATTTATCAGGCCTCGGAAGTGACATCCCTATCCCGTTATCCGAAGACTCCCTGGTTATCAAAAGGGAAACAAACGACTTGGCCTTGGGTATAAAGAAGAAGAAGACGGCAACTTCACCACCACCTACTGCGTCTCCACAAGTGATGACTCCAACAATGATGAAGAGGCATTAATGGAACCAGAGGACGCTCCACCTGCGATTGAGGATGGAGGGCAGCCTACTATTGACGTACTTGAGGAATTCAATCTCGGGACTGAGGAGAACCCGAGACCCATCTTTATTGCCAAAAACCTGGCCGAAAAAGAAAAGGCGGCATTGAGGCAGCTTTTAAGTGAATTAAAAGATGTTTTTGCTTGGGGGTATTCCGAAATGCCAGGACTCAACCCCGCGATTACAATGCATCATCTGCATATTTCGCGGGATAAAAAACCAGTCAAACAAGCTCCGAGAAGATTTCGACCAGAGCTCGAAGAACAAATCATCAAGGAAGTTGAAAAACTCATTGATGCTGAATTCATTCGGGAAATCAAATTTCCAAAATGGATTTCTAGCATTGTTCCTGTCAAAAAGAAAAACGGGCAGATCCGCATTTGCGTAGATTTTTGAGATCTAAACGAAGCATGCCCTAAAGATGAATTTCCTCTTCCTTTCACTGATTTGCTAATTGACAACACAGCTCTGTACGACACATTCTCCTTTATGAACGGATATTCGGGATATAATCAAATCAAGATGGCTCCAGCAGATGAAGCCGCAACAACATTTCGAACACCGATGGGTGTCTTTTGCTACAAAGTCATGCCTTTTGGTCTTAAGAATGCTGGCGCAACTTATCAAAGGGCCATGCAAAATATATTTCATGATATGTTACACAAACATGTTGAGTGCTATGTCGATGACCTGGTTGTAAGATCTGAAGGTCACGATAAGCATAAAGAAGATTTGAGATCGGTATTCTTGCGCCTGAGAAAGTATGATCTCAAGATGAATCCTCTCAAATGTGCATTTGGAGTATCATCTGGGAAATTCCTCGGGTTCGTAATCCGCCAAAGGGGAATCGAGGTCGACCCACTCAAGACAGAAGCAATTCAAAACATGCCGCCTCCACGAAACATCCGAGAACTAAGGAGTCTCCAAGGCCAATTGTCATATATCCGACATTTCATCTCCAACTTATCCGGCCGGTGCCAGCCCTTTCACAAGTTAATGAGAAAAGATACGACTTTCCAGTGGGACGCGAAATGTCAACAGGCTTTTGAAGTCATTAAAGAATTGCTGCAAAATCCTCCTGTTTTGACAACCCAATTGAAAGGAAAGCCGCTCATTCTTTATATAGCTGCCAGTCCGCAATCACTGGGGGCATTGCTTGCACAAGAAAATGCTCAAGGTAAAGAACAAGCCGCATATTATCTCAGTCGTCGGTTATTGCAAGCTGAATGTAATTATTCCTCGATCGAGAAGATTTGCCTAGCATTGGTTTTTGTGGCACAAAAGCTAAGACATTACTTCCTCGCGCATCAGATTATACTTATATTGAAGGCTGATCCCCTCAAGTTCTTGATCACTAGACCAATGCTTTCAGGACGCCTAGCAAAATGGTCACTTCTGCTATCTGAGTTTGATATCAAATATGTGCCACGAAAGGCAGTAAAAGGGCAAGTATTGGCAGATTTCCTAGCAGCCCATCCTCTTGAAGAAGAATTTCCCATCTTAGAAAACCTACCTGATGAGAAGGTTTTCTACGCAAAAGATGATCCAAGTGCAAGGAAGTCACTAAGAAAGGCTGTTTTGTGATATACCGTGTTTCAAGATAGTTTGTATCGGATTGCTTTTGATGGGCTTTGGCTTCGCTGTATTAACGGGAATGATATCTGTCAAGTCCTTCAAGAGATGCACTCCAGCGAGTGCGACGCCCACCAATCTGGACGTCGTCTTTATCATAGGATCAAAACGTTGGGCTATTATTGGCCCACAATGGTCCAAGACTCCATCAATTTTGCAAAATCCTGTGAAGCCTGCCAAATGCATGGAGATATTTATCATATTCCTGCTTCAGTAATGTCTCCAGCACCTATTTCGTGGCCTTTCTCTTGGTGGGGTTTTGATAGTGTCAGTCCGATAAACCCGTCATCATCTAAAGGACACTTATATATTTTAGCCGCTACGGATTATTTCTCCAAATAGGCAGAAGCTAAAGCCTACAAGAGAGTCCGACCGCAAGAGGTGGTTGAATTTATCAAGCACAAAATCATTTACCGTTATGGTGTTCCCTATCAAATCACCTCAGATAATGGCACGCCATTCAAAAATGACAAAGTGAATCAGTTATGCCAAAAGTTTAGGATCAAGCAAGTGTTTTCATCGCCTTATTACCCACAAGGGAATGGTCAAGCAGAGGCATTCAACAAAAATATTATTCGAATCCTCAAAAGGACCACTGTGAAAAATAAGCGTGATTGGCACGAGAGGTTACCCGAAGCATTGTGGGCCTACAGAACCACACATCGAACTGCAACGGGAGCAACACCATATTCATTACTCTTTGGCACGGAGGCAGTTTTGCCAGTGGAAATTCAGTTAGCATCTTTGAGGGTTGCCATCCATTTTGGGTTAACTACTAAACAACAAGCTAAACTTCGCTTTGACGAGCTTGAGGCACTAGACGAGAAACGAGTTCAAGCGCGACAACGGATCGAACTCTATCAAGCTCGAATGGTCGAAGCATACAATAAAGTCGTGAGGCATCGCTCATTCAAAAGAGGAGATTTGGTGCTAAAGCTACGCACAGAGCTTATGACCGAGGGCAAACTTACCAGTAAATTTGAGCCTAAATGGGAAGGGCCTTACATCATTGAGAGGGTCTATGGCAATGGCACATATGAAGTTATTAATTGCGAGAATCAGATGAAAGCAACTGTAAATGGGAATTACTTAAAAAGATATTATCCATAAAAGTTACAAAAGGAGTCGCGCTATCCTTTGGCTCCTCAAGGGAAGAACGCCTCTTTTTCATCGCTGATTTCTCTCGTGGTGAAAGAATAGGAAATCCTGGAGAAGCCATTGCCTACAAAGATATATATAAATATATACATCAGCTTTAAAAAAAAAAAAAACAAACAAACAAACAAACAAACAAACAAAAAAAACAAAACAAAACAAAACAAAAAAAAAGAGAGAGAGAAAGAGAAAAAGAAAAGAAAAAGAGAAGAAAAGAAAAAGAAAAATAAGAGAGAGAAAGAGAAAGAAAAGGACTACCGCACGTTACAGCTTTGCTACAAAAGTATAAAATTGTTGATTCTTTGGTGCCAGCAATCAAAATGCTCCTCCTCTTAAACAGTGGTCGTCAGGTCTGAAATAAAAAAGCCAATAGAACTCGTGAGCGGGCCATTTCAAAAAAAAAAATAAAAAAAAAGAAAAAATAAAAAGAAGAAGAAGAGTCAAGAGAAGCTTGCCAGACAACATGTCAGGAATCACGCCTTTACAAGTAGCCCACGACGGCATAATTCCTGAGGGGGCATTTGAAGAGATATATTTGTTGGAAACAATGTTCAAAATAATTTAAATTGACCAAAGCCTGAGTTTTGATGATTAACAAGGACTTATTTGAGTATATAAGGAGTACTAACATGTTTGACAAATGTTTAAGGAAAGCAAAGAAGTCAAGTCGATCTCCAAGTCGACTTGGACTTCGACTTGGGTGAAGTCGATCCCAAAGTCGACTCAAATATCGACTTGAGAATGAATCCCAAAAGGCAACAGGTGAAGTCGCAGGTCAAGTCGACTCCACTTGCGACTTGGGAAGTCAAGTCGCAGACGAAGTCGACTCCAGCATCGACTTGGAGTATCCAGAGCTGAAAAGTGGAAACGAACATAACGAAGTCGCAAACGAAGTCGACTCCAGGTGCGACTTGGGTGAAGTCGCAGGCCAGGTCGACTCCATCCACGACTTGAGATGTTCAAACTTTTAAAGATACAGTTTTAAAGATATTCAAGAGGATTTATCATTCAAGTCCAAGGAATCAAGATGAAAAACAAATGAGTCAACTTCAAAGTTAAGAATCATGTTCTACATTCAAATCAAGTCTATCAAGCTCAAAGAAAATCTTCAAGCTAGCTTCCAAATGGAGTAAAATCCAAGTCATGAAGATCAAGTGAGTCCAAAGCAAAGCAAGGAACATACATATATTGTGCAAGAACTCAAAGCTTTCAAATGGTTTGCAAGATTCAAGACAGTTCAAGAAGATCAAGGCGTTTCTGCAATAGACCAAGCCAAGTCGCAACCCAAGTCGACTTCAGGATCGACTTGAGTTGAAGTCTGAAAGCCAAGTCGACCCAAGTCTCAGACTTGAGTTTCTGAAGAATCCAAGTCGCAGGCCAAGTCGACTCCATGTGCGACTTGGAAGCCAAGTCGCAGGCCAAGTCGACTTCATCTTAGACTTGGAGAATAACGGTCAAATTTTTGAACGTTGAAGTTCATTTATTGCACGCCAACCACTTCTACAACGTTCATATTTTCCTCAATCTATAAAAGGACATTCAAATGAACGTGAGAAAACACAAGTGACACTACTCAAAAGATCAAAGAGAGAAAAGAAGTGCAAGAAAGATTTTCAAATACCTTTTCTCCATACTTAAGTGTTTCAAAGGAAGAAAGAGCTTCAAACTGCAAGTTGCTTCAACAATCATCATTCAAGCCACTTTTGATTTCTTCCACGAGCTCAAAACTACCTACACAAATCTGTAAAGTGTAGTTCTTATTCATTTCTTTATTTGGTTATATAAAACTTGATTTAGCTTGGGTAGCTAAGATCAAGTATATGCAAAGTAGGGTGTGATTGGAGTGAGACTCATCACCTACTTGTGCAAGTGATTGTATATGCCCCCTAGAGCTTTGAATCTAGAAGAGAGCAAGTGGCTCTAGTTGTGTATGCCCCCTAGAGCTTTGAATCTAGAAGAGAGCGGTGACTCTAAGTGTATTCTTGGAATACATAGTGGAACCCAAGTCACAACGGAGTGTGAGCTTGGAAGAGTGGAGTAGGGAAGGTTTGCCCGAACCACTATAAATCTTGTGTTCTACTTGTTTTCACTGATTTATCTTATTTGCTCTCCATTCGCTTAAAAAAGGGGATTAACTTTTTCAAGGGGCTAAGATCTTTGAGATTATCAAAGAAATTTTAAAGAACCCAATTCACCCCTCCCCTCTTGGGTTTAGCCATCAACTCGGGACCAACAAGTGGTATCAGAGCAGGTTTTTGAGTTTATCAAAGAGATCTTATTGAAATGGCATCCCAATCTACTTCCGTTCCCGCATTTGCTGAAGGCCAATCCTTTACAAGGCCACCGTTGTTTGATGGGAACAATTTTGGATATTGGAAGCTTCGTATGAAGCAACTCATCATGGCTACCGACATGGACTCTTGGATTGCTATCCAAGATGGAGTAACCTTGCCTACCGATGAAAGAGCTTCCAAATGGACCGATGAGGAAGTAAGAACTGTTAAGAGCAACGCCAAAGCTATGAACTCTTTATTTTGTGCTCTTAATGCTTCTGAATATGATAGAGTATCCTCTTGCTTGACCGCCAAAGAAATATGGGATACGCTAACCTCTATCTATGAAGGAACTTCTCAAGTCCAAGGGACGAGAAGGAATATTTTGATTGGAGAACTAGAGAACTTTAGAATGTTAGAAACAGAAAATATTTCTGAAATGTTTGCTAGATTCTCTAAGATTACTAATGCTTTAAAAGGTCTTGGAAAAGCAATATCTGAATCTGAGCAGGTCATGAAGATTTTAAGAGCTCTACCCGAATCATGGACTCCAAAGATCACTGCAATTGAAGAAGCCAAAGACCTCAACACGCTGAAGCTCGAAGACTTAATTAGCTCACTTATGTCACATGAGCTAATTAAGAAAAGGAATGAAGATCAACACAGGGGCAAAAGAGCAATTGCCTTAAAAGCCGCACAAGACACCGATGACACATCTTCTTCTCAAAATGACGACAAGATTGCTCTACTCACAAAACGATTCAGAAAATTTGTGAGGAAAGGCAAAAATTTCAGAAGCTTCAAAGAAAGAACTCCCCGAGAGAAGAAGAAAGAATCAACAAAGTGCTACCGATGCGGCGGTTCGGGACATATGCAAGCCCAATGTCCAACTCCCGAAGAAATCAAGGCAAAAGAACAAAGAAAGGATCGAGGGGACAATAGAAGATTTCAGAAATAAAAAGGAAGAGGCATGTACGTGAATGACGAGGAATCTACAACGAGTAGCTCCTCAACCGACGAAATCGAAGCAGAAGAATGTGCGAGAATTTGCTGTATGGCACAAATCGAGCAAGGAGAACAAACTACCTCAAAATGCACAAGCAATGAAGAGGTAAGTTCCAAATTCTCCCTTCCTAATTCAAGTTATTCTTCCTCTCATGAATGCCTCAAATGTGCTGAGTTAGATGAGCTACAAATGGCATATGATTCTTTATATGAAGAAATGAAGAAATTAGGAAGCAAGTTTACAATTAAGAAAAAACAATGTGATGCAGTAATAATTATAAATGGTAAACTTGCAGAAGAAAATGATTTGCTAAAAAAGGAGAACAAATCATTAAATGAATCATTAGCCAAGTTCTCTAATCCAGGAGAAAACGTCAAAATGTTTTTGAATATGACCTCCCAAACACATAAAAGAGGTCTTGGGTATCATACATTTGAGCAAGGAGAAAGTAGCAAATCAAATGTGAAATTACTTGAGAAATATCAAACTAAAACTGCATCTATATACAAGCCACAAAAGAAAAATTTTAAGTGGACTAGAAGACCAATGATTGAACCTTTATATGCTTGGAGACCTACTCCAAGATTACCTATGGCTTGTAATTTCTGCAATAAGATGGGTCATAAAACTTACAAATGTAACTTTAAGAAACTATATGACCATGGTGCTAAATTAGTTTGGGTTCCAAGAAACACAAGATTTGGGCTTTCAAAGTTAGATCAACTTAGATTAGATTCTATTACTAACCCAAATGGACCCATAAAATGGGTACCAAAAAGATAAGATTTATTTCCTTATTTTTCAGATATGTTTTAAGGCAAAGGCAAACAATGAATGGTTCATGGATAGCGGTTGTTCAAGGCATATGACTGGTGAAAGAAGTTTGTTTCATAAACTTAAGCCTTGCAACGATGGAATAGTTGCCTTTGGAAATAATGAAAAAGGTAAAATTAAAGGTAAAGGAAATATACTTAGTACCTCAAATGCATGCATGGAAGATGTTTTATTTGTTGAAGGACTCAAACACAATTTAATGAGTATTAGCCAATTATGTGATAAAGGATATAAAGTTGTGTTTGAATCATCTATATGTAATGTATTTGATGGAGAACATATCATGTTTAGTGGTAAAAGACATGGAAATGTTTATTTGGTTTCACTTGATGAATTGAATGGTCAATGTCTTATGGCCATTGATAATGATCCATGGGTTTGGCATAAAAGGCTTGGACATGTAAACATGGGAAATATAAAGACCCTATGGAAAAAGAATTTGGTAGAAGGATTACCAAAGTTGAAATATGACAAAGACAAAATTTGTAAGGCATGTCAAATATCAAAACAACCCAAAATGCCTTTCTCTACCAAAAAGGAAATTTCCACCACTAGGCCACTTGAATTGCTACACATGGATCTATATGGGCCATCAGACATTTCAACCATTGGTGGAAAGAAATATGTGTTTGTCATAGTTGATGATTTTTCAAGATTCACTTGGATAATTCTCTTAGCTAGTAAAGATGAAGCCTTCTCTATGTTTGCAACTTTTGTAAATTTGGTGCAAAATGAAAAACAGAGTACTATTATGACCATAAGAAGCGATCATGGTGGCGAATTCGAAAACAAACGATTCATGGAATTTTGTAATGAAAAAGGAATTCACCACACATTTTCTGCACCAAGAACTCCACAACAAAATGGAGTAGTTGAAAGGAAAAATAGAACTATACAAGAGATGGCTAGAACTATGCTAAATGAGAGCAATTTATCCAAGAAATTTTGGGGTGAAGCTGTGAGTACAGCTTGTCATGTTTTGAACCGAGTTACCATTCGAGCAATCTTAAAAAAGACCCCATATGAACTATGGAAAGGAAGGAAACCAAATATATCTTATTTTCATGCTTTTGGATGTACATGTTATGTTTTGAACAATGGAAAAGCCAACTTGGGAAAATTAGATGCCAAAAGTGATGAGGCTATATTCCTTGGTTATTCATCAAATAGCAAAGCATACAGAGTATTCAACAAACGAAACCAAGCTGTAGAAGAATCCATACATATTGTATTTGATGAAATTAACCAAAGTCCGAGAAAGGAGGATGAACTAAGTAATGCAGATGAGACGAAAGGCAAAGAACAATCAAAGGAACCAGAGCTCAAGTCAGAAAATCCAGAGGAGGAAGAGGTAAGTGAAGGTAATGACTCTTACAAACCTCCAACTGATTTAAAGTTCAAAAATGCCCATCCAATTGAACAAGTTATTGGAAACATATATGAAGGAGTAAAAACTAGAAGATCAAAACAAAACGTTTATGGCCAATATGCGTTTGTATCAAAAATTGAACCAAATACCATTGAACAAGCTCTTAATGATGAAAATTGGGTTATTTCAATGCAAGAAGAGCTAAATCAATTCGAAAGAAACAATGTATGGCATTTAGTTCCTAGACCAAACAATCATACAGTCATTGGTACAAAATGGGTATTTAGGAATAAATTAGATGAAAGCGGTCTTGTAATTAGAAACAAGGCAAGATTAGTAGCCAAAGGGTATTCCCAAGAAGAAGGAATTGATTTTGAAGAATCGTATGCACCCGTGGCTAGATTAGAAGCCATACGCATCCTACTAGCATTTGCTTCTCATATGAACTTCAAATTGTTTCAAATGGATGTAAAAAGCGCATTTTTAAATGGTTATTTGAATGAAGAAGTATATGTTGAACAACCCCCTGGTTTTGAAGAAAAGAATCAATCAAAGTTTGTTTATAAATTAACCAAAGCATTATATGGACTAAAACAAGCACCAAGAGCTTGGTATGAAAGGTTAAATAGATTCTTGATTGATCATGAGTTTCAAAGAGGGAAAGTAGACACTACTTTATTCATCAAGTACAAAAATAAAAATATTTTGATTGTACAGATTTATGTGGATGACATAATATTCGGTGCTACTGATGAAAATCTTTGTCAAGAATTTTCTAAGATAATGCAGAGTGAGTTCGAAATGAGCATGATGGGAGAATTAAATTTCTTCCTTGGACTACAAATCAAGCAACAAAGTGAAGGAATATTTCTGAACCAGTCCAAGTATGTCAAAGAGATGCTCAAGAAATTTGGAATGCAGAATAGCAAAGGGGCAAACACTCCAATGAGCTCAACAATCAAAATCGACACGGATGAAAACGGTAAAAGTATCGATCAAAAGCTTTATAGGAGCATGATAGGATCTTTGCTTTATCTAACTGCTTCTAGACCCGATATCTTATTTAGTGTTTGTATGTGTTCTAGATTTCAAGCATGTCCCAAAGAATCACATCTACTTGCTGTGAAAAGAATTTTTAAATATTTGATGAAAACCACAAACCTTGGACTATGGTATCCAAAGGGGTCAACCTTTGATCTAATCGGCTATTCGGATGCAGACTTTGCCGGATATAAAGTAGATAGAAAAAGTACCAGTGGAACTTGTCAATTTCTTGGACATATGCTAGTTTCATGGCATTCAAGAAAATAAACAAGTGTTGCACTATCTACTGCGGAAGCCGAATACATAGCCGCCGGTAGTTGTTGTGCCCAATTACTTTGGATGAAACAGCAATTAAAGGATTATGGTATTGATTATGTTGATATTCCTATTAGATGTGATAATACAAGTGCAATTTGTTTGACTAAAAATCCTGTATTGCATTCTAGAACCAAACATATTGATGTGAGACATCATTTTATTCGTGAACATGTTGAAAATCATGATGTGTGCTTAGAATATGTAAAAACAGAAGACCAAATTGCTGATATCTTTACCAAACCTCTAGCCAAAGATTCATTTTGTAAGATTAGGAATGATATGGGGATGATAGAGCTTAACTAAGGAAAAATGCATAAGAAAATTAAAATTGGAAAATGTCAAGTCGATGAGTCAAGTCGACTCCAGGGACGCCAGGTCGACTCCGCTTCAGAAGCGAAGTCGACTCCGCTAGGGTCGAAGTCGACTCCGCCCCCAGGCGAAGTCGACTCCAGAAGGACCGAAGTCGACTTCGCCTAGGGCAAGTCGACTCCGCGCGCGACCGTCCGAATTCCGGAAATTCTTTCTTTTCTTCTCTCCTCTCTTCTTTCTTTCTCATTTTTTCCGGCCTCTCTGTTTTTCTCTTCTTCTCCGGGGATTCTCTCTATTTCTCCATCTCCGGCGACAGTCTTTTCTCCGGCAATTTCTTCTTCCATCTCCGGCAAAACTTTTCCGGCAAATCCCTTTCTCTCTTTCACTAGCATTCCCTCTCAGATTCCATAAATCCCATCTCAATGGCCCCGAAGAAAGCCGTCTCCAAACCATCAAAAAGCCTGTGCCTAGACCTCCCACATCTCACACTGAGGAAGAAGTTCCTAGGAGAGCTAGGACACCTGCAAAACGGGCTCGAGAAGAACCCTCAACTTCGACGGGTAAACGGGTTCGATTCCAAACCTCCACTCAATCATCTGATCAAGCACCCAGGTCGGAAAATCAACAAACCTCACAGAGTACACAATCCGGAACAAGCAGAAGGGGCACTGCAGCTGGGAAAGCCCAAGTTTTGAAGATGCCCACTACCTACTTCAAAACCGAGCTCCAACATAGCCGTTTCTACAAAAAGTTCTACGAACGGAAGGTATTCATACCCAAGATCATAGATTTCAATTTCTTGAAAGAATATGGATCCGACATAGAAGATCTATTGGATTTTCAAGGATGGACCAACTTGCTAAAGGAAGACGAAAGGGTCTATCCAGATCTTACTCGAATGTTTTATTATCTTTGGGATGAAGAATACTTTGGAACATTCGTCAAAGGAGTCGAAATGGATCTTGGAATCGGGATAGTTGCAGGACCTACTGAAGTAATGAGTCATTTAGGACACATACTTGGAGTCCCGTATGAGGATGAGCCTATTCCAGAAGATCTTACTATAGATCAAATGTATAATCAGCTCACCCGGAGCAACAAGTACCATCCGGGAATCAAATTCCTTCGGTACATGGATTTGTCACCTAGGCTACGGGTACTAAGGCTTCTCATTGCCCACTGCATCTACCCAAAGGGCGGTGGAAGAAATCAATTGAATCCACAGGAAGCTGGGATACTATGGAAAGTGGCCAACAGGGTCAAAGTAAGCATTCCCAAATTATTTCTAGAAGCCTTGGCAAATAGAAAGGACAACCCACGTGGAGTCCTTCCCTATGGCACATGGATTACAAAGATTTTGGAATTCTTCAAAGTGGATATTGAAGGCGAGCCTTTCGAAGTGCTCAAATCCACAAATGCCATAAATAAAGCTCTCATACAAAGAATGAAGATCAATTTGCTTGAACTAAGGCATGACGCCTCAGAAGAAGAGCATCAAGAGGACCAAGCACAAGCTGAGGGGGAGCAACCTCCCGAGGCACCGGCTGCTCCAGAAGAGCCACCATCGCCTCAATCCCACGGCTCCTACTCCCCACAAGGATCCGCTGCAAGAGAACGAGTGCCTCCAACCTCTTCTGAGGAAGTCACCCTAAAGGATTTGAAAGATGAAATCATAGCCATGAGGGCTGAAATGGGACAACAAGAAAACCGGATGACAAGTCTAGTCACCGGTGTTCTTAATGCACTTGAAGATATGCATTCCCGACAAGATAGAATCGAGCGGGAAATGCGACATATCCGCTATCATCTTGCATCAGGCCATCATAAAAAGAGACCCATGCCTGAACTCGATCCCTACGAGTCGGGTTCAGTTCATAGAGAAGCAACTCCCGATCACGCTTCTCTTGTTTACTCCTCGGCCCATCATTGTCCCATCAAACCTATTCCATATCCTATCTCTCAATTTCAATTTACCAAGTCTTTGGTACTTTTTGAATGATTGACAAAAAGGGGGAGGAAGATAATTAGATTTAAGTGTTTTTATTTTGAGTATTTTTGGGTTGGGTAGTTTGTATCTAGGATAGTTTCATTTATGCTTCATTGTATTCTGTAATGAAACTTCATATATATAATGATGTTTGATATGATATGATAACTGGTTTATGATTGATATATGTTTGATATAGAGTTTGAATGAATGATATATTTGATCAATGATTACAATACGAAGTACTCTTAATGATTAATAAAGTATTCAACATGATTTACTTGAAACGTATTCAAAAAGCTCTGACCTATAAGACAAATGCTCTGTTTTTCAAAAGACATATGAACATGATTAATGCTTGAAAGGTACCAACTCAAATGAAGTTTTGTCAATCATCAAAAAGGGGGAGATTGTTGGAAACAATGTTCAAAATAATTTAAATTGACCAAAGCCTGAGTTTTGATGATTAACAAGGACTTATTTGAGTATATAAGGAGTACTAACATGTTTGACAAATGTTTAAGGAAAGCAAAGAAGTCAAGTCGATCTCCAAGTCGACTTGGACTTCGACTTGGGTGAAGTCGATCCCAAAGTCGACTCAAATATCGACTTGAGAATGAATCCCAAAAGGCAACAGGTGAAGTCGCAGGTCAAGTCGACTCCACTTGCGACTTGGGAAGTCAAGTCGCAGACGAAGTCGACTCCAGCATCGACTTGGAGTATCCAGAGCTGAAAAGTGGAAACGAACATAACGAAGTCGCAAACGAAGTCGACTCCAGGTGCGACTTGGGTGAAGTCGCAGGCCAGGTCGACTCCATCCACGACTTGAGATGTTCAAACTTTTAAAGATACAGTTTTAAAGATATTCAAGAGGATTTATCATTCAAGTCCAAGGAATCAAGATGAAAAACAAATGAGTCAACTTCAAAGTTAAGAATCATGTTCTACATTCAAATCAAGTCTATCAAGCTCAAAGCAAATCTTCAAGCTAGCTTCCAAATGGAGTAAAATCCAAGTCATGAAGATCAATTGAGTCCAAAGCAAAGCAAGGAACATACATATATTGTGCAAGAACTCAAAGCTTTCAAATGGTTTGCAAGATTCAAGACAGTTCAAGAAGATCAAGGCGTTTCTGCAATAGACCAAGCCAAGTCGCAACCCAAGTCGACTTCAGGATCGACTTGAGTTGAAGTCTGAAAGCCAAGTCGACCCAAGTCTCAGACTTGAGTTTCTGAAGAATCCAAGTCGCAGGCCAAGTCGACTCCATGTGCGACTTGGAAGCCAAGTCGCAGGCCAAGTCGACTTCATCTTAGACTTGGAGAATAACGGTCAAATTTTTGAACGTTGAAGTTCATTTATTGCACGCCAACCACTTCTACAACGTTCATATTTTCCTCAATCTATAAAAGGACATTCAAATGAACGTGAGAAAACACAAGTGACACTACTCAAAAGATCAAAGAGAGAAAAGAAGTGCAAGAAAGATTTTCAAATACCTTTTCTCCATACTTAAGTGTTTCAAAGGAAGAAAGAGCTTCAAACTGCAAGTTGCTTCAACAATCATCATTCAAGCCACTTTTGATTTCTTCCACGAGCTCAAAACTGCCTACACAAATCTGTAAAGTGTAGTTCTTATTCATTTCTTTATTTGGTTATATAAAACTTGATTTAGCTTGGGTAGCTAAGATCAAGTATATGCAAAGTAGGGTGTGATTGGAGTGAGACTCATCACCTACTTGTGCAAGTGATTGTATATGCCCCCTAGAGCTTTGAATCTAGAAGAGAGCAAGTGGCTCTAGTTGTGTATGCCCCCTAGAGCTTTGAATCTAGAAGAGAGCGGTGACTCTAAGTGTATTCTTGGAATACATAGTGGAACCCAAGTCACAACGGAGTGTGAGCTTGGAAGAGTGGAGTAGGGAAGGTTTGCCCGAACCACTATAAATCTTGTGTTCTACTTGTTTTCACTGATTTATCTTATTTGCTCTCCATTCGCTTAAAAAAGGGGATTAACTTTTTCAAGGGGCTAAGATCTTTGAGATTATCAAAGAAATTTTAAAGAACCCAATTCACCCCTCCCCTCTTGGGTTTAGCCATCAACTCGGGACCAACAAGTGGTATCAGAGCAGGTTTTTGAGTTTATCAAAGAGATCTTATTGAAATGGCATCCCAATCTACTTCCGTTCCCGCATTTGCTGAAGGCCAATCCTTTACAAGGCCACCGTTGTTTGATGGGAACAATTTTGGATATTGGAAGCTTCGTATGAAGCAACTCATCATGGCTACCGACATGGACTCTTGGATTGCTATCCAAGATGGAGTAACCTTGCCTACCGATGAAAGAGCTTCCAAATGGACCGATGAGGAAGTAAGAACTGTTAAGAGCAACGCCAAAGCTATGAACTCTTTATTTTGTGCTCTTAATGCTTCTGAATATGATAGAGTATCCTCTTGCTTGACCGCCAAAGAAATATGGGATACGCTAACCTCTATCTATGAAGGAACTTCTCAAGTCCAAGGGACGAGAAGGAATATTTTGATTGGAGAACTAGAGAACTTTAGAATGTTAGAAACAGAAAATATTTCTGAAATGTTTGCTAGATTCTCTAAGATTACTAATGCTTTAAAAGGTCTTGGAAAAGCAATATCTGAATCTGAGCAGGTCATGAAGATTTTAAGAGCTCTACCCGAATCATGGACTCCAAAGATCACTGCAATTGAAGAAGCCAAAGACCTCAACACGCTGAAGCTCGAAGACTTAATTAGCTCACTTATGTCACATGAGCTAATTAAGAAAAGGAATGAAGATCAACACAGGGGCAAAAGAGCAATTGCCTTAAAAGCCGCACAAGACACCGATGACACATCTTCTTCTCAAAATGACGACAAGATTGCTCTACTCACAAAACGATTCAGAAAATTTGTGAGGAAAGGCAAAAATTTCAGAAGCTTCAAAGAAAGAACTCCCCGAGAGAAGAAGAAAGAATCAACAAAGTGCTACCGATGCGGCGGTTCGGGACATATGCAAGCCCAATGTCCAACTCCCGAAGAAATCAAGGCAAAAGAACAAAGAAAGGATCGAGGGGACAATAGAAGATTTCAGAAATAAAAAGGAAGAGGCATGTACGTGAATGACGAGGAATCTACAACGAGTAGCTCCTCAACCGACGAAATCGAAGCAGAAGAATGTGCGAGAATTTGCTGTATGGCACAAATCGAGCAAGGAGAACAAACTACCTCAAAATGCACAAGCAATGAAGAGGTAAGTTCCAAATTCTCCCTTCCTAATTCAAGTTATTCTTCCTCTCATGAATGCCTCAAATGTGCTGAGTTAGATGAGCTACAAATGGCATATGATTCTTTATATGAAGAAATGAAGAAATTAGGAAGCAAGTTTACAATTAAGAAAAAACAATGTGATGCAGTAATAATTATAAATGGTAAACTTGCAGAAGAAAATGATTTGCTAAAAAAGGAGAACAAATCATTAAATGAATCATTAGCCAAGTTCTCTAATCCAGGAGAAAACGTCAAAATGTTTTTGAATATGACCTCCCAAACACATAAAAGAGGTCTTGGGTATCATACATTTGAGCAAGGAGAAAGTAGCAAATCAAATGTGAAATTACTTGAGAAATATCAAACTAAAACTGCATCTATATACAAGCCACAAAAGAAAAATTTTAAGTGGACTAGAAGACCAATGATTGAACCTTTATATGCTTGGAGACCTACTCCAAGATTACCTATGGCTTGTAATTTCTGCAATAAGATGGGTCATAAAACTTACAAATGTAACTTTAAGAAACTATATGACCATGGTGCTAAATTAGTTTGGGTTCCAAGAAACACAAGATTTGGGCTTTCAAAGTTAGATCAACTTAGATTAGATTCTATTACTAACCCAAATGGACCCATAAAATGGGTACCAAAAAGATAAGATTTATTTCCTTATTTTTCAGATATGTTTTAAGGCAAAGGCAAACAATGAATGGTTCATGGATAGCGGTTGTTCAAGGCATATGACTGGTGAAAGAAGTTTGTTTCATAAACTTAAGCCTTGCAACGATGGAATAGTTGCCTTTGGAAATAATGAAAAAGGTAAAATTAAAGGTAAAGGAAATATACTTAGTACCTCAAATGCATGCATGGAAGATGTTTTATTTGTTGAAGGACTCAAACACAATTTAATGAGTATTAGCCAATTATGTGATAAAGGATATAAAGTTGTGTTTGAATCATCTATATGTAATGTATTTGATGGAGAACATATCATGTTTAGTGGTAAAAGACATGGAAATGTTTATTTGGTTTCACTTGATGAATTGAATGGTCAATGTCTTATGGCCATTGATAATGATCCATGGGTTTGGCATAAAAGGCTTGGACATGTAAACATGGGAAATATAAAGACCCTATGGAAAAAGAATTTGGTAGAAGGATTACCAAAGTTGAAATATGACAAAGACAAAATTTGTAAGGCATGTCAAATATCAAAACAACCCAAAATGCCTTTCTCTACCAAAAAGGAAATTTCCACCACTAGGCCACTTGAATTGCTACACATGGATCTATATGGGCCATCAGACATTTCAACCATTGGTGGAAAGAAATATGTGTTTGTCATAGTTGATGATTTTTCAAGATTCACTTGGATAATTCTCTTAGCTAGTAAAGATGAAGCCTTCTCTATGTTTGCAACTTTTGTAAATTTGGTGCAAAATGAAAAACAGAGTACTATTATGACCATAAGAAGCGATCATGGTGGCGAATTCGAAAACAAACGATTCATGGAATTTTGTAATGAAAAAGGAATTCACCACACATTTTCTGCACCAAGAACTCCACAACAAAATGGAGTAGTTGAAAGGAAAAATAGAACTATACAAGAGATGGCTAGAACTATGCTAAATGAGAGCAATTTATCCAAGAAATTTTGGGGTGAAGCTGTGAGTACAGCTTGTCATGTTTTGAACCGAGTTACCATTCGAGCAATCTTGAAAAAGACCCCATATGAACTATGGAAAGGAAGGAAACCAAATATATCTTATTTTCATGCTTTTGGATGTACATGTTATGTTTTGAACAATGGAAAAGCCAACTTGGGAAAATTAGATGCCAAAAGTGATGAGGCTATATTCCTTGGTTATTCATCAAATAGCAAAGCATACAGAGTATTCAACAAACGAAACCAAGCTGTAGAAGAATCCATACATATTGTATTTGATGAAATTAACCAAAGTCCGAGAAAGGAGGATGAACTAAGTAATGCAGATGAGACGAAAGGCAAAGAACAATCAAAGGAACCAGAGCTCAAGTCAGAAAATCCAGAGGAGGAAGAGGTAAGTGAAGGTAATGACTCTTACAAACCTCCAACTGATTTAAAGTTCAAAAATGCCCATCCAATTGAACAAGTTATTGGAAACATATATGAAGGAGTAAA
Source organism: Annona cherimola (assembly GCA_030490835.1). Classification (NCBI taxonomy): domain Eukaryota; kingdom Viridiplantae; phylum Streptophyta; class Magnoliopsida; order Magnoliales; family Annonaceae; genus Annona; species Annona cherimola. Next base: position 56,454,087 of record CM059973.1, on the reverse strand, counting down.
AACTAGAAGATCAAAACAAAACGTTTATGGCCAATATGCGTTTGTATCAAAAATTGAACCAAATACCATTGAACAAGCTCTTAATGATGAAAATTGGGTTATTTCAATGCAAGAAGAGCTAAATCAATTCGAAAGAAACAATGTATGGCATTTAGTTCCTAGACCAAACAATCATACAGTCATTGGTACAAAATGGGTATTTAGGAATAAATTAGATGAAAGCGGTCTTGTAATTAGAAACAAGGCAAGATTAGTAGCCAAAGGGTATTCCCAAGAAGAAGGAATTGATTTTGAAGAATCGTATGCACCCGTGGCTAGATTAGAAGCCATACGCATCCTACTAGCATTTGCTTCTCATATGAACTTCAAATTGTTTCAAATGGATGTAAAAAGCGCATTTTTAAATGGTTATTTGAATGAAGAAGTATATGTTGAACAACCCCCTGGTTTTGAAGAAAAGAATCAATCAAAGTTTGTTTATAAATTAACCAAAGCATTATATGGACTAAAACAAGCACCAAGAGCTTGGTATGAAAGGTTAAATAGATTCTTGATTGATCATGAGTTTCAAAGAGGGAAAGTAGACACTACTTTATTCATCAAGTACAAAAATAAAAATATTTTGATTGTACAGATTTATGTGGATGACATAATATTCGGTGCTACTGATGAAAATCTTTGTCAAGAATTTTCTAAGATAATGCAGAGTGAGTTCGAAATGAGCATGATGGGAGAATTAAATTTCTTCCTTGGACTACAAATCAAGCAACAAAGTGAAGGAATATTTCTGAACCAGTCCAAGTATGTCAAAGAGATGCTCAAGAAATTTGGAATGCAGAATAGCAAAGGGGCAAACACTCCAATGAGCTCAACAATCAAAATCGACACGGATGAAAACGGTAAAAGTATCGATCAAAAGCTTTATAGGAGCATGATAGGATCTTTGCTTTATCTAACTGCTTCTAGACCCGATATCTTATTTAGTGTTTGTATGTGTTCTAGATTTCAAGCATGTCCCAAAGAATCACATCTACTTGCTGTGAAAAGAATTTTTAAATATTTGATGAAAACCACAAACCTTGGACTATGGTATCCAAAGGGGTCAACCTTTGATCTAATCGGCTATTCGGATGCAGACTTTGCCGGATATAAAGTAGATAGAAAAAGTACCAGTGGAACTTGTCAATTTCTTGGACATATGCTAGTTTCATGGCATTCAAGAAAATAAACAAGTGTTGCACTATCTACTGCGGAAGCCGAATACATAGCCGCCGGTAGTTGTTGTGCCCAATTACTTTGGATGAAACAGCAATTAAAGGATTATGGTATTGATTATGTTGATATTCCTATTAGATGTGATAATACAAGTGCAATTTGTTTGACTAAAAATCCTGTATTGCATTCTAGAACTAAACATATTGATGTGAGACATCATTTTATTCGTGAACATGTTGAAAATCATGATGTGTGCTTAGAATATGTAAAAACAGAAGACCAAATTGCTGATATCTTTACCAAACCTCTAGCCAAAGATTCATTTTGTAAGATTAGGAATGATATGGGGATGATAGAGCTTAACTAAGGAAAAATGCATAAGAAAATTAAAATTGGAAAATGTCAAGTCGATGAGTCAAGTCGACTCCAGGGACGCCAGGTCGACTCCGCTTCAGAAGCGAAGTCGACTCCGCTAGGGTCGAAGTCGACTCCGCCCCCAGGCGAAGTCGACTCCAGAAGGACCGAAGTCCAAAGAAAGCAAGATGCATGAATTCAACTATTCTAATCAAAATATATTGGACTTGTTCATGAATACAAAGATTCAAGACTCAAGGACTCAAGGTTTGCAAATCATGGAGCTAAAGGACATCGAGCTAGAATGATAACACAGTGGTCCAAAGAGATATAAATCAAGGAAGAAACAACCAAACATGAAGAAACTCAAGCAAGCAAAGCATTGCAAGGATTTCAAGTTCGTCAAGCAAACTGCCGAGGTGAAGTTGCACCCGAAGTCGACTCCACCTGCGACTTGGGTCAAGTCGAGGACCAAGTCGACCCAGACTGGAACTTGAAGTTGTTGCGAACAGGCGAAGTCGCACCCGAAGTCAACTCCATCTGCGACTTGGGCGAAGTCGTGCCCGAAGTCGACTCCACCTGCGACTTGGGTCGCAACGGTCGGAAAATTTTCAAACGTTGGCGCATTAAATGTGCGCCACCTACCTCCAAACGTTCGGATTCCCTCCACAATTATAAAAGGCATTCAATATGAACGAGGAGGGTAGCTGAGAATTCATTAAGTGTGCATAACTCCCATCTTCAAGAGCATTAAGTGATCAAGCCATCATAAAGAAGAAGAACTCAGAGTTCAAACTGGCAAGATCTTCTTATTAAATCATCAACGCTGTTGTACAAGTTCTTCTCTGCGCCAAATCTTTCTCTACACAACAGTAACGTGTAGAAACCTTCTTTTACTTTTACTTGTTGTATTGAACTTGATTTAGTTTGGGTAACTAAGATCAAGTGTAAGCAAAGTAGTGTGTGACTGGAGTGGAACTCGTCACCTACTTGTGCTGTGAATTGTTGATGCCCCCTAGAACTAGAATCTAGAAGAGAGCAGTGACTCTAATTGTATTTGTGAAATACAATAGTGAAACCCAAGTCACAAGAGGTGTGAGCTTGGAAGAGTGGAGTAGGGAGGTTGCCCGAACCACTATAAAAAACCTTGCTTGTTGTTTTTTATTTCTGCTCTCTACACTATATTGCTTTCCACTTTGTTTCTTCATAAAGGGGACTAGATTAATCCGGGGTAAAGTTTCTGTTTAAGTTGTAAATTTTTGAATACCCAATTCACCCCTCCCCTCTTGGATAATTGCCATTAACTCGGGACCAACAATCAAGATAAGCTTGGGGACTGGACATGGCATTAGTAAAAGGAATGCCATTGATCAAATCGACAACATTCTAGGAGTACCTAAATATGATGAACCCCTTCCCGACAGCCTATCCCTTACTCACATGTATAACCAGCTCACAAACAGCAACAAATACCATCCTGGGATCAAATTTTTATATTACATGGACTTAACCCCAAGGTTGCAGGTTCTCAAGTTGCTAATTGCTACTATATCTACCCTAAGGGAGGTAGCCGGAATCAACTTAATCCACATAAGGCCGAAATCCTATGGAAAGTAGCAAACCGAGTCAATGTCTGTCTTCCTAAGCTATTCCAAGAGGCTCTTGAGCTAAAGAAGGAGAATCCATGAGGAGTTCTATCATATGGCACGTGGATTACCAAAATCTTGGCCCATTATCATGTTGATTTGCATGGCGAGCCGTTTGAAGTGTTAAAACCAACAAATGCCATCAACCGGACCCTCCTAACTCGAATGAACATTGACTTGGAGGCATTTCAGGCTGATCGGCTAAGGGAACGAATGGGAAATGAATTCCAAGACATTCCTGCTCAGCCAGAAGCCGAGGATGCTCATCTTGAGGGGGAGGATCTGCCCTGACATGATCCCATTCCATCTCCACCTCCAGCACCTACCGCTCCCGCATCACCCGCATCACATAGATCCTGTTCTCTTCATGGATCGAGGGCCACTGATCACTTTTCCTGCTCTCCAGACCAACCATCTACATCCAAGGATATCTTAGAGTACTTGCAACAGATGGAGAGCCGGATATCACAAGAATTGGGGAGCATAAACATTGCCTTGATAGAAATGCATGACTGACAAGACAAGCTGGATCAGGAAATGACGGCTATCAAGTATCAACTTGCCTCGAGTAGTCGCCGTGGCCGGCCCATTCCTAGCCTCCTAGACTTTGATCCATATTAGAGAGAGTCGGTTAGAGCTAAACCTACTGTTCAGGCTCCATCATCCCTATTCTCATCAGCCTGCACCCGTCCTAAACCTCCATCCTATCCCATCTACTATCCCATCTCAGCATTCCAATTTCATAAGTCCCACTTTCCTTACCTCCCATTTTGCTGCATTGACAAAAAAGGAGAGAGAGAGCGAGAGATTACTAGGACTTAGAACTTTTTTGGTTGGATAATATGTATATTTGAATTTTTTTTGTATGTCTTTACATCAACATGTGCATATCTTTGTTTTGAATGAAAATCTCTCTTGTTATATTGTTGAGATTGAATTGCTTGATTGAACTATGATGTTTTAAGTTGAATTGTCTAAAATATTGTACAACGAACATGTTGACAACTAAATTCAATACAAAGTATTGCCTGTGATATGAAATTCCTCTTTAAAAACAAAAATGAAAGGTTTATCTCAAATTGGTTTTTTCAATCATCAAAAAGGGGGAGATTGTTGGAAGTTAAGACAAATTAAGCACAATCTATGTTTTGATGATTAACAACTCAATTTGAGAATTATTTAAGTACTAATGTGGTTGCTAAGTGATGCCAAGGTTCATATATACAAAGATCAAAAGGATAGCAGGTCAAGTCGCATGTCAAGTTGACTTAGGCATCGACTTAGGTCAAGTCAATACCCAAGTCGACTCTAGAATCGACTTCAAACATCCAAAAATCGACAGCGCTGAAATTGGGACTCCAAGATAGACGAAGTCGCAACTGAAGTCGACTCGACTTGCGACTTAGGTGAAGTCGCAACCTCAAGTCGACTCCACCTGCGACTTGGGTGAGCCTCAACTACAGACTTTGAAAATGTCAGAGTTAATTCGTACATCAAGTCGACTCCATCATGCGACTTAGGTGAAGTCGCATCTCAAGTTGACCCCAGTATGCGACTTGAGTGAAGTTGTACCTCAAGTCAACTCAAGTCAACGACTTAAGGATAAAGCAACATCATATTTCTTCTAAAACTCCTTATTAGAAGATGGAAGTCAAAATCAAGAGGCAATGATAACCTTGAGTCAAGGCCATTGAAGAAGTGTCTTTTGGAACCAAGGTATTCTACAACCTAGGCATTATGATACATATCAAGGGATATAAAGCCAAATGAGGATCCAAGCATTCAAAAAGAGAAGAAAGGAAGGTCATGCATAACAAGTAGATCACAAGCAAAGTATTGAAGTTCTCAGCTAGATATATGACTCCACTTGCGACTTGGATCAAGTCTGAGACCAAGTTGACCTGAGCTTGGAACTTGAGCTGAAAGTAGAAGGTCGAAGTCTCTCCCAAAGTCGACTCCAGTTTGCGACTTGGGTGAAGTCGCACTTGAAGTCGACTCCACTCTGCGACTTAGACGAAGTCGCATCCTAAGTTGACTCCAAGTGCGACTTGGCTCGCAATGGTTGGAAAAATTTGAACGTTGGAGCATTAAATGCGCGCCACCTACTACCAAACGTTCGAATTTACTTCTCGTTATTTAAGGAGCTTCAAGTGAACGAGAAAGGAGTTGGAAAAACATTGATTGAGCTCACCTTCCACTTCCTCTAGCATTTAAGTGATCTACAAGAAGTTTTTCAAGAAAAACATTACATTCAATTGCTAAAAGATGAACTGTCTCATCTTCAACTGCTTCTACAAGTTCTTGTTCGCATTGTATCTGCTTACACATTTGTAACATGTAGAACTCTAGTTATTCTTTGATTATTTGTTTTTCCCACTTGGTTTAGTATTGGAGACTGAAACCAAGTGTAGGCAAAATAGTGTGTGATTGGAGTGTAAATCGTCACCTACTTGTGCTGAGATTGTATATGCCCCTTAGAGCTAGAATCTATAAGAGAGCGGGTGCTCTAGACTATATTGATTATAAAATAGTGGAACCCAAGACACAACGGGTGTGTGCTTGGAAGAGTGGAGTAGAGAAGGTTGCCCAAACCACTATATATTGTTGTCTGTTTGCGTGGTTTGATTGTTTGTGTTTTATATTTCAACTGCACCCACTCGTTCTAACTCGCTGGACGTTTCATCAAGGGGATTAAATTTACAAGGGGCTAAGTTTCTAATTACGCAAAGAATTTTTTTTAAGAACCTAATTCACCCCTCCCCTCTTGGATATTGACATAAACTCGGGACCAACAATTATGACCTTGAACCTGCCCAAGCTTTAAAGGAAAAAAATTGCTAAGAAAGCCTGGAAAAGAAAATGGCAGTCCCATCATCAAAGGAGGTGGTACCAAAAGCCCCATTTGATTATCGTTCTTGAGTCCCGGAGCAGACTCTTCGCAAGGTGGAGGAAGAGAATGAGGAAACATAGGAGAACAAGGTAGAGGATGAGGAGCTAACCACAAATTATATATCAACTTTGAGAAGTTCAATGTCAAAGTAGAGCCGTAGGCATACTCATAATGGTAGGTGGCAATGATATTACTATCCTTAGGTTTGAGCTGAATCTAGAGGCTCTTCAAAGAATTTAGAACCTAGCTAATAACGAAGCCATTTTGCTTTGCCATTAGGGCTATAGAATGGCCACTAAGGCTACCCCACAAAATGAAAAACTAAAGGAGAAGTTCAAGATGATGTTGGTAATGCTTATTGTGATAATGCATTATTCTACATTGCCTAAGATAAGAAGCTAGTCAAGGAATTGCCCAGGTGATTCTAGCTGAAATCTAAACAATAGATCATCGAGTAAAAAAAGCATATAACTGCTAACTTCATTCAAGAAATCTCAAACCCTAAAAGAATATTTATACTCCCCTACAGCTGGAGCTTCTCACGTGCAAAATTGGCACACATTTGCATTTGGCCCCACGGCGCCAACAGGTTAGGGCCTGAGCACTAAGTCTTTGGAGCGTCTTGTTGTATGGAAGTTTCATGTAGCTTCTAGTTTGGCCGTTAGTAGTGCCGAGGCATCAGCTGAGTGGGGTCGGAGCGCCAGGTCTCTAGACAAAGTTGTTGAATTTCATCTTGCTTTGACTTGTTCTTGCTCCTATCCTCTCTTAACCTTTGATTCTTAGTAAAAGTGCTTTCCATTTCCTACAAGGAAGAATAAAAACAAGTAAATGTACTCCTACATGACTGAATGCAATTAAAACAACCTAAATGATGTGGATCTTACTAAAAATGAACAAATTCTAAAAGTGGAGATATTTAGTCATTATAACTTTACTTATTTTCTCATGCTTAGGCATTATCTAAGCATGATTTTAGCCTACTTAACATCCAATAGAAATTCGGGTAGAATTTACTTACTCAAAGTGGAGATATTCTTCCTCCTTTCTCACTTTCTCTCTCCAACTTTCTCTCCTTCCTTTTTTCTCACTTGGGACGTGTGGGGGGGTGTGTGGGAGTGAGTTTGCTCAAGCTTGGGAGCTGAGATTTGTGCCTTTGGACGTTCACCATGCTCCCCTATTTATAGCATGACATTTTTCATTAAATTCTAATTTACCCCCTTGCTCCATGTATTAAATTCTAAATACTTTTTTTCCAAATCCCATGCAATATTTTGAACCTTGTGCAGCCCCCCCCCCCTAATCAGCAGCTCACGTCCCCCCTATTTGCCTATTTAATTAATAATTTTTTATTTTTGAAAATAATTTTTTAAAGCTAATTAAATCTCAACCGTTGATTCTTGATGAGGATGATTTTAGTCCATTAGATTTTGGCCCAAAAGTCTCCCCCCTGCACGCCCCTTCCCTCTTGCTGATTTTGCATTAATTATTTTGATTTTTGATTAATTAAATTTAATTCAAAAGTCAGGAAATTAATGAAAAAGGTGGGCTACCTTTTTAATCTCCACATGACGTTTCATCTTGACCCTTAATTCATGATTTTCATCACATCTTACACCATTCATCATGATCATCATAAATTTTTGACCATCCATAAAAAATTTCATCTAAATCCGACGTCTGGATTGCAATTTATGAATTTTTCTTTATTTTCTCTTTATTTTTCACTAAAATACGAAATTTTCTTAAAATATTAAAAAGTATTATTATTTCATCCTTTAGTGCATAAATCTCCTTTTTCGTCTTTTCGTGATTAGGTTAATCCAAGTGATTAACTCTTAATCACGTGTCTTAATCGTTGGGTTACTATTCACATGTACTATTTACGTTCACTATTCATCCGAATTTCATAAATAATTATTTTAACCTTTATTCCCACATATTTTCATACTCATGAATGTATATTTTCCTAATATATTACTTAGGGTTTACAACCCTAGGGTTTTGTACACGTATCTCAGATCGGGTTTCACAATCCTCCCCCCCTTACAATAGGTTTCGTTTCGAAACCTATTGCCCTTCAAATATTCCATTACGCTTTTCTGCATAATTAGACATCTATATCCAAAAGCATATTAGCCATTTCTGGCTTTTGCTAATTTTCTATGTAGGAAATTCCTTCCTCTTCCTTGCCTGTCTTTAAATGCATTGTGTTTGGAAAATAATTCCAAACAATTTTCTTTTTATTCCTACTATCCATTATTGCATGCTTCAAATTTTATTTTAGAATTATATCGTCTTTCAATATCATTGTGTCTATCCTGATAGGGCACGCCTTGTATACTTGATTCTTTATTTTTCATCCTATATTTTGGGGATTTCATGGTACTACTGGTTTCCTCCACCCATAGTGCATGTGTGGTTATGTATTGGTATGAATGTGTAACATCTGAATAATGAATTTCCTAAAATTTAAATCATACCTGTAAACAATGCTTCCTCAGTTTCTTGAGATTCCATCCCGGTGAGGGCGGCTATGGCGAGGGCTTTCTGTTGGTCCAACCTTCCTTAAGTTGGAGCTTCCTGTGGTTTGTTCGGGCAGTTGAATGATATATGCCCGACTTGGCCACATATGAAGCACTTGATCATTCTGCATTCCCGAGCCATATGTTTCGCTTGACCACACTTAAAACATTTCGTCAATCCTTGGAGGCATTCGCCAGAGTGGTGCTTATGGCAGGTTTTGCAAGGTGAGGTACTCTTTCCCTTGGAACTGGATTCCTCCTTTCCATCCATTGTCTTCTCATTTTTCCCTTTCTTGGCCCCATTTTCCTTGGGAGCCGAGAAGAATTGCTCTTGAGTTTTCCTAAGCTCCTGTGTCCTCATGGACTCCATTTCTAATGCCTTAGCTCTTTCTATACTAGAGGCATAATCTCTTATTAGTAACGGGGCTAGTCCCTCCCTTAATTCGGGTCTCAGCCCACGTTGGAACCTCTGTGCCTTATTTTCTGGCACATTGGCGATCCATGGTACATACCTAACCAAGGCATTGAATCTTGTTGCATACTCAGTCACTGTCATCTTTCCTTTGTAGAGTTTCTCAAACTCTATTACTTTTTGGCTCTGTAAGCCTTCTGGAAGATACTCTTTATTAAATTCTTCTAAAAATTCTTGCCACATGACCCATTCTGGGTGTGGCATGGTAACCATCAATGTTTCCCACCATTCATAAGCGTCTTTAACCAGCAGGTGGGTAGCACATAAGACCTTTTGCTGATCATTGCAGGGCGAGATACTAAATAACTTTTTGATCTCCATGATCCATTGTTCTGCAATGATGGGGTCTAGTTCTCCAGCAAACTTAGGAGGTCGTTGGGCAAGGAAGACATTAATAGCCTTTCTATCAGCCTCTAAGAGGCTATCCTCCATTCTTCTAGAAAAATTGGGGTTGGTTGATGGGTCAGGTGTTCCCCCATTATCGCCTTGTGGCGGGGCTTGCCAATTTCTCTCCCACATACCTTGTATTATACCGGCGGCCTTGGTTGCCCATTGCTGCATTGCCTTTTCCACGACTGCAACTATCCTTTCTTCTATCTGCCTTTCTTGGTTAGCTCTCCTTTCTACATGGAATTCAGAGCTAGCCTCTTCCCGTCATTGACGGGTTTTTGACGTCTGTCCTCTTGACTCAGACCTTTTGGTCCGTTTACTGGTTTCTCCTACTTCGGGTCGGCTAACCGATTCTCCTATTGGTGTCTTCCCTTTATTCAGCCTAGCTCCAGCTCTTGTAGTTGGCATTTTTGTTTTCTATATGCACAAAACTTTGGTTAGGATCATAACATTCTTATAATACTAACATAACATTATTTATATTCAAGCATATATGTCACACACATATATATATATATATCATTTCATATCAATATCATAGAAGTATCATAACCTCTTAAATCTGCAGATCTAGACATTAGTTCTTTCTTTTCAGGCCTATCTATCAATCCATGCTCTATTCCTAACTTCTGTGGTATCATTCCTTTTCTATCACCATTCTTAATTTTTCTCTTTCCACACCTATTTACCAATCCTTGCTCTAATACCAACTTCTATGGCTCCCCGAACCGAGGTGCCTAGAAGCCTTACTTCGGGACCCTTTTTGATTGGTAAACGTGACTCAGGATTGTTGCCCTGATCACACTGCAGGATTTTTTTATTTATATTTATACATAACATTAATATATGGAGAATTATCATCATTCATTCAACTGAAAAGATATTTTTCACATCAAAATCTTTATCATTGTCTTTACATAAACTTTATCATATATCATATTTCTATCACAATTCTGCATGTCATTTGGCATGCTACCTTCATCATCATTTCCTGTCTGACATTTGAAAAACATGGGTGAGTCATAATACTCAGTAAGCAAGCCATACATAATTTTTCAATCTTTTTCATGCATTTCATAAAATGCAAGTACAATGCATTCATAGCATTCATGACATTCCTTTAGATGCAACGCTAGCTAGGCGTCCATCCCATACATGCTCCCATCTTAGGGAGGTCGCCGCCGGCCTAGGCCTGTATAAGCGACTTGGAGATAGAGAGGGGGACATCCGATCAGCTTACTACCTCAACTATGGCCTATTCCTCGTGCGCCATGCTCATTTACATACATATGCCGGCATGATATTTACAAATCATAAACATTTTATAAAAAACATTTAACAAGCAGTTAGCAATCATTTCATATAAGGAATGACCATCCTTAAATATAATTCGTAAAACATGTGCACAAACAATTTGCAATCATTTAGAATTATTTTAGAAAGCGTATAACTTGCTTACAAATCATTATTTTCAAAAGGGTTTGCTTGCTTACCTTCTCAGTTGGTGTCCTCAACCTTCCCCTTCCTTTTTCCCTATACAAGGAAAATAGATATTTTATCCATCCATTCCATGTCTTAGATTGCTTTCCATGCTTGCTTTATAACCATTCATTACCTCATTCTCATAGAGGTTAATCTTATAAAGATACTTGGTCATTACTCATTTTTATGGATTTTTATCCATAAATCCTTTAAAAATTCCATCCATATATCCTCATAAAATGTAAAAATAAATCTCGATTTTTCTCAAAATCACGATGTTCACTGTTCATAGTTATTGTTCATGATTACTGTTCACGTTTACTGTAGTAGGTTATTGTTCGCAGCGTGTTGGTTACTGTTCATGGGTTCTAATAATTGACATTTTTTCCAAAAATAAAAAATATCATGGCATAGCTCTTAGTCAGTATATCATGGGAAAATTTATGAATTTTGAATTCATCATCATTAACTTGGCTAAATAAATCATTTTCTCCATATACTAAAAATTAACATAATTTCACTTAAGCATAATCCTTAAATCCAAAAATCATGAGATTAATATATCATCATTCCAACATCATAACTATCATAAAAATTCATCCCATATCATTATTTAGCAATATTGGGGAATTATTTTCACATTTTAGATATGATTTTCCCGAATACTCTATCTTCGCTCCAAATTTTTGATATTTTGGCATAATTCTATTTAGTCATTATAACTTTACTTATTTTCTCATGCTTAGGCATTATCTAAGCATGATTTTACCCTACTTAACATCCAATAGAAATTCGGGTAGAATTTACTTACTCAAAGTGGAGATATTCTTCCTCCTTTCTCACTTTCTCTCTCCAACTTTCTCTCCTTCCTTCTTTCTCACTTGGGACGTGTGGGGGGTGTGTGGGAGTGAGTTTGCTCAAACTTGGGAGCTAGGATTTGTGCCTTTGGACGTTCACCATGCTCCCCTATTTATAGCATGACATTTTTCATTAAATTATAATTTACCCCCCTTGCTCCATGTATTAAATTCTAAATATTTTTTTTCCAAATCCCATGCAATATTTTGAACCTTGTGCAGCCCCCCCTAATCAGCAGCTCACGCCCCCTATTTTCCTATTTAATTAATAATTTTTTATTTTTGAAAATAATTTTTTTAAGCTAATTAAATCTCAACCGTTGATTCTTGATAAGGATGATTTTAGGCCATTAGATTTTGGCCCAAAAGTCTCCCCCCCTACACGCCCCTGCCCTCTTGTTGATTTTGCATTAATTATTTTGATTTTTAATTAATTAAATTTAATTCAAAAGTCAAAGGAAATTAATGAAAAAGGTGGGCTACCTTTTTAATCTCCACATGACGTTTCATCGTGACCCTTAATTCATGATTTTTATCACATCTTACCCCATTCATCATGATCATCATAAATTTTTGACCATCCATAAAAAATTTCATCTAAATCCGACATCCGGATTGCAATTTATGAAATTTTCTTTATTTTCTCTTTATTTTTCACTAAAATCCGAAATTTTCTTAAAATATTAAAAAGTATTGCTATTTTGTTCTTTAGTGCATAAATCTCCTTTTTCGTCTTTTTGTGATTAGATTAATCCAAGTGATTAACTCTTAATCACTATCTTAATCGTTGGGTTACTATTCATGTATACTATTTACGTTCACTATTCATCTGAATTTCATAAATAATTATTTTAACCTTTATTCCCACATATTTTTATACTCATGAATGTATATTTTCCTAATATATTACCTAGGGTTTACAACCCTAAGGTTTTATACACGTGTCTCAGATCGAGTTTCGCAGTGGAGTAGCCCACACCATCGGGGCTTCCAACCAATATGCTTTCCTTTCTTCTTTGCTTTTTAATTTTTATTGTCTTGTTTAAGACAGATTTAGATTTTAATTTTATTTTGAATTTAAACATACTCAGCTAAGTCTTAAATCTATAGGATGTAGCATGCGTACAATGTATCGTGGTGTGTGGTTTTGATTTATTTATGATGGATATTATTGTTAATTTAATATCTTGTAATTTAATGCTTTCCTAGTTTTGAGCTCTCACTTTAACAATGATTTCATATATATTAGGCGATAGAATTGAGACGTGAAAATCTAATATACGACGATCAAGATGTTAAACCTAAAAATCTAAGACCACGAGAATAGGCATGATGACCTTGAGGAATCCACGAACAACCATAAAACTTATTAAATCCTAATTGACTTAATCCTATGAAAATTAGTGGTTAAGAATATATTAAGGTTACACCCTGCAGGTTTCAAGAGAATGTGCAAGAATAATTTAGAGTTTGTTCTCCTTTAACCAATAATATCTAGATTTAAATAATCATACCATTACTCTTTGTAAAAAACATATGTGAAACCTTAGATCCTAGGTACTTTAATTTTTTTTCTAATATTCGATTCTAAATTCTAAATTCTATTTTTCTATTTATTTACTCTCTAGATATTCAATAAGAAAGTATTTAAAACAAAATTTTAAGTCCTGACTTCCCCGTAAATCAATATTATAGATATTATAATTTATGACTAATACACTTACGATGAGATTGCGAACAACATTGGTCTCATAGATGAGATTAATGTCGCTACACCAATTTCAGCGGTGAGATAGATTTCAACATGCACAAAGCTTCAACATATGGAGAAAGCAAGGGCCAAATCAATTGCATCAAATCTATCTCATCAAATTTGATTGATTTTAAGACTGATAGGAAGAAGCATATGAAGTAAAATAGCCATCAAGATCTAAAATTTTATAGTGAAATCGATGTTAACATCAATCTTTGTAAGATTGCAAATGAAATCAATCTCGAAAGTGATCTTAGCCCATATTGCTCATTAAATTTGAACGTTAGAGAATTAAATGTAAGTTATCTATCAATCAAACAATTACAAAAAATCTTAAAGTATAAAAGCAACATCTTAATGAGTAAGAAGGGTTAGCTAGAGCACTTATTGAGCCATCACTTTCTTCTCTTAAGCATTCAAATTCTCTAATGCATAATTGAAGCTGTGATGACCTATTTTTCAAGAGAAGTTTTCAACTTTCATCTTTTTCTACTCAATTCAATCAAAGCTTCAAGAGCTTCATTAATGCACACATTCCATAAAGTGTAGTTGTTCTAAATTCTTTTTCTATTATGTTTTTCTTGGATTAATGTAGGAGACCATGTCCAGAATGAGCATCAAGTGGACATTGGTTGAACCGATGCTCACCAATCACTTGCTTAAGTTGTTCTATACCCCATAGAGTTGGACTATAGAAGAGAACTAAGGTTCTAAGTTGTATAATGATATAGTAGTAGACTCAAAGGCACAAGGGATACACACTTGGAAGAGAACAGTAAGAATGTTACCCAAACTACTATAAAAAAATATTATGTCCACTATGTGTATTTATTGTGTATCTCTTATTTTCATTTGCATTGTTTCATCATTCACTCACTCTAGCTCACAGTAGTTTTATCATTGGTGATTAAACATGATAGGAGTTGTGGTGCCCCGAACCGAGGTGCCTAGAAGCCTTACTTCGGGATCGTTTTTAATTAGTAAACGTGACTCGGGATTGTTGCCCTGATCACACGGCAGGATTTATTTTTATACATATATCATCAATACATAGAAAATTTCCATCATTCATCCAACATGAAATATATTTCACACGTCATAGTGATAATCACAACCTGTTCATAAAACATCATCATTGAAAAGATATTCTTTTCCATCTCAAAATTATCATCATTGTCTTTACATAAAATTTACATATACAACATTTATATCGAAACTACATAATATTTTGCATGCTGCCTTCATCATCATTTCCTGTCTATTGTTGAAAAAGCATGGGTGAGTAATAATACTCAGTAAGCAAGTCATACATAATTTTTCAATCATTTTCATGCATTTCATAAAATGCAAATGCAATGCATTCATAGCATTCATGACATTCTTTTAGATGCGATGCTAGCTAGGCACCAATCCCATACATGCTCCCATCTAAGGGAGGTCGCCGCCGGCCTGGGCCTATATAAGCAACTCGGCAATAGCGAGGGGGACATCTGGTCCACTTACTACCTCAACTATAGTCTATTCCTCGTGCACATGCTCATTTACATACACATGTCGGCATGATATTTGTAAATCATAAACAATTTCATAAAAAGCATTTAATAAAAAATTTAACAAATGTACTTCAGTTCATGTAAAGCAGTTATAGGTATGACCAACCTTAAATAAATTTCAAAAAGCAATTCACAAACAATTTCAAGCATTTTAGAAATAATTTGCAAAACATATAACTTGCTTACCTTCTCAGTGGGTTTCCTCGACTTTTTCTTTTCCTTTTCCTATTCAAGGAAAAAGGATATTTCATTTCTTCTATTAAAGCTGCTTCCCATGCATGCTTTATAATATTTAGGCATTATTTCTTTATACAGATATTTTTATCCATAAATTCTTGAAAAATTCCATCCTTAGATTTAAATATTAATCTCAAATTTTCTCCAAAATCACGTGATCTATTTCATCCGAGGTTATTGTTCACAGCGACGTGGGTTACTGTTCATGGGTTCCAAAAATTGACATTTTTTTCCAAAAATAAAAAATATCATGACATAGCTTATGCTTAGTATACCATGGAAAAATTCATAAATTTTGAATTTATCATCATTTACTTGACTAAATAAATCACTTTCTCCATATACTAAAAATCAATATAAATTCATTTAAGCATAATCCTTAATTCCAAAAATCATGAAATTAATATATCATCATTCCAACATCATATTTATCATATTCATACATCCCAAATCATAATTTATAAATTTTGGAGCATTATTTTCATATATCATATGCTATCTTCCCGAATGCTCCATCTTTGCTCCAAATTTTTGATGTTTTGGCATAATTCTGATTAAGCATAATTACTATACTTATTTTCTCATGCTTAGACATTATCTAAGCATAGTTTTACCCTACTTAACATCTAAAAGAAATTTGGATAGAATTCACTTACCCGAAAGTGGAGATATTCCACTTTTTCTCACACTTTTTCTCTCTAACTTCCTCCTCTTCCTCCTTGGACGTGTGGGGGGTATGGGAGCTTGGGATTTGCTCAAGTTGGAGCTGGAAGAATGTTGCATTTGGACGTCCCCCCTTGGCCCTATTTATAGGGTTGGATTTTCCATAAAATTGGATTTTACCCCCCTGCTCAAGGTGTGAAATTGCAAATGTGTTTTTTTATAATTTCAAAAAGTGCATGGAGCCTTGTGCAGCCCACCCTAGGCCTTCTCATGCCACCCCTATTCTACCCTATTTTATTTATTATTTATTATTTTTAAAATTAATTAATTTAAGCAAATTAAATCCTAGCCGTTGGTTTATGATGATGATGATCATGGACCATTGATTTTGGTCAATTTTCCAACCACCCCCCTACCACGCCCCTGCTGCAGCTTCTTTTTCATTTAATTTTTTTATTTTTTAATTATTTATTTTAATAAAAAGTCAAAAGTAACATTAATTGAAAAGTTAATTTACTTTTTGATCTTCATTTGACTTTTCATCTTAACCCTTAATTTGTGATTTTCATCACATATTAACCCATTCATCACGTTCATCATAAATTTTTAACCATCCATAAAAAAAATTATCGAAATCTGACTCCTGGATTGTAAATTATGAATTTTTCTTTATTTTTTCACTAAAATCCAAATTTGTATTAAAATATAAAAAAGAATTGCTATTTCGTCCTGTAGTGATTAAATCTCCTTTTTGTCTTTTTGTTAACTCTTAATCACGTGTCTTAATCCCTGATTACTATTCACGTGGGTTAATTTATTAATTGCACTATTTTAACCTCCAATACATGTATCCATAAATATAATTCATGAATTTTCCTTTATCATAAAAATAATTACAAAGAATCTAGGGTTTACAATCCGAAATGACGCGTATATTGTCTGGGTTTCACAGGAGTTTACAATTAATTACTGAAGAAATTTTTAAGCACCTAATTCACCCCTCCTCCCTTCGATGTAGCCAACTTAATGCAATTGATAATGTGTTTTTGGAAGAGTAAGAGTGGAAAAGTTGTTCCAAACTAATATACATCGTGTATCTTAATATACATCGTGTATCTTGTGTAGTTTGATTGCTGCATTTCATTAGCTTGATTATTATTGTGATTTTATCTCCTAGCATTGCTTATTCAAAGAGACTTGCATTTAAATAGATTTTGTAAATAAAGTAAAATTTTATAAACCAAATTCGTCCCTCCCTTTTAGGATGAAGCCATATTACTGAAACCAATACAAACATTCCAAATTAAATCCAATTCAAGTTACATCTCTTTTCTAATTTATATGCCAGCCAAATATTAGTTACTTGTAGTCTAGTCAAACAAATTATTCTGGCATCTCTCAAATCGCCTGAGGAATGTATAGGAATTCATTTTAGCTCCTTACCAAGTCTTACTTCACCTCTCCAATTCCTTTTAAGTCGAATTTTCGTATTCACCTCAACTCACTCAACCTTTTTCATATCGAACTTTTGTTTCAAGTTTCTATCATTGCACACACCCTTTGGCCTCATTATATATGCTTCCTTCCATATGTTCATCGTTGTTATCAGTACTTGGTTTATTACACATCCATCAAATAATTTCTATAATATACCTTCCAAACACTTTATTTGTGAGATATCAAACTCGAATATATATATATATATATATATATATGACAATTACTATAAAAGGTTTAGTATATGTGCTAAAAAAATTTACTTCTGATTTTTTTATTAATTTAATGTTAAATTTAAATCAAATTATTGTAATCTGTTTTGTTACAGATAATAATGGAATTTTTAAAAAACAACCTTGTTATGCTGTAAAAAAAACCATGGTTGTTAAAACAGCATATAATTTACAACATGTGAAAACTCGAAGAGTTATGCAAAAATAAAAGAATTATTTTTAAAGTCATTAATCTTCAAATACAAAAATGCAAATATTAAAGTTACAAGGTTTAATCGTAAAAAACCACTTAATAATAACACTGCGATGTTATTTATTTAATTCTGATAACAAAGATGCGTATAAAATGTTAAGTGTCATACATGCATATAAATTGGATGGGCCGACTACACTATCGTTTTACCGCTTGTCCAGTCCATTTTGTAGTCGGTTAGAGTTGGGTATTTTATCAAGATGGATTTCAACAGTAACCAGACAACCCAGTTAGTTAAATAAATGGATCATACTCTTAACTCAACAAGTGATCTATTTAATCCGCCTAACCTGCTAACAATGTGCTATTATATACAACTTTGGTTAATTTATTTATGTTAATTTAGAATTCTTCTTTCAATATGTACATTCTATTTAAAACTACAAAAATTGTTGTTGTCAGATGTGATGTTAATTGTTCAATGTTAGCTATATTTTAATCCGTTCTGCTAACTTGGTAATACAAAAAAGTTACAAATGGATTAAGATTAAAGTTATATAAATAAATTCATAAACAAATTAATATTGAAATTTTAGAATAGATTATGTTTAGAGTTTTGCTAGAGGTTATAGTCCAGAAAACCCGTTCGGATTGCACTTCAAGAAATAAAATTCTACATCTTAAGTAAGCTTGCAACTACGATTCGCATTGAGTTGAGTTCAATCTATTCCTAACCCAAATTGAAATCTACCCAAATCAAAATTGTAATCCATTAGAAAATACAAATCCAAGCCAAATTAAATTTATAAAATTTGAATTATAATTCACATTAAATGGATTAATAAATCGGTTGATAATCCAGGTTGATGCATTGGATCTTCTTTCTTATAAATATTTTAAACTATTTTAGATAATTTTAGATAAATTTTGATAAATAAATTTCTTCTATTAATAAATAACTATGAAATTTCAACACATATCAAAACTGTTATATATTCGATGTCATTAATCATTGAAAATATTATTTAACGTTATTAATAATTACTTAATATGTTAAGTTGGTATTTAATTAAAACATTATGGAAAATACAATACAATTAAAACATTTCAAATAAGATTCAAGTTTATATTCCATTCAAAAATATAATGACTTTAGTTATATTTAAAGTTAACCAACAGTTTTTTTCCGCTGCAACCAAATTTTGTCGTTTAGCAAAGAAACGTTTGCTCTCCGAAAAATTTTAAGTAGTAGTCGCATTTCCCAATAAGTCACGTGTCTCCCATAATGCAATGTCATTGTCAATTTCCCGCCTTTTTCGGCTTTCTTTTGTCATTAGCATTAGGTTATTTCTATAATTTAAATTTTGCGGGTTGGATAGGATGAGAAATGAAAAATAAAATATTTTAAAATTTATATCATTGAAGGAAATAATAAGGTTAAAGTTGAAATAAATATATTTGCTCAATATTTTAAAAACCGGACCAATAACTGATGTTTGGTTTAGGTCCGACTTCAACCGTTACTTTAAATTGTTTTGACTTTTGAACCGTCAAGTCAAAGTGACATAATAATTATATTTAATTTATTTTAATTATTTCAAAATTAAATTAAAAATACAAATAAATATAAATGGTATGCAGTACAAAAAATACAAATAGCATCAACAATACATTCAAGTTCATCATATGATATTTAATTTATTTTAATTATTTCAAAATTAAATTAAAAATATAAATAAATATAAATTGTATGTAGTACAAAAAATACAAATGGCATCAACAATATATCCAAGTGCATCATATTAAAATTTATTGTGCAAATTAACCACATATATTAATCAAAATGAAAATTTAAAGAATGACGATTTTTAACAACTTAGAAAGAGTGCCCTGACCTCAAATATATGCAATTCTTTCATCTCTCTTTGTTCCTACGCTTGATTAGAATATCGACAATGAAATCATAAAATATTAATGGATGAAGGATATAAAACATTTGTAAAAATTGTCAATTTACTTAACTAAAGAAATTAAGCACCTAAAAATAAAAAAATGTATAACTCATTATTCTAACCGTATAAAAAATGCAAATTCATCAATTAATCCATAACATGACAAAATATTGCATGGCATTTAAAAATTTAAACAATAAAAAACTGAAACAATAACTTATGCAAATTTTATCCTTTCCAGATTTTTTTCTAAGCCACGTGGAGTATTGACACTTACACATTTTTTTATTTGACGTCCATAGTGAAGTATAAAATATATAAAACTTGTGCAGAGCATTCGCATGAAGTGTGGCCCATAGTGCAGCTTTTTCGTTAGACATCATTGTTTCGGAATAAAATATATATGAAAAATCTGGTGAATTCAGGTTAAATCATGCATTGCCATCTGCAGTTTCTAGAGCTGCAGTTCGCAGTCGACATCTCTTTTCATCTATGGAGGATTTGGAAATTTAAAACAAGCTTACCTTGCGGCCGGTGATGATGACAAGGAAGACAAGGTGTGGCCTGCCACGCTGCCGGAACAAAGCTACGATAGGAAACAGTGAAGAAACGAAATCACGGAGTTGCTTCACGATCCAGAAATAAAATGTCGCTGAGATTGGGAGATGGTGGCCGAAAACGAAAAAGATGACAGGGAAGATGGCGACGAAATGGTTGATCGGACTCTGAAAGTTGCTGGAACCCAAAACGGTGGCCAAACGCTTGCAGTAACTGGTTGTCAGAAAACAAAGTGGTGACTGGAGGCGGAAGGTTGCTGCCGAACGATTATTATGGCCAGCCGATCGACGGTAAACCTTGCCAGAAGTCGGCGATGATTCCGCAAAACCCTAAGGCTCTATGAAATGGGCGAGTGGGGAAGGAAGGGTGCGGGCGGAAGAGATGGTCTGGCAGGCCCAGCTCCTTACTTTTTCTTTTTCTTTCTTTTTATTTTTTTTAAAAAAAGAAATATGGTTGAATTGAACTATGGTCGAACCGTTTTTGGTGGTTCAACCGCCCGGTTCGAACGGTCCATATGGTTTTCACGTAAATAAAAAACTGTGCTAAACCGGATCGTGAAACTTACGGTTTGCAGTTCGCCCGTTGCACCGGTGGGTTCGGTTTTTAAAACATTATATCTGATAGAACTAGAAGGTAGTTGGTAGAAAAAATCGTGGGAATATAAAAATTAAAATTAAAAATTAATTGAGAAAATTATTAGCCTTCAAAACCGTGCTGTCCCACCCCATCCCACAGAATTACCAAACATCAACTTACCGAAACGAGAAGAAAAAAAAATACATTTTACTGCAATGATGGGTTGTGCTGGAGTTTGGTCAACCTCACCATTCGCTGACCCGCTTTCTCTAGCATGAACCAATCAAACACATTTTCAAAATGGGTTGAATTTAACTAGCATGGGTTTCCCCGACCTACAACATACCTTACCAACATAAAACAATTCGGGTATGTAAGTGCGGTTTAGAAACTGTAAATTATAGAATTCTGGAATGATGCGGGTAGGGAGAAAGAGCATACTTTAAAAATGACGTAGATGATGGTAAATTTAGAATAAATAAGTTAGCTGGAAAAAAATGATTAAAGGATAGAAATAAAGTTGAAAAAGATAAAATTATCACGAGATGTCAAATTATTTATAAGAAATAGACTGGAGAGAGAAAAATCAAGAAAACCATATTTTACCAATGTAAATAATCCTGATTTTTACCTAGGCTAACAGCGAAGCAAACTTGCTGGAATGTCATCGTCAACTGTCATTGGCCTGTGGCAACGACATTGCTGGAATGTCAATGTTGACGTGCATGTGCGACACCCATTAAAGGCTATGATGCAAAATTTCGTTGTCATCGGCAACAACAATGCTAGTGCAAATTTTGTTGCTATTAGCACAGATTCTTTGTGGGGCGCCGATCCATTGCGTAATGCGTACCGTCACAAATTATTTATTTATTTATTATTTATTATTTTATAAATAGAATGACTTCCTCAATGTGATAACTACCAACACAACTAACCTATCTATTTCAACTTTATCTTATTTATTCTTCATTATTGCCTTTATCATATCACATCATTTGACAACTTCTACTCTTTACAACTTTTCATCAAAAGTTTTATTCATTCCCAAACACACCCTTTATAAATAGAATGACTTCCTCAATGTGAAATTTAGCATTGCCGAATTTCAACGAAGAGGGACATATAAGTGGGGCATAAGAAATATATTTTTCTAATAAGACAGCCTTACTTGCCACAGAGTATAGGCGTCGGTCTTTGTATTGTAACTTAAATTATGAACTAAGAAAGTTTAGCAATGATGTAATCGATTCGGGTTTTCCAATTTGTGGTTGTTGAGAGAAAAGCATATATAATAAAAATGAGACATAGATTTATGCGGTTCGGTTTAACCTACTCTATGAAGATAAACCCTATTCAATCATATTCTAAGACTATCGAGTTACGCTATTTATAATTGGTTACAAAACTTTATACAAATTACAGAACGCATTAGCTTGTTCAATTTTGTAATATATGTGTATTTTTCCGATACTCCCTTCAAGTTGGTAAGTAAATATCTGTGAAATTCATTTTCTCTGATATCTATTCAAAGCTTTTTCTTGGCAAGATACCCTATATTTTGTCTCAATACTTGATCTCGCACAACACTTTGTTTTTTTACTTTTATACATTACAAGATTTTCGCCAACACAAGTGTAGTATCCTGTAGTTGATCTTTCTATCTTTTGGATTTTCTGCCCAATTTGCATCTATATAACCAAGAATTTTCATATGGAGAGAAACATTACTATGACCATGTGGTTTCATCCATATTCCTTTATCTGGATAAAATTTCAAATAATAAAGAATGTGATCTACCATCCTCATGTATTTTATAGTAGGAGAGTGCATAAAAAGACTAACATAACTCACCGCGTAAGAAATATCTGCTCTAGTGATAGTAAGATATATTAGTCTTCCTATAAATCTCTAAAACCTCCTAGGGTTTTCCAAAGGCTTGCTTTAATAAATTTGGTAGTACAATCCATCAGAATGTCAACTAGTTTTACACCTAGCTTTTCAGTTTCCTTCAAAAGATATAGAGTATATTTTATTTGATACAAAAATATACTTTTCTTAGAGTAAACGATTTTGATTCTTAGAAAATATTTAAGTTTACCTAGATCCTTCATATTGAATTTTTTGCTAAAATATCTTTTGAGATATGAAATTCCAGCCTTGTTATTTCAAGTAATGACTATGTGCCAACATAAATTCAGACGACCACTACTCTAAGCTTATTTCTTTTTACAAACATTGAAGAATTTGAAGTACATTTGACAAAACAAAATGTAATAAGTGCAATGTTGAGTTTACTGTACCATGCTCTAGGAAATTTCTTCAATTTGTATATAGCTTTATTCATTTTCCATACCAAATGCTTTATTTCTTCTAGCTTGTGTCCAGGAGGAAGATTTACATACACTACTTCTTCTAGATCTCCCTACAAAAGGCGTTTTTGACATCCATCTGAAATAGAGACCATCCACACAGTTTATTACTGCAAACATTATAACTGTGAAGATATTTATCTTAACAACTGGTGCAAAGGTATCTTTCTAGTCAATGTCATATACCTGAGTAAATTCTTTAACTACAAGTCTAACTTTATACCTATCTACAGATTCATCTTCTTTGTATTTAATTATGTATACTCATTTGCAACCTGTCGGTCTTTTTTGTTTGACGATTTTATAATATCCCATGTAAAACTTTTATCTTAGATAACTTGCTCTAATACCATGTTGAGAAAAAAGGCATTCATAAGAAAAAGGAGACAGATTTACGTGGTTTGGTTTAACCTATTCTATGGAGGTAAAACTTATTCAATCATACTTTATGGTTATCAGATTCTACTATTTACAACTGATTATAAAACTTAACATAAATTATACAATGCACCAACTTGCTCAATTTTGTATGCTATACCTATTTTTCCAACAGTGTTTAATATGTTGAATAATTGAGTCTAGGATGTTTGCACAATTTCGAATGAAAGACATCAGTGTGCGACAAAGATAATTAAGGCGATGCATACCAAATGCTCAAGTAAGCCAAGGATAACCATGGGGTGAAGGGGAACGCATTTTAAGCGATGTAGGAACCTAGCTACTAGAAATTTGCATTGCATACAAATTTTTCCAAAATTCAATTGCACAATTATAAAATGCAAATGTTGCAAAGTTTTAGCATGCTTTTAACTTTGTATTGTCGAATACAGGTTGGCCAAATTATAGAGCACCCATGCTAGTAACCCTTTATTTTACTAATACTAGTTGGTAAGATAGGGACATATATTAGAAAAGTTGATACCGCCTATGCAAAACAATCGTGTCTATTGAATAGTAGTCATGATGAGAAAACTAGGTGGTGTAGTATGTCAGTCAATACCATACACTGTCGCATGTAGATAATGACAATATTGTTTTAATGTGTTGGTAGGATAACAAAATCAAACAACTATTTTTTTATGGGGAAGTCCTCATCAACGTAGGTTTAGGACTAGAAGGGTCAAGAAGATTGAGGAGTTAAAGAATTGTAATGGAAGTCTGATTCCAGCTCCCTTATGAGTGAAATACATGTCTTTTAGCCAAATGAGTTCTATTTCCATAGAGAATTTAGGATTTTAAAGAACTCTTGGAAATACCAGGTGTACATGCAGATAGAAGTTTCTATAATCAGCTATTGGAGATGACCAATGAACACAGGTCATGATAGTCGTTAAACTGATATTAGGCAACAATTGTCTTACAAAGATAGCATGTTATCTTGGTTAGTATACTTATTAAGGTAGCATGCTAATCAATGTTGAAAACTGTAGTCATGCAACAATTTATGAACTGTTCTAATCCACGTATGATACCAAAAGCAAGGCTACTATTGACCAACTGCATTGCTCCACATGTCCTCCTTAGAATCGGTACACTTCTGAAAAATCTAACGGATTAATTTTCTGAAAAATATTTATTAGCCACAAGTAGCTATTTATAAATTCATAAAAGTTTAGGGGGATGCAAATTACAACATATTCACTTTCAAATAGCCATTTTTCAGCTCACCAAATTATTGTTTTGGTCTTAGTTTCACTTTTAGCTAAGCGAACATTTTTAAACACATTGGCTGGTTACATTGAATTTTATAACCAGCTGTATTCGCAACTTATATACCCGTGGTTGAACTTTGAAATGTGGTTAGAGGTTGGGTTGACGTGCTAGCAGCCGTGGGGTAGATCCATGCACATGCCCGGCCCACCCTGTTTCCAAACGTGCTGGAAATGGAAAGGTAGGTGTGCTGAGCATAAGTTGCTTGTTTTCTAGGAAGCTGGAAAGGTAGGTAAGCTGAGCAGAAGCTGCTTAATTTCTGACGAGGACATTAACGGTCTGGTTTCAAACGTTGTATCGCCTACTGTAATTCTTCCTAGGTCGCGAACACTATCGTCCGGTCGTCTGTAAGTTCAGATCACACCGCCGTGCATTGGTCGTACGTTGCAAGTGGGGTGGCGGCTTTCGGCAGCACACGGGCATTTGCAAAGTGGGTGGATACGAGGGCCCGGGAAATGCTAAGTGCCGTTTCCATGTAGTGGGACGGGAGGCGGAAGGGAGCGTATGTTGGGTCCATTCTTCAGCAACCGGCATAACCGCTTAACCACTCTATTTTTTAAACTTTACCCTTATGCTCTAATTCTTTTTCCTTTCAACAACTCTATTTGTTCTAACCTTACCTCTATCATTTTATATTAATAACATAATTTTCAAAATATTTCATTTTTATTCTACACTCTACTCCAAAATCCCATCAAAATCAAAATCTACATTACAAGGGACGAAGTATTTGCAATTATAGCTAATTTGCTCAACAATTCAATGTGGGCGCTTTAGCAGATTTGTGTCATAACTTCTTAGATGCGTCCCACTTTGATAATAATAATTTTTTTTTTATGTCAAGGGTGAGCGTATGGTTATATGACCCATTTTGATGTTGAAATTTATAACGACCCGTTCCTTAGACATTCTTAATGGTTAGTTAGCATGTACTATTTAATTTAAGAAAAATTCAGCAACATCTCCTCGTAACTACAAGGGGTGGTGTTGAAATATATAACCTGTTATTCATAAACATCTCAATTTCCATCCACAAATATAACACTCAACTTTAAATTTATACATTTGCATTTTTATATTATAAAGACATCCATATATTAAGAAAGAAAAAAGGAATCTCATACACCATCATCATAGAACATGGCATCCCAAAAGATTATCATACATATTCACATATTATAATCAAGTTTGAAATGTTTAATTTAAGAGGTCCAACACAGTTTGATCTGCTGAGTAAGCATCAATAATTACTAGTATTAACAAAAGCAGAAGTCCAAAATAACAAGAAGTAAGCCCTAGTCTACTGAGTCAAACCCTTAGGGTTTTGTTCCCTTTCAGCTCCATCTCGAGGTGCCTTATCTGGTTTGTGATCTAAAGGCGAAATAACAAATCACGTGAGTTTAATAGACTTAGCAAACAGATAGCAGTTAGTACAAAATAAATATCAATAAGACTCTTGATACATATACCATAACATGGATGCAATAAAACAATTCATAAATGCCTATGCAATACATAAAGGACCAACACCAAACCCAAGAATGTAGATATATATAATCGCATGTCTTTAACGAGCCATGCATAACCCTCTCATCATGTCAACCAAGGGCCATGAACAACACTTTCTTCATGTCAATCAAGAGTCATAAGAAACTCTATTTAGCTAAACAACTCGTTCATATACCCAATTACATCAAAAGTTATGTGCCATAATATACCCATGATCATATATATGCATTAAACTGTTAAGTACAACTAGTTATCTCGAATAATACATCATCCAATACACATTAGATCAAGTGTCGCAAATGACACAGATAGTATTAGTAAATTCATAGTGTTATTTTTAAATTTAAATTACCCACTATCACACATAAGCATTTCACCAAACACATAATAGACGTAGGAGATAAATGTCTAGTTGAACCTACTTGAACAATATCATCTATGAGGGAGGAAAGAATACTAATCCGTCATCTATTCCAGAGAAATGCTCTTAGTAATGTTAGGTTTCCTGTACTTTCAGCTAACCCTAAATCATTAGGGACCCTAAATTCCCCAAGCCATGGAGTTATTGGACATTACCTCTTTCTCTATTAGTCCTATACCACGTTTAACATAAGATTCCGCTGCTAATGGAGAAAAAATTATCTACTTACCTAGATCGCGATTTCCTCCAAAATCAGTAACCCTAGACTCGAACTCTTGGGATTTTTGAGCTTCCTTGATGCGAATCGACAATCTTTGATGTAGTTTGGCTAGATTTCAAGGACTAGGGGCGATTCGATGGCTAGATAAAAGAGGGGAAGGAAGGGAGAAGGAGCAGAAAAGAGAAGAAGAAGAAGAAAATGGGGGAGGTCACGCGTACCCTTATCTTAAAAGGACCTTTACTAATGCGAACCAGGCCCATATGTGAACAGGTCCAGTTACTGATTTGCCACTAATTTTTCTACTTAGATCACTCAAACCTCATACCTATTTTGCGAAGGTTCACAATAGTTATAGTGTTTCAAACAAAGTGTCAATCATACACCTTTAAAGCAATGCCCAGCAAATCATATTATACCCAAGTTGTGCAACCACCAGACATGCCAATGCACAACTCCTTCTTATTCTAATATTCTTGTGAATGGTGCCTTAAACAACCTGACATGACAAGATTTTAATGTGTGAGCATACACTACACTTCCTTAAGTGCTACATCTATATACAGTATATACAACACTAATGTCATTAAGTACTAGTGATATATTCAGAAATTATATCATGGCAAAAGAAAGATTGTATATACAAAAATTCTTGGTCCTTATAAAATCCATGTGGAACCCTTGGTAATGGTTAGAATAATTTATTTTATCGTATATTAAAATTTGATAGCCATGCCAAGATAGGTACCTTTATAAGTTTGACAAGCTACTTATATGTCTAATTAAATGCTTATTTTAACACAACTATACATGTTGATCAAGTAATATATAATATGTTGAGTATCGTTCCTATGAAGAAAAGAGTTAAACTAACTAGTACCTTGAAATTCAATTGCCTTTGTGGTTGTAAACTTTATTGATTGATTAAGCAGAATTTAGAACTAAATAAGGAATTTAAATGAGTAAAGAACTAGCAGTTTTGTAGTAACAAATTAGGATTCTTAAGATTAATCAAAGGAGATGAAAAATCGAGAATCCTTGACCCTAAACTATGTAGATTTGATCCTTTTTCATTTGGTTGTATAGAGATTTACTAACCTAGGTCTATATATATTTATATACATCTTCCAATGTATATAAACTTAATCTTACTACAACCTACTGCTCCCATGCAAATAAGTGTAGTAAGATTGATTAGGTCATAACCTATTTAAGATTACATATCGTTAACAGATATATTTCTATTCATATTAACATTTAACACTGCAAGAGTTGAAAACCTATGCCTTATATGTGAATTTCATCAAAATCCACATTTTCCAAGCATGAATCTAGATATTAAATTATCTTACAAGGTAGCTAGGCTTGTAAAAAGTATTAACACCACATATAAAGGTAAATCCACACACATAAATTACAGCAAAGCTAGATATTCATTTCAACCCCAAAAAGAACCAACCCATACATAGTTTAAGGATCAAGTCATCTTAATCTCCTATCATAAGGAGTTTAGCCCAAAAACGTAGTATCAAAATCCCATCCAACACATGTTTAAATACATCCCAGTGGTAGAGAACAAGAAGAATATGTAGAGGGAAAGAAAGAGAAGATGAAACTTGCTACTTTTCACCAAACAAATTCAACTCTTCACTTGATCTCCTCTTGAGCATTGAAAACCCTTATTTTTTCCCTTGTTAGCTGCCACCACGATCTCCAAAATCTCCTTATCTCAAAATCTAAAAGTGTATTTATACCCTCTTAGTAGATGGGTGTTGACACATGCAAAAAATTTGCATGAGTGGAGTTGGCACCACGGTGCCAGGATGTTGGCATTGGAGCTCCAATTGTCTGGATGCTTTGACCACCTTGAATGTTCCTCTAGCTTCTAGTATGGCAGTTGTTGGTGCTAGGGCTCCGAATGTTTGGCGCTGGAGTGCCAGTTCATTTGCATAACCTTGTTGAAATTCAGCTCTCTTTAACTTCCTCTTGCTCCCATCCCTTCTTAATCTTTAATTTCCCACACAAATGCTCCTTTTTCTACAAAAAAAAATAAAAATAAGTAAATGTTCTTCTATATGAATGAATGCAACTAAAACACCTTAAATGATGTGAATCATACTAAAAATACGCAAATTGTAAAAACTACATAAAGAGCGCGACTAATGTAGTTTCTAAGCAAAACTATGCATTACTCCTCAAACTAGCCTCCAAAATAAGTGCAAAATGGGCATTGATAACTCTATTTTTGTAGAGTTATAAGGGTTCCACTTCTATTTAATCGGGTTACATAGAAGGGATTCTGCATAACTTTTTTATTTTTAAAATATTAATGATTGATGCAAAATTTAATCAACTCCTTGTAATTAACATTGTTTGCTTAGTTAGGAGACTAAGTTTCATCTAAATCAAATATGTGTTGGTCCCGAGTTAATGGCAATTACCCAAGAGGGGAGGGGTGAATTGGGTATTTAAAAATTTTTCAACTTAAACTGGAAACTTTACCCCGATTTAGTTTAGTCCCCTTAGATGAAACAAATGGAAAGCAATAGGATAATGAAAGTGGAAATGAAAAATAATAGACAAGATTTATAGTGGTTCGGGCAACCTTTGCTACTCCACTCTTCCAAGCTCACACCTCTTGTGACTTGGGTTCCACTATGTATTCCGCGAATACACCTAAAACCTCCGCTCTCTTCTAGATTCCAGCTCTAGGGGGCATATACAACCAGAGCCTCCGCTCTCTTCTAGATTCTAGCTCTAGGGGGCATATACAACACGTAGCATAAGTAGGTGACGAGTCCCTACTCCAGTCACAACACTACTTTGCTATCACTTGGTTTGAAACACCAAAATCAAACCAAGCATCAAAAACAGAATATCACAATGAAATGAAAGAAATCTACACTTTACAGATTTGTGTAGTCAAGTTTCAGCTCGATGAAGAATCCGTAGAAGTGACGAATCAATTGGCGTTGAAGCAAACAGCAAGTTAAAGCTTATTCTTCCTTCAAAAGTGTATAGACCACTCAAATGTAGAAGAAAGTGGAATATAAATCTTAGTAGCTCTTTTTTCCTCTTTTTCTGCTTTATCTTGTTAGTTTCCATGTTCACTTGAGTGTCTATATATAATGGGAGGAGAGATTTGAACGTTAAAAAGTTGGTTGACGTGTAATAAATGCGCCAACGTTCAAAAATTCAAACATTACGACTCAAGTCGCAGGTGGAGTCGACTTCGGGTGCGACTTCGGCTGTGAGCAGGATGTTCAAGTTCTTCCTCAGGTCGACTTGGCCTTAGACTTGACCCAAGTCGCATGTGGAGTTGACTTCAGGTGCGACTTCGGATTCCTCCAACTTCCAAGTCTGTCTTTTAGGTCGACTTGGACTGGGACTTGACCCAAGTCACTGATAGAGTCGGCTTCGGTTGCAACTTGACCTTCTTAGCTTCCTAAGTGAACTTAAACTTATTTGAAATGATTTTACTTGCTTGAACTTCTTTATATTAATTGTTCTACTAATATTTTCATTACTTGAAACTCAGTAAATTCATCCTTTGCTTTACGCTCCATGTCTTGAATCTTGAATTCTTGAGTCTTGGAGTGCATGAAAGAAGTCCAAATGTGTGATCTTGATCCTCCATGATGAATATATGCAACTTTTCTTGCTTTGGACTTGATTTGATCTTCATTTGGCCTAAGTCAAATGCTTGAGTCGACTTGATCTTCAACTTCACTCAAGTTTGACATTAAGTCAACTTGGTCTGCAACTTAGCACTTCAAGTTCTACACTGTTAGTCTGAAGTCGAAGCTGGAGTCGACTTGGTTTGCGCTTGAAGTCGCTGCTGGAGTCGACTTGGGTATCGACTTGGCCTAAGTCGATGCCTGAGTCGACTTGGGGATCAACTTTACCTGCCATGCTTCATTTTTTTTATTTTTATATCCTTAAACATTGCACAAAATATATTAGTAGCTAAAACTTACTCAAATTGTGTTGTTAATCATCAAAACATATATTTTGGGTACTTTACTTTTGATTTCAACACTTGTTTCCAACAATCTCCCCCTTTTTGATTATTGACAAAACCGATTTGAGTTTATACCTTTCGATATGTTTAAAACATGTCATTTTATCCTATTTTGATATTTTTAGGACAATCATAAGTCATTTGCCTTTTGAACTTAGTGAAATTGTCATATATATATATATTTCATTTTCAACATTTGCATGTCTTGTTCCCAATAATCATTCAACCAACCATTTCAAAATAGAACATTAGTGATCAAAGCAAAACTCAAGTAATCAGAGCATAGAACAGAGCATAGAACACAAGTAATCAAACTTTTCATAAACAACTTTTTCATATATAATCAGAAAATGTTTCATATAAGTTTCAAAAACAATAAAACCTATATACAAGCTACCCAACCCAAAATCCTAAAAATCTAAACTCAAAACTCAACTATTCTCCTTCTTTTTGTCAATAGATCGAATAGGGGTTGATCTGATGAGATTTGGCATATAAGAATGCCGATATGGAATATGGAGTTTAGGAAGCAGGGGTACGTTGGATAGGTCTGATATGTGTCGAGGAGTAAAAAGACGAGACGGGGGCCGGAGTTGGATCTCTGCAAACTGATCGGGTGTCAAATGGATCTAGTTCGGGTATAGGCTGATGTCTATGGCTCCCGGATGCCAAATGATATCGGATCGTCCTAAGTTCTCGATCCATGCGATCTTGTCGGGAATGCATATCCATTACCGCATTTAGGATCCTGACAATTTGATTTGTCAAGCGATCCTCAATTTGTTCTAGGTGCTCCCGGATCGCATTGACTGACGTATCCCAAGGTGGTGGCCTAGGAGCAGGATCAGGGATCTCTGAACCATGAGGCGAGCAGGATCCATGTGATGCAGGCGAAGTAAGCTCCTCGGGAGCGTCTTGAGGTGGAGCGGGTTGCTCCTCTGGAGGTGACGGGGGCTGCTCCCCCTGAGCCTGTGCATCTTCGGCTTCGTCTTGAGCCGATACTCTCATCCTTTCTTGTATTCTTTCTGCCCTGAACTGCTCCACGTTGATTTTCATTTGTTGGAGCAGGGCCTTGTTGATGGCATTTGTTGATTTCAAAACCTCGAACGGTTCACCATCAATGTCGACCTCAAAATGTTCTAGTATCTTGGTAATCCAAGTCCTGTAGGGCAAAACCCCTCATGAGTTATCTTTTCTCGAGACCAGGGCTTATAGGAATAGTCACGGAAGGCTGACTTTGACTCGATTTATCGACTTTCTAGAGAATTCCCTTCTCCTGCGAGTTTAGTTGGTTTCTGGCTCCGCCTTTTGGGTAGATGTAGTGGGCAATCAGTAGCCTTAGGACCCGTAGCCTTAGGGATAAGTCCATGTAATGCAGAAACTTGATCTCGGGATGATACTTGTCGCTCCTGGTGAGCTGATTGTACATTTGAGTGATGGTAAGATCTGTTGGTAGCTGCTCATCCTCAAATGGGACACCTAGAATTCTGCCTATCCTTCTTAAGGCATTAGCTTGGCTTGGGTCCCCCATTGAACCCAAGAACATCTCAACCCCTTTGACATAGATACTGAAATACTGATCATCACATAAATAGTAAAAGATCCTAGTCAAGTCGGGATATACTCTGTCATCTGCTTTCAACAAACTAGTCCAACCTTGGAAATCCAGAAGCTCCTCAATCTCAAACTCATAGTTACTTAAGAACTTGAAGTCTATGATCTTAGGAATGAATACCTTTTGCTCATAGAAGCTCTTGTAAAATCGACTATGCTGCAGTTCGGTCTTGAAATATGTTGTCTGCATTTTCAAGACTTGAGCTTTAGCAGCTGGGGTTCCTTTTCTTCTGGCCTCAGTTTCCGTGCTTTGCGATGTTTGCGGTTCCTCATCCCGAGCAGCTATGGTTGATGGAGTCCCCGCTTGGAATCGAACGCGTTGGCTAGTGGAAGTCGACAGTTCGTCTCGAGGTCGTTTCGCGGGAGTCCGCTGCCTTCTAGGTATCTCCTCTTCAGTTTGGGAACCAGATGGTCTCAGAGTGAATTTTTGGGATGACTTTGAGACAGCTAGCTTAGGCAACCGAGATTTAGGAGCCATTGAATTTGGTTTGAGATTGGATATTTCAAAATGGAGCTTGAGAGAGCTTGAGAAAGATGAAATATAGACCAAAGGAGAGAGAAATTAGTGAAGGGAAATCAGAGGGAAATGAGGGCAGTTAGAAAGAGAGGGAATGACCGGAGAGTGAGAGAGACGCCGAAAATAGGGAAGATAGAGAGAGAACGATAGGGGAGGCTTGAACGGAAGAGAGAGGAGAGATAAGAGATTGGAGAGTCCGAGAGAGAGAGAGAGAGAGACAACCTTTGACGAGAGAGAGAAAAGCTGGAGAAGGGCCGGAGAAAGCCGGAGAAAAGAGAGAAGACGGAAATGAGGATCTGTCGGAGAGAGAATTGAAAAGAGAGAGAACAGTGGGAGGAAAATCGGCGCGGGAGAAATGAGAAGGAAGAAAGAGGGAAGAAGAAGAAAGAAAAGGAGAGAGAGAAGTCCGACTGTCGCGCGCTATAGTCGACTTACCCTAGGCGAAGTCGACTTTGCGTACCTGGAGTCGACTTCACCGGAATGGACTTGGGATCTCCGGAGTCGACTTGGCCTATCGACTTGGCCTAAGTCTAATTCTCCTACCTAATTGTTCCTAATTTAATTCAATCATCCCCACGTCATTTCTAATTTTGTAAAATGATTCCTTTGCTAAAGGTTTGGTAAAAATATCTGCAATTTGATCATCAGTTTTCACATATTCCAAACAAACATCATGATTTTCAACATGTTCACGGATAAAATGATGTCTTACATCTATATGTTTGGTTCTAGAATGCAATACAGGATTTTTAGTCAAACAAATTGCACTTGTATTATCACATCTGATAGAAATATTATAATAATCAATACCATAGTCTTTTAATTGTTGTTTTATCCAAAGTAGTTGGGCACAACAGCTCCCGGTGGTTATATATTCGGCTTCCGCCGTAGATAGAGCAACACTAGTTTGTTTTCTTGAATACCATGAAACCAACATGTTTCCAAGAAATTGACATGTTCCACTAGTACTTTTTTTATCTACTTTGTATCCGGAAAAATCCGCATCCGAGTAGCCGATTAAATCAAAAGTTGTTCCCTTTGGATACCATAGTCCAAGATTAGTGGTATTTATCAAATATTTGAAAATTCTTTTTACAGCCAATAAATGTGATTCTTTAGGACATGATTGAAATCTAGAACACATGCAAACACTGAAAAGAATATGCGGTCTAGAAGCAGTTAAATACAACAAAGATCCTATCATACTTCTATATAGCTTTTGGTCGATACGTTTACCGTTTTCATCCGTGTCGATCTTGATTATTGAATTCATTGGAGTGTTTGCTCCCTTGCTAGTTTGCATTCCGAATTTCTTTAGCATTTCTTTGATATACTTGGACTGATTTATGAATATCCATTCGGCTTGCAGCTTGATTTGTAGTCTAAGGAAGAAATTTAATTCTCTCATCATGCTCATTTCGAATTCACTCTGCATAATCTTAGAAAATTCTTTGCACAAAGTTTCATCAGTAGCACCAAATATTATATCATTTACATAAATTTGAACAATTAAAATATGTTTACTCTTATACTTGATGAATAATGTAGTATCAACCTTACCTATTTGAAATTCATGATCAATCAAAAATTTATTCAACCTTTCATACCAAGCTCGTGGATCTTGTTTTAGTTCGTATAATGCTTTGGTTAATTTATAAACATAATTTGATTGATCCTTTTCTTCAAATCCAGGGGGTTGTTCAACATATACTTCTTCATTCAAGTATCCATTCAAAAATGCGTTTTTCACATCCATTTGAAACAATTTGAAATTCATGTGAGAAGCAAATGCTAGTAAAATACGTATGACTTCTAGTCTAGCCACAGGTGCATATGATTCTTCAAAATCAATCCCTTCTTCTTGGGAATATCCTTTGGCTACTAATCTGGCTTTGTTTCTTATCACAAGTCTACTTTCGTCTAATTTGTTCCTAAATACCCATTTAGTACCAATAATAATGCAATCTTTGGGTCTAGAAACTAAATATCATACATTGTTCCTTTCAAATTGATTTAGCTCTTCTTGCATTGCAATAACCCAGTTTTCATCATTAAGAGCTTGTTCGATAGTTGTAGGTTCAATTTTTGATACAAAAGCATATTGTCCACAAATGTTTTATTTTGACCTTCTAGTCTTTACTCCTTCATAGATATTTTCAATGACTTGCTCAATTGGATGAGCATTTTTGAATTTCAAGTTAGTTGGAGGTCTGTGAGAATTATTACCTTCACTTACCCTTTCCTCTGTGGAATTTTTTGGCTTGGGCTCGGTTTCCTCTTGTTGCTCTTGTTGTTTTGCTTTTGAATTCTTTGAAGTATCATCTGCATCACTTAATTCATCCTCCTTTCTCGGAGTTTGGTTAAATTCATCAAAAACAACATGTATTGATTCCTCTACTATTTGATTTCTCTTGTTGAAAATTCTATATGCTTTGTTATTTGATGAATAACCAAGAAAAATTG
Source organism: Annona cherimola (assembly GCA_030490835.1). NCBI lineage: Eukaryota > Viridiplantae > Streptophyta > Magnoliopsida > Magnoliales > Annonaceae > Annona > Annona cherimola. The sequence continues at coordinate 56,418,200 of CM059973.1, read as the reverse complement.
CTTCATCACTTTTGGCATCTAATTTTCCCAAATTTATTTTTCCATTGTTTAGCACATAGCAAGTACCTCCAAAAGTATGAAAATATGATATGTTTGGTTTTCTGCCTTTCCAAAGTTCATATGGAGTATTTTTCAATATTGCTCTAATGGTAACTTGGTTTAATACATGACAAGTTGTACTAACAGCTTCACCCCAAAATCTTTTGAACAGTTTACTCTCATTTAGCTTAGTTCTAGCCATTTCTTGTATTGTCCGATTTTTCTTTTCAACAAATCCATTTTGTTGAGGAGTTCTTGGTGCAGAAAATGGATGGTGAATTCTTTTTTCGTTGCAAAATTCTATGAATCGTTTATTTTCAAACTCACTACCATGATCACTTCTAATGAAAATAATTGAATTTTTTTTTCATTTTGCACCAAATTTGAAAACGTGACAAACATAGAAAATGCTTCATCTTTGCTAGCTAAGAGTATAATCCAAGTAAACCTTGAAAAATCGTCAACAATTACAAATACGTACTTTTTCCCACCAAGAGTTAAAATGTCCGATGACCCATAAAGATCCATATGCAACAATTCAAGTGGCCTAGTTGTTGAAATTTTCTTTTTGGTGGAAAATGGCATTTTGGGTTGTTTAGATAATTGACAAGCTTTGCAAATCTTATCTTTGTCATATTTAAGCTTTGGTAACCCTTGTACTAGATTCTTTTTCATAAAGTTTTAATATTTGACATATTTATATGTCCAAGCCTTGTATGTCATATCCATGGATCATTTTCTATGGCTATTAGACAATTTTCCTCAAGTTCATCTAGGCAAACCAAATATACATTTTCATATCTTTTGTCACTAAATACTATGTGTTCATCATCAAATACATTGCAAATAGAGGATTCAAATACAACTTTATATCCTTTATCACATAATTGACTAATACTCATTAGGTTGTGTTTGAGTCCTTCAACAAATAGTACGTCCTCAATATATGCATTTGAAATACCATAAACATTTCCTTTACTTTTTTCATTATTTCCAAAAGCAACTGTTCCTTCATTGCACGGGTTGATCTTATGGAACAGTCCTTTTTCTCCTATCATGTGTCTTGAGCAGCCACTATCTATAAACCATATGCTATTGACCTTAGCTCTAAGACAAACCTGCAAAAATTAAGTCAAGTGGAGCTCATCCTTTTGGTACCCATTTTATGGGTCCATTTGGGTTAGTTAACCATTGGAATCTTCGTTGATCTTCTTTTGAAGGCATATATCCAATGCTTTTGGGCATCCAAACCAATTTTGCACCAAGGTTTTGTAATTTTCTCAATTTGCATTGATAAACCTTGTGTCCTAACTTTTTGCAAAAATTACAAGGTCCTGGTAGTCTAGGAGTGGGAATCCATTTGGTAATTGGTTCCCCAGTTGGTATTTTGGTCCAAATCATATGATTCAACTTGGGTTTAGCATAGATGAATTTTGGTTTGTTTCTGTGGATCCTTGGAATATTAGATTTGCTATATTCACCATTCTCAAATGTAGTATACCCAAGTCCTTTTTTATCACTTTGGGTGGTCATTTTCAAAAATATTTTGACACTTTCTCTAGGATTAGAAAACTTAGCAAGCGATTCATTTAATGATTCATTTCCTTTTTGAGTTTTTCTAACTCATTTATCAAGGTATTCCTTTCATTTTTCAATTGATCAATCTTTTCAGCAAGTTTACTGTTCACAATTATTACTGCATCACGTTGTCTTTTCTTTGTTGTAAACTTGTTTCCTAATTTCTTTATTTCCTCATATAATGAATCATAGGCTTGTTGAAGTTCTTCTAATTCAGCACGTTTGATGCATTCATTTGCAGAAGAGAAAATTAAAAAAGATTTTTATTTGGAGGTTACCTCTTTACTACTTGTGCAGTTTGTTGAAGTAGCTTGATCCTCCAAGATTTCCGTTGCTGCAAGACATATGTCGGAATTTGTCATGCAACAAATTCTTGCGCAATCCGCTTCACATTCTTCACTTGAAGGGCTGCATGTCGTTGATTCTTCTTTGTTTACATACATACCTCTTCCTTTGATTCTTTGAAATTTTCTGTTGTCGTCTCGATCTTTTCTTTGCTCCTTTGCTTTAGTCTCTTTGGGCATTGGGCATTGGGCTTGCATATGCCCCAAACCGCCACACCGGTAGCATTTTGTTGTTTCTTTCCTTTTCTCTTTAGAATTTCTTTCTTTAAATTTTTTAAAATTTCTGCCTTTCCTTTGATAATTGGAAATTAATAGTATATTATGTGAGCATTTTATACCAATCTTATGGGGAATTATTCGAGTTCAATATGAAATTTGGTTTAAAATGTGATTTTTGCATCAATTGGGTGTTGAACATGAATTTTAAGATATTTAATAACTTTTATAATCTTTCAGCTTGAAATTTCATTCCATTCTTTTGTCTAAGGGAATTCGGACGAGAAGAAACAGGGAACACTTAAGAGCACGATGGATGGAAGAAAAGAGAAACCAAAGCAAGCAAGGGTGTCGGTGCCTAGGCGCCGAACAGTGGCGCCCAGGCGCCACCCTACAGGCCCATGCCAGAATCTCCAACACCACATTTCCAGAGAGTTGGCGCCTAGGCGCCACTTCACCAACATGCTGAAAAGTCCAAAAGGATTTTGGGGATCACAAGGTAAAATTACATCTAGGGAGTTGGCGCTTATGCACCACCCAGGGGCGCCCAGGCGCCAAGCAGGGGTAGCTACAAAAGTTAAGGAGATAATTTTCCATTTAATTTACTACATCCTCTTTCAACTTTTCTAATCCATTTAATCCGACGAGAAAGTGATTAAAAGCAGAATTTTTAGTCCCGAATTCCTTGTGGATCGATATTTTATATACTACAATCTACGACCCGTGCACTTGCGGTGAGATTGCGAACGAGTATTTTGGCGCCGTTGCTGGGGAATTCGGCGTTACTTTAAGTTTTGTTTTTTAAATACTTTCTTTGTTCTTTTCTTTTCTTTCTTTATTCTTTTTCTTTTATTGTATCTTCTTCTTTCCTCTGAATTAGCTAGTGAATCTTTGTATGCACCCACATACACGAAGTTTCGCAAAACAACTAGCTGAAAAACTCTTTGTTGCTGACCCTGAAATTGAACGTTCTTTTAGGAGAAGAATTCGTGAGTATAAACAGCAACAAAATCCTGAAGACACTATGACAGAATACAACAATCCAAACCCGCCACATCAAGAGTAGGAGGAAGGCCAGGTTGAAAACAATGCTCCTCCAAGAAGGGTAACTCTTAGTGATCGGAACCGCCCGAACCCTCATGGATTTCGATCATGCATAGTTGAACCAGAGATCGATGGAAGTAATTTTGAACTAAATCCCGGTCTCATCCGGATGGTTCAACAGGACCAATTTGCAGGACTACCCTCTGAAAACCCAACCGTTCACATCACTAAGTTCCTGCAGTTGTGTAGCACGATCAGGGTGCAAAATATCCCACATGAGGTAATCCGTCTGCAACTTTTTTCGTTTTCTCTTCGCGACAGGGCAAGCGAGTGGTTCTATTCTATGCCTCCTGATCCTTTCAACACATGGGACGAGCTCTCTACTGCTTTCCTAAAAAAATTCTTTCCACCCAATAAAACTAGGAAAATCAGAGACGAGATCAATCAGTTCGTCCAAAAAGATGGGGAAACCCTATATGATGCATGGGAGAGAATGAAAGATCTGCAGCGCACGTGTCCACATCATGGCATCTCGCAGGGTGATATTATTGAAAAAAATTTCAATGGACTCGATCGACCTAGCCGAAGCGCCGTTAATTCAGCCGCTGGTGGCCGATTCATGCGACTCACTGACGAGGAGGCTCTCGAGCTTCTCGATGACTTGTCGCTTTATGATTCTCAATATGGCGATGTCTGAGGACCCTCTCGGCGAGGTAATGTATATGATATCGAGTCTCTAAATTCTCTTCATGCTAAAATTGATCAAATTTTGCAGCAGAAGAAATAGGAACCCACGGATCAGAAGGCATCTTCTTCTCTGCACATTTTATGTGAGATCTATGGAGCTTCACACTACACATCTGAGTGTAGTTTTTCCATACAGGACACCACAAGCGAGCGAGCTAACGCAATCAACAACCAGTATGACACGCGCACTCATAGTAACCCGTGCTCAAACACTTACAACCCTGGATGGAGGAACCACCCCAATTTCTCTTGGACAAACCAGTCAAACACCCAAAATTATGCTAAAAATAATAAGCCACCTAGTTTCCTTAGAAAACCACTGAACCATCCTTCATATCAAACCCAACAAGCTTTACCTGCACCACCTCAAGCCCAACCCACTGATTCCATGCTCGAAAATATCATTCTATTGCTCAAGAAAAATGATGAAAGAATGGATCAAATGCAAACCCACATCAAGTTGCTTGAAAATCAAATTGCTCAGAATGCCACCGCCTCATCCCAAAGAAACCAGGGCAAACTCCCTAGCCAACCTGAGGTAAACCCTAGGGAACAGGTGCAGGCAGTTACCTTGCGAAGTGGAAAGCAGCTCGACCCACCTCAAATGGTCACAGAAAAGGATGTCGAGCAGGAAAAGAAGCAATAAGAGGAGCCACAATCAGAACCAGTGGTGGAGAAGCCATATGTACCACCACCTTCTTACAAGCCTCGTCTCCCCTTCCCACAAAGGCAACGATAGGACAAGCTCCAAAAGCAGTTCGAGAAATTTGTTTCTACTCTCAAGAACCTGTCAATCAACGTGCCTTTCATTGACATGCTTTCCCAAATGCCAGCTTATGCAAAATTTCTCAAGGACATGCTTTCCAACAAGAGAAAACTCGAGGAGTACGGAACCATTGCACTCACTGAGGAGTGCAGCGCTATTTTGCAGAACAAGTTACCTGAGAAGCTAAAGGACCCTGTAAGTTTTTCCATTCCATGTGCTCTTGGGAATGTCCAAATCGGCAGAGCGCTATGTGATTTTCAGAGCTAGTGTAAGTCTGATCCCACTCTCCATCTGTAAAAAGCTGAACATGGGTGATCCAAAACCAACGTCTATGTCTCTCCAATTGGCCGATCGATCAATTAAATTCCCAGTTGGCATTCTTTAAGACTTTGTAGTCCTCGACATGGAGGAGGATCGCCAAATTCCAATCATTCTCGGACGACCTTTCTTAGCCACTACTGGAGCCATCATAGACGTCAAGAATGGTCGACTCTCACTGACAGTTGGAGATGAAAAGATTGAATTTAATCTTTCTGAGGCAACAAAGCACCTATCAACCGATGACTCTTGTCTGTGGGTCGACGTCATCAACCCATTGCCGATTGAAGAAAAGATGACCTGATTGAGGTATGTATCATTCAGAGTGCAACTGTTGAAAATGATAACCCTGAACTGTCTGCTTGTGCAGCTCTCTTGGATGGAAGCCCTTTGATCTCACCTACTGCCGACTCATCTCCTGGGAAGCTGGACATAGACCTCAATTCTGTTCCCTCGACAAAAACAAAGGAAGAAGCACCAAAGGTAGAACTCAAGCCTCTTCCTAAAAATCTTGGGTATGCATTCTTGGTCCAAATGATACTTATCCAGTCATAATCAATGCAAATCTTTCCGAATCCCAATCTGATGAACTATTATCTGAACTAAGAAAGCATAGGAAGGCAAGTGGATACTACATTAATGACTTACCTGGTATTAGTCCTTCTCTATGCATGCACAGAATTTTAATGGAGGAAGACTGTAAGACAAGCATTGAACCTCAAAGACGTCTGAATCCAAACATGAAAGAAGTGGTGAAAAAGGAAATTTTAAAACTTCTTGATGCTGGAATCATTTACTCTATTTCTAATAGCAGTTGAGTAAGCCCAGTACATGTGGTACCCAAGAAAGGCGGTATGACTATCGTGAAAAATGATAGAAATGAACTTATACCCACAAGGACAGTCACAGGTTGGCGAATATGCATTGATTATCGAAAATTAAATGTTGCCACCCGAAAGGATCATTTTCCTTTGCCTTTCATTGATCAAATGCTTGAACGACTAGCCAACCACTCTTACTTTTGCTATTTGGATGGTTACTCCGGCTATTTTCAAGTTCCTATTCACCCACAAGATCAAGAGAAAACCACATTCACCTGTCCATACGGCACTTTTGCATATAGACGCATGCCTTTTGGTCTTTGCAATGCACCTGCCACTTTTCAACAATGCATGATGGCCATATTTTCTGATTACATTGAAAACATAATGGAAGTATTTATGGATGATTTTTTTGTTTAGGGCTCTACATTTGAATCATGCTTATCTAACCTGTCTAAGGTTTTACAGAAGTGCGAAGAAACCAACTTGGTTTTGAACTGGGAAAAATGTCATTTCATGGTGCAAGAAGGAATTGTATTAGGCCATTTAGTTTCAAGCAGAGGTATTGAAGTTGATCGGGCGAAAATAGAGGTCATTGAAAAATTACCGCCACCTAATTCGGTCAAAGGAATTCAAAATTTTCTAAGACATGCCCGGCTTCTATCGATGTTTCATCAGAGATTTTTCTAAGATTGCTAAGCCACTGACTAACCTGCTAAACCAAGATGTAAAATTTGATTTTTCTGATGACTGTCTAAAGTCATTCTACAGGTTAAAAGAAGCTTTGACCACTGCCCCAATTATACAGCCACCTGATTGGAGCTTACCATTTGAGATCATGTGCGATACAAGTGACCATGCGATTGGGGCAGTTTTAGGTCAACGAAAGGATAATAAGCTAGTAGTGATCTACTATGCAAGAAAAACCATGAATGATGCTCAAGTCAACTATGCAACCACTGAAAAAGAATTTCTAGCTGTTGTGTTCGCTATTGATAAATTTTGTTCTTATCTTGTAGGATCAAAGGTGATTGTTTACACAGACCACGCAGCCATTCACTGTCTAATGGCCAAGAAAGATGCCAAACCAAGGTTGATTCGTTGGATCCTGCTGTTACAAGAATTTGACCTTGAAATTCGAGATAAGAAAGGCACAGAGAATATGGTAGCTGATCATCTATCTAGACTACCAGCAAATGAGGAAAGTAATCTATCCAAAGATGAGCAAATCAACGAGGATTTCCCCGATGAGCGACTGCTTGCACTCAAGGAAATACCAATGCCTTGGTATGGAGACATTGTTAATTATTTAGTCTGTCAAGAAATTCCATCCAATTTCAGCTATCAACAGAAAAAGAGATTCATGGCGGACGTGAAATACTACATATGGGAAGACCCATACCTGTACAAGAGATACGGCGACGGTCTGATTCGCCGATGTGTACCAAACGAGGAAATCCAAAGCATTCTTTATCACTGTCATTCTTCACCTTATGGTGGACACATGGGTCCCACCAAAACTGTAGCAAAAGTCCTACAATCAGGTTTCTTTTGGCCCACTTTGTTCAAACATGCTCGATCTTTTACACTAACCTGTGATGGGTGCCAAAGAATAGGAAACATCTCAAAGCAAAACGAGATGCCACTGTCAAACATTCTCGAGGTCGAGCCGTTCGATGTCTGGGGCATGGATTTCATGGGACCTTTTCCATCCTCATTCAATAACCAGTACATACTGCTTGCGGTTGACTACGTAACTAAATGGGTGGAGGCGATTGCTTCTCCAACAAATGACTCACAGGTTGTTGCTAAATTCTTAAAATGCAACATCTTTACCAGATTTGGTGTACCACGAGCAATCATAAGTGACGGAGGAAGCCACTTCTGTAACAAGCAAATGGAGCAACTGCTCAAGAAAATGGGGTCACACATAAGATCGCCACCCCATACCACCCACAAACAAGTGGTCAGGCTGAAATCTCGAACCGCGAGATTAAACACATACCTGAGAAGACGGTATCCCAATCACGGCAAGATTGGTCAAGGCAACTCGATGATGCTCTTTGGGCATACCGCACTGCATTCAAAACTCCGATCGGGACAACACCTTTCCGACTAGTCTATGGAAAATCATGCCACTTGCCTGTAGAGTTGGAGCACAAAGCATACTGAGCAATCAAATTTTTGAATTTTGATCTGAAATTTGCAGAAGAAAGGTGCCTACTACAGCTTGATGAACTCGAGGAGATTCAACTCGATGCCGATGAAAATTCAAAAATGTACAAGGAAAAGATAAAATTTCGGCAAGACAAACACATCCGGCAGAAGGTAATCAAAGCTAATGACCTGGTGTTGCTTTTTAATTCTTGTTTTAAATTGTTTCTAGGAAAATTGAAGTCGAGGTGGTCGGGACCATTCAAAGTATTACAAGTGTTTCCTCATGGAGCTGTTGAAATCTGGAGTGAAAAGACAGGAGCATTCAACATCAATGGGCAGCGCCTCAAACCCTACTTCTCAGGGGATCACATTCCAATAGGAGTCATCTACTCCTTCTGTGAAACCACGCCACTCAACTGAAAATCTGTAGTCGGGCTGACGACTTTAAACCAAGCGCTTCTCGGGAGGCAACCCGATCTTTTCCTTTTTTCTTTCAGGGAAGTTCTAGTTTTATTTTTTTTTCTTTTCTTTTAGTTTCTTTTTAGAATTTTGATACTTTCTAATTTTAAGCTTTATTGGTTATTTTCAGAATCTATTTGGAAGGAAGCACCATGGGACAGAAATTCGGTTCAACTCGCCAAAATAGGAAAGTTAACATCTCAAATCTTTTACAATCTCTCTTTATTTTGATGGCCTGATTTACATTGAGGACAATGTCGATTTTAAGTGTGGGGGTTGCATTAATTTTCTTTGAATTCCTTCACTACCCTGATGATGATATTTTTTGTTATAATTTTTGAAAATTTTGGGTAAATCTTGCCGTTGGACTGATCGAGACCCCATTTTGAACTCTTGTATGTCTTATAAGCAAACCATATTTTGAATTTCAAGATATTTGAGTAAAAAAAAAGAGCTGAACCATAGTGAGAGGTTAAATTTGTTTTGAACATGTACTCTTTGAAAATACTTAGATTTTTGTCTTGAATCACTTGATGAAACTGATATACCTAGGAACTAATTCTGCTTTCTTTCTAAATCAGAGTAATCCTTTCTAATTTATCAAAGGTTGTTTGTAATACACACAATTGTCATCCAAAAAGGTAGTTTTTCCCATATAAATAAAAAAAAATTCAAAGGACAAAACTCAATCTAACCAATTCATGGTGGACATTATTAAGGCATTTTCTTTATGATGAGCCTATCTGTGAAAGTATAATAGTTGTTTACCCCCATTAAACTTGGACTTCAATTTTTTCTAAACCTCAATTCCCACCTAGTTGAACCAACTTTGACATTGAATTTTGAGCTGAAAAGTAAAATGGGAATAAGGTTTAACCTCACGGCTTGTGCAAGTAATGAAAATAACTTCCTAGATACCCTGAAATATGTTGAGGGGAGTTATTTGTAAAAAAAATGACTTCCTAAATACCCTGAAATATGGTGAGGGGAGTTATTGCCGGACTTGGTTTAAAAAAAAAAGAGCTAAACCAAGGATAAGAACAGGCTTGGAAAAGAATAAAAGCACTAAGTGTGGGGGTAACATAATTTCCTATTGTAAAATGAGGCTCAAAGCCATGTGGAGATGGTTTAAATTCTGGAAATGTTCAAAACTTTATCTCTTGTGCCAAACTTGGTCATTGTCCTATTAAGTCCTTATGATCCTATGAATTGGCTAATTGAATTGGCAGAGAAGATTTAAAATTTTGATGAGGTGTATATGAGGTAATTTGATTGATATTTTCTGAATTACTACCATTACTTGAATTATTGAATGTGTGCATTGAATAACCAGATAAAAGGGGAAGATGCCTGATAGTTAGGAGTTTATTGCGGGAGTTTTTGAACTCTTAATGATTGAAAGCAAAATGGGCGAAAGGGTATGCAGTATTAGCCATGTGAGAAGGGATTGTTGACTGAGATTTTCAAAGAGTATCATGTTTCATAATTTTTAGTTTAATACTTTCATTAAATGGGTGGCTAAACATTTATTTTAGCATTTTACTCAAAGTTTTGAAAATTTTACAGTGTGATCTTGAATTCCTTTGTATTTGCTTGAGGACAAGCAAAAGTTAAAGTGTGGGGGTATTTGATAATTGAAAATTAACAGTATATTATGTGAGCATTTTATACCAATCTTATGGGGAATTATTTGAGTTCAATATGAAATTTGGTTTAAAATGTGATTTTTGCATCAATTGGGTGTTGAACATGAATTTTAAGATATTTAATAACTTTTATAATCTTTCAGCTTGAAATTTCATTCCATTCTTTTGTCTAAGGGAATTCGGACAAGAAGAAATAGGGAACACTTAAGAGCACAATGGATAAAAGAAAAGAGAAACCAAAGGAAGCAAGGGTGTCGGCGCCTAGGCGCCACCCTACAGGCCAATGCCAGAATCTCCAACACCACATTTCAGTCTACTTCTAGAGAGTTGGCGCCTAGGATCCACTTCACCAACGTGCTGAAAAGTCCGAAAGGGTTTTGAGGATCACAAGGTAAAATTACATCCAGGGAGTTGGCGCCTACGTGCCACCCAGGGGCGCCCAGGCGCCAAGCAGGGGTAGCTACAAAATTTAAGGAGATAATTTTCCATTTAATTTATTACATTCTCTTTCAACTTTTCTAATCCATTTAATCCGACAAGAAAGTGTTTAAAAGCAGAATTTTTAGTTCCGAATTCCCTGTGGATCGATATTTTATATACTACAATCTACGACCCGTGCACTTGCGATGAGATTGCGAATATCCTTACAAATTTTCTGAATCATTTTGTAAGTAAAGTAATTTTATCGTCGTTTTGTGACGACGAGGTGGAGTCATCCGATTCTTGTGCGGCTTTCAAGGCGATGACTCTCTTACCTTTGTGGTGATCTTTGTTTCTTTTCTTGATTAGCTCATGTGACATTAATGAGCTAATGAGATCTTCTAACTTCAATGTGTTTAGGTCCTTGGCTTCTTCTATTGCAGTAATCTTTGGAGTCCAAGATTCTGATAGAGCTCTCAGAATCTTCATGACCTGCTCAGATTCGGAAATTGTTTTTCCTAAATCTTTCAAGGCATTAGTAATCTTAGAAAATCTAGCAAATATTTCAGAAATATTTTTTGTTTCTAACATTTTAAAACTTTCCAATTCTCCAATCAATATATTTCTCTTTGTCCCTTGGACTTGAGAAGTTCCTTCATAGATAGATGTTAATGTATCCCATATCTCTTTGGCAGTTAAACAAGAGGATACTCTATCATATTCGGAGGCAGTAAGAGCACAAAATAATGAATTCATAATTTTGGCGTTGCTCTTGATAATTTTTACTTCCTCATCGGTCCATTTGGAAGCTCTTTCATCAGTAGTCAGGGTCACACCGTCTTGAATTGCAATCCAAGGGTCCATATCTGTAGCCATGATGAGTTGTTTCATATGTAGCTTCCAAAATCCAAAACTGTTCCCATCAAACAATGGTGGACTTGTAAAAGATTGTCCTTCGGCAAATGCGGGAACGAAAGTAGATTGGGATGCCATATCAAAAGATCTCTTTGGCAAAACTCAAAGACCTGCTCTGATACCACTTGTTGGTCCCTAGTTAATGGCAATTACCAAAGAGGGGAGGGGTGAATTGGGTATTTAAAAAATTTTCAACTTAAACTGGAAACTTTACCCCGATTTAGTTTAGTCCCCTTAGATGAAACAAATGGAAAGCAATAGGATAATGAAAGTGAAAATGAAAAATAATAGACAAGATTTATAGTGGTTCGGGCAACCTTCGCTACTCCACTCTTCCAAGCTCACACCTCTTGTGACTTGGGTTCCACTATGTATTCCGCGAATACAACTAGAGTCTTCTCTCTCTTCTAGATTCCAGCTCTAGGGGGCATATACAACCAGAGCCTCCACTCACTTGAAACACCAAAATCAAACCAAGCATAAAAAACAGAATATCAAAATGAAATGAAAGAAATCTACACTTTACAGATTTGCGTAGTCAATTTTTAGCTCGAGGAAGAATCCGTAAAAGTGACGAATCGATTGGCGTTGAAACAAACAGCAAGTTGAAGCTTGTTCTTCCCTCAAAAGTGTATAGACCACTCAAATGTAGAAGAAAGTGGAATATAAATCTTAGTAGCTCTTCTTTCATCTTTTTCTGCTCTATCTTGTTAGTTTCCACGTTCACTTGAGTGTCTATATATAATGGGAGGAGAGATTTGAACATTAAAAAGTTAGTTGGCGCATAATAAATGCACCAACGTTCAAAAAGTCAAACGTTACGTCTCAAATCGCAGGTGGAGTCGACTTTGGGTGCGACTTCACCCAAGTCGCATGCTGGATTCGACTTCGGGTGCGACTTCGGCTGTGAGCAGGATGTTCAAGTTCTTCCTCAGGTCGACTTGGCCTTGGACTTGACCCAAGTCGCATGTGGAGTCGACTTCGGGTGCGACTTCGGATTCCTCCAACTTCCAAGTCTGTCTTTTAGGTCGACTTGGACTAGGACTTGACCCAAGTCACTGATGGAGTCGACTTCAGTTGCGACTTGACCTTCTTAGCTTGCCAAGTGAACTTAAACTCATTTGAAATGATTTTACTTGCTTGAACTTCTTTATATTAATTGTTCTACCAATATTTTCATTACTTGAAACTCAGTATATTCATCCTTTGCTTTATGCTCCATGTCTTGAATCTTGAATTCTTGAGTCTTGGAGTGCATGAAAGAAGTCCAAATGTGTGATCTTGATCCTTAATGATGAATACATGCAACTTTGCTTGCTTTGGACTTGATTTGATCTTCATTTGGCCTAAGTCGAATGCTTGAGTCGACTTGATCTTCAACTTCACTCAAGTTTGGCATTGAGTCGACTTGGTCTGCTTTAGCTCTTCAAGTTCTACATTGTCAGTTTGAAGTCAAAGCTGGAGTCGACTTGGTCTGCGACTTCGCCCAAGTCGCAAGTGGAGTTGACTTTGTTTGTGACTTCAGTAGCTCTTGGTTCCCAATTTCAACGCTGGATAAAAAATGACACTTGAAGTCGCTGCTGGAGTCGACTTGGGTATCGACTTGGCCTAAGTCGATGCCTGAGTCGACTTGGGGATCGACTTGACTTGCCATGCTTCATATTTTTCATTTTTATATCCTTAAACATTGCACAAAATATATTAGTAGATAAAAATTACTCAAATTGTGTTGTTAATCATCAAAACATATATTTCGGGTACTTTGCTTTTAATTTTAACACTTGTTTCCAACAATATGTGCATAGGTCACATTGTTCAAAAATAGTATATTTATATATAAATTGGGAAAAATATTGTAGATCCATTCGCATAGGTATTAGATTATAATAATATTTTATAGATTTATTATCCATATGGTATTGATATTTTAAATAGTTTAGATATTGAAAATATTACTTGAAAATTTATTTTTAGTATTAAATCATTTTATTTCGTTGATTTCACACATTTATGGATGAGGGCACATATACTGTGATACTAAATAAATGAGAGAATTTTGATGATCATATAAATGTGCTAAATATAATAGATAGAGTTAATTTTTTTATAAACTATCAAGATATTAAAAATGAAAAGGATTACATAGAAGAGGGTTTCATAAAAGCAAAACGTTGTATATAATTATGCTTAAATTATCTAAGGGCTCTATTTTAGCTTCATGTAACTACTAGGCTATTCGTAAGATCTATGATCTAGAGTTTCACATATGACTTTTCTACAATCAATATTTAACTTATTTATTTAAACTGGATAATTTGTATTAAAGAAGAACAAACCCTTGGTTAATTTTGCATCATATTTCAAGACATGTAAGACATATGGCAACCTTCAGAACTGCCTATTTATATAGAATTATATTGATTAGAATCCATTAAGTTTCGATAGGCCATAGAATTCCTCGAAAGTGCTTAGCTTATTTTAATGATCAAAACTCCCAAGTTTAATATTTTTATTATCATATATTAGATTTTCACATTTTGGTTCTTTCACCCAACATATGAAATCATGCCAAAGTATGGGCCCATACATCGAGGAAGAAATAAGATCACAATATCTCAAATTAAAACAAACTATCTTTTATAAACAAGTAGAATTAAATCATCCACACGTAATATCACGTGCTATATCTCTAAATACTAGAATAGAGAATTAGCAAAAAAAATTTCAATAAATACAAATAACAAAATAATATCATTAAAAGTATCCATCACAAGCAATGACAATTTAATCAAAAAATAAAAGAAATAAAGCTTATTGGTTTGAGTTGTCAATGACGTCTTGAATGTCTCTCATGAACTTGCCTTTTTTTCATCTCTTCTTAGCTTCTCTTTCCCAAAACCCTATCTCTCAAAGCTGCTCAACAGATGATACAAAACATCACTAAATGTATATCTTACGAGTACTTAAATAGCCTCCCTCAAAACTTGTGCAAAATATCACAAGATTAGCGCAGAAGATGGTTTTCTGGGTTGGACATGGTTCAAACCTTTTATACTTTGAAAGACAAATTTCAACTCTTTTCTTGCAGTTTCTCTAACCTAGCACACTTCAAAACATGTTAGAATTTCTTCTATATGTTTTATCCCATGTTGTATATTGTTTTTACTCCATTATTCACTTTGAATTTCTCTTGTCGAATGCATTTTCCTTCTCAACTTTCGAATCTCCAAGTCTTCGCCTCCATTCTACACTTGATTCACCTGATTACATGAATAACGACTGGATGTAAAAAGTGGAGAATAATATAGCAAGAAAAGTGATAATAGTAGATGCAGGAAATTATAGTAGTTTGGGACAACCCACCCTACTCCACTCTTTCAAGAACATACGCTCGGGTCTTGTGTTCCATTGTATCAGTAGATATACAACTAAAGTTTTTGCTCTCTTCTAGATTTTAGCTCTAGGGGGCCTTTACAATCGTTCCACAAGAAGACGATAAGTTACACTCCAACCGTTCTCTACTTGTCTTTACTTGGCCTTGGTCTCTAATACCAAGCTAAGTGAGATTATAAGAAAATTGATTAAAAGAAAGTTCTACACATTACAATTTATGTAGAGAATGTTTTAGCATAAAGAAGAACTTGTTCAAGCTTTGAGATTGATGAAAAACTTCAGCACTTGCAGGGAATATTACAGTTCTTCCTTTTGGAGCACGTATTGATCTCTTAAATTGCTTGTAGTTAGAAAGTTAAAGGCTCAATAGATGTTCTAGCTAACCTCTTCTACTTCATTTTCCGTGCTTTAAATAGAGAAAAAGTAATTTCAAATGTTAGGTGATAGGTGGCGCGCATTAAATGCACCAACATTTGAATTTTTTCGACCGTCATGATCCAAGTCACACTTGGAGTTGACTTCGGGTGTGACTTCACCCAAGTCACAGGCTGGAGTCGACTTGAGTTGCGACTTTGGTCGTCAGTACTTCTTTCTTGAGAGTTTCCTTCCTAGTTCCAGCTTCAAGTTTCATTTTGGGGTTAACTAGGCATGGGATTTGACCTAAGTTTCAAGTGAAGTTGACTTAAGTTGTGACTTTACTATATAATATGCTCTTTGGAACTTCAAGACTTCATGAATCGAATGCCTTGACATATATGTTATTTATCTTTAAGTTATCATTCATTTGTCTCAACATTTGTCCAACTTTAAAATGTAATTTTTCATCTTGAATCATGTGCTTGGATATTTTGCTCAATAATATGTGACCTTTGTCTTTTATCTAACATGGCATTATTTGCTTGAACTTTTCTGGTTGATCTTTGAGCTTGAGAAAGCTTATTTTGAATCCTTTTGTGTTCAAGTCAAATACTAGGTCAACTTGAGTTGTAACTTACTCAAGTCGCACGACTAAGTCAATTTCATCTACGACTTCATCCAAGTTGCATGTTGGAGTGGACTTGAGATGTGACTTAACTTCTTCAGATTCAACATCGGAGTCCTGAGGTCCATGCAATTCGCATGTAGAGTCGACTTGGGTTGCGACTTGACTCAAGTCGTATTCGAAGTCGACTTCAACTGTGACTTTGCCTGCTTGACGTCACAATTTCAATGCTATCCAAAAATTGACATTCGAAGTCGACCATGGAGTCATCTTGGGTATTGACTTAACCTAAATTGATGCCTGAGTCAACTTGACTCTGCGACTTGAGTTATTTGAAAATTTCTTACTTCAAATAATTTAACACACTAATTAGTATTTTAGAATTCTCAAATTTGGATTGTTAATCATCAAAACATAGGTTATGCTTGAATTTCTCATTGCGATGATAACAATCTCTCTTTTTGCATGATTAACAAAATCAGTTTTAAGATGAACCTTTCTTTCATTTTTAATTAGTTTCAAACTTTCAATTAAAGGGTTTTCACATTGAAACATGTCAGTCCACACGTTATTTGTCATGAATGATTATCAAATAATTTATAAGATGACAAGCCAGAAGATTAATTTTCATATCTATTGAAATTAGTACATTAAATTCAAGAACATATATACATTTAATATTCAAATCAAGAACATTCATCCATTCAATAAGAAACCAAAATGCCCTAAATACATGCTACCTAACCCAAAATGTACAAGGTGTAGCTCAAGTAGCTCTCAAAAATCTTCTCCTTTTTGTCAATAACCAAAGATGGGACATGGAAAAGTGAAAATGTGAGAGGCTTTCTGACAAATGAAGGGAGTGATGAGGTAGGATTCATTGTCCAAAGGTTCAAGCTAAGGAGGAGAAGAGGAATCATACAGTGTAAAGAAAGATGTTTTGTTTTGGATAGTGGGCTATGAAACATAGGATGCCTCTCTGTATGGGTCAAAGTCTAAAAGGTTTGGAATAGGTTGGTGATGTTTGGACCTAAAGGCAAGGGTGTATTTGATGGAAGTGAGTTCTTGTTCCATTTGTCTTACCTAGTTTGCATATCCAAAAAAGAAAGGTTTATGTTACTAAGAACTTTGGAAATTTTGGTCTCCGTGGCTTTGGGGTAATCTAGAGGGCATTGGATGTGGAGGGATGGGATGGAGAATGGATAAATTGGCCACTAGCTCTGGATCCATGAGGAGAATAGGAAGCATGCAAGGCAAGTGAGCTTGGAGCCTAAGGTAGAGGAGAATGTTGTGGTTATGGAGGGATGGGTTGTGAATGAGCCTCCCCCTCAAATGGAGCATCTTCTTGAGAACCTTGCGGCTCTCCTTGCTTAGGTGCTAATGGGATTTCTATTCGCAATCTCACTGCAAGTGCATGAGTTGTAGATGGTAGTATATAAATTATCAGTCCATAAGAAATTTGGGACTTAAAACGTTGTTTTTAAACACTTTTATCAAATATCAAGAGAATAAAGGGGAATAAAAATTGAAAAGTGGAAAAAGAAAATAGAATTTAGAATTGAATATTGGAAAGTAGAGATGAGAGTATATAGGATCCAAGGTTTCATATGCATCTTTTTCAACAAGTAGTGATATGATTATTTAATTTGGATATTTTTTGTTAAAGGAGAACGAACCCTAATTTATCCTTGCACCTTCTTCTGAAACCTACAAGGCATAACTTTAATGTATTCTTAACCACCTATTCTTATGAGATTAATTCAATTAGGATTCATTAAGTTCTATGGCCGTTTGTGGATTCCTTAAAACATCTTGCCTGTTCTCAGGGTCTTAGATTTCCAGGTTTGATATATTGATTTTCATATATTAGATTTACGTATCTCGGTTCCATCACCTAATATATGGAAATCATTGTCAAAATGGGAGCTCAAACACTAGACAAGTATTAAATGACAAGATATTAAATTAAAAACAATATCCATCATAAATAAATTAAAATCATACACCCCATTACATTATACACATGCAACATCCTAAACTCTAGATTTAGGGCTTTAGCCAAGCATATTTAAGTCTAAAATAAAATTAAAATCAAAATTCATTTTAAACAAGACAATTAAAATTAAAAAGAAAAGAAGAAAGAAAAGCTTATTAGTTGGAAGCTTCAATCGTGTGTCGGCCTCTCCACTCAACCCGCTGTTCTGCCTCTTGCCCTATGCTCTTTGCCTTCTCTCCATCACTTTGCTCTCTCTGCAATTTTTCTTCTCTAAAATTCTTTGCTGGAATTTTTCTGTGTGTTTTTATGTCTCTGTTTTTTTGCTGCGTAATTTCTCTGTGTCAAACCACCTATTTATGATAGCACGAGTCAGTTTTTGGCCACGACATTTTCCAATTTGCGTTCACAAATTTGAATTGCGCAGCTTCCACTTGTATTGAGTTACACTGCGTTGAAAATCAGCTGCAATGTTGGCCGTTTATTTTTCTCAGATGGGTTTAAACGGACGTCCAGATTTCTCTGGTAGCTGGTTGAAAGCTGTGCTGGATTAATTACGTATGGATCACAATTGAATACGTGGATGGCTGAGATGCCGCTTTGACGTGGATGGTGAGGATCTGCATTGTTTAGCTTAGGACGGTAGAACAAAATAAATGGACGGCTAGCAAGATTTTCAGGGACGGTGGATTGATTCTGCATATCTTGTGGACGACTAGGATTAATAGCTTGATGGCTTTTAAATCGAAAAATCTGGTTGGTCAGATGGTTTGCACGGCCGGGATTTAAGGCCGTTGATTTTTTTGGACAGCCTTCTGGTGGGACCCACCGCAATTGACGTGGCAATTTTGCTGGAATTTCTGGACGGCCTGGATCATAGCTTGAATGCTTGGAGCGGCTTGGATTAATTTTTTGCTGCTGAACTTCTGGACGGTCCAGATGGGCAATTGGACTTGGACGTGGATATCTGGGCAGCGGCAAAGGTTGGACGGCATGGACGCTTGGGCGGTGATTTTTCTGGGCGTGATTTCTGGTGGTTGACCCCCGGTGGTCGGTGGCCTGCTTAGACGGTTTGGATCGCTGGATCATTATGATCTTAGGCTATCAAATATTTGGACGGTTAAGGATGGTGGAATGCCAATTGGACAGCTTGATCTACTTGACGTTGCATGACTTGTGATGAAAATCTGATGGATGGCTTGGATTAGTAGGCCCCACGCCTGGTCTTGTTAATCTACAAGAAAAAATGTAATTAAATTATTAATTCATCGAATTCATCAATGGTTATTAATAAAAAAATATCTCAAGCCCATTTAATTTTATGGAAACAAATAAAATGTAATTTCAAGCAAAAAGATGACGAAACTTATTTAAATCTCTTGAAATTAATATTTAATATCATAATGTTGCAAATACATGTTTTAAAATAAATTTCACGTTAAGTTTAAATAATTACCCACCAAATTAGTATAAATATACCTACAAATATATTACTAATTTCAATTATCAATTCCATCACTCATTCTCGCATGCACTTGTGTAGCCTTAAATGTCTCAATATCTATCTTCATTTTGGTCTGTAGGGCTTTGTTGATGGAGTTGGTGGGTTTTAGCAAGATGGCTATCCATGTGGATCAACATGATATGTCTCAATGATCGTGGTAATCCCTGTTTCATAAGGTAATATCCCTCGCAGATTGTCCTTTTCAAGTTCCAGGGCATCTAAAAACAATCAAGCTAGGTGAACCTTATGTCTGTTTGGCACTTTCCACAAAATCTCAGCTTCTTGAGTATTGACTTGGTTTCATCCTCCTCCTTTAGATAGATACAATGAGCTATCGGTAGTCTCAATACTCTCAATCTCGGTGGAAAATTCATGTGGAGAAGAAATAATTTAATATCCGTGTGGTATTTTTCGTTCTCTATCAATTGATTATAAATTCCGATGAGGGTTAAAGCCTCTATGACTGAATCTTCATTGCAACGAACTCCAAGTATACTCCCAACCCTTAGCAATGCATTTGACTTACATACTCCATGACCTTGACCAAGGTCAGTGTCTTTGCCTTTTATAAAAGCGTTTAATTCCTCTTGATTCCACAAATAGTAAAATTGTCTTCTCGAATTTGTGTACATCTTTCCATCTTTTTTTTTAATAAAGTGGTCAAACCTTGAAATCTAATAGTTCCTCCATACCAAATTTATACTCCTTTAAAAACTCAAAGTCAATAATTTTAGGATGAAATGTCTTTCTCTCATATAAGTGTTTGTAGAATTTACTATGTTGCTTTTCAGTTCTAAATTATGTTGGTCCCGAGTTGATGCTAAACCCAAGAGGGGAGGGGTGAATTGGGTTCTTTAAAAAATTCTTTGGTAAATTAAAATCTTAACCCCTTTAAAGATTAATCCCCTTTTTAAAGCAAATAGAGAGCAATTTAGATAAAGCAGTAAAAGGAAGCAGAAGACAAGATTTATAGTGGTTCGCGCAAACCTTCCCTACTCCACTCTTCCGAGCTCACACTCCGTTGTGACTTGGGTTCCACTATGTATTCCTCGAATACACTTAGAGTCTCCGCTCTCTTCTAGATTCCAGCTCTAGGGGGCATAAACAACTTAGAGCCTATGCTCTCTTCTAGATTCCAGCTCTAGGGGGCATAAACAACACACTGCACAAGTAGGTGATGAGTCCCACTCCAATCACACACTACTTTGCATACACTTGATCTTAGCTACTCAAGCTAAATCAAGATTAATACAACAAGACTTTGAAATAAGAAAAACTACACTTTACAGAGATGTGTAGACAGGTTGAGCTCGAGGAAGAAGTTAGAAGCAGCTTGGATGAGTATCGATGAAGCAGCTTGCACTCTTGAAGCTCTTTCTTCCTTTGAAAGTATATGGACCACTCAAAAATGGAGAAAATCAAATGGGAAACCTTTCTTGCACTTATTTTCTCTATTTGGACTTTGTGATGTGTATGTGAGTGTCTTGTGTCTCACTTCACGTTCATTTGAGGGTCCTTTTATAGAATGAGGAAAATATGAACGTTGTTGAGGTGGTTGACGCGTAATAAATGAACTCCAACGTTAAAAAATTAGACCGTTATTTTCCAAGTCGAAGGTGGAGTCGACTTGGCATACGACTTGGCTTCCCAAGTCGCATCTGGAGTCGACTTCGTCTACGACTCCAGTTCTTCAGATTCCCAAGTCTGAGTCTTCGTCGACTTGGCTTTAGACTTCGACTCAAGTCGATCCTTGAGTCGTCTTGACTTGCGACTTGGCTCGGTTTTTGCTGAAAATGCTTTGATCTTCATTTGATCTGCTTCTATCATGCTTGGCTTTCTTCCTTTGAATCATTTTCATTCTGAATGATTCCTCATACTTGTAGATCTTGTTAATCTTGAAGTCCTTGTTTTTGGTTTATCTTTGATAGGCTTAAACCTCATGAATCTTTGGAGAGTTTGATTCTTTGGGACTTGATAGACTTGATTTGATCTTGAACATGTATCCTTACTTTGAACTTGAGTGAAACTTAAGTTATCTTTGAGAATAGTCTTTGCTCCTTGATTTGGATCTTGATAAAGTTCAAGTGGATTCTTGGAAAGAGCTTGGAACTGCATTTTTGAAGTTTGAACTTCTCAAGTCGAGGATGAAGTCGACCTTGTCTGCGACTTCACCCAAGTCGCATCTGGAGTCGACTTGGCCTGCGACTTGGGCAGCTTTGTGTCCCAAAATCAGGCCTGGACAGTTTTTCTCGACTGAAGTCGATAGTGAGGTCGACTTCGTTTGCGACTTGGCTTCCCAAGTTGCAAGTGGAGTCGACTTAGCCTGCGACTTCACCTGCTTTTCTTCCAGATTTGATTTTGCCTTTGAAGTTCTGTTTCAAGTTGATAATGGAGTCGACTTTGGGATCGACTTCACCCTAAGTCGAAGTCCAAGTCGACTTGGGGATCGACTTTACTATTTCAATTCCTTAAAACATTTAGCAAACTCATTAGTATACTTGATATACTCAAATTAGTCTTTGTTAATCATCAAAACTCATGCTTTGGTCAATTTTGTTTTGTTTTAAATATTGTTTCCAACAATCTTTCCCTTTTTGATGATTGACAAAACTAAGTTGAGCTTGTACCTTTCAAGATAATCTCATTCATAAAAAACACGATATTTCAAAACAAAACATAACTTTAATTTGAGTTGATAACTTTCAATCAAAGACATGTTCTTAAAAAAGGTCATTGTCATAGAGTTCATATTGAATACTTTTCAAGCAAAGCATACCTTTTAAGAAAAGTATAGAAACAAACATTAACAGGTTTATCATTTACCAATCTTTGCAAGCAATCATAAAGCATCTTTCATATATATCAAGTTTCATTTTACAAAATTTCAAAGTAAGCAAAAAATGAAACCCTAGATACAAACTACCCATCCCAAAGAAAACTTTTAAAACTAATCTATCTTAATCTATCTTCTCCCCCTTTTTGTCAATCTATCAAAAATGATTCAATTACCAAAGACTGGTAAATTGAAATTGGGAAATGGGATAGACAGACTGAGTTGGTTTGATGGGACGGACATGAGCTGATGAGTAGAAGGAGGAAACGGGTGCGGGAGACGGCTCGCGATGAACTGAACCCGATTCGAAGGGATCAAGTTCAGGCATGGGTCGCTTCTTGTGACGGCCAGAGGCGAGGTGGTATCGGATGGTACGCAATTCCCGATCGATTCGATCCTGTCGGGAATGCATATCCTGAAGTGCATTTAGAACTCCGGTGACAAGACTTGTCATCCGGTTCTCTTGTTGCCCCATTTCTTCTCGGATGGCAACGATTTCATCTCTAAGAACCTTCAAGGTGACCTCCTCAGATGAAGTTGGAGGCGGCCGTTCAGGTGCAGCA
Source organism: Annona cherimola (assembly GCA_030490835.1). Classification (NCBI taxonomy): domain Eukaryota; kingdom Viridiplantae; phylum Streptophyta; class Magnoliopsida; order Magnoliales; family Annonaceae; genus Annona; species Annona cherimola. The sequence continues at coordinate 56,395,462 of CM059973.1, read as the reverse complement.
GATCCTTGTGGACAATAGGATCCGTGCGATATGGGAGATGCGGGTTCTTCTTGAGCAAGCGGTGCTTCGGGAGGTTGCTCCCCCTCAGCTTGTGCATGGTCCTCATGCTCTCAGGTTGGCTCGCCTAGCTTTTCCCGTATTTTGTCTTCTCTAAATTGCTCCAGATTGATCTTCATTCGTTGGAGCAGTGCCTTGTTGATTGCATTCGTTGTTTTGGGAACTTCAAATGGTTCCCCGTCGATGTCTACCTCGAACCGTTCTAGGATCCTAGTGATCCAGGATCCGTAAGGTAGTACGCCTCTCGGATTGTCTTTCCGGCACGCCAAGGCTTCTAGAAATAGCCTGGGAAGGCTGATCTTGACTTTATTGATTAACTTCCACAGGATCATGGCTTCTTGTGGATTCAGTTGATTTCTTCCGCCCCCTTTTGGATAGATACAGTGGGCGATTAGCAGACAGAGGACTCTGAGCCTAGGAGAAAGATCCATGTAATGCAAAAACTTTGTGCCTGCATGGTACTTGTTGCTCTTTGTCAGCTCGTTGTAGATTTTGTCCATTGTCAGGTCTGTAGGAAGTTGTTCTTCTTCATAGGGTACTTGAAGAATGCTCCCGATTCTCCTTAAGGCTTCATTTTGATTTGGGTCATTTAGAGAACCCAGATACATCTCGCTTCCTTTGACATAGGCTGAAAACTTGGTATCATCCCATAAATAGTAGAAGAGTCTAGTGAGATCGGGATAGATCATTTCGTCAGATTTTAACAGTTGTGTCCAACCTTGGAAGTCAAGCAACTCTTCTATATCAAACTCGTAGTCGCTGAGAAATTTGAAATCGATGATTTTGGGAATGAATACCTTTCTCTCATAAAAATATTTGTACAAGCGACTGTGTTGCTGCTCAAACTTGAAGTAGTTCGTGGGCATTTTCAAGACTTGCCCCTTTTTTATTGGGATTCTTGAGGTGGATGAGCTTTGAGGTTGACTTTCTGACCTCGGATCTCGATCAGATGATTGAGTAGTGGATTGGAATAGAACCCTTCTTTCCGTTGATGTCGAAGGTTCTTCTCTAACCCTTTTTGCCGGTGTCCTCTGTCTTCTAGGGACATCTTCTTCTGTGTTGGATTGGGAAGGTCTGGGCACTGGTCTTTGGGTTGGCTTTTTGACTGCTAGCTTTGGGAGTCTAGCTTTAGGTGCCATTGGAAACAGGAAAAACAGAGAGAGAGAGAGATGGTTGGCCGGAGAGAGGGCTGTCGGTGAGGAACGCCGGAAACGGCGAGTAAGAGAAAGAGGTAGTCGGCCGGAAAAGATAAAAGCTTGCCGGAACGAAGAAATTCGCTGGAAAGAGAAATCGCCGGAGAGGAGGAAATGAAAAAGATTGGCGGGAAATGGAGAAAGAAGAAGAGAGAGGAGAAGAAAAGGGGAGGGAGAGAAGACGGACGGTCGCGCGCACGGAGTCGACTTGACCCATCGACTTGACCTTTTCAAATTTTAGTTTCTTGTTTAATTTCTCTTAATTTAGCTCTATCATCCCCATATCATTCCTAATTTTACAAAATGATTCCTTGGCTAGTGGTTTGGTAAATATATCAGCAATTTGATCTTCTGTTTTCACATATTCTAAACAAATGTCATGGTTTTCAACATGTTCTCTAATGAAATGGTGTCTTACATCAATATGCTTAGTTCTTGAATGCAGTACAGGATTCTTAGTCAGACAAATTGCACTTGTATTATCACATCTGATAGGAATATCAAAATAATCAATACCATAATCTTTCAATTGCTGTTTCATCCAAAGTAATTGGGCACAACAACTACCGGCGGCTATGTATTCTGCTTCCGCAGTAGATAAAGCAACACTTGTTTGTTTTCTTGAGTGCCATGAAACTAACATATGTCCTAGAAACTGACAAGTTCCACTAGTACTCTTTCTATCTACCTTATAGCCGGCAAAATCCGCATCCGAATAGCCGATTAAATCAAAAGTTGACCCCTTTGGATACCATAGTCCAAGATTGGTAGTTTTTGTTAAATATTTAAAAATCCTTTTTACAGCAAGTAGATGTGATTCTTTAGGACATGCTTGAAATCTAGAACACATACAAACACTGAATAAAATATCAGGTCTAGAAGCAGTTAAATATAGCAAAGATCCTATCATGCTTCTATAAAGCTTTTGATCGATACATTTACCGTTTTCATCTGTGTCGATCTTGATTGTAGAGCTCATTGGAGTATTTGCCCCTTTGCTATTTTGCATTCCAAATTTCTTAAGCATCTCTTTGACATACTTGGACTGGTTTAGAAATATCCCTTCATTTTGTTGCTTGATTTGCAGTCCAAGGAAGAAATTTAATTCTCCCATCATGCTCATTTCGAATTCGCTCTGCATAATCTAAGAAAATTCTTGGCATAGATTTTCGTCAGTAGCACCAAATATTATATCATCTACATAAATTTGTACAATTAAAATATTTTTATTTTTATATTTAATGAACAAAGTAGTATCAACTTTTCCTCTTTGAAACTCATGATCAATCAAAAATTTATTCAATATTTCATACCAAGCTCTTGGAGCTTGTTTTAATCCATATAACGCTTTGGTCAATTTATAAACATATTTCGATTGATCCTTTTCTTCAAATCCTGGGGGTTGTTCAACATACACTTCTTCATTCAAATATCCGTTCAGAAATGCACTTTTTACATCCATTTGGAACAATTTGAAATTCATATGAGAAGCAAATGCTAGTAAAATACGTATGGCTTCTAATCTAGCCACGAGTGCATATGATTCTTCAAAATCAATTCTTTCTTCCTGGGAATACCCTTTGGCTACTAATCTAGCCTTGTTTCTAATTTACAAGTCCGCTTTCGTCCAATTTGTTTCTAAATATCCATTTGGTACCAATAATGGTATGATCATTTGGTCTAGAAACTAAGTGTCATACATCATTTCTTTCAAATTGATTTAGCTCTTCTTGCATTGCATTAACCCAGCTTTCATCATTAAGAGCTTGTTCGATGGTAGTTGGTTCGATCTTGGACACAAAAGCATATTGTCCACAAATGTTTTGCTTTGATCTTCTAGTTTTTACTCCTTCATACACATTTCCAATGACTTGCTCAATTGGATGGGCATTTTTGAGCTTTAAATCAGTTGAAGGTTTGTAAGAGTCATTACCTTCACTTACCTCTTCCTCCATGAGATTTTCTGGCTTGAGCTCGATTTCCTTTGGTTGTTCTTTTTCTTTTGTTTCATCTGCATCACTTAATTCATCCTCCTTTCTCGGAGTTTGGTTAAATTCATCAAATACAACATGTATGGATTCTTCTACAACTTGGTTTCGTTTATTGAATACTCTATCTGCTTTGCTATTTGATGAGTAACCAAGGAATATTTCCTCATCACTTTTAGCATCTAGTTTTCCTAAGTTGGTTTTTCCATTGTTCAAAACATAGCATGTGCATCCAAAAGCATGAAAATAAGAGATATTTGGTTTCCTTCCTTTCCATAGTTCATATGGGGTCTTTTTCAAGATTGCTCGAATGGTAACACGGTTCAATACATGACAAGCTGTACTTACAGCTTCACCCCAAAATTTCTTGGATAGATTGCTCTCATTTAGCATAGTTCTAGCCATCTCTTGTATAGTTCTATTTTTCCTTTCAACTACTCCATTTTGTTGTGGAGTTCTTGGTGCAGAAAATGTGTGGTGAATTCCTTTTTCATTACAATATTCTATGAATCGTTTGTTTTCGAATTCGCCACCATGAGCGCTTCTTATGGTCACAATAGTACTTTATTTTTCATTTTGCACCAAATTCACAAAAGTTGCAAACATAGAGAAGGCTTCGTCTTTACTAGCTAAGAGAATTATCCATGTAAATCTTGAAAAATCATCTACTATGACAAATACATATTTCTTTCCACCAATGGTTAAAATGTCGGATGACCCGTATAGATCCATGTGTAGCAATTCAAGTGGCCTAGTGGTGGAAATTTCCTTTTTGGTAGAGAAAGGCATCTTGGGTTGTTTTGATAATTGACATGCCTTACAAATCTTGTCCTTGTCATATTTCAATCTTGGTAATCCTTCTACCAAACTCTTTTTCCATAGGGTCTTTATATATCTCATGTTTATATGTCCAAGCCTTTTATGCCAAACCCATGGATCATTATCAATGGCCATTAGACATTGACCATTTAATTCATCAAGTGAAACCAAATATACATTTCCATGTCTTTTACCACTAAATATGATATGTTCTCCATCAAATACATTACATATAGATGATTTAAACACAACTTTGTATCCTTTATCACATAATTGGCTAATGTTCATTAAATTGTGTTTGAGTCCTTCAACAAACAAAACATCTTCCATACATGCATTTGAAATACTATGTATATTTCCTTTACCTTTAATTTTACCTTTTTCATTATTGCCAAAGGCAACCATTCCATCGTTGCAAGGCTTAAGTTTATGAAATAAACTTCTTTCACCGGTCATATGACTTGAGCAACCGCTATCCATGAACCATTCATTATTTGCCTTTGCCTTAAAACATGTCTGAAAAATAAGCAAGTAAATCTTATCTCCTTGGTAACCATTTTATGGGTCCATTTGGGTTAGTAATATAAATCAATCTTTGTTGTTCTAACTTGGAAAGCCCAAATTTTGTGTTCCTTGGAACCCAAACTAATTTTGCACCATGGTCATATAATTTCTTAAAATTACATTTGTAAGTTTTATGACTCAATTTATTGCAGAAATTACAAGCCATAGGTAATCTTGGAGTAGGCCTCCAAGTATGCAATGGTTCAATCGTTGGTCTTCTAGTCCACTTAAAGTTTTTATTTTGTGGCTTGTATATAGATGCAGTTTTAGTTTGATATTTCTCAAGTATTTGCACATTTGATTTGCTACTTTCTCCTTGCTCAAATGTATGATATCCAAGACCTCTTTTATGTGTTTGGGAGGTCATATTGAGAAACATTTTAACACTTTCTCCTGGATTAGAGAACTTAGCTAATGATTCTTTTAATGATTCGTTCTCCTTTTTTAGCAAATCATTTTCTTCATTCATTTTGTCTAATTTCTCTGCAAGTTTACCATTTACAATTATTACTCCATCACATTGTCTTTTCTTAATTGTAAACTTGCTTCCTAATTTCTTCATTTCTTAATATAATGAATCATATGCAGTTTGTAGTTCTTCTAATTCAGTACATTTGAGGCATTCTTGAAAAGAAGAATAACTTGATTTAGAATGGGAGAGTTTGGAACTTACCTCTTCATTACTTGTGCATTTTGTTGAGGTAGTTTGTTCTTCTTGCTCGATTTGTGCCATGCAGCAAATTCTTGCACATTCTTCCGCCTCTATTTCGTCGGTTGAGGAGCTACTTGTTGAAGATTCCTCGTCATTCACGTACATGCCTCTTCCTTTGTATCTTTGGAATCTTTTGTTGTCCCCTCGATCTTTTCTTTGTTCTTTTGCCTTGCTTTCTTCGGGAGTTGGACATTGAGCTTGCATATGTCCCGAACCGCCACATCGGTAGCATTTGGTTGGATCTTTCTTCTTCTCTCTAGAAGTTCTTTCCTTGAAACTTCTGAAATTTTTTCCTTTCCTCACAAATTTTCTGAAACATTTTGTGAGTAGGGCAATCTCGTCGTCGTTTTGAGAAGAAGAAGTGTCGTCCGTGTCTTGTGCGGCTTTCAAGACAATTGCTCTTTTGCCCCTGTGTTAATCTTCATTTCTTCTCATGATTAGCTCATGTGACATGAGTGAGCTAATTAAGTTTTCAAGCTTTAGTGTGTTAAGGTCCTTGGGTTCTTCTATCGCAGTGATCTTTGGAGTCCATGATTCGGGTAGAGCTCTCAAAATTTTCATAACCTGCTCAGATTCAGATATAGCCTTTCCAAGACCTTTTAAAGCATTAGTAATTTTTGAGAATCTAGCAAACATTTCAGAAATATTTTCTATTTCTAGCATTCTAAAATTTTCTAGTTCTCCAATCAAAATATTTCTTCTCGTCCCTTGGACTTGAGAAGTTCCTTCATAAATAGAGGTTAGCGTATCCCATATCTCTTTGGCGGTCAAGCAAGAGGATACTCTATCATATTCAAAAGCAGTAAGAGCACAGAATAGTGAGTTCATAGCTTTAGCATTGCTCTTAACAATTTTTACTTCCTCATCGGTCCATTTGGAAGCTCTTTCATCGGTAGGCAAGGTTACTCCATCTTGGATAGCAATCCAAGAATCCATGTCGGTAGCCATGATGAGTTGCTTCATACGAAGCTTCCAATATCCAAAATTGTTCCCATCAAACAACGGTGGCCTTGTAAAGGATTGGCCTTCAGAAAATGCGGGAACGGAAGTAGATTGGGATGCCATATTAATAAATCTCTTTGGTAAACTCAAAGACCTGCTCTGATACCACTTGTTGGTCCCGAGTTGATGGCTAAACCCAAGAGGGGAGGGGTGAATTGGGTTCTTTAAAAAATTCTTTGGTAAATTAAAATCTTAACCCCTTTAAAGATTAATCCCCTTTTTAAAGCAAATAGAGAGCAATTTAGATAAAGCAGTAAAAGGAAGCAGAAGACAAGATTTATAGTGGTTCGCGCAAACCTTCCCTACTCCACTCTTCCGAGCTCACACTCCGTTGTGACTTGGGTTCCACTATGTATTCCTCGAATACACTTAGAGTCTCCGCTCTCTTCTAGATTCCAGCTCTAGGGGGCATAAACAACTTAGAGCCTATGCTCTCTTCTAGATTCCAGCTCTAGGGGGCATAAACAACACACTGCACAAGTAGGTGATGAGTCCCACTCCAATCACACACTACTTTGCATACACTTGATCTTAGCTACTCAAGCTAAATCAAGATTAATACAACAAGACTTTGAAATAAGAAAAACTACACTTTACAGAGATGTGTAGACAGGTTGAGCTCGAGGAAGAAGTTAGAAGCAGCTTGGATGAGTATCGATGAAGCAGCTTGCACTCTTGAAGCTCTTTCTTCCTTTGAAAGTATATGGACCACTCAAAAATGGAGAAAATCAAATGGGAAACCTTTCTTGCACTTATTTTCTCTATTTGGACTTTGTGATGTGTATGTGAGTGTCTTGTGTCTCACTTCACGTTCATTTGAGGGTCCTTTTATAGAATGAGGAAAATATGAACGTTGTTGAGGTGGTTGACGCATAATAAATGAACTCCAACGTTAAAAAATTCGACCGTTATTTTCCAAGTCGAAGGTGGAGTCGACTTGGCATACGACTTGGCTTCCCAAGTCGCATCTGGAGTCGACTTCGTCTGCGACTCCAGTTCTTCAGATTCCCAAGTCTGAGTCTTCATCGACTTGGCTTTAGACTTCGACTCAAGTCGATCCTTGAGTCGTCTTGACTTGCGACTTGGCTCGGTTTTTGCTGAAAATGCTTTGATCTTCATTTGATCTGCTTCTATCATGCTTGGCTTTCTTCCTTTGAATCATTTTCATTCTGAATGATTCCTCATACTTGTAGATCTTGTTAATCTTGAAGTCCTTGTTTTTGGTTTATCTTTGATAGGATTAAACCTCATGAATCTTTGGAGAGTTTGATTCTTTGGGACTTGATAGACTTGATTTGATCTTGAACATGTATCCTTACTTTGAACTTGAGTGAAACTTAAGTTATCTTTGAGAATAGTCTTTGCTCCTTGATTTGGATCTTGATAAAGTTCAAGTGGATTCTTGGAAAGAGCTTGGAACTGCATTTTTGAAGTTTGAACTTCTCAAGTCGAGGATGAAGTCGACCTTGTCTGCGACTTCACCCAAGTCGCATCTGGAGTCGACTTGGCCTGCGACTTGGGCAGCTTTGTGTCCCAAAATCAGGCCTGGACAGTTTTTCTCGACTGAAGTCGATAGTGAGGTCGACTTCGTTTGCGACTTGGCTTCCCAAGTTGCAAGTGGAGTCGACTTAGCCTGCGACTTCACCTGCTATTCTTCCAGATTTGATTTTGCCTTTGAAGTTCTGTTTCAAGTTGATAATGGAGTCGACTTTGGGATCGACTTCACCCTAAGTCGAAGTCCAAGTCGACTTGGGGATCGACTTGACTATTTCAATTCCTTAAAACATTTGGCAAACTCATTAGTATACTTGATATACTCAAATTAGTCTTTGTTAATCATCAAAACTCATGCTTTGGTCAATTTTGTTTTGTTTTAAACATTGTTTCCAACAAATTATTCTATAGCCATTTTCAACACTTCTTCTCTTGGAGCTGAGTTTCCTCTTTTTCTTCTACAGCATCAGTTTCCTCACTAGTTTCCATCATTTGAGTTCTAGGAATAGAGATGATTGGGTTGCTTTTCTGAAATTGAACTCGACAGCTTGCGAAGGCAGTTGTATCATCTCTTGCTTGCTTGGATGGAGTATGGTGCCTCCATGGGATTTCCCCCAAGTGTTGGAATGTGAGGGATGAGAGACGAGTAATTTAGTGGGATTAGGTACAAATTTTGGAGCCATTTATAGTGGATGTTATGAGAGTAGTTTGGAACTTTAGAAATGGAAGATTTGGAGATGTGTTTTCGAAGTGTTTTGTATTGTGAGAGGGAAATGGGAAGAGAAGAGAGTGAGAGAGGCGGGTTTTTTAGCGCTTAAATTAGGCAATCGATCCGTTGCTTGTGGAGTTAACTTGGATCCACCGACCCAAGTGTGAATGTATCCTATATGCTACCCATTTCACCCAAATCAAACCAACAAATTATCGAACACGTATTTGCAGAAAAATAAATAACATATTTGTGCAATAATTTACTAAATTTGTACCAAAATCAAGCTTCAATATCAATCATACCCATCTCATTTCTAATCTTGTAAAATGGTTTAATTCCTAATGGTTTAGTGAAAATATCTGCTATTTAATCTTTAGTTTTAACACATTCCAAGAAAATGTTATGATTTTGAACTTGTAATCTAATAAAGTGATGTATAACATCTATGTGCTTGTTCTTAGAGTGTAATATGAGGTTTTTTTGTTAAACAAATGATACTTGTATTATCACATCCAATTGGTATGTCTTTATATTCTATGTCATAATCTCTCAATTGTTGTCTCATCCATATTAATTGGTCAAAACAACTGCTAGCGGCAATATATTCAGCTTCTGCAGTAGATAAGGCAACACTAGTTTGCTTCCTTGAGAACCACGAGAACATCCTTGAGAACCACGAGACCATCATGCTTTCAAGGAATTGACAGGTTCCACTAGTGCTTTTCTATCCACTTTGTAACTAGCAAAGTCTATATCTGAATAGTTGATTAAATTAAATGTTAAGCCCTAGGGGTACCATAGCCTAAGTTGGTAGTATCAATCAAATGACAATTCATTTTACTGCTAACATATGAGATTCCTTGGGGTTGGTTTGAAATCTAGAGCACACATAAACACTAAATAATATATCTGGTCTAGATGCAGTTAAATATAATAATGAACTTATCATGATTCTATACAACCTTTTATCAATTTGTTTACCTTTTTCGATTTTATTAATTTTAATTGTGGAGCTCATAGACGTGCTAGCTCCTTCGCTACTTTGCATTCCAAACTTTTCGATCATCTCTTTGATATACTTGGATTGATTTATGAAGACTTTTTCACCTAGTTGCTTGATTTGCAATCCAAGGAAAAAGTTGAGTTACCCATCATGCTCATTTCAAATTCATTATACATTAGCTTGGAAAATTCTTGTCATAGAAGTTCATTAGTAACTCCAAATACAATGTCATCTACATAAATTTGAACAATTCAAATGTCTTTATCTTTATACTTAATGAATAGGGTAGCATCAACTTTTCCTCTTTAAAATTTATGATCAATCAAAAATTTATCAATCAAAAATTTACTAAGTCTCTCATACTAAGCTCTAGGAGATTATTTCAATCCATGCAAGACTTTGGTCAATTTGTATATAAATTTAAATTGATCATTTTCCTCAAAACTAGGAGGTTATTTGACATATACCTCTTCATTAAGATATGCATTTAAAAATGCACTTTTAACATCCATTGAAACAGTTTAAAATCCATATAAGAAGCAAAGGCTAGTAATATGCGTTTGGCTTCTAGTCTTGCTACAAGTGCATATGATTTCTCAAAATCAATCACTTCTTCTTGTGAGTACCTCTTACCCACAATTCTTGTTTTGTTTCTTACTACCAGTCCACTTTCATCTAATTTATTCCTAAATATTCGCTTGGTACCAATAATTGTATAATTTTTGGGTCTAGGAACCAAATGCATACTTGGTTTCTCTCAAATTGATTTAGCTCTTCTTGCATCGCAACTATCCAGTTTCTATCATTAAGAGCTTGATCAATTGAGTTTGGCTCTATCTTAGATACAAATACAAAATGTCCACACATGTTTTGCTTAGAGCCCCTAGTTTTCTCCCCTTCATATATGTCTGCTATAACTTGTTCAATTGGATGGTCACTTTTGAATTTCAAATCTTTAGAGGTTTTATAGAAAATATTACCTTCACTTACCTCTTGGTCTATACTTTGATCTTATTTGAGTTCTTCTCCCCGTTGCTTTCTCACTTATACCTTTTCAAAATTCTTTGACAAATCATCTGCATCACTAAACTCATCCTTCTTCTTAGGAGTTGGGTTAAATTCATCAAAGGTAATATAAACATACTCTTCTACCACTTAATTTCTTTTATTGAAAATTATTTATGTTTTGCTATTGGAGGAGTAACTAAGAAATATAGTCTCATTACTTTTGACATCTAATTTGTCAAGGTTGTTCTTTCCATATTAACATCTAACACAACAAGAGCTGAAATGCATGTGCCTTATATATAGATCTTATCTAAAACTCAGTCTTCTAAGTATAGATTTGGATACTAAATCAATCTACAAGATTTCAAGGCTTATAAACACATTAAGCATGATATATAAGGGTAATCTCAAATAACACAAGTTACGATACAATCATATAATCATTTAACACAAAGGAAACCAAATAACATAGTCTATGATATCAAATCACCCATATCCCCCATCACAAGGAGATTCAACCCATAAACATGATATTAGATCCCTTCAACATCAAGTTCACAATCATCCCAAGGGAAAAGAATAACAAAAATAAGAAGAGAAAAAAGAAAAAGAGATGAAACTCAATGGATTTAGAGTGGACAACTTTGTCTTTACCCAATCTTCTCTCTTTACCTTAAATCCTTGATTTTTCTCCCTCTCCCACAACAGCCACGAGCCCCTAGATGTCTTTCTTATCGAACCTGAAAAGAAGTATTTATACCCCATTGCAACTGGAGTGAGACACGTGCAAGATTTTACATGTGAAGGGTTTATCATCGGAGCGCTAGTAAGTTGTCTGAGGTGGTTATGAGCTGTCAGTCTGGAAATTTCTAGAATGACAGTTATTAACACAAGAGCGCTAACTTTCTTCCTTGAAAATTATTTTTTTGCTTGCAATGCAACTCTCTTCTCTTCATCCATAACTTCAGTATTGAATCCATTGACAATTCACCTTCATTTTCTTATAATAAAAGATAAAGACAAATGAATGCATTCTTAACCGATCAAACGAATCTTAAACAACCTAGAATGAGATGATCTACACTAAATTCTTCTGAAAATGCATGAAATATACACACCATGCATGAAATGCAGAAATGATGAAAACTAATACAAAACTATACAAACTTACATGTTTCTCTTAAACTAGCATTTAAAATGAGTGCAGGATGAGTTTTGGTAACTTTATTTTTATAGAGTTATGTAACCAAAAGCATGAAAATATGAGATATTTGATTTTCTACCTTTCTATAGTTAATGTGGGGTCTTTTTCAAAATTTTTCTAATGGTAACTCAGTTTAGAACATGATAAGCTGTATTTACAGCTTCACCCCAAAAATTATTGGATAATTTGCTTTCTTTTAGCATAGTTCTATCAATCTTTTGTATGGTTTTATTTTTTCCTTTCAACAACTACATTTTGTTAAAAAGTTATTGGTAAATAGAATGTATAATGAATTATTTTTTTATTGCAAAACTCTATGAAATGTTTGTTTTCAGATTCACCACCATGGTCACTTCTAATAGATATTATTGTGTTTTATTTTTCATTTTACTTTTCATTTTGCACTAGCCCAAAAAATCTTACAAACATAGAGAAGGCTTCATTGTTAGTTAATAATATTATCTAAGTGAACCTTGAAAAATCGTCGACAATGATATAAATATACTTCTTGCCTCCAAGACTCAATATGTCGAATGGTACATAAAGATCCATATACAATAACTCATGTGATCTTGAATTCGAAACTTTATTCTTTGGTGTAAAAGATACCTTTGACTATTTAGACATTTGACAGGATTTGCAGATTTTGCCTTGTCATATTTGAGCTTTGGTAGCCCTTCTACAAACTCTTTTTACATAAATTTTTGATATTTGACATATTTATATCTCTAAATCTCTTGTGTCATACCCATGGATCGTTATCAACAGCTATTAAACATTTTTCATCTAATTCATTAAGGTATACTAAATATATATTTTCATGTATTTTTCCACTAAAGGCTGCATGATATCCATCAAAAATATTGCATATAAATGATTCAAACACAACTCTTTAACCTTTATCACATAATTGACTAATACTCATTAAATTATGTTTGAGTACTTCAACAAATAAAACTTCTTCTATGCATGCATTTATGACACTGTAAACATTACCCTTATCGCTTATTTTACCTTTCTCATTGTTGTGAAATGCAATAATTCCACCATTATAAGACTTAAGCTCATGGAACAAAGCTTTATCTCCGGTTATATGTCTTGAGCAGTCACTATCGATAAGCTAAGTGTTGTTGGCTCTTGCTCTAAGACAAACCTATAAACATAATCAAGTAAAGCTCATATCTTTGGCACCCATTTCATGGGTCCATTTAGGTTAGCAAGCATTTGGAGTTTATGTTGTTCAATTTTAGAAGACACAAATCTAATTCTCTATGGCATCCAAACTAGTTTAGCACCTTTGTTTTGCAACTTTTTGATTCTGCATTGATAAATCTTGTGTCCAAATTTTTTGCGAAAGTTGCATGTCTCATGAATTCTTCGGGATGGATTCCTTGTACACTTTACTTCCCATGTTGATCTTCTTACCCAAGCAACTCTAGTTGTTTTAATTTTGCCTTGAGTGCAGTTACCTTGGCTTGAGGTCTAACCCACTTTTAAGCATTTGATTTGCTGCATTCTCCCTACTCAAATGTAGGGTATCTCAGCCCTCTTCTACTTGTTTGGGTGATCATGTTGAGGAGCGTTTCGATACTCTCTTCTAATTTAAATAATTTTGTCAATGATTCATTTAGAGCTTCATTCTCTTTCCTTAGTTTCTTAATTTTGGCTATCAAAGCTTTGGTTTCATCAACTAGGCATTTGACTTTCTCAACTAGCCATCCATTTACTATAATAGTAGAGTCACATTGCTTTTTCTTTGGAGTATATTTGTTGTCCAGTTTCTTGGTCTTATCATACAATGAATCATAAGTTTGTATTAATTCCTTTAATTTAGCACATTTAAGGCAATCATAGGTGGAGGGATATAAGGATTTGGAAATAGAATGGTCAAGTTTAGAAGTTACCTCCTCATTGCTTGTGCAATCAATTGAGGTAGTCAAACCTTCCACCAATTCAGTTGCTGTAAGGCAGTTTAGTATATTTCTTCCTCAATTCTTGCTACACAACAAATCTTGGCATAATTTGCAGCTTCGTGTTCTTCATTTGAGGAGTTTCTTCTGAGGATGAGTCCTCATTTATCTATATTCCTCTGCCCTTAGGCTTTGGAAATCTTCTAGTGTTGCTCCTATCTTTTTTCTCTAGATTTTTCTTAGACTTGTTTTTCAGGTGTGGGACACTAAGCTTGCATATATCTTACTCCACCACATTCGAAGCATTTTATTGTTTCCTTCTTCTTTTCTCTCCTGTTTCTCTCCTTAAATCTTTTGGCAAAACTGAAGTTCTTTCTTTTTCTCATAAATTTTCTAAACCTCTTTGTGAGAAGTGCGATCTCTTCATCTTCATTTCGGGAAGAGGAAGTAGATTTTTCTAAACTCTGTGTTCCTTTCAACGTAATTGTTCATTTTCCCTTGTGGTGCTTCTCATTTCTCCCTTTTATATACTCATGAGACATGTAGTACCTAGAACATTTTGAATCAATAAATGTAACATAGGTATTCAAGAGTTATTAATTGTATGATTTAAGTGGATGGATAAGATTAGGGTTAATAACCAAGTGAGGTAGTTAAGTTAATCATCTTTGCCCAATAAGAGTTAATGTGATCCAAAAGGATAAAATGAAGTATGAAAATGATGATGTGGTTTGATTTTGAATTCCATTAATTATGATTAAGTTGATGATAAAGATGGGAGTCATTATTTGGACAATTTATAACTTGACGCCCATAAGGCGGATTGACATGAAATTTGACAAGTAAGCACATGTTGACGTGATTTACCTCATGAATGTATGAATTATATTAATCATGATTGGATTATGGTGATAATGATTTAATTTCATGAATTTTCATGAGATAATTTTAAATGATCATATCTTGTATCAGAAGGGTCATTTTAGGATGAAACTTGTTATGAACGGCTAAAACAAAGTGCTCTATCATATGGATGAATTTGATTAAGCTAAATTACATGAGAAAATGATTAATCATAAAAGGACAAAAGTGGTTGACTTGTCTTCAAAAAGGAGGACGTCATAAATGGAAAAGTCAAAGAGGTTAAAACTAATGATGATGTTGATTTTTGTGGAATATTTGATAATTCAAAAATGCAGAAATTGAAGGTAAGAGTTCCAGAAATATCCTATGGGATTAATGGCTCAAGATTTGGTGAAATTTAATTTCACAAAATGCCAAAAGAGGCAGCCCATGTGAACGTTATCTTAAAAGGCAAGTATGAGTAGATTTTCAACATAAAAAAATTATATAAAGGCCTACCACATTGAGGAAGAAAAAAAGAAAAGGAGGCAGTAGCTGGAAGTTCCAGCAGAGAGAGAGAGAGAAAGAGAGAGAGAGAGAGAGAGGAGAGAAGAAAAAGAAGGGCAACTTGATGTTTGCTAAGGGGGGAATTCCTCTCCCAAAATCTAGGTATATAGTGGTTTATTAACATGTTCTAAGTTTAAAATATGACTAATTAAATAGGTTCATTTATAAATTTTTATTCGCTTATTAATTAGCTCATGCTATCTAACCTATACTCATATGTGGTGAATCTAGAACAGGAAAATAAAATATGAAATAAATAGTAAATGAACGATTTTTAATATACACATTTGTGTAATAATTCATGATATTGTGATTAAGGAATGACTAAATTTTAAGCTTAAAAATATAAGCAAGCTTCAAATTAAAAATCCGAGAAATTAACCTGAACAAGGTTGAACGGTTGTCAGGATTAGTTACACCAAATGATTTGTAATAATTTTTATATAAGAAATGGTATAAGAGACATCCTGAATATCACTTAAAAAAATAAAAATTGATTTGTGAAGGGTATAAATGTACCTAATAATTAACGTGATTTGACTCGTCTGAAAATTGATGTTGTTGTCCAACCGAGTAAAAATACCAAAATAAATATAATTACTTAATATTTTGTACTAGAATTAATTATTTTTCTTAATTAATGTAGTCATTAAGGTATGATATAAATTTTAAATTTAAATTTCTTAATTTGATTATAATTCAAAAATTAGAGAGATCAATGTGTTTGATTTTAGCATTATGTACAGATTGAGGAATAACTTAAAAAAATATTAAATTCCAAATTTTTGGTATGAAATTTAACTTAAAATAGGATATAAACAAGTATCATAAGTTATTATGAGGTTTTAACCTACTATAGGTGAATTTTGAAAGGAATGAGTACTATGGAAGCATAAGTTATACCAATGTGTGAATTGAAAAATAGACACCCAACTTGAAAGACAAGTGAGTTAAGTAAGTTAATGGAAATCATGTGGGATGGAAAACTATATGATGTGCAAACATAAAAAATTATGTTTATGAATATAATGTCATTCTTACGTACATAGGCAAAGGCAAAGAAAAGATTGATGAAGGAAACGGAAGTGGATTCAGGTAAGCAAGCAAGACTTTTGAAAAATGATATTTTATTCTCAAATGCTAAAATTCTTTCAAGTTTTTTCACTTGAATGTTTCTAAAGTTATTTAAGGGTGGCCATCCCTTCATCCTTTCACTTCATAAGCGCTTTGATTATTGCTCTTATTGAAATAATTGATTAAATTCTTCTCTATTTGGAAATGGCATGCCAGCATGGATTTAAATGATGTTTCATTGAAATGATGTTCAGATGGATGATGCAAATAATTTTCTACATGAGAATGACAAGTTACCATGTGTAAGAGGTATATAATGTTGGGATGATTGAAAATCATGCATGGAATGGAAATCATGTACGCTAGTCGAGGTAGCAAGAGGAACAGATGTCCCCCTTGATGAGGCCAAGTCGAAAAGTCCAGCATCATGGATGGAAAAAATCATGTTATGAAAGAATGTTCCCCAGGCTAGCGTACCCTTACATGAAGGATTATGTCATGAATGAAAATGATGCGTTTGCAAATCCAATATTTATGAAATGCCCAGAAATTGGGATTGAAAAAGTTTACACGAATGGTTTACATGAATGATTTATATGAAAAGGTTTTTGTTTCATTGATAGTTGATCACTTGATAAGTGTCTTCTACCCAGTGGAGAAAAATGCATTTAAATGAGAATAAAAAATGCTTGCTTATTGTGTTTCGACTCATGTTTTGTTTTCCTAACCTCAGACAGGTGTAGGGAAGGCCAAGTGATGGAAAAGATTAGGTTGATTTTCCTATGAATATTTTATGGGATATCTTGTATTGATATAATATGTTTGAGACACAAATTGGGTTAAATGGAAAGTTCTTGTATGCTAAGAATTGATGGATACTTGCTATTGATATGGAACTTTTAGATTATGTATGTATGAGATGAAAATATCATGATCAGGTCAAAAGAACCTTTAATATAGAAGAGCAAGTTAATATGTTATGAATGATATATGCAATTGATTACAAGTGTATCGTTGCTTGTAAGATGAATGGAGTGAAATATGATGAGATGAACGATGAAGGGAAAAGGAATGAAATAAAAAAAAATATGGACAAGATCTAATTAAGAGCCCGCCGCGTGATCAGGGCAACAATTCTGATTCATATTTACCAATCAACAAGATCTTGGAGTAAGGCTCATGTTGTGACGCCTCGGGTTGGGGCGCCACAAGACATGAGTGAGCTGATGAGGTTTTCTAGTTTTAAGGTGTTCAAATCTTTGGCTTCTTCTATTGTAGTTATCTTAGGAGTCCAAGATTTGGTAGTGCTCTTGGTATTTTCATGATCTATTCAAATTTAGAAGTTGCCTTTGTTGGTCCCGAGTTGATGGCAAAACCCAAGAGGGGAGGGGTGAATTGGGTATTTAAAAAATTTATATCTTAAACAAAAACTTAACCCCGGGTTAATCCAGTCCCCTTAATGAAGAAACGAAATGGAAAGCAATGTAATGTAAATGGCAGAAGTATAAATCAAACACACAGGATTTTTATAGTGGTTCGGGCAACCTCCCTACTCTACTCTTCCAAGCTCACACTCCTTGTAACTTGAGTTCCACTATTGTATTCTCTCAATATAATTAGAGCCACTGCTCTCTTCTAGATTCCAGCTCTAGGGGGCATCAACAAAACACAGCACAAGTAGGTGATGAGTCACACTCCAATCACACTCTACTTTGCTTACACTTGATCTTAGTTCCTCAAACTAAATCAAGTTCAACACATACAAAAGAAACAATAAGAAAACTACACTTTACAGTTGTGTAGAAGCAGTTTGGCGCAGAGAAGAACTTGTTGAATTGGCTTTGAATGATCAGTAGTTGAGCTCTTGCAGTTTGAAGCAAAGTTCTTCCTCTTTGATTAGCTTGATCTCTT
The DNA here is from genome assembly GCA_030490835.1 of Annona cherimola. Taxonomy (NCBI): domain Eukaryota; kingdom Viridiplantae; phylum Streptophyta; class Magnoliopsida; order Magnoliales; family Annonaceae; genus Annona; species Annona cherimola. Next base: position 56,377,401 of record CM059973.1, on the reverse strand, counting down.
TAACGCTCTTGTAGATGGTAGTTATGCACACTTAATGATTCTCAGCCACTTCCCTCGTTCACATTCAATCCCTTTTATAATCGTGGAGGGAATCCGAACGTTAGAGGGTAGGTGGCGCGCATTTAATGCGCCAATGTTCGAATAAAATCCGACCGTTGCGACCCAAGTCGCATGTGGAGTCGACTTCGGATGCGACTTCGTCTAAGTCGCAGATGGAGTCGACTTCGGGTGCGACTTCGTCTAAGTCGCAGATGGAGTCGACTTCGGGTGCGACTTCGCTTCTCCGTCGCAACTTCGAGTTTCAATCAGGGTCGACTTGGGCATCGACTTGACCCAAGTCGCAGGTGAAGTCGACTTGGGGTGCGACTTCACCTTGTCAGTTTCCAAGTCTGAGTCTTGAGTCGACTTTGGCTTCCGACTTCAACTCAAGTCGATCATGGAGTCGACTTGGGTTGCGACTTGACTTGGTCTTCGCCAATAATGCCTTGATCTTCATTTGATTTTGCTTCTAGCTTGCTTGGCTTTCTTCCTTTAGTCCTTGCCTTTGGTTTATCTTGGATTGTCTTGAATCTTGTGATTCTTAGGAGAGCTTGAGTCCTGCTTGGTTGAATTATGCGCCTTGCTTTGCATTTGACTCAGTTGGTCTTTAAGACTTGATAGACTTGATTTGATCTCCATCTTGAATCTTTGCTTTGAACTTGAGTGAGAGATTCTTTGAATAGGCTTTGAAACTGCATCTTTGAAGTCTGAACTTCTCAAGTCGCGGATGACGTCGACTTCGTCTGCGACTTCACCCAAGTCGCACCTGGAGTCGACTTGGCCTGCGACTTGGGCAGCTTCGTGCCCCAAAATTCAGCTCTGGACAGTTTTTCATGAATGAAGTCGATAGCGAGGTCGACTTCGTTTGCGACTTGGCTTCCCAAGTCGTATGTGAAGTCGACTTGGGATGCGACTTCACCTGCAAGTTGATTTTGCCTTTGAGGTTCTTTCTCAAGTCGATAGTTGAGTCGACTTTGGGATCGACTTCACCCTAAGTCGAAGTCCAAGTCGACTTGGCTACTTAAGTTCCTTAATACAAATGGCAAACTTATTAGTCCTTTAAATATACTCAAGTTAGTTGTTGTTAATCATCAACACTCAATCTTTGGTCAATTTTATTTTGTTTTGAAGCATTGTTTCCAACAATCTCCCCTTTTTTGATGATTGACAAAACTAAATTGAGCTTATACCTTTCAAGATAGATGTATTTATATAATCTTCGAAAACAGAGTATAAGCAATCATTGCATAACTTTCAAAACAGATTATTAGCAAACATTCAATTCATATAAGCACATTTCAATCATAAACAAGTTTCATATCATTCATGTTTTCAATTTACGATGTAAAGCAAAAGAAATGAAACTCCTAAATACAAACTACCCGACCCAAAATTAAAAAAAATTCTATTCAATTCCTATTCTATTCCTATTCTATCTCCCCCTTTTTGTCAATCTATCAAAAATCTATCAATTCTTAATGATTTTGTGAATTGAAATGGAGAGATCTGATATAAGATAGGTTTGATAGGACGATTTTGGGCAGATGAGTAGATAGAAGAAGCGTGATCGGTAGTTGCTGCTTTATGAACTGAACCCGATTCGTAAGGATCGAGTTCAGGCATGGGCCTCTTCTTATGACGGCCTGAGGCGAGGTGATATCGGATGGTTCGCATTCCCGATCGATTCGATCTTGTCGGGAATGCATGTCGTTGATCACCGTCAACACCTCGATCACAAGACTCATCATTCGGTCTTCTTGGTGACCCATTTCTTCCCGTAGAGCTGATATATCGTCTTGAATCCTTTGTAGCTTAGCCTCATGAGATGAAGTGGGAGTCGCTCTTTCGGGTACAGCGGATCCGTGAGGTGAATAGGATCCGTGCGATGCAGGAGAAGCGGCCCGTACAGGCGATGCCTCGGGAGCTTGCTCCCCCTCAGCTTGTGCATTGTCCTCTGGTTCTCGGACTGGCTCGCCTAGCTTCTCCCTTATTCGATCATCCCTGAACTGCTCCAGATTGATCTTCATACGTTGGAGCAAAGCCTTGTTGATGGCGTTTGTCGTCTTGGGAACTTCAAATGGTTCCCCATCTATATCAACCTCAAATTGTTCAAGGATCTTAGTGATCCAGGAACCGTAGGGTAGCACGCCTCGTGGGTTATCCTTTTTACATGCCAAGGCTTCGAGGAAGAGTCTGGGAAGACTGATCTTTACCTTATTGACCAGTTTCCATAAGATCATTGCTTCCTGTGGATTGAGTTGATTTCTTCCGCCTCCTTTTGGCAAGATACAATGGGCGATTAGCAGACGGATGACCCTGAGTCTGGGAGGAAGATCCATGTAATGCAGGAATTTGGTGCCCGCATGGTACTTGTTGCTCTTTGTCAGCTCATTATAGAGTTTGTCCATTGTTAGGTCATTAGGAAGTTGTTCTTCTTCATAGGGTACTTGAAGAATGCTCCCTATTCTCATTAAAGCTTCATCTTGATCTGGGTTATTTATAGAACCCAGATACATCTCGCTTCCTTTGACGTAGGCGCAAAACTTGGTGTCATCCCATAGATAGTAGAAGAGTCTTGTGAGATCAGGATAGATCCTTTCGTCGGATTTGAACAGTTGTGTCCAACCTTGGAAGTCTAGCAGCTCTTCTATGTCGAACTCATAGTCACTAAGAAATTTGAAGTCTATGATCTTAGGAATGAATACCTTTCGCTCATAGAAGTGTTTGTAGAAGCGGCTATGTTGCAGCTTGGTCTTGAAGTAGTTTGTGGGCATTTTCAAGACTTGCCCCTTCTTGATCGGAATTCTTGAGGAGTATGAGCTTTCAGGTTGGCTTTCAGACCTTGGGGCTCGATCGGTTGATTGAGTAGTGGTTTGGAATCGAACCCGTCTACCCGTCGATGTAGAGGGTTCTTCTCTAGCCCTTTTTGCCGATGTCCTCTGTCTTCTAGGGACATCTTCTTCAGTGTTGGATTGGGAAGGTCTGGGCACAGGCCTTTGGGTTGGCTTTTTGACTGCTAGCTTTGGAAGTCTTGGTTTTGGGGCCATTGATTTGGTTTGGAGTTGGAAGCTGAGAGATAGGAGTCCAAACTTGAGAGAACTGACAGATTTGGGGAGAACTTGGAGAGAGATAAGCTGGGAGAGCTGAGAGATTTGAGAGAGCTGAGAGAGCTGAGAGAGTTGAGAGAGTTGAGAGAGCTGAGAGAGAGAAAGAGAGATGAGCGAGAGAGGAGAGGAGAGGATCTGCCGGAGATGAAAAGGACTTGGCTGGAAATGGAAGAAGAATGCTGGAAATGATTTGAAGAAGAAGGAGTCACCGGAGAAAGGAAAAACAGAGAGGAGAAGACGCGGGAAAATGAGAAAGAAGAAGAGAGAAAGAAGAGAAGTAGAGAAGAGGGAGAGAAGTCGGACGATCGCGCGCGCGGAGTCGACTTTGCCCTAGGCGAAGTCGACTTCGGTCCCTTGGAGTCAACTTCGCCTTCGAGCAAAGTCGACTTCGACCCTGTGGAGTCGACTTCGCTGTTGAAGCGGAGTCGACTTCACTTTCCCAAGTCGACTTGGCGGAGTCGACTTGGCTCCCATGGAGTCGACTTGACCCATTGACTTGACTTTTTCAAATTTCAGTTTCTTGTTTAATTTTTCTTAATTTAGCTCTATCATCCTCATATCATTCCTAATTTTATAGAATGATTCTTTGGCTAATGGTTTGGTAAAGATATCAGCAATTTGGTCCTCAGTTTTCACATATTCTAAACATACATCATGATTTTCAACATGTTCACGAATAAAATGATGTCTCACATCAATATGCTTGGTTCTTGAATGCAGTACATGATTTTTAGTCAGACAAATTGCACTTGTATTATCACATCTAATAGGAATATCAACATAATCAATATCATAATCTTTCAATTGCTGTTTCATCCAAAGCAATTGGGCACAACAACTACCGGCGGCTATGTATTCGGCTTCCGCAGTAGATAGAGCAACACTTGTTTGTTTTCTTGAGTACCATGAAACCAACATATGTCCAAGAAACTGACAAGTTCCACTAGTACTCTTTCTATCTACTTTATAGCCGGCAAAATCTGCATCCGAATAGCCGATTAAATCAAAGGTTGACCCCTTTGGATACCATAGTCCAAGATTGGTAGTTTTTATCAAATATTTAAAAATCCTTTTTACAGCAAGTAAATGTGATTCTTTAGGACATGCTTGAAATCTCGAACACATACAAACACTGAATAAAATATCAGGTCTAGAAGCAGTTAAGTATAGCAAAGATCCTATCATGCTTCTATAAAGCTTTTGATCGATACATTTACCGTTTTCATCTGTGTCGATTTTGATTGTTGAGCTCATTGGAGTATTTGCTCCTTTGCTATTTTGCATTCCAAATTTCTTGAGCATCTCTTTGACGTACTTGGACTGGTTCAAGAATATCCCTTCACTTTGTTGCTTGATTTGCAATCCAAGGAAGAAATTTAATTCTCCCATCATGCTCATTTCGAATTCGCTCTGCATGATCTTAGAAAATTCTTGACAAAGATTTTCGTCAGTAGCACCGAAAATTATGTCATCTACATAAATCTGTACAATTAAAATATTTTTATTTTTGTATTTGATGAACAAAGTAGTGTCTACTTTTCCTCTTTGAAACTCATTATCAATCAAAAATTTGTTCAACCTTTCATACCAAGCTCTTGGAGCTTGTTTTAGTCCATATAGCGCTTTGGTCAATTTATAAACATACTTTGATTGATCCTTTTCTTCAAAACCAGGGTGTTGTTCAACATATACTTCTTCATTCAAATAACCATTCAAAAATGCGCTTTTTACATCCATTTGGAACAATTTGAAATTCATTTGAGAAGCAAATGCTAGTAGAATACGTATGGCTTCTAATCTGGCCACGGGTGCATATGATTCTTCAAAATCAATTCCTTCTTCTTGGGAGTACCCTTTGGCTACTAATCTGGCCTTGTTTCTAATTACAAGCCCGCTTTCATCTAATTTGTTCCTAAATACCCATTTGGTACCAATGATAGTGTGATTATTTGGTCTAGGAACTAAATGTCATACATTGTTCCTTTCGAATTGGTTTAGCTCTTCTTGCATTGCAGTAACCCAATTTTCATCACTGAGAGCTTGTTCAATGTATTTGGTTCAATTTTCGATACAAAAGCATATTGACCATAAACGTTTTGTTTTGATCTTCTAGTTTTTACTCCTTCATATATATTTCCAATAACTTGTTCAATTGGATGGGCATTTTTGAACTTTAAATCAGTTGGAGGTTTGTAAGAATCATCACCTTCACTTACCTCTTCCTCCACGAGATTTTCTGGCTTGAGCTCGAGTTCCTTTGGTTGTTCTTTTCTTTTTGTCTCATCTGCATCACTTAGTTCATCCTCCTTTCTCGGAGTTTGGTTAAATTCATCAAATACAACATGTATGGATTCTTCTACAACTTGGTTTCGTTTATTGAATACTCTATATGTTTTGCTATTTGATGAGTAACCAAGAAATATTGCCTCATCACTTTTAGCATCCAGTTTTCCCAAGTTGGTTTTTCCATTGTTCAAAACATAGCATGTGCATCCAAAAGCATGAAAATAAGAGATATTTGGTTTTCTTTCTTTCCATAGCTCATATGGGATCTTTTTCAAGATTGCTCTAATGGTGACTCGATTCAAAACATGACAAGCTGTACTTACAGCTTCACCCCAAAATTTCTTGGATAATTTGCTCTCATTTAGCATTGTTCTAGCCATCTCTTGTATAGTTCTATTTTTCCTTTCAACTACTCCATTTTGTTGTGGAGTTCTTGGTGCAGAAAATGTGTGATGAATCCCTTTTTCATTACATAACTCTATGAATCGTTTGTTTTCAAATTCACCACCATGATCACTTCTTATAGTCATAATAGTACTTTGTTTTTCATTTTGCACCAAATTTACAAAAGTTGAAAACATAGAGAAAGCTTCATCTTTGCTAGCTAAGAGAATTATCCATGTGAATCTTGAAAAATCATCAACAATCACAAATACATATTTCTTTCCACCAATGGTTAGAATGTCGGATGACCCGTATAGATCCATGTGTAGCAATTCAAGTGGCTTAGTGGTGGAAATTTCCTTTTTGGTAGAGAAAGGCATCTTGGGTTGTTTTGATAATTGACATGCCTTACAAATCTTGTCCTTGTCATATTTCAATCTTGGTAATCCTTCTACCAAACTCTTTTTCCATAGGGTCTTTATATTTCCCATGTTTATATGTCCAAGCCTTTTATGCCAAATCCATGGATCATTATCAATGACCATTAGACATTGACCATTTAATTCATCAAGTGAAACCAAATATACATTTCCATATCTTTTACCACTAAACATGATATGCTCTCCATCAAATACATTACATATAGATGATTCAAACACAACTTTGTATCCTTTATCACATAATTGGCTAATGCTCATTAAATTGTGTTTGAGTCCTTCAACAAACAAAACATCTTCTATGCATGCATTTGAAATACTATGTATATTTCCTTTACCTTTAATTTTACCTTTTTCATCATTGCCAAAGGCAACCATTCCATCGTTGCAAGGCTTAAGTTTATGAAATAAGCTTCTTTCACCGGTCATATGCCTTGAGCAACCGCTATCCATGAACCATTCATTATTTGCCTTTGCCTTAAAACATGTCTGAAAAAATAAGCAAGTAAATCTTATCTTCTTGGTACCCATTTTATGGGTCCATTTGGGTTAGTAATATAAATCAATCTTTGTTGTTCTAACCTGGAAAGCCCAAATCTTGTGTTCCTTGGAACCCAAACTAATTTTGCACCATGGTCATATAATTTCTTAACATTACATTTGTAAGTTTTATGACCCAATTTATTGCAGAAATTACAAGCCATAGGTAATCTTGGAGTAGGCCTCTAAGTATGCAATGGTTCAATCGTTGGTCTTCTAATCCACTTAAAATTTTTCTTTTGTGGCTTGTATATAGATGCAGTTTTAGTTTGATATTTCTCAAGTATTTGCACATTTGATTTGCTACTTTCTCCTTGCTCAAATGTATGATATCCAAGACCTCTTTTATGTGCTTTGGAGGTCATATTCAGAAATATTTTAACACTTTCTCCTGGATTAGAGAACTTAGCTAATGATTCATTTAATGATTCGTTCTCCTTTTTCAGCCTATCATTTTCTTCTTTCATTTTGTCTAATTTCTCTGCAAGTTTACCATTTACAATTATTACTGCATCACATTGTTTCTTCTTAATTGTAAACTTGCTTCCTAATTTCTTCATTTCTTCATATAATGAATCATATGCAGTTCGTAGTTCTTCTAATTCAGTACATTTGAGGCATTCTTGAAAAGAAGAATAACTTGATTTAGAATGGGAGAGTTTGGAACTTACCTCTTCATTACTTGTGCATTTTGTTGAGGTAGTTTGTTCTTCTTGCTCAATTTGTGCCATGCAGCAAATTCTTGCACATTCTTCCACTTCGATTTCGTCGGTCGAGGAGTTACTCATTGTAGATTCCTCGTCATTCACGTACATGCCTCTTCCTTTGTATCTTTGGAATCTTTTATTGTCCCCTCGATCCTTTCTTTGTTCTTTTACCTTGCTTTCTTCGGGAGTTGGACATTGTGCTTGCATATGTCCCGAACCGTCGTATCGATAGCATTTGGTTGATTCTTTCTTCTTCTCTCTAGGAGTTCTTTCCTTGAAGCTTCTGAAATTTTTGTCTTTCCTCACAAATTTTCTGAAACGTTTTGTGAGTACGGCGATTTCGTCGTCGTTTTGAGAAGAAGATGAGTCATCTGTGTCTTGTGCGGCTTTCAAAGCAATTGCTCTTTTGCCCCTGTGTTGATCTTCATTTCTTCTCTTGATTAGCTCATGTGACATGAGTGAGCTAATTAAGTTCTCAAGCTTTAGTGTGTTAAGGTCCTTGGCTTCTTCTATCGCAGTGATCTTTGGAGTCCATGATTCGGGTAGAGCTCTCAAAATCTTCATAACCTGCTCAGATTCAGATATAGCCTTTCCAAGACCTTTTAAAGCATTAGTAATTTTTGAGAATCTAGCAAACATTTCAGAAATATTTTCTGTTTCTAGCATTCTAAAATTTTCTAGTTCTCCAATCAAAATATTTCTTCTCGTCCCTTGGACTTGAGAAGTTCCTTCATAAATAGAGGTTAGCGTATCCCATATCTCTTTGGCGGTCAAGCAAGAGGATATTCTATCATATTCAGAAGCAGTAAGAGCACAAAATAAAGAGTTCATAGCTTTGGCGTTGCTCTTAACAATTCTTACTTCCTCATCGGTCCATTTGGAAGCTCTTTCATCGGTAGGCAAGATTACTCCATCTTGGATAACAATCCAAGAATCCATGTCGGTAGCCATGATGAGTTGCTTCATACGAAGCTTCCAATATCTAAAATTGTTCCCATCAAACAACGGTGGCCTTGTAAAGGATTGACCTTCAGCAAATGCGGGAACGGAAGTAGATTGGGATGCCATATTAATAAGATCTCTTTGGTAAACTCAAAGACCTGCTTTGATACCACTTGTTGGTCCCAAACTTATTAGTCCTTTAAATATACTCAAGTTAGTTGTTGTTAATCATCAAAACTCAATCTTTGGTCAATTTTATTTTGTTTTGAAGCATTATTTCCAACAGCCTTTTCTAGGCCCTTTAATACATTAGTAATTTTTGAAAATCTAGCAAATATTTTAGAGATATTTTTAGTGCCAAGCATCTTGAAGCTTTCTAATTTTCCAATCAAGATGTTTCTTCTTGTCCCTTGGACCTAAAAAGTTCCCTCATAAATTGATGTTAGAGTAACCCATATCTTCTTAGTAATTAGATAAGAAGATACTTTATCATATTTAGTAGATATTAAGGCATAAAATAATGAGTTCATTACCTTGGTATTATTATTTACTAACTTTACTTCCTCTTCAGTCCAAATTGAGGCCTTTTTACTAGTAGATAGAGTAACCCCATCTTGGATGGTTATCCAAGAGTCTATGTCAATTGCCATGATAAGTTACTTCATTTTCAACTTCCAGCAACAGAAGTTGCTACCATCAAATAGAGATAACCTTGTGAAAGATTAACCCTCAGCAAATGCAGGGATGGAAGTTGATTGTGATGCTATTTAAAATGGATCTATTTGATGCAAACTCAGACCACTTATTGGTCCCGAGTTTGTAACTTAGGAGGGTAGGGGAGAATCAGGTTCTTTAAAAATTTCTTTTGGTAGTATAAGCTTAACCCCTTATGAATTAAATCCCCTTGAATAAAAATGTAGAGAATAGTACAACAAGCAAAGTGATAATAGTAGACATAATAAATTATAGTGGTTCGGGACAAGCCTCCCTACTCGATTCTTCCAAGAACACACCCTTGTGTCTTGAATTCCACTATATCAGCAGATATACGACTAGAGCCTTTGCTTTTTTCTAAATTCTAGATGTAGGGGGCCTCTACAATCACCCCACAAGTAGATAGTAAGTCACACTTCAACCGTTCTCTACTTGTCTTTACTTGGGTTGCGACTGGACCCAAGACGTATGCGAAGTCGACTTTGGCTGCGACTTTACTTGCTCACGCATCCACAATTTCAGCCCTATTCAAAAATTAACATTCAAATACGATCACGGAGTCGACTTGACCTAAGTCAATACCTGAGTCAACTTGACTCTGCGACTTGATTTGTTATGACTTGCTTTTGAGAATTTCTTACTTGAAACAATTTAACACACTCGTTAATATTCTAGAATTCTCAAAATTTGATTGTTAATCATCAAAACATGGGTTATATTTAATTTGCTCATCACGATTACAACAAATCAATATTTTGTACATGAAACACTTAGAATGAGTGATATATAATTGACACAATAGTAACCTCTTTCAATTTTAAATTATTTGTAATTTAAGAAAAATTTCATGAATTGATTGTATGTAATATCATTTATTTAACTAAGAAACTATGTTTCTTCCAAATCAAATGTGTATATCAGCCATATTTGTTTAAAATAGATATATTTATGTGTAAATTAAGAAATTGCTAAGATTTAATTACATATGTAGTAGAACAAAGTAATACTTTATAAAATGATTTATCCATATGGTTATGATATTTTAGACGGTTTAGATTTGAAAATTAATATTTAGCATTGAACTCTTTTATTAGTTGATTTTACCCATTTGTAGATGAGGCTCATGCATGGTGATATTAGAGAAACGAAAGATTTTTCGTGATAATAGAAATGGGGAAACCGATTCTATGAACCCGGCGCACCTAGCTTCGGTGCACCCGAGCGTAAATATCTATTTTTTATATATTATTTTTGAAATTTTTTTACACAATTGTTAACCTTGGTGTATTTAACATGTTTATTAAGTTTTACCATTTTTGGAGATTTTTAGATATTTATTTTGGATTTTTAAAATTCATTTACATTTTTAGTAATTTAAATTTACTAAGATGCCACTAATTTTTAAAAATCCAAAATAAATATTTAAAATCTCCAAAAAAGATAAAAATTGATATACATGTTAAATACACCTAGATTAATAGTTTTGAAAAAAAATTTAAAAAATAATATTAAAAAATGAGTATTTCCACCTTAGGTGTATCGAAGTTAAGTACATCCAAGTGCATAAGATCAAATCCTAGAAATGGTGTTAAATATAATAGATTGAATGAATTTTCATTAAGCATCAAGATTGAGGCTCATGCTTGGTGATATTAGAGAAATGAAAGAGTTTCCATAAATATAATAGATGGAATGGATTTTCATTAAGTATCAAGATATTAAAAAGGAAAGAGGTTAAATAGAGCTTTCATAAAAGCAACTCCATCAAAACTTAGAGACATCAATGGATACATTTTTTAGCAAAGGTGGCTAGTGATTCTAGCCCACCCTCCCTGATCACTGGTGAGAAAGGGAAAGAATATCTGATAATTGGTATTTAATAATATATCTTGCAGACATTTTATACTAATTTGATGGCTAATTAATTGACTTTAATGTGAAATTTGTTTCAAAATATATTTTTTGCAACATTTGGGCATTAAATATAAATTTCAAATTAATTAAATAATTTTTGTAATCTTTTGGCTTGAAATTAAATTTTATTTGTTGCCATAAAATTAAACGGGCTTGAAATAATTTTTTTATGTTAATAATGCATTAATGATTTGAATGTTCTTTATGCAGATTTGCAATATCAGCCATCAAGTGATTAATCACATGTGCGGCCCACCAGAAATTTTTCCAAGTTGTTCATCATGTCAAAGCCCACGCAATGGACTGTCCAGATTTTCTCGTTAGCCGTCCATCCTATGCAGGATTCCACCGCTTAAGTTTTTTTTTGGCTAAATCAGCACCGTCCACAAGCCCTCAGAAGATCCCAACCATCCATATCCAGCTGTCCACTAATGAAAAAAAAAATCAACGGCTTGAATTTCTTCATCCAGCTGCATCCAAACCGTTCAAATTCAACCGCCGACCAGTAAAATGAAATCCGTCGCCATGATCAAGCAGCATCCAAGCTGTCCAAGAATTCCAACGGTCATGATTTGTTACCCATTAGAAATTAACACCCAAAAAATCATCAATCACAACACATCCATAAATAATTCATCCAGACCGTCCAAATCCTATACAGAAATTCACGTACAGATTTTAAATATCCAGCGTCTAGTAAATCAAATCTAAGCCATACAATTCAAGCTAAATCCTTGCAAATCATGACCGCCCAGGATCGTGCAATTCCAGCAAAAATCCGGCCATTTATTTTTGCTGTCCACATCAAGCTATCCAAGTCCCACCACAAAACCATCCACCGTCCTAATTCAAGCAACTAGAAAATCCATGCACTGATCAACCCTTACGCAATTCAAGTCCAGTTGTTATTTCAACCCATCCATGAATTCAAGCCTTCCATATATGCAGTGTCCAAAGCAAGTTGTTTACATGCGCAATTGTAATCCCCGTGATTCAATCGCGGAGTTAGATGCGCAATTCTCAAATTACGCAAATCGACTATTATAAATACAGGAGCATAGCTAAGATTCGGATCCAGGAATTTTGGGGAGAAGAAAAATACCACAAAAAATTCATAGAGAAAGCAGTGGTTGGAGAGAAAGCGATGAGCACTGGGAAGAGGCAAGGCGACCAGTTGCTAAAGAGCCGTTGATACATCATCAATAAGCTTTTCTTTCTTTCTTTTTTTAATTTAAATATATTATTTAAGATGAATTTACATTTTAATATTATTTTAAACTTAAACATGCTCAACTAAACTTTTAATATGTAAAATGCATACAATGTAGCACAGTGTGTGGTTTTGATTTATGTATAATAGATATTATTTTTAATTTAATATCTTGTAATTTAATGCTTGCCTAGTGTTGCTAATTGTTAATTAATTATATATTTTGTGGGTATTTTATACTAATTTGGAGTGTAATTATTTGGGTTTAATGTGAAATTTGATTTAAAATATGTTTTTGCAGCAATCATGTATTAAATATTAATTTCAAGTTATTTAACTAATTTTTGTAATCTTTTAGATTGAAATTACATTTTTATTTGTTGCCAAAAAATCAAATGTGTTTTGATATTTTTATTAAAAATAATTGTTGCAATAATTTTAACCACTTGTTTATTAATTGAATGAATTAATGAGTTAATTTGTTTATTGCGGATTAATAAATGCCAGCAGTGGACACCACAACGATTTACCGTCCAGCTCTATGCAGCATCTTAGCCATACAGAAAACAGCGTGGGGCCCACTAGGCAGATCACGTGACCAGGCCATGATCAAGCAGCTGCCCATCTGAACCGTCCAGATTATTTCAATGCACTAGATGCGTGCAATTTTAGCTGTCCATATTACCCAGTCATCTGCCCTGTCGAAACCAGCATATAATAATTTCATTGCATTCAGCATCAAGCAATTAATCCAAATCATCCATCTGTTGCAACCAGTAGACCAATCAGGACCGTCCAAATAATCCAAGATGAGCAGTTGTGCAACCATCCAATTAAATGCAGCCGGCCAGCTGGTTGGATGTACATTAATTCCACCACCCAAGCTAATGCAAAAATCAAGCCATTGATCAACGTGTCCACGTAAGCGAAAAAAATCCAAGCTGCCACCAAACAGAAATTAATTAAGCTCAATCCAGGACCGTCCATCGCTAAGCTGTCCACCGCCTAAGCCAAGCAAATCAGCCATCAGCCGTCCAATTTTCAGCATTATCCCAGCCGTTCAATGCATCTGATGATGTGCTAAAATCAGCACCGCAATTCAAAAGCATGAAACCGTCCAGCATCTGCACAACACAATTTTTTATTTTTTTTTTATTTATTTTTTTTTTATTGCTCGACGCAATCAATCCCAGCACGAGTTGAGTGCGCAATATAGAGATAGATGGCCATATGTGCAACTTTCAAGCCTATAAATAGGTGTTCATACGGAGAAGAAAAATAGACAGAAAATACAGCAGAAGAATTGAGATATAATTTTAGAGAGAGAGCAAGGGGTAGAGAGAAAGCAGAGAGCATGGGGCATGAGATGGAGCGGCAAGTTGCATGGAGCGACCAACACACCATCGAGGCTTCCAACTAATAAGTTTTTCTTTCTCTTTTCTTTTTTTAATTTTAATTACCTTATTTAAGATGATTTTGAATTTTAATTTTTTTTTGGACTTAAACATGTTCGGCCAAGCCCTAAGACTAAGGTTTAGGATGTAGCATACTTACAATGTAGTAGTGTGTATGGTTTTAATTTAGTTATGATGAATATTAGTATTTTATCTTGTATTTTTAATGCTTGTTTCATACATGGGCTTTTACTTTTACATGATTCCATATATTATGTGATGGAACCAAGAAGTGAAAAATCTAATATATGATAATCAAGATATTAAATATGAAAATTTAAAACCATAAAAATATACATGATGACTTTGAGAAATTCCATAAATAAGCCACAGAACTTAATATATTCTAATTAACTTAATCCCATGATAATAGGTAGTTAAGAAGATTATCGTACATCATGTAGGTTTCAAGAGAAGGTGCAAGGATAAATTAAGGTTTATTTTCATTTAACAAGCAATAACTGGATTAAATAATTATACTACTATCCGTTGCAAAAGTCGCATGTAAGACCTTAGATCCTAGATACTCACATCCCTATTTTTTAAATTTCTTTTTGAGTTCTAAATTTTATTCTCTTCTCACTTTTCTATTTTCTATTCTATTCACTTTATTCTCTTTATATTCAATCCGAAAGTGTTTAAAAGAAGAGTTTTAAGTCTCAAATTCTCTGTGGATTGATAATTTATATACTATAGTATATGACCTGTGTACTTACTGTGAGATTGCGAACAAGTGTTTGAGCTCTCACTTTTATAATGATTATATATATATTAGGTGATGAAATCGAAAGGCGAAAATCTAGTATACGACAATTGAGATATTAAACCTTGAAATTTAAGACAATGAGAATAGGCATAATAACCTTGACGAATCTTGAACGACCATGGAACTTAACGAATCCTAATTAACTTAAGCCTATAAGAGTAGGTGATTAAGAATAAATTAGGGTTATGCCTTGTTAGTTTCGAGAGAAGGTGCATGAATAAAATAGGATTTCTTTTCCTTTAATAAACAATATCTGGATTAAATAATCATGTCACTAGCTGTTGCAAAAGACGCATGTGAAACCCTATATCCTATGTATTCTCATCTCTGCTTTCTAATTTTTGATTTAGTTCTAAATTTTATTTTTTCTTTCCACTTTTCTATTTTTTCTCTTTATTCTTTTGATATTTGATACAAAAGCTTTTAAAATAAAGTTTTAAGTCCCGAATTACCGGTGGATCGATATTTTATATAGTATAATCTATGATCTGTGCACTTGCAATGAAATCGCGAACAATCTATGCCCTAAGATTAAAGAAGAAGTCTTTACACATAGCAATAGAAATACTGGCTAGGGACATATCCACCCAAGAGTACATGGTGATACCCCCAGCAATTGCATACTCAGCTAGATTATGCGCAACACCATTGCCTGATCTAAGCACATGGGAGAAGTTACAACTCTCAAAACAATTGCTTAGATTTTTGCTCTTTCTTATGAGAAAGCTCACCGGTGAACGAATTGGGCAATTGTTGATTAATAGCTTGAACAGTAGTAGTGAGTCTCCTTCGAAAATCACATCCCTAAATTATTGTCTGTTTACCTGTTCCATCGCAAGCACGAGACCTTATGCTTCCATCCAATTGCTATTCCCTCGAGCAACATTTTGCAACAAGTGAAAAATCCTCGTGATTTCTAATCATGACAGCGGTGCCAATTCTCAAATTTTCCTTTCGACATCCAACATCAAAGTTTACTTTCACTTGGCCCATCTTTGGGGGCAGCCACCTCGGTTTCGGGTTGTGGTTCATGCAATTTCCTCTTCGAATTTACTCAGTAGTGTCAAACTCATATAACACATTGTTGCATTGGTAGGAAATGCAACGGAAATCAGGGGGGTAACCATTCACACGTCCTGCATTTCTATGGAAATAGAACAACCAGCACATGGCGACAAAAGACTGAAGGTATTTGCCACCTTGGTACATTGCAAGTTTCCTACCACTCCAGATAAGTTACCTGCTACTTCAAAGTTTAGCGTATTTGAGGCATGAGAAACCTTGGTGGCAGGGCAGCAGCAAAAGATATGCCATACATCCTTTGCACTCTAATTGCATAGATTACAAGTGGTATCAACTCCACACATCTTGTTAGATTTACCCTTGTAGGGAGTGTATCTCTTGGCAATTTCCAGCTGAGAATTTTTATCTTCCTACGTAAATTCAGTTTCCAAACCAATTTTAGTGCTTCCAGATCAATGTGTCTGTTTTGCGCACATTCCGCCTCTCTTCAACCGTAGAACACCAATTTAGCTCTTCTATACCCCGTTTTAACCTTATATGACCCATCCAATTCATCATTCCAGAAAATGCAGTCATCTTCATCTTCATCTAGGATAAGAATTCCTTTATAGTGTTCCATCCAGCTTCACTAGTTATAGATTTGACAGCATCTTCTAGCCAACATTTTCTATCCCAGTTGATAAATTTATGCACTTTCACATTCTCATCGAATTCAAGAGGCAAAGGGTTGTAGCTATGACTCTATGGGGGTGTCCAATTATCCTTTAGCAATTTAATTTGTTTGCCATCACCGAGTCGCCAGCTGCACCCCTGCTTCAAGAACTCCTTAGCATCCCATATACCCTTCCAAGTGTATGATGATACATTAAAGCATTACAATAATCTATGAAATTATACATTTACAAAGAAAGAATGTTTTAAAAAGTTTAGATGTTATCCGAATTTGATATATAAATCTAATAATTTCATTACATTTATTTGCACATTTATTTAATGAGGTTTATACGCATCTTGGACCTATATGAAAATCAAGTAGCAGAATAATGCACAAACCTAGAAAGATGATCCCTCATCCTTAGGTTATGAGTCCCAAATATAATATTATTTGCTTTAGTTTGATGGCTGAATTGTGTGGTTTTAAATGCACCATGCTATGTTTAACTTGATACCCACTTTTGAACTATTAGGATCTCTATTCCCTTTTCAATGTGAAATTCGATTTTGTCTTGTCGTAAGCTCAACGACTTCCATCTAGCTCGTCCCTAACCGATAACTCTAGGGTTTGCATGTTGCCGGAGTTTTTCGTTAAGGTTGTGTTTGGGAAGTAGTGAAACTTTTCTTGAAAATTTTTGGACGTAAAAGTTTTTGAATTAGTAAAAAATGATGTGATATGATAGGAGTAATAATGAAGAATAAAAAGAACAAAGTTAAAATAGATAGGTAAGTAATATAGGTAGCTATGTAGAAATAATTGAAAAGTATGGTAGTTGTATATGAAGATGTAAAAACTTTTGTAAAAAGATGATTGTAGAGATTAAAAAGTTTTTGTTTGCAAAAAACTCCCTAAATCAACTCTTCAGATCATATCTATTAGAAGGAGTCTTCTCTTATACTATTTGTAATGCACTACCCGAGAAAAGTGATCTCGGGCCTATGGGCTATCAATCCCACAACGTGATATTATCTGCTTTGGTCCAGCAAACCACTGAAAGATTTTAAAACACACCAAACTATATTTACCTGGGACCTACTTTTAAACCACCAAAAATTCTCTCCTATATTTAAAGTGAGTTTAGTACTGTGCCATCATAAGTAATGTAGAAAAGATAACACATAATTTTTACATGAAAAAGAAGGTATTGTAGTATACAATACCTTCTTAAAAATTATGGGAAGGAGATGCGAATATATGAATTCTCAATAAGGTTTCAATGATTCACAAGCTGTTTAAGATAAATTTGTTAAGACTAATGAGTTTTATGCATTGTGAAGTAAATTGAATTAAAAAACTGAGTATCATGCACACAAAAATGCGAAAAGAATGGAAATTTGACTCCAAATAGTAAAAAGAAGAATAAGAGGGCAATCATAATGAAAGGAAATGAATTAAAATGGAGAATTTCAAGTTTAGAGGTAAGATCTAAGCTTAAATCTACCTCACATCAATTTGAAGGTGAAGTCGAAGATGAAATCAACTTCACATTGATTTGAGGCACATCATTAGCAGTAAATGCATTAAGAATAAGCATGAAATGAATCAATCTTAAGATCGATCTCAAAGTTAAAATTGATCCTAGATTAATTTCACAATTGACCTCAGGTTAGAATTTGACAAGGACTCAATGAAGAAACTTTTATTAACTATCGAATTGATCTTAACTGATATCTCAATATTAGATCAAAGACCAAATCGATCTTAGAATAGTCATTGGAGTTAGTTCAAATGAAGATGATTGAACAAGATAAAGTTAGTTTTAGCTTAGACCTGAAGTTCAAGTCAAAAAAGGAGAGTACGAAGTGACAGGACTAGCACAAAGGAAAATTGAAGTGTCAAATCGATCTCGAGTATGACCACAAGGTTGATGTAATATATTGACTGTTGGCAATGATGTAAATTGATAGTGATGTATATAATGCAATTTGAGAAACCACATGACAATAAGATTTTGAAATGAAGAGTTTGATGTATAAAAAATGTGTGAATTATAATAAATATGTAGATTTTATTTAGTGAGAGCTAGAAAGGTAAATTTTAATAAATGGCTTAGTAGAAGCTCTTTATAGATTCTTACAAATTTATTAGATGGTTTTGAATATAAAAAACCCTTAATTTGATTAAATAATAAATATTTGAGATTTAACTCTTATGTGTGGATTTTGGACTAGAAAAATAACTTTGTGTTGACTCAATTCCAAATGTATTTAAGAATGTATGAGACGACTAGAATGTTCGAAATGAACATAGATAGTTATGGGTGAGATAAGAATAATATATTTACTTGATGGATAAAAATGGACCTAATTGTGAAGCTTAACCAAAAGAATTGAGATAATAAAGATGGTCGATAGTCAAGGATGAGAGTCCTGATTCATTTTAGAGTAATTCTCATCATGATTAAAATATGTTTACGGAGCTTTAGGATGAATTCTAGATGACAATTCTGAGAATTGAGTCATATAGGGATAATAGTGAAAATTCAGTTCAAAAATGAGCTTAACGAGTGAAATTTTGTAAATAACATGGAGTTTGATGGTTTCTAGCATGAATGAAATGATAGGTGCATATTTGATATGTGAGAACTGATCTTGGGTTATTAAAGGTGACAAACATGATTTGATCTAATGCGGTTCATTGTGGAGGCAAATGATTAAAGCGTTAGTTAATAAGTCAAAATTTCAGACATGTTTTAAATTTTAATCAAATAAATGACATACATATGATGTTATGATAATTAGAGATATGTTTGAATGACGAAATTAGTATTAGGAATGTTTTAGCTTGTTGTGACAACTTAAATTGTGAATGGGTGAAAATAATCAATAAAGGCGTATAGTAAAATGCATGTCAGAGATTGTGGTGATGAGATTTTAAGATGACACTTTGTAAGAAAATAGTTTTTGAAGTTAGAAATCTAAGAAAAAAATCATCTTGATTAAAGTTGGATAGAGAAGGTATGAGCAAAATGATAAAGTTTAGTAGAACCATATTGTTGGGGGGTGGGGGCGGTGATTCCCCTAGAACAACACAGGGGCATGTTGTTTTGAAAGGATGTCTCGGGCAAGGAATCACATGGGCCATTTGATTATTTGTGGGTATATATATTGAGGTTTGTAGTCATTTTGGCATTTTGGCTTCCTTTCTTCTTCTTTCCCACCATTTTGTCCCACATTTTTTTACATTGTTTAAACCTTCCAAAACCTTTCTAAAAAATTTTTTTTACAACCCATCTAAGATTGAAGAGCATAAATTACATGGATTAAAGGGTTTTGAAGAGGAATTTGAAGATTTCTTCATATAAGGTAAGTAAGTTGATTTCTTTTGAATCAAAGCATGGATTTGGTTTGCACATGATGTATTTTCATGTTTATTTATGGGCATAAGCTTTTGTTGAATTGTTTGGATGAATTTTGTGAATTGCTGCTTTTGTAAAGATGGAATGATATTTGAAATTTGAGGGGTTTTCTAGAATATAGTTTGATAATTAGAAATTAATAATATATTTTACGAGAATTTTATAATAATTTGGTGGTTAAATCTTTGAGTTCAATGTGAAATTTGCTCTAAAATGTGATTTTGCAATAATTGGGTGTTAAACATTAATTTCAAGATATTTTATAACTTTTATAATTTTTTGGCTTGAAATTACATTTTATTTGTTACTATAGAATTAAATGAGATTGAATTAAGTTTTATATTGGAAACCCATTCATTAATTTGAGCAATTAATGACTTAAAATATTTTTTTATGCAGGAAAATAAATTTCATCAAGTGGGCCCCACATAAATCTGCACCGTCCAAATTTTTGTTCACACCACAAGCTGCTACCGTCCATACCTTGATCTGCACCATTAAATCAGCACCGCCTCCAGCTAAAACGGTCCAATCAATTTTCATGCATGATGATCAAGTTACGTGTCCTACTGCCTAAGATCATGCAGCCGTCCATCAGATTTTGGATGTCCTAATATTCAACAGAAATCAGCACCGTCCATTTGTTCATCTTAATAATTGGCAATTGTTCCAATTTGTCTTTATTTATTCGAAGCAGCTGAAAATGCCACCATCCATTTAATTTTAATTTCCACCGCTCATCCAATGCATTTAATCTGAACCGCCCAAACCATGATAAGCTGTCCATCAATTCAGTACCGCCCTAGTTTGATCTGGACCGTCCGAATCATCTGATAAATCAACACCATTCAAACCTGATTTAATATCAGCTAGCGGCCCAGCAGATCATGTGTCTGGCAAGCAGAAAAATTCCACACCGTCCTTGAATGCCATCCGGCCGCCCATTATTTATCCAGATCATGCACCGTCTAAATAAATCAACACCATTCCATGCAGCACCGTTCACCCAAGGCATGCTTGTTCACATTTTTTTATGCAAAAATCCGGCTCATGGTTTTTCCTTGAATCCTGCCGTCCAATCATGATGCAATGTAAATTGCGTAAAGCCAGGAACTTAATTCAAAAAGGAGACGGTTGTGGATTCTCCAGCGCAATTGAACTCATGGACTAAATGCGTAGCAGGGATGGTCACGGTCTTCCTTTGAGCCCATAAATAGGTAATTGCACGACATGCTTAGAGGGGAGCAAAAAAAATATATATATGCAGATAATTTATAGCAGGAAAGAGGAGAGGAAATTGACTGAGAGAAGGAACAGTGGGTTGGAGAAAAGGCAGAGGTTACTAGGCGAGAGGAGGACTGGCGAATTGTAGGGAGCGGCCGCACACCTTCAGGGCTTCTAACCAATAAGCTTTTCTATCTCTTTTTCATTTTTAATTTTAATTGTCTTGTTTAAGATAATTTTAAATTTTAATTTTATTTTGAACTTAAATATGTTTGACTAAGCACTAAATCTATAGTTTAAGATGTAGCATGCGTATAATGTAGCATGTTGTGTAGTTTTAATTTATTTATGACGGATATTGTTGTTAATTTAATATCTTGTGATTTTAATGTTTACTTTGCACATTGACCCATTCCTTGGAATGATTCCATATATTAGGTGATGGAACCGAAAGGTGAAAATCTAATATACGATAATCAAGATATTAAACCTAGAAATCTAAGACCATGAGACATGATGACCTTGAGGAATTCTATAAACAAGCCACAAAACTTAATGGATTCTAATTAACTTAATCCCATGAGAATAAGTGGTTAAGAAAATTATGGTACGCCTTGTAGGTTTCAAGAGAAGGTGCATGGATAAATTAGGGTTTGTTCTCCTTTAACAAATAATATCCAGATTAAATAATTATACTACTACCCGTTGCGAAAGTTGCATGTGAAACTCTAAACCCTAGGTACTTGCATCCTTATTTTCTACCACTAGTTCTAGTTTTCAATTTTATTTTTTCTTCCTACTTTTCTATTTTTTATTTCATTTTATTTACTATATTCTCTTTATATCCGACACGAAAGCGCTTAAAAAGCAAAGTTTATAGTCCCAAATTCCTTGTGGATTGATAATTTATATACTGTAATTTATGACCCGTGCACTTGCGGTGAGATTACAAATAAGTATTTTGGCGCCGTTGCCGAGGAATTTGGCGTTACTTTAAATTTTGGCTTTAGATACTTCCTTTGTTCTTTTCTTTCTCTATTGCTTTTTTTTAATCTATTCTTTTTCTCTTTCTACTTTCTTTCTCTTGTCTCTATCTCTTGTCTTATTTTTTTCTTTCGTTCTTATTTTTTTTTATCTTTTCTGAAATAGCTAGTTAATCTTTGTATGCACCCACATACTCGGAGTTTTGTGAAGCAACTAGCTGAAAAACTCTTTGTTGTTGACCCTGAGATTGAATGTTCTTTTATGAGAAGAGTTCCTGAGTACAAAATGCAGCAATCTTCTCAAGAAACCATGGTGGATCGCAATAATCTAAACCTGCTATATCAAGAGTAAGAGGAAGACCAGGCATAGAATGATGCTCCTCCAAGAAGGATAACTCTTAGCGAACGGAATCGCCTAAACCCTCGAGAATTTTGATCATGCATAGTGGAACCAGAAATTGATGTAAGAAACTTTGAACTCAAACTAGGACTTATCCAAATGGTCCAACAAGATCAATTTGTAGGATTATCATATGAAAACCCTGACGTACATATCACTAAGTTCCTACAGTTGAGCAACACAATAAAAGGTCTAAGGAGTTTCACAAGAGGTAATCCTTCTCCAGCTCTTCCCATTTTCTCTTCGTGACAGGGCCAGTGAATAATTCTTTTTTATGTCACCCGAGACCTTCAATACATGGAATGAGCTCTCTACTGCCTTATTAGAGAAATTCTTTCCACCCACTAAAACTAGGAAAATCAAGGATGAAATTAATCGGTTCATCCAAAAAGATGGTGAGACCCCCTTTGATGTGTGGGAAAGAATGAAAGATCTGCAACGCAAGTGTCCACATCATAGTATACTTCAAGGTGATATCATAGAAAATTTCTTTAACAGACCGACTTGGAGTGCCGTTAATTCAGCTGTCGGAGGCCGATTCATATGACTTATTGATGAGGAAGCTCTTGAACTCCTCGATGACTTAGCTCTTTATGATTCTCAATATGGCGACATTCGAGGCCCTCTCGGCGAGGTAAGTATATGATATCGAATCTATGAATTCTCTTCATGCTAAACTTGATCAACTTTTGCAGCGAAAGAAGCAGGAACCCATGGACCGAGGTGCATCTTCTTCTCAATAAATTTTATGTTAGATCTGTAGAGCATCACACTACACGTTTGAGTATAGTTTTTCCATCTAGGATACCATAAGCGAGCAAGCCAATGCAATCAACAATTACAATAATACTCGCACATGTGGTAACCCCTACTCAAATACCTACAACCTTGGATGGAGAAATCACCCTAATTTCTCCTGGACAAATCAGTTAAATACCCAAAACTATGCCCAAAACAACAAGCCACCTGGTTTCAAGAGACAATTGTTGAACCCTCCCTTATACCAAACTCAGCCCACACTACCTGCACCACCTCAAGCACAATCATCTAATCCCTTGATTGACAAACTACTTGAAGAAATGAGCCAAATGAAAACCCATATCAAACTACTTGAAAACCAAATTGCCCAACATGCCACTACCTTATCCTATGAAGACCAGGGCAAACTCTCTAGCCAATCTGAAGTAAACCCTAGGAAAAAAGTGTAAGCAATTACCTTACAGAGTAGAAAGTAGCTTGACCCACCTCAACCACCTCAAATTGACACTGAAAAGGAGGCTGAGCAGGTACGGAAGCAAGAAGATGAACCACAACCCGAACTAGTGGTGGAGAAGTCGTACATCCCGCCACCTCCTTACCAGCCTTCTCTTCCCTTCCCACAAAGGTAGCGGCAGGCTAAGCTCCAAAAGCAGTTTGAGAAGTTCATCTCCACTCTCAAAAACTTGTCAATCAACGTGCCTTTTATTGACATGCTCTCCCAAATTCCAACCTATGCAAAATTCTTAAAGGAGATGTTGTCCAACAAAAGAAAGCTCGAGGAGTACGGAACCATTGCACTCATTGAGGAGTGCAGCGTCATCTTGCAGAACAAGCTACCTGAAAAGATAAAGGATCCTAGGAGCTTCTTTATTCCTTATACTCTTGAAAATGTCTAAATTAGCAAGGCACTATGTGATCTCGGAGCCAGTGTAAGTCGGATCCCTCTCTCCATCTGTAAAAAGCTGAATATGGGCGATCCAAAACCAACTTCTATATCTCTCCAACTGGTCGATCGATCAATCAAATTTCCAGTTGGCATTCTTGAAGATGTTCCTTTGAAAGTCGACAGGTTGTTCATCTTAGTAGACTTTGTAGTTCTCGATATGGAAGAGGACCGCCAAATTTCAATTATTCTTGGACGACCTTTCTTAACTACTACTAGAGCCATCATAGACGTCAAGAATGGTCAACTCTCACTGACAGTTAGAGATGAAAAAGTCAAATTCAACTTTTCTTAAGTAACAAAGCAACCATCAACTGATAACTCCTGCCTACGAGTTGACATCATAGACCCTTTTTCGATTGAAGAAAAAGATGACCTGATAGAGGTATGTATCATTCGGAGTGCAACTATTGAAAATAATAACCCTGAACTTTCTGCTTGTGCAGCTCTCTTGGATGGAAACTCTCCCATCTCACTTGCTGCTATCTCAAATCCTGAGGAACTGAACATGGATGCCAATTCTCTGGCCTCTACGAAACCAAAGGAAGAAGCACCAAAGGTAGAACTCAAACCTCTTCCTAAAAATCTCAGGTATTCATTTCTTGGCCCAAATGCTACTTATCCAGTCATAATCAATGCAAATCTTTCCGAATCTGAATTTGATGAACTGTTAACTGGACTAAGAAAACATAGGAAGGCAATTGGCTACTGCATTAATGACCTACCTAGTATTAGCCCTTCTCTATGCATGCATAGGATCTCATGGAGGACAATTGCAAGACAAGCGTTGAACCTCAAAGGTGTCTGAATCCGAACATGAGAGAAGTGGTGAAAAAGAAAATTTTAAAACTTCTTGATGCCGGAATCATTTACCCTATTTCTAATAGCAGTTGGGTAAGTCCAGTACATGTAGTACATAAGAAAGGTGGTTTGACTATTGTGAAAAATGATAAAAATGAAGTTATACCAACTATGACAGTCACAAGTTGATGAATGTGTATCGATTATCGCAAACTGAACATTGCCACCTGAAAGGACCATTTTCCTTTGCCTCTCATTGATCAAATGCTTGAACAACTTGCCAATCACTCTTACTTTTGCTGTTTGGATGGTTACTCCGGTTACTTTCAGATTCTTATTCACCCACAGGATAAAGAGAAAACCACTTTCACCTGTCCATACGACACTTTTGCATATAGATGTATGCCTTTTGGTCTTTGCAATGCACCTGCTACTTTTCAACGATTCATGATGGCCATATTTTCTGATTATATTGAAAACATAATGGAAGTATTTATGGATGATTTTTTTATTTATGGATCTACTTTTTACTCATGCTTATCTAACCTATCTAAGGTTTTGCAGAGGTGTGAAGAAACCAACTTGGTCTTGAATTTGGAAAAGTGTCATTTCATGGTACAAGAAGGAATTGTATTGGGACATTTAGTTTCAAATAGAGGTATTGAGGTTGACTGGGCAAAAATAGAAGTCATTGAAAAACTATCACCACCTAATTCGGTCAAAAGAATTCGAAGTTTTCTAGGACACGCCGGTTTCTATCGACGATTTATTAAAGATTTTTCTAAAATTGCTAAACCATTGACTAACTTGCTAAATCAAGATGTAAAATTCAATTTTTCTGATGACTGACTGAAGTCATTTTGCAGGTTAAAAGAAGCTTTGACCATTGCCCCAATTATACAACCCGTTGACTGGAGCCTACCATTTGAGATCATGTGTGACACAAGTGACCATGCGGTTGGGGCAGTTCTGGGTCAACGGAAAGACAACAAGCCAGTGGTGATCTATTATGCATGCAAAACCCTGGATGATGCTCAAGTGAACTATGCAACTACTGAAAAGGAATTGCTAGTTGTTGTGTTCGCTATTGATAAATTTTGTTCCTATCTTATAGGGTCAAAGGTGATTATCTACATGGACCATGTAGCCATTCACTATCTACTCACCAAGAAGATGCCAAACTAAGGTTGATTCGCTGGATTTTGTTATTACAAGAATTCGACTTCGAAATCCGAGACAAGAAAGGCACAGAGAATGTGGTAGCTGATCATCTGTCTAGACTACCATCAACTGAGGAGACTGATCTAACCAAAGATGAGCAGATTAACGACGAATTTCTCGACGAGCGCCTACTTACACTCAAGGAGACGCCAATGCCCTAATATGGACACATTGTTAATTACTTAGTTTGTAAAGAAATTCCACCCAATTTTAGCTATCAACAGAAGAACCGTTTCTTGGCGGACGTGCAACATTACATCTGGGAGGATCCGTACTTGTACACATGATATGGCGACGGTCTGATTTGCCAGTGCATTTCACATGAGGAAGTACAAAGTATTCTGCATCACTACCATTCCTCACCTTATGGTGGACACATGGGACCCTCCAAAACTGCATCAAAAGTCCTACAATCAGGCTTTTTTGCCCCACTCTATTCAAGGATGCTCAATTTTTTATACTAACCTGTGATAAGTGTCGAAAAACTAGAAACATCTTAAAGCGAAATGAGATGCCACTCACAAACATTCTTGAGGTCGAACCGTTCGATGGCTGGAGCATGGATTTTATGGGACCATTCCCATCTTCTTTCAACAACAGTACATACTCCTTGCAGTTGACTACGTAACCAGATGGGTTGAGGCGATCGCTTCTCCTACAAATGACTCACGTGTGGTCACCAAATTCTTAAAGCACAACATCTTTACTAGATTCGACATACCACGAGTAATCATAAACGATGGAGGAAGTTACTTTTGCAACAAGCAAATGGAACGACTACTCAAGAAATATGGGGTCACACATAAGATCACCATGCCATACAACCCACAAACCAGTGGCCAGGCTGAAATCTCGAACCGCGAGATTAAACATATATTTGAGAAGACGGTATCTCAGTCACAACGAGATTGGTCAAGGCAACTCGATGATGCTCTTTGGGCATACCGCACTGCATTCAAAATACCAATTGGGACATCTTTCTGACTGGTCTATGAAAAATCATGTCACCTGCCTATTGAGCTAGAGCACAAAGCATACTAGGTAATCAAAATTTTGAATTTTGATATGAAATCTGCAGGAGAAAAGCGTCTGCTACAACTTGATGAACTCAAGGAGATTCGACTTGATGCCTATGAGAATTCAAGGATGTACAATGAAATGATAAAATTTTGGCACGTTAAACACATCTGACAGAAGGTAATCAAAGCAAATGATCTGATTTTGAAATTTAAATCTCGTTTTAAATTATTTCCAAGTAAATTGAAGTTGAGATGGTCGAGACCTTTCAAGGTATTACAAGTGTTTCCTCATGGAGCTATCGAAATCTAGAATAAGAAGACTGGAGCATTCAAAGTCATTGAGTAGCATCTCAAGCCCTACTTCACAGGGGATCAAATTCTAATAGGAGTCATCTACTCCTTCTCTGAAATCACACCACCCAACTGAGAATCTGAAGGCAGGCTGATGACTTTAAACCAAGCACTTCTTAGGAGGTAACCCAAGAATTTTCTTTCAGGGGAGTTTTAGTTTTTTTTTCTTTTAGTTTTTTTTATTTTAGAACTTTGATACTTTTTAATTTGAATTTTTATTGGTTACTTTTTAGAGCCTACCTGGATAGAAAGCACCATGGGATGACGGGTTAGTTTAACTGGCCAAAACAAGGAAGTCGACATCTCACATTCCTTAAACTTTCTAGTTTAATTTTGACTTATCTTTTTGATGACATGATTTGCATTGAGGACAATGCTAGTTTCAAGTGTGGGAGTGAATGAATTGCATTAATTTTCTCTGAATATTTCTTTCACTACCCTGTTGATTATAATTTTCGTCACATTTTGAAATTTTTTTTAAAAATTTTGGGTAATTCTTGTATAAATTGTGATATTAGACTGATCGAGACCCCACTTTCAACTCTTGTATGTCTTGTAAGCAAACTATATCTTGAAATTTAAAATTTTTAAGTTAGGAAAATAACTGAACCCTAATGAGATGTTAAATTTATTTTTGAACATGTACTAATTGAAAATACTTGGATTTTTGTCCTGAATCAATTGATGAAACTGATATACCAAGGAACCAATTCTGTTTTCTTTCAAAATCAAAGTAATCCTCTCTAATTTATCAAAGGTTTTTCTAATATACACAATTGTCATTTAAGAAGGTAGTTTTTCCCATATACATGAAAAATCTTATTCTGGTTGAAGAATTTCCAAAGCCAAAACTCAATTTGACCAATTCATGGATATGATTAAGGCATTTTTTTATGATGAGCCTATCTTTGAGAGTATAACAGTTGTTTACCCCTATTGAGCATGGACTTTAATTTTTTTTTCTAAACCTCAATTCCCACTTAATTAAACCAACATTAAAATTAAATTTTGTAATACCTAGACTCAAGTAGGACTCATATAAATGCATTTAAGGTGTAATGATGATTTATGTATGAATTGATTAATTTTTGAATGATTTCATGAATTGATGAATTTTGCAATTAGGGTTTGCAATTAAAAAATGATGATTAAGATTAATTGCCAAAGTCCAATGTGTGGCAAGATGACTAAAGAGGCTTAATGAGAATTAGAATATTCTAATGTGGCATGAATATTTATTTTAATTTTCATGATTTAATTAATGGAGATTAAAATGAAAATTAAGGAATTATGTTGGAAATCATAGAAAATTCATAACTTGAAGCCTATAAGGCGGAATGAGATGAAATTTGAAAGGTAAGCTCATGATTTTAGGCTTGAACTTATGAGAGGATTGGATTATGGCAAATGTGATGAGATTAAGGTGATAATTATTTGATTTTAATCTCACACTCTAAGGTTATTTTCAAAGGCTCATAACTTGACGTAGAAATGTCGGTTTGAGATGAAATTTGAAAAAATTGAATAAAATTATGAAATCTATGGTATGGATGGATTGGATTAAGCTAATTATTATGGAAAAGTTCTTAATTAGAAAAAGGTGCTTAGCATTGACTTTGTGCACCCTAGACTACCATAGCATTTATGTTAAAGCAAGTGAATTAAATGACTTGGTTTAAATGCTATGAGAGGTGTCAAATGAAGGTGAATGGAGCTGAATTTTTTGAATTTTTTTAAGGGTCAAATCAATAGAAAATTAAGGGTTTAAATTCATTGGTTTAATACCTAGTATGTAGCTCAAAATGGAGCATAGGTTATGTGGCACACCAAGGGACGTCCAATGGCAAGTTGGGCATGAAATTTAATTTTTTGAAAATGCTAAAATGCATATCTAATAGCTAAGACCCTAGGGTAACTAATGAGGCACATAAATATGTGGAAATTGAGGCATGAAAATGTCAAAAAGCATGCCTAAGAGGGGTATCACCTAGTGGACAGCCATGCATTTCATCAATGCATTGATTTTTGATGATTTTTGATAATTATTAAATGGGTATTTTACTTGGATATAAAATTTTCATGTCATCAAGGGATAAGTTAGAATTAAATTACCCTCATGACATGTGGAAAAGTGGGTCCCAAGGGCTGGTAAAAAAATATAAAAGGGGAGTCATACCCATGGAAATGTGCACATGAGAGGGGGAGAGAAAAATCTCTCAAAAATTTTGTAAGTGAGGAGCCCTTTGCACGACCAAAACCATCAAGGAAGAAGGAGAAAAAGAGGAGAAAAAGAGAAGGAAAAAAGGAAAGAAAGAGAGAAGGAACCAAGCCAAACAAGTTGGATCCAAGTTGGATTCAATCCAAGTAAGTGAAATCTAAGTTTTGAATCATTTAAATCAAGGTTTTCTCTCTCAAATCTTGAGCCATGAATATGGTTCATAATGAACTCTTAAAGGATGAGTTATGATTCCTTGATGAAGGTATTCAATGATTTTTGAAAGATATAAATTTGATCAAGAGTTCAAGAGAGTGAAAAGGGAAGTTAGGGTTGAATTTTGAGATGAAAACTAACTTGAAAATTCTCAAAACCTTAAACCAAGTTTCTGTATGATTAAAGTATGATGATTTGGATGTAATTAATTTTATTTTGAATTAAAAATGTTGATTTGATCATTTGTTAAGGATTTTAGTAAAAATGGAACTTAGGGTTTCAAGTAATACCCGATTTTTTCCATTTTTGAGTTAAAAATGATACAAAGAAGTGCTTAAATGTTTTATGGATGAATTTTAGGGTAAAGTGCCCTAAATTAAGGATAATTTGGATGGCCTAAGTGGGCAGGATGAGTTTTCCCTAAATCTGATTTTTTAGGGCATATGTATGGAACGTCCAAATGGGGGCCGAAACGGATACTTTACATGTGATTTTTATCGCTGTTTGTAAACAAATGATTTATGGATGTTATGGAGGGTAAATTACCCAAGAATTAAGGTACTTTGAGTGTCCAAAAGGGCTTAAAAATATTTTCTCTAAATCTGATTGTTAAGGATATGTGTATGGACACGTTGAAATGGGTCAAAATGGATACCCTACATGCTTAAGTTGTTGCTGTTATGGAAGCAAATAAATTATGAATTTTAAATATGTGAGAATAACCTAAATTTGGGTTAAGAAAATCATGTTTAGTTGCTGAAAATTATGACTTAAAAATCTGTTATGATTTAAGTCTTGAAAGAGGCATTGAAAGGATGAAAAATGGGTCATAACATGGCTGTTTTGGAACCCAATGATAAATGGATTAAAAATCCGAAATTAGACCCTAAATCATGTGTTAATTAAGGGGTTTAATGATGTTGAAAATAGGTGTAAGTTTCTGTGAGAACCAGGTATTTTATTTTATTTTCATTATAACCCTTCTTTATTATGAGGTAATTTATGAACATGCTACTAGAAAATTATGATGTTAATGGATTAATAACTTATACAGACATTATTGAGCACTACAACTATTTTCCACCCGCAGAGTAGGTACGGGGTTCGATTGCAAATTGCAAATTACAAATTGCGATTAGACCCGATCCATGCTCCGGCCTGACCCGACCCGACCCGATGGAGGTTCAGTTATGAGGAGCCCGCGAGTTAGGGTTCATCTTCCATTTTGCGCCCGACTCCGTTTCCCTCTTCTTCTCTTCCTGTTCTCTGCCTCTTCTTTTCTTTCCTCCTATTCAGTACGATCCAGCTATGGATTTCTTAAAGAAATCTCTACTAACTGCCTTGGAAGTCATTGATTCCAGTCAAGGAAGCTCCAAATTTCTGTAATCCAAGCCCAGGGTTGTTGTTTTTGGGGAAAATCACGATTAAGGTAAGTAGATGCTACCCTTCCTTGATTGAATGGTGAAATCTTGTATTAAACATGATGTGAAACTGGGGGGGGGTGCGTGACACTCAACAAATCCATGGTTTGGGGGCGTAATGTTCGTAACAGCTAGGGTAAGTAAGGTTTGAGGGGAATTTGTCATGAATGAGTGAATTTATGAAGTAGAGGACTCGTTAGCAGCTTTTGTATTCTTAAAATGTGATGTTAGTTGATTCGAATCAAACGAGAGTACGAACTAGAGCTTCCTCTTTCTGTGCCTACCATATGTTTGTTAAAATGCTCGTGTGGCAGTTTTATGCATTGAATTGAAAGTAAACCTTGTTGATGTTGTATGTGTGGTTGTGACATGTATTCTTGTATGTTATGTATGAGGTGTTATTTAAAATGATTGGTTGTAAAAGGGTTGTTCATGACCCTGATTGACATGAGGAGAGGGTTGTTCATGGCCCTTGATTGACATGAGTGGAGGATTGTACGCGTCCTTCTATTTATATGTGATTATATGCATACGATCTTGGGAGTGGGTATCGGACCCATATATTTTATTTTGATCATGACATGCACATCCAAACCTTTGCTTATTCTACTTTGTGCTAACCATTATCTACTTACTGAGTCTATTTAGACTCACGTGATTTGTTATTCTTTTTGTTCTTTAGATCCCAGGTCAGGTGGGGAACCTCAAGATGGGGCAAGTGGAAGACCAAATCTTGGAAACTATTAGAACATCTTTAATTAAAGTTATTTTAATGTTATGCTCTTTTGACATTAGCATTATGTAGACGGTTATGGAACTAGATTTGACCTTGATAAACAGATTGTATTCAGTATTTTGAATTGGATTACGATTTATGTGGATGCATGTAGTTATGATCATTCGGTTTGCTTATTGTGTATGGATAAGTTTGAATGATTTCCTTCCACATGAATTCCCTTATCATATGAAGATACAAATATATAACTATAGAGTTGAATGTCACATATTATAATGAATTTGAATTGCTTATGCATAACAGGTTGTGTATTACATACCACCCCTTATATATTATGGGGAGATGCTGCAAAAATTTTCGTAGGTCATATGGTACCCTTTTGACTAGTTATTACGAATATTTAGAATTGGGGCGTTACAGTTTCTGTGTTAAGAAATTTTATGAAACACATAATATATGTGTTGTATGTTGAACGTATGTACGAATGGATGATATGACTTATGTGGAATTGCTAAAATACAAATATGCATGAACACGTGATGAAATGCATAAGGATGTTACTGTATGAATGAATTTTAGTTATCTCAAATGTTGAGAGTTGTTTATGAAGCTTAAAACATCACTTATATGCTTAAAATGAGCATTGACGTAGGAAAAATGGAAAATGCATAAAAATGATAATTGGGATATATAAATCCCCATATGTTGAATTATGAATGATTATTATGTGTTTACCCTAAATATGGGATTAAAACACAATATGGAATGAATGATGTAATGCACAAGTGAATGTGTGTATGTATGATCGACTTGAAAATCCAAGTTGATTATGTATGAAATGGATTATGGGATTGGAAAACTAAGTGAATGCAAGCAAATGGATTGTTATGAATACAATGCTATGTTTATATATAGGCAAATATAAAGAGATAAACGAAATGGAAAGCTAAGCGAACAAGGTAAGCAAGCAAATTTCCAAATGCTTTTGATTTATCAAAATATGTGCAAATGCTTATAAATGATATTTTAAATGTTTGAATGATTTAGCAAATGAATGTTTTAAATTCTGTCTAATTTGTTTAAGGATGACATTCCTTTATATAAATGTGTATTGAAATGATAAATGAATTGCTTATTGTTTTGCAATTATTATGACAAATGATGAATTCATGATTTATGAATGAAAAATCATGCTAGCATGTCAAGGAATGTTTATGAAAGACGCATGTGCACAAAGCATGAGGTCCACCTCAAAGGTGTAAGTGGACCGAATGTCCCCCCTTGGTGCGGCCAAGTCGCTAAGAGAGGCCTCGGGCTGGTGGTACCTCCCTGGAATGGGAGAGATGATGGAAATGGATGGTTGCCTATCTAGCTTCTATTCAAAGAAATGTCATGGTCTTAAATAATGCATCACATTGTTTATGACATACCCTAGATGGGTATAAGAAGCATATTTTTAAGATATACCCTCGAGTGGGTATAGTATGGCTTTCCAAGTTATTTTAAATGAAAATGAATTGCCTGAAAACCTTATAGCTTTCTTATCGAGTTTCAACTCACGATTTTGTTTTCCAAATCCTAAAGACAGGTGAAGGGAAGAACCATGCAGAAAGCACAAGTGGAGATTCAAGAAAATATAAATTTTTATAAGTTACATGTGTATGAATTTATGAATTGTATGGTTATATGAATGATGACATTGAATTTTGGTTTAATGATGTATAAGAATTATGATAAGTTTTATGACTATAAATAGCAAAAAATTTATGGTCAAATGATAAGGTATGATTGACCATGATATGACTAAGTATGGAATTTATGATATCATATATGTATGTGTGACGACTAGGTATTTTATTTTATTTTCATTTTCATTATAACTCTTCCATGTGTATGAGGTAATTTGCGATCATGCTACTAGGAATTTATGATGTTAATGGATGCATAACATATATGGACGTAGCATCTAAGGGACTTATAATGTTGATATGCATGTACTATGATCTTAGCACATTGGGTATAGATTTAAAGCTATATGATTAGCATCCCATTGTTGAGCGCTATGAATATTTTTCATATCGCAGAGTAGGTACAGGGGTGAAGGGGGCAGCGCCTCTGGAGAAATTTTAAATTGTTAAGTCATAGAAATGGAAAAGCAAGTTACAAATGGTGTTTGGGCTCAGCCCATGCTCAGGACTGGCCCATCTCGACGAGGGCTTAGTTAAAATGAGAATAGACCTGTTAAGTTCTATTCGTGCGCCCGTCTTTTTCTCTTCTCCTCCTCTCTCCCATTGTTTCTTCCTCTTTCTCTTTCTTCTTCTTCCTGGTGTCGATCTAGCCCTAAACCGCGTCAAAAGCTCTTCTATGCTCTTTGCAGATCAACGATTCATCTCAACGAAGCTTGAAATTCCAAAGATCTGAGTTTAAGGTCACTGTTCTTAGGGGAAAATCGCGATCGAGGTAAGTAGATGCCACCCTTTCTTGATTGAATGATGAAATCTCGTGTTAAACATGATATGAAACTGATGGGAATACGTAACATCCAACAAATTCATGGTATGGGGCATAGTGTTCGTAACAATTAGTGTAAGCAAGGTTTGTGGGGAATTTGTCGTGAATGAGTGATTTTATGAAGTAGAGGACTCGTTAGCAGTTTTTGTATTCTTAAAATGTGATGTTAGTTGATTCGATTCAAACGAGAGTATGAACTAGAGGTTTTCCCTTTCTGCGCCTACCATGTGTTTGTTAAAATGCTCGTGTGGCAGTTTTATACATTGAATTGAAAGTAAACCTTGTTGATGTTGTATGTGTAGTTTATGACATGTATTCCTATCTGTCATGTATGATGTGTTATTTAAAATGGTTGGTTGTAAAAGGGTTGTTCATGGCCCCTGATTGACATGAGGAGAGGGTTGTTCATGGCCCTTGATTGACATGAGTAGAGGATTGTTCGTGTCCTTCTATTTATACGTGGTTATATGCATTCGATCTTGGGAGTGGGTATCAGACCTATATGTTTTATTTTGATCAAGACATGCGCATCCAAAACTTTGCTTATTCCACTTTGTGCCAACCATTATCTACTTACTGAATAGACTCACATGGTTTGTTATTTTTTCTTTAGATCCCAAGTCAAGTGGAGAACCTCAAGATGGGGCAAGTGGAAGACCAAATCTTGGAAACCATTAGAACATCTCTAATTAAAGTTATTTGAAATTTATGCTCTTTTGACATTAGTATTATGTAGACAGTTATTGAACTAGATTTGACCATGACAAACATATTGTATTTAGTATTTCGAATTGGATTATGATTTATGTGGATGCATGTAGATATGATCATTTGGTTTGCTTGTTGTGTATGGATAAATTTTAACGATTTCCTTCCATATGAATGCCCTTATCATATGAAGATACAAATATATAAATATAGAGTTGAAGGTCACATATTGCAATAAAATTGAATTGCTTATGAATAACAAGTTGTGTATTGCATACCACCCCCTATATATTACGGGGAGATGCTGTCGAATTTTTCGTAGGTCATATGGTACCCTTTTGACTAGTTATTGTGAATATTTAGAAACAGGACGTTACAGTATGCTAAATTGATTTAATGACCTAAGAAGGCATTCCACGGAAAGTGAATCAAAAGGAATGATTAAACTCCTAAGGAGTTAGAATAAAATGGATAAATATCCAATAAGTACGTCGTGTGACAGGGCAACAATCCTGATTATGTTTACCAATTGATAGGTCTTAGAGTAAGGTTGTGACGCTCGAGATGGGGCGCCACAAATTTTGAGCTAAAAAGTAAAACAGGAAGAAGGTTTGACCTCTTAAATTGTGTAAATAAATAAAATGACTTCCTAGATATCCTGATATATGGTGAAGGGAGTTGTTTATGGAAAAAAGTACAGTTCCCTAGATACCCTGAAATATGGTAAGGCGAATTATTGACGGACTTGGTTTGAAAAAAAACCTACTAAACCAAGGGTAAGAACAGGTTTGAAAGAGAATAATAGCACTAAGCGTGGGGGTAACATTATTTCCTGCTGCAAAATAAGGCTCAAATCAATGTAGAGACAGTTCTGTTTTTGAAATTTTTGGAATTATATTTCTTAACTGTTGTCCACCAAGTTTTTATGATCCTACGAATTGGTTGATTGAGTTGGTGGAGAAAATTTAGATGCAAGAATTTTATGAGATGTATATGAGGCAATCTGACTGATAGATATTTCTCTGAATGCCACCATGTCTTGAATTGTTAAATATGTGTACTAAATAACTAGATAAAATGAAAGAGTATTTGATAATTAGGAGTTTATTGTGGGAGTGTCTTTTAACTCCTAATACTTGAAAGCAGAATAGGTGACAATGTGTACAATATTAATCAAGTGAAGGGGTTTTTTTCAACCAAAGTCTATCATAACTACAATGTTTAAAACTTTTGATCTAACATCCTTACTAGTTCCTCATTTGCTTCTTGTTCAAAGTTTTTGAAAGACCAATTTGAAATTTTGCAATTTATTATTGAATTCTTTTGTATTTGCTTAAGGACAACCAAAAGTCCAAGCGTGGGGGGGGGGGGGGGGTATTTGATAATTAAAAATTAATAATATATTTTGCAAGCATTTTATAATAATTTGGTAGTTAAATCTTTGAGTTCAATGTGAAATTTGCTCTAAAATGTGATTTTGCAACAATTGGGTATTGAACATTAATTTCAAGATATGTAATAATTTTTATAATCTTTTGGCTTGAAATTACATTTTATTTGTTACTATAGAATTAAATGGGTTTGAATTAAGTTCTATGTTGGAAACCCATTTATTAATTTGAGCAATTAATGAATTAAAATATTTTTTTATGCAGGAAAATAAATTTCAGCAAGTGGCTCCAACATAAATCTGCACCGTCCAAATTTTTGTCCACACCACATGCTGTTACCGTCCATAACTTGATCTGCACCATTAAATCAGCACCGCCTCCAGCTAAAACGGTGCAGCCAATTTTCATTCAAGAAGATCAAGTCACATGTCCTGCTGCCCAAGATCATCCAGCTGTCCATCAGATTTTGGATGTCCTAATATTCAGCAAAAATCAGCACCGTCCATTTGTTCATCTCAATAATTGGGAACTGTTCAAATTTCTATTTATTTATTCAAAGTAGCTAAAAATCCCACCATTCATTTAATTTTAATCTCCACTGCTTATCCAATGCATTTAATCTGAACCACCCAAACCGTGATATGCTGTCTACCAATTCAGTACCGCCCTAGTTTGATCTAGACCGTCCAAATCATCTGATAAATCAACACCATTCAAACCTGATTTAATATTAGCTAGCGGCCAACCAGATCACGTGTCTGGCAAGGAGAAAAATTCCACACCGTCCTTGAATGCCATCCAACCGTCCATTATTCATCAAGATCATGCACCGTCCAAATAAATCAACACCATTCCATGTAGGGGTGGGAATCGGGGCGGGTCGGGGCGGGGTCAGGGTGTGCCCAACCCTGACCCTAACTTTCAAAAATCTAGTTTGACCCTTACTTTTTTTTACTAGGTCTCGGGACAAAATTCGGGTCGGGAACGGGTCGGTTTCGGGACGACGGGTCGGGTAAAAACTACGGGTCAAGTAAGAAATTTTTAAGAATTTATGAACCTATCAAGTATAAAAACAAATCTATATTAAATTTAACTACTATATGCTTCAATCTATTATTAATCAGTCAAAGTAAAACATAAGTCCTTAAATAAAACATAAATATTTATTCACCTGTATAAGAACAAGTTAATAAAACATACCTTCGGGGTAGGTTTAGAAAATATATTATATAATGAACTTGAACGGGATGGATTTATACGAACGAGGTAAAAGTTGTGGGTTGTAGTGTGTATTGTTGTCATGAGAGTGGTCAAAGTGGTTGGAAGAATATTTAACTATTTATCCAAAGTTAGTCTCATCAGTTGTGTAGAGGAGGAGCGACGTCGTGAAAAGTGGTCCAAGTGGTTGGATAAATATTTAATTATTTATCCAAAGTTAGTCTCATAAGCTGCATAGTGAAGGAGCGACATTGTGAAAAAAATTGCCAATATAAAGAAGTTTTCATGTCGTATAATACCAATAAAAAAAAGAACTTTTTTTAAAATGTGAAATATAAATGCAAAAGATGTATGTAGCTTTGATGTAATTTCAGACAACCATCTACTAATAATACAATTTAATATCCCGTTATCTTTGTTTCATTGTTTAGAAATAGGAAATATTATAATTATAAATGTCATCAATGAAAAGCAAAGGTTTGGGGGAGAGATGAAAATATGTATGAATAATGTTTAAAACAGTATGTTTTGGATGGCTTGATCCTAATTTTCCTTTGCAAGAAAAATAAAATAAATATATTCATAGCAATTCTATATTGGTGGTGGTGGAAGTGGTATTGACGTGGTATTGAAAAACGAGCCATCAGATTCGAACCAGCAATCTCAACGACGTAAGACTTATGCGCAGTCCGCTCAACCAACTGAGCTGAGTTCCGTTTGTCTGTTATGGGATGACTTATTTAATATTTATGCAGTTGCTTCATATAAGCGGGTCGGCATCAGCCGGTCCGCTCCGACCCGCACTTTGTATAAATTTCTAACCCCTTGGCCCGCCCCGCCTGCCCGGGTACATAACCCCGACCCGCCCCGGTATAAAATAGGGTCGGGGCGGGGCGGGTCACGGGTTGACCCGCCCCGATTCCCACCCCTAATTCCATGCGCCACCGTTCACCCAAGGCATGCTTGTTCACATTTTTTTATGGAAAAATCCGGCTCATGGTTTTTCCTTGAATCCTAGCCATCCAATCATGATGCAATGTAAATTGCGTAAAGCCAGGAACTTAATTCAAAAAGGAGACAGTTGCGGATTCTCCAGCGCAATTGAACCTATGGACTAAGTGCGTATCAGGGATGGTCACGGTCTTCCTTTGAGCCTATAAATAAGTAATTGCACGACATGCTTAGAGGGGAGCAGAAAAAAAATATGCAGATAATTTATAGCAGAAAAGAGGAGAGAAAATTGATACAGTGAAGGAGCAGCGGGTTGGAGAAAAGGCGGAGGGCACTAGGTGAAAAGGAGGACTGGAGAATTACGGGAAGCGACCGACACACCATCGGGGCTTCCAACCAATAACCTTTTTTTTATCTCTTTCCCTTTTTAATTTTAATTGTCTAGCTTGAGATGGTTTTGAATTTTAATTTTATTTTGGATTTAAATATACTAGGCTAAGCCCTAAATCTAGGGTTTAGGTTGCAGCATGCTTAGAATGTAGCATGATGTGTGGTTTTAATTTATTTATGATGGATATTATTGTTAATTTAATATTTTATGATTTTAATATTTACTTTGTACATGGGCCCGTACCTTGGCATGATTCCATATATTAGGTGATGGAATCGAGAGGTGAAAATCTAATATACGATAATCAAGATATTAAACCTGAAAACCTAAGACCATAATAATAAACATGATGAGCTTGAGGAATTCTATGAACAAGCCACAAAACTTAATGGGTTCTAATGAACTTAATCCCATGAGAATAGGTGGTTAAGAAAATTAGGGTATGTCTTGTAAGTTTCAAAAGATGGTGCAGGGTTTGTTCTCCTTTAACAAATAATATCCAGATTAAATAATTATACCACTACCCGTTGTAAAAGTCGCATGTCAAACCTTAGACCCTAGGTACTTGCATCCTTATTTTCTACTAATTGTTCTAATTTTCAATTTTATTTTCTCTTCCCACTTTTTTATTTTTTTATTCCATTTTGTTTACTATATTCTCTTCATATCCGACACAAAAGCGCTTAAAAAGCAAAGTTTACAGTCCCGAATTCCCTGTGGATTGATAATTTATATACTACAATCTTTGACCTGTGCACTTGCGGTGAGATTGCGAACATTGTTCACAATCGTTCCATAAGTGCACGGATCTTAGATTATAGTATAAAAATATCAATCCACAAAGAATTTGGGACTTTAGACATTGGATTTAAACACTTTCTAACCACAAAAGAGGAGAAGAAAGAAGATAAAAAAGGAAAGTTGATATGTAGAACGAAGAATAGGGATTAGAAATCACAAGATTGAGAGCACCTAAGATCTAGGGTTTCACATACATTTTTTGCAACAGATATGTGGAGTGCTTACTTAAACCGAATACTATATATTAAAGGAGAACTATCCCTATATTATTATTTGTAATCTCTCCGCAAGTGCACTGATAATTGGAAATTAATAATATATTTTGTGGGCATTTTATACTAATTCGGTGGGTATTTAACTAAGTTTAATGTGAAATTTGCTTTAAAACATATTTTTGTAACATTTGGGTATTAAATATTAATTTCAAGCAATTTAAACAATTTTTGTGATCTTTTGGCTTGAAATTATAATTTTATTTGTTGCCATAAAATTTAAATGAGTTTGAATAATTTTTTATTGGAAACCCATTTATTAATTTCAGCAATTAATGACTTAAAATATATTTTTTTTGACAGGAATAACAAATTTCAGCAAGTGGCCCCACCTAAATATGCACCGTCCAAATTTTTGGTCCACGCCATCAAATTGTCTAGCCTTATAACTGCCCATCTGTCCAGATTTTGTTAAATCCAGCTGTCCAATTTAATTCATCGACCGTCCCATTTAATTAGCAGCTAATCCAAGCCATTCAAGACAACCACTCATCTAGTCATTAATTCCATCAAGACCGTCCATTAAGTCTCCAATTCATGCACAAATTCAACGGCCAATTCCAGCCATGGGGCCCGCCACTTAAATCACGTGATCAGCATATGTAAAATTCTAGTCGTCCAATGACCAATCAGCACTGCCCAAGTGATTTGCACCGTCCAATGCATCAGCAAAAATCTCAGCCGTCCACTCATCATGCTGTCCAGATGCCTCCACCGTTCTTATCATCACCGTCCATTTTTCAGCAAGCACTCAAGCTGTCCACCAGATTAATTCGTCCAGAAATTCCAGCAGAATTTCATGTGTGGCCCACCAGAATTTCAGTGGTAGAAAATAAAATCCCAACCATCCTTTTCAGCCCTTTTAATTAACGGCCACGATTTCTTGCACAAATCAGCAGCCATCACCGCCCATCCATCTAGCCATCCATTCAAATCCAGAAAGCATCAGCAACGTCCAGCCAATCCAGAAAAAATCTGCACCGTCCAAAGAATTTCCAGAAATAATCCCAAGCCGTCTAATTAAATCTGAGCCGTCCATGAGAACAAGCTGTCCACCATTAGAAATTCCACCGATCAGTGGCGTCCCATTCAGTCGTCCAATATTTCATATTTTAAATCCAGGCCATTCATCAGTTCCAACCAATCTGAGTTGTCTAATATTCAGTGGTTAAAATTTTGTCGTTCATTAAATTCCAAGTGGACCGCCCAAAGCATCCAGAAATTCAAGCTCAAATTCCATAATCCAGCACCGTCCATGCAATCTCTCCACCGCCCAATCAAAATCTATGGAGCAGATGTGCAGATTCTATGTGTGGCTGCTAGGATTTTATTCGCAAATCCTATGCGCAGATACAATTGATCACAACCGTCCAACTTACGCAATTTGATTGGCAAACCAATTGCGTAGATTTTTCTTACGCAGTTTTCAACTGTATAAAAAGGGATTCCAACAAGCTGCAGTAGAGGGGGGAGATCGGACAGAATTTGGCCACCGGGCAAAACGTGAGAAAAATAAGAGGGGCAGCAAGAGAGAAATTTAGAGAGAAAGAGAGAGAGCAAGGAGGAGAGCACGGGCAGAGGCGGATTGGCGAGTAGCGTGGAGCGGCCGACACACCATCGGGGCTTCAAACCAATAAACTTTTCTATCTTTTTCCTTTTTAATTTTAATTATCTTGTTTAAGATGAATTTGGATTTTAATTTTATTTTGGACTTAAACATGCTTGGATAAACCCTAAATCTAGAGTTTATGATGTAACATGCGTACAATGTAGCGTGGTGTAGGTTTTTAATTTATTTATCGTGGATATTGTTGTTAATTTAATATGTTGTGATTTTAATGCTTGCTTTGTACATTGGCCCGTACTTTAGCATAATTCCATATATTAGGTGATGGAACCGAGATGTGAAAACCTAATATACGATAATCAAGATATTAAACCTGGAAATCTAAGACCATGAGAATAGGTATGATGACCTTGATGAATTCCATGAACAAACCACAGAACTTAATGGATTCTAATTATCTTAGTCCCATGAGAATAGGTGGTTAAGAAAATTAGGGTACGCCTTGTAGGTTTCGAGAGAAGGTGCAATGGTAAATTAAGATTTGTTCTCCTTTAACAAACAATGTCCAGATTAAATCATTATACCACTACCCATTGCAAAAGACGCATATGAAATCCTAGACGCTAGGTACTCACACTCTCGTTTTCTCTACTCGTTCTCATTTGCAATTTTCTCTTCCCATTTTTTTTATTTCTTTTCCATTTTATTTACTATATTTTCTTCTCACTTTTCTATTTTATTTGCTATATTCTCTCCATATCCGACACGAAAGCGTTTAAAAGCAAAATTTATAGTCCTGAATTCCCTGTGGATCGATAATTTATATACTACAATTTACGACCCGTGCACTTACGGTGAGATTATGAACAAGTATTTTGGCGTCGTTGCTGGGGAATTCGGCGTTACTTTAAATTTTATTTTTAGATACTTTTTTTTCTTTTCTTTGTTTTTTTCCTTTCTCTATTTTTTGTCTATTTTTTTACTTTCTGTCTTTTGTCTCTATCTATTTTTATTTTATTTTATTATTTGTTATTTATTTTCTTTTTTTATTTTTATTATTTTCTTTCTTTTCCATCTCCCGTTCTTATTTATTTTTATTTTTTCTGAACTAGCTAGTTAATCTTTTTATGCATCCACATACCTGAAACTTTGCGAAATGACTAGATGAAAAACTCTTTGTTGCTGACCCTAAGATTGAACATTCTTTTTGGAGAAGAGTCTGTTGTTGGTCCCGAGTTAATGACAATTACCCAAGAGGGGAGGGGTGAATTAGGTAATTAAAATTTTCAACTTAAACAGAAACTTTACCCCGGATTAATCTAGTCCCCTTTATGAAGAAACAGAATGGAAAACAATATAGTGTCGAGAGCAGAAATAAACATCAACACACAAGATTTTATAGTAGTTCGGGCAACCTCCCTACTCCACTCTTCCAAGCTCACACCCCGTGTGACTTGGGTTCCACTATGTATTCCGCGAATACAACTAGAGTCTCCACTCTTTTCTAGATTCTAGCTCTAGGGGGCATATACAACCACAGCACAAGTAGGTGACGAGTTCCACTCCAATCACACACTACTTTGCTTACACTTGATCTTAGTTACCCAAACTAAATCAAGTTCAATACAACAAGAAATAACAAAAGAAAGTTTCTACACGTTACTGTTGTGTAGACACAGATTTGGCACAGAGAATAACTTGTACAGCAGTGTTGATGATTCAATAAGAAGCACTTGCCAGTTTGAACTCGGAGTTCTTCTTCTTTATGATGACTTGATCACTTAATGCTCTTGAAGATGGGAGTTATGCACACTTAATGATTCTCAGCTACCCTCCTCGTTCATATTGAATGCCTTTTATAATTGTGGAGGGAATCCGAACGTTTGGAGGTAGGTGGCGCGCATTTAATGCGCCAACGTTTGAAAATTTTTCGACCGTTGCGACCCAAGTCGCAGGTGGAGTCGACTTCGGGTGTGACTTCGCCTGTTCGCAATTTCTTCAAGTTCCAGTCTGGGTCGACTTGGTCCTCGACTTGCCCAAGTCGCAGGTGGAGTCGACTTCGGGTGCAACTTCACCTCGGCAGCTTGCTTGATCAACTTGAAATCCTTGGAATGCTTTGCTTGCTTGAGTTTCTTCATGTTTGGTTGTTTTCCCTTTAAGACTCTTTTATAATTCTTTTATCTTAAACATATTTGACTCCATGTCTTGAGTCTTGAGTCTTGAGTCTTGAGTCTTGAGTCTTTGAGTATTGAATCTTGAAATCGATCTAATCCCCGATTTGGCTTCTGAAGTTTCTGCCTTGTCCAACTGAAGTCGATACTGGAGTCGACTTGGTATGCGACTTCACCCAAGTCGCATGCGGAGTCGACTTCATCTCCGACTTCGGCAGCTCTGCTCCTCGATTTCAACTCTAGACAGAAATGACGCCTCCAAGTCACGACTGGAGTCGACTTGGTCTGCGACTTCCCTCAAGTCGCAAGCGGAGTCGACTTGGGATGCGACTTCGGCAGTTCTCGTTCTCAATTTCAACTCTGGAAGGAAGTGACGTTTCGAAGTCGATGCTGGAGTCGACTTGGTCTGCGACTTCACCCAAGTCACAAGCGGAGTCGACTTGGGATGCGACTTCGGCACCTCTCATTCTTGATTTCAACTCTGGAAGGGAATGACGTCTTGAAGTCGCTTCTTGAGTCG
Organism: Annona cherimola; assembly: GCA_030490835.1. Classification (NCBI taxonomy): domain Eukaryota; kingdom Viridiplantae; phylum Streptophyta; class Magnoliopsida; order Magnoliales; family Annonaceae; genus Annona; species Annona cherimola. The sequence goes on along the minus strand of CM059973.1, from coordinate 56,333,015 downwards.
ACCTAAGTCGAAGCCTGAGTCGACTTGGAAATCGACTTGACTTGTCATGCTTCATATTCTTCAAATTTATAACCTTAAGTCATTTCCACAAACATGTTAGTAACCAAAATTTACTCAAATTGATATGTTAATCATCAAAACATAGACTTGACTTATTTTCCACATATTTCCAACAATCTCCCCCTTTTTGATGTTTGACAAAACTGATTTGAGTGTATACCTTTCAATGTCTTAAAAACATGTCAATTTTGTATTTTGAAGTTTTTATCATACTCATGCAAACAATCAAGTTAAAAACATTCAAACAAAAACTTAAAACCAGTCATAAAAATTTAGACTCAAATCCCGATCTCTTCTCCCCCTTTTTGTCAATGTATCAAAAAATTGAGATAGAGTGGGTAAGACTTTTTGAGAATGGTGGGGTTGCTCCCCCTCAGTTTGTGCTTTGCTAAGTTAATTCAAGCATTCCCATATCATTTCTAATTTTATAAAATGATTCTTTTGCAAGAGGTTTGGTGAATATATCTACAATTTGATCCTCTGTTCTTACATATTCCAAACATATATCATGATTTTCTACATGTTCTCTAATAAAATGATGTCTAAGGTCTATATGTTTGGTTCTAGAATGCAATACTGGATTTTTAGTTAAACATATGGCACTTGTATTATCACATTTAATAGGTATATCTTTAAAATCCATGTCATAGTCCCTAAGTTGTTATTTTATCCAAAGTAATTGGGCACAACAGCTCCCGGCGATAATATATTCGGCTTCCGCCGTAGATAGAGCAACACTAGTTTATTTTCTTGAAAACCATGAAACCAACATGTTCCCAAGAAACTGACATGTTCCACTAGTGCTTTTTCTATCTACTTTGTAACCGGCAAAATCCGCATCCAAGTAGCCGATTAGATCAAAATTAAAGCCCTTTAGATACCAAAGTCCTATGTTGGTAGTGTCTACTAAATATCTGAAAATTCTTTTTACAGCTACCAAGTGTGATTCTTTTGGATATGATTGAAATCTAGAGCACATACATACACTAAACTATATATCAGGCCTAGAAGCAGTCAAATATAATAAAGAACCTATCATGCATCTATATAATTTTAAATCAATTATTTTTCCTTTCTCATCTTTGTCAATTTTAATTGTTGAGCTCATAGGCGTGTTTGCCCCTTTGCTGTTTTCCATGCCAAAATTCTTCAACATTTCTTTGATATACTTGGACTGGTTGATGAAAATTCTTTCATTTAGTTGCTTGATTTGTAGTCCAAGGAAGAAATTCAGCTCCCCCATCATACTCATCTAAAATTCTTTCTGCATAAGCTCAGAAAATTCTTGACAAAGAATCTCATTAGTAGCACAAAAAATAATATCATCAACATAAATTTGAATAATCAAGATATCTTTTTCTTTATATTTGATAAACAAAGTGGTGTCTACCTTTTCCTTTTGAAAGTCATGATCAATCAAAAATTTGCTTAATCTCTCATACCAAGCTCTTGGAGCTTGTTTTAATCCATATAATGCTTTGATTAATTTGTATACAAATTTAGATTGATCTTTCTCCTCAAATCCAGGTGGTTGTTCAACATACACCTCTTCATTTATATATTCATTCAAAAATGCACTTTTAACATCCATTTGAAACAATTTAAAGTTCATGTGAGATGCAAAAGCTAGTAAGATACGAATAACTTCTAATCTAGCAACCGGGGCATATGATTCTTCAAAATCTATTTCTTCTTCTTGTGAGTATCCCTTTGCCACAAGTCTAGCTTTGTTTCTCAGTACAAGTCCACTTTCATCTAATTTTTTCCTAAAGACCCCTTTTGTGCCAATGACAGTACAATCTTTTGGTCTTGGAACAAGATGCCAAACTTGATTTCTTTCAAATTGATTTAGCTCTTCTTGCATTGCTATGATCCAGTTTTCATCATCAAGAGCTTGATCAATAGTAGATGGTTCAATTTTGGATACAAAGGCCTATTGTCCACAAACATTTTGTTTTGACCTTCTAGTCTTTACACCTTCATAAACATTCCCTATAACTTGCTCAATTGGATGGGCATGTTTGAACTTTAAATTAGTTAGAGGTTTATAGGAATTATTACCTTCACTTACCCTTTCCTCCATGGATTCTTCTTGCTTCTCCAAATGCAGTTTTTCAAGATTGCTTATGACATCATCTGCATCACTTAAATCATCTTTTCTTTTGGAGCATGGGTTACATTAATCAAAAACAACATATATTGACTCTTCTACAACTTGGTTTCTTTTATTGAAAACTCTATATGCTTTGCTATTTGATGAGTAACCAAGAAGTATTGCCTCATCACTCTTAGCATCTAGTTTTCCCAAGTTGGTTTTTCCATTGTTCAAAACATAACATGTGCAACCAAAGGCATGAAAATATGAAATATTTGGTTTTCTACCTTTCCATAGCTCATATGGGGTCTTTTTTAAGATTGCTCTAATGGTAACTCGGTTCAACACATGACAAGCTGTACTTACAGCTTCACCCCAAAATTTCTTGGATAATTTACTCTCATTTAGCATTGTTCTAGCTATCTCTTGTATAGTTCTGTTTTTCCTTTCAATCACTCCATTTTGTTGTGGAGTTCTTGGTGCAGAAAATGTGTGATGAATTCCTTTTTCATTGCATAATTCTATGAATCGTTTATTTTCAAACTCACCACCATGATCACTTCTAATGGTCATAATAGTACATTGTTTTTCATTTTGCACCACGTTTACAAAAGTTGCAAACATAGAAAAGGCTTCATCTTTGCTAGCTAGGAGAATTACCCATGTGAATCTTGAAAAATCATCAACTATTACAAACACATATTTCTTTCCACCAATGGTTAAAATGTCGGATGGCCCATATAGATCCATGTGTAGCAATTCAAGTGGCCTAGTGGTGGAAATCTCCTTTTTGGTAGAGAAAGGCATTTTAGGTTGTTTTCACAATTGACATGCCTTGCAAATTTTATCTTTGTCATATTTCAATTTAGGCAATCCTTCTACCAAACTCTTCTTCCATAGGGTCTTTATATTTGTCATGTTTATATGCCCAAGCCTCTTATGCCAAACCCATGGATCATTTTCAATGGCCATTAGACATTGACCATCTAGTTCATCCAGTGAAACCAAATATACATTTTCATATCTCTTTCTGCTAAACATGATATGTTCTCCATCAAATACATACATATAGATGATTCAAATACAACCTTGTATCCTTTGTCACATAATTGGCTAATACTCATTAAATTGTGCTTGAGTCCTTCAACAAATAATACATCTTCCATACATGCATTTGAAATACTATAAATGTTTCCTTTACCTTTGATTTTACCTTTCTTATTATTTCCAAAAGCAACAGTTCCATCGTTGCAAGGCTTGAGTTTATGAAATAAACTTCTTTCACCGGTCATATGCCTTGAGCAACCACTATCCATGAACCAAACGTTGCTTGCCTTTGCGTTTAAACATATCTGAAAAATGAACAAATAAATCTTATCTCTTTGGTACCCATTTTATGGGTCCATTTGGGCTAGTAAACTGATTTAATTTTTATTGTTCTATCTTTGAAAGCCCAAATCTTGTGTTTCTTGGAACCCAAACTAATTTTGTACCATGGTCATATAGTTTCTTAAAATTACATTTATAGACTTTATGACCTATCTTATTGCAAAAATTGCAAGCCATTGGTAATCTAGGAGTAGGCCTCCAAGTATGTATTGATTCAACAATTGGCCTTCTAGTCCACGTAGTATGTTTCCCTTTGGGCTTGTAGATAGGTGCAGTTTTGGTTTGATTTTTCTCAAGTATTGGCACATTCGATTTGCCACTTTCTCTTTGCTCAAATGTGGAGTATCCAAGACCTCTTTTATTTGTTTGTGAGGTCATGTTCAGAAATATTTTTACATTTTCTCCTGGATTAGAAAATTTAGCTAATGATTCATTTAAGGATTTGTTCTCCTTTTTCAATTTCTCTACTTCTTTCAAAAGCAATTCATTTTCATCTTTCAGTTTTGATGTACTTTCAGCTAGTTTTCCATTTACAATAATAATGGAATTGCATTGTTGTCTCTTTAATGATAACTTATTTCCTAGCTTTTTGATTTACTCATATAATGAATCATATGCATGTTGTAACTCTTCTAATTCAGCACATTTGAGACATTCTTGAAAAGAAGAATACGTAGATTGAGAATGACAAAGTTTGGAAGTTACCTCTTCATTACTTGTACACTTTGTTGAAGTAGTTTGTTCTTCCAAAACTTCCGTTGTGTTCAAACATAACAGATTTTCTTCTTGCTCAATCCGTGCCATACAGTATATTCTTGCACAATTTGCCGCTTCAAAATCGTCGGTTGAGGAGCTACTTGATGATGAAGTTTCTTCGTTCACGTACATTCCTCTTCCCTTTGGCCTTTGGAATTTTCTGCTTTCATGTCTTTCCCTCCTTTCTTGTTGATCCTTTGATTTCTCTTCGGGTGTAGGATATTAAGCTTGCATATGTCCCATACCGCCGCATCTATAGCATTTTGTAGCCTTCTTCTTCTTCTCTTTTCGTGATCTCTCTTTGAAGTCTTTGAAGTTCTTTTCATTCCTCACAAACTTTCGAAATCTGCGTGTGAGTAGAGTAATGTCTTCATCGTCATTGTGAGATGATGAGGTGGATTCATCCGAGTTATGGGTGACTTTTAGTACAATTGCTCTTTTTCCTTTGTGGTGATCTTCATTTCTTTTCTTGATTAGCTCATGTGACATTAGTGAGCTAATAAGGTCTTCTAGCTTCAATGTGTTCAAGTCCTTTGCTTCTTCTATTGCAGTAATTTTCGGAGTCCATGATTCGGGTAGCGCCCTTAGAATCTTCATGACCTGCTCCGATTCAGAAATTGCTTTTCCAAGACCTTTCAAAGCATTATTAATTTTAGAGAATCTAACAAACATTTCAGAAATATTTTCTGTATCTAGCATTCTAAAGCTTTTCAACTCTCCAATCAAAATATTTCTCCTTGTCCCTTGGACTTGAGAAGTTCCTTCATATATAGATGTTAAAGTATCCCATATTTCTTTTGCGGTTAAACAAGAGGATACTCTATCATATTCGGAAGCCGTAAGAGCACAAAATAAAGAATTCATAGCCTTAGCATTGCTCTTAACAGTTTTCACTTCCTCATCGGTCCACTTGGAAGCTCTTTCATCAATAGGAAAAATCACACCATCTTGGATTGCAATCCAAGAGTCTATATCTGTAGCCATGATGAGTTGTTTCATATGAAGCTTCTAATAGCCGAAATTATTCCCATCAAACAATGGTGGCCTAGTAAAAGATTGGCCTTCGGCAAATGCGGGAACGGAAGTCGATTGGGATGCCATATCAAAAGATCTCTTTGGTATAACTCAAAGACCTGCTCTGATACCACTTGTTGGTCCCGAGTTAATGACAATTACCCAAGAGGGGAGGGGTGAATTGGGTAATTAAAATTTTCAACTTAAACAGAAACTTTACCCCGGATTAATCTAGTCCCCTTTATGAAGAAACAGAATGGAAAACAATATAGTGTCGAGAGCAGAAATAAACATCAACACACAAGATTTTATAGTAGTTCGGGCAACCTCCCTACTCCACTCTTCCAAGCTCACACCCCGTGTGACTTGGGTTCCACTATGTATTCCGCGAATACAACTAGAGTCTCCACTCTTTTCTAGATTCTAGCTCTAGGGGGCATATACAACCACAGCACAAGTAGGTGACGAGTTCTACTCCAATCACACACTACTTTGCTTACACTTGATCTTAGTTACCCAAACTAAATCAAGTTCAATACAACAAGAAATAACAAAAGAAAGTTTCTACACGTTACTGTTGTGTAGACGCAGATTTGGCTCAGAGAAGAAAAGAGAAGGAGAAGCTGCGGAAGACTTGAATCAATAAGTTGCTAAATCTGTAGCAACATTTGAAAGTGGGAGATCAAAACAACAAAAATCTGATGAACAAAAGAGAAAAGGTAACAAACTGGTAACTATTCCTTCTCCGTCTTATCGTTCTTTTAAAACTAATTGCAGTGGTTCATTGGCAGGAAAAGTTCTCAAGCAAATATGGAGGCCAATTCAAAGAACGACGAATGCGAGAGAATCTGAAGGCAAGAAAAAGAATCACGAAAATGCAAAAGTTGGAGTTGGTTAAGATCAGATGATCAAACTGTAGTCGGGCTGACGACTTTAAACCAAGTGCTTCTCAGGAGGCAACCCGAACTTTTACTTTTTTCAGGGAAGTTTTAGTTTTAGTTTTTCTATTAGTTTCTTTTATTTTAAAATTTTGATACTTTTTTAATTTAGAGCTTTATTGGTTATTTTTCAGAGCTTACTTGGAAGGAAGCACCATGGATGAAAATTCGGTTCAACTCGCTAAAACAGGGAAGTTAACATCTCACATTATTACAATTACTCCCTTTATTTTGATGGCATGATTTTTATTGAGGACAATGTCAATTTCAAGTGTGGGGGTGAATGCGTTGCATTAATTTACTCTAAATATTTCTTTCACTATCCCGATAATTATATTTTTGTCATGATTATAATTTTTGTCACATTTTGAATTTTTTTTTTAAATTTTTGGGTAATTCTTGTATAAAATGTGATATTAGACTCCACTTTGAACTCTTGTATTTCTTGTAAGCAAACCATACTTAGAATTTCAAAATCTTTGAGTTAGGAAAAGTTGAACCTTAATGAGATGTTAAATTTGTTTTTGAGCATGTACTTGTTGAAATTTCTTGAATTTTTGTCCTATATCACTTGATGAAACTGATATACCAAGGAACCAATTTTGTTTTCTTTCCAAATCAGAATAATCCTCTCTAATTTATTAAAAAAATTTTATAATACACACAATTATCATTTAAGAAGGTATTTTTCCCATATATATGAAAAATTTTATTCTGGTTGAAGAAATTTCCAAAGCCAAAACTCTATTTAACCAATTCATGAACATGATTAAGGCATTTTTTTCCTGATGAGCCTATCTTTGAAAGTATAAGAGTGGTTGACCCTCGTTGAGCCTTGACTTAAATTTTTTCTAAAGCTCAATTCCCACTTAGTTGAACCAACTTTGAAATTGAATTCTAAGCTGAAAAGTGAAACAGGAATAAGGTTCAATCTCTTGAGTGTGCAAATAATGAAAATGACTTCCTAGACACCCTGAAATATGGTGAGGGAAATTATTGCTGAACTTGGTAAAAAAAAAAAGCTAAACCAATGGTAAGAACATGCTTGAAAGAGAATGAAAGCACTAAGTGTGAGGGTAGCATTATTTCCTGTTGTAAAATGAGGCTCAAGTCACGTGGAGACGGTTCAATTTTTGAAATTTTATTTATTGTGCCAAACCTAACCATTGTCCTACTAAGTCCTTATAATCCTATGAATTAGCTAATTGAGTTGGTAGAGGAAATTTAAATGTAAAAATTTGATGAGATGTATATGAGGTAATTTGACTAATATTTTTTGCATTACTACAATTACTTGAATTGTTGAATGTGTGTATGGAATAGCTAGATAAATGGGGAAGATATCTGATAATCGAGAGTTTATTGCGGGAGTTTTTGAACTCTTAATGATTGAAAGCAAAACAGGTGACAGAGTGTAAATTATTAGTCATGTGAGAAGAGATTGTTGACTGAGATTTTCAAAGAGTGTCATGTTTCAAAAATTTTAGTTTAATACTCTCATTAGTTTTTGATGATTGGCTAAACATTTATTTTCACTTTTTGTTCAAAGTTTTGAAAATTTGCAATCTATTCTTGAATTTTTTTGTATTTCCTTGAGGACAAGCGAAAGTTTAAGTGTGAGGGTATTTGATAATTGGAAATTAATAATATATTTTGTGGGAATTTTATACTAATTCGGTGGGTATTTAACTGAGTTTAATGTGAAATTTGCTTTAAAACATGTTTTTGTAACATTTGGGTATTAAATATCAATTTCAAGCAATTAAAACAATTTTCGTAATCTTTTTGCTTGAAATTATAATTTTATTTGTTGCCATAAAATTTAAATGAGTTTGAATAATTTTTTATTGGAAATCCATTTATTAATTTGAGCAATTAATGACTTAAAATATATATATTTTTGGCAGGAATAACAAATTTCAGCAAGTGGCCCCACATAAATATGCACCGTCCAAATTTTTGGTCCACGCCATCAAATTGTCCAGCCTTATAACCGCCGATTTGTCCAGATTTTGTTAAATCCAGTTGTCCAATTTAATTCACCGACCGTCCCATTTAATTAGCAGCTAATCCAAGCCATTCAAGACAGCCACTCATCTAGTCATTAATTCCATCAAGACCGTCCATTAAGTCTACACTTCATGCACAAATTCAACAGCCAATTCCAGCCATGGGGCTCGCCACTTAAATCACATGATTAGCATATGTGAAATTCTAGCCGTCCGATGACCAATCAGCACTGCCCAAGTGATTTGCACCGTCCAATGCATCAACAAAAATCTCAGCCGTCCACTCATCATGTTGTCCAAATGCCTCCACCGCTCTTATCATCACCGTCCATTTTTCAGAAAGCACTCAAGCTGTCCACCAGATTAATTCGTCCAGAAATTCCAACAGAATTTCATGTGTGGCCCACCAGAATTTCAGTGGCAGAAAATCAAATCCCAACCGTCCGTTTCAGCCCTTTTAATTAATGGCCATGATTTGTTGCACAAATCAACAGCCATCACCGCCCATCCATCTAGCCAATCCAGAAAAAATCTGCACCGTCCAAAGAATTTCCAGAATTAATACCAAGTCGTCTAATCAAATCTGAGCCGTCCATGAGAACAAGCTGTCCGCCATCAGAAATTCCACCTAGGGGTGCAACTTGGGCCGGGTTCAGCCCGAACCCGGCCCGCCGAACCCGGGGTGGGAACAGTGTTGAAACTCTGCAATTATGAACCCGAGCCCGATTTCTCAACCCGAACCGGACCGAATTCAAACTACTTTCGGTTTCGGGTTCAGGTGAACCCGAACCCTATAAACCCGAACCCGAACCTATATTTGAAAAATATTAATATTCTATTATTATACGTCTGAGCCACCTGCCCGCTGCCGTCCCATCTTTGACAGTCTGACGACTGTGTCACTGGCTCGCTGCATTTCCCATTCGATTTTCGATTTCCAGCTTTCCTGTTTCCATTCGAGGCGCCATTTCCGGTCCAGCTCGTCCCTCTCTCTTGAAAGATTTTCTCTCCTCTCCCGGAGGCTTTTACTTATGGCTATCGCCATTAGCCAGTTGCTAAGACGAATCAGCTTAGAGCAGAATTCCCAGAGGACAAAGACGATATCTGAAACTACGAGATCTCCCGAGACAGATGATTGTAGCATCTGAGGGGCTGAAGAAGTCCTGTTTCGGCAGAGCAAGAGCAATAGGGGCGGGATTCTTCATCTATAAACACCTATAGCTACCTTTCTTTGCATGACTTTGAACGTTGTATTCGTCTCCTTTTTTGGATTTGAATGGTGCTTGGTTGTCCACCTAGCAATGGTATTAATTAATTCACGTTTATGGATCACCGGTCCCTTTGGGAATCAAACTCGAACCACGCAATCACGAGGATGGGAGGAATTTTTCTGTTCTCAAAATTGTTTTCAATTTCCAAAATAATTTCTTATTTTGCGACATGTAAAGAACTAACATTCCTTGTTCTTAATATAAATTTTAATTTCTAATATAGACGATCTTTATTCATCTAACCTCGGTCAGTATTACTATACTAAACACAATTTTTTGCATAATTATATAATGTGATTAATATAGGTAGAATGCATTTTTAGAAATAAACAAATGAAAATAACATTAATTATCTAAAAATTAATTGTTAGAATTAAAGTAAATAGAAACTATGTAAATGGTAATTTAGAAATATCTATTTTTATTCAGCACCAGAATCATTAATATTTCAAACTATGTAAATAGTAATTCAGAAACATGTGCTTTAGGGTGTGTTTGTTTGGGGCTAAAATATGTCAACTAAAACTTTTCAACCCAAAACTTTTCACTCTCCATAACTACTCTATTTTTAAATTATTTTTTTACATTTTTCTATACAAACTACCCTACTTTTCAATCATTTCTACACAACTACCCATACAACTAACCTATCTATTTTAACTTTATTCTCGTTACTCCTCATCATTACTCCTATTATATCACATCATTTTCTATCAATTTGACAACTTCTACCCTCAAAACTTTTCATCAAAAGTTTTACCTCAAACCAAACATACCCTTAGTGTTAAAAAATCTACGCTTGTTTTGCATTTTTTTTAATAAGTATTACTATAGCTTGAATGCTTGCATTTCAAATATTTGTGCAATTTGAAAAAATTATTTAATTTGTTTGTGTTTATAATAGTTGTTGATAACTTGATATCCATTAGTTAATATTTTGATTTTTGAATTAGTTTGTTATTTCTTTGAAATGAGTAAAATTATTAAAATTCACATGGACAATTTGAAAAAATATATACATATATATACTCTCTAAGTTCAATTATACAGTATAATATTGAATTTTTGCCTTTTCTTTTAGGAAAGAAGAATTTGGCTTGACGTATGGTAATAATGCAAGACAAGGGCAATGAACATAATAGTCGAAGATTAACATGTTTATTTCTATTGTGTTGTGCTGTTTGTTATAATTTGGTTATTTAAACTTAAAACTTGTATTGTCCAATTGGAGTTAACTTGGATGTTGTGATTTAGAGTTTGATACTTGAATTAATATAATCTTATTCAACTTGATATTTTGTTGTTTTTGAATGATTTTATTTTATTATAATTGATGTGATAAGGTTTATCTTACAATTAGATGGTAATAATGATGTATATAGTTGTCATATTGGTGTTAAATTGCAGAATGGAAAACGGATGTACTTCTATGTTTTCCAAAATACAACTATTATTCTACTTGATGTAAAGAGAAGACTCAAAACAGGTTTCTTTCTTTCTACTCTTAAGTGATATTTTAATTTTTCTTGCTTTCGTATAATAAATTATTTTTTAAACTTTTTATACAATAGGTTTGTGATAAAAAAATTGTATATAGGATGAGTAACAAAGACATATTAATAGGAGAATGTTAACCCGAAACTCAACCCGAGGCCGAATTTCAAAAATAGGGTTAGGGTTGAGGTTTACAAATAGGGTTAGGGTTAGGGTCAGGGTTAAAGTTTTGCGAATAGGGTTAGGGTTAAGGTTGAGGTGAACCCGAGTTTCATGAGCCCGAGTTGCACCCCTAATTCCACCGATCAGCGGCATCCCATTCAGTCGTCCAATATTTCATATTTTAAATCCTGGTCATTCATCAGTTCCAACCAATCTGAGTTGTCCAATATTCAGAGGTTAAAATCTGGCCGTTCATTAAATTCCAAGTGGACCGCCCAAAGCATTCAGAAATTCAAGCTCAAATTCCATAATCCAGCACCGTCCATGCAATCTCTCCGCCGCCCAATCAAAATTTATGGAGCAGATGTGCAGATTCTATGTGTGGCTGCTAGGATTTTATGCGCAAATCCTATGCGCAGATATAATTGATCACAACCGTCCAACTTACGCAATTTGATTTAGCGAACCAATTGCGTAGATTTTTCTTACGCAGTTTTCAACTGTATAAAAAGGGATTCCAGCGAGCTGCAGCAGAGGGGGGAGGTCGGACAGAATTTGGCCACTGGGCAAATCATGAGAAAAATAAGAGGGGCAGCAAGAGAGAAATTTAGAGAGAAAGAGAGAGAGAGCAAGGAGGAGAGCACGGGTAGAGGCGGACTGGTGAAGCGTTTCTATTTTTCCCTTTTTAATTTTACTTGTCTTGTTTAAGATGGATTTGGATTTTAATTTTATTTTGGACTTAAACGTGCTTGACTAAATCCTAAATCTAGGGTTTAGGATGTAGCATGCGTATAATGTAGCGTGGTGTGGGTTTTTTAATTTATTTATGGTAGATATTGTTGTTAATTTAATATGTTGTGATTTTAATACTTGCTTTGTATATTGACCCGTACTTTAGCATAATTCCATAAATTAGGTGATGGAACCGAGATGTGGAAACCTAATGTACGATAATCAAGATATTAAACCTGAAAATCTAAGACCATGAGAATAGGCATGATGACCTTGAGAAATTTCATGAACAAACCACAGAACTTAATGGATTCTAATTAACTTAGTCTCATGAGAATAGGTAGTTAAGAAAATTAGGGTATGCCTTGAAGGTTTCGAGAGAAGGTGCAACGGTAAATTAGGGTTTGTTCTCCTTTAACAAACAATGTCCAGATTAAATCATTATACCACTGCCCGTTTCAAAAGACGCATGTGAAATCCTAGACCCTAGGTACTCGCACTCTCGTTTTCTCTACTCGTTCTCATTTGCAATTTTCTCTCCCATTTTTTTTTATTTTTTTTCCATTTTATTTACTATATTTTCTTCCCACTTTTCTATTTTATTTGCTATACTCTCTTCATATCTGACACGAAAGCGTTTAAAAGCAAAGTTTATAGTCCTAAATTCTCTGTGGATCGATAATTTATATACTACAATCTATAACTCGTGCACTTGAGTGAGATTGCGAACATGCACAAGTCTTAGAGTGTAGTATATAAAATATTGTGCAGGGGAATTCGAGACTTAAAACTTTATTTTAAACACTTTTTTATTAAATATTTAGAGAGTGAAATGAATAGAAAAATAGAAAAACAAAAAGAGAAAATAGAATGTAGAATCGAAGATTAGAAAGCAGGGATGAAAATACTTAGGATCAAGGGTTTCATATGCGTCTTTTGCAATGGGTAGTGATATGATTATTTAGTCCGAATATTGTTTATTGAAGGAGAACAACCCTAATTTATCCTCTCACCTTCTCTCGAAACCTTCAAGGCGTAACACTAAACCTATTCTCATGGGAGTCAATTATTCATTAAGTTCTGTGGTCACTCGTGGATTTGTCAAGGTCATCATGCATATTCCTATAGTCTTAGATTTTCAGATTTAATTTCTTGATTGTTATATATTAGATTTTCACCTTTCAGTTCTATCACATAATATATATATGTATATAATCATTGCCAAAGCGGGAGCTCAAATACTAGGCAAACATTAAATCATAAGATATTAAATTAACAATAACACCTATCATAAATAAATTAAAACTACACACCATGCTACATTGTACAGATGCTACATTATAAACACTAGATTTAAGACTTATCCGAGCATGTTTAAGTTCAAAATAAAATTAAAATTCAAATCCATTTTAAACAAGATAATTAAAATTAAAAAGGAAAGAGTAAAGAAAAACTTATTGGTTGGAAGCCCCAATGTTGTATCGGCCGTTCCTCGCAACTCGCCGCTCCACCTCTTCCCTAGTACTCTCCGTCTCCTTTGTTCTCTCTCAATTTCTGTTGTATTTTTCTCCCCAATTTCCTGCTTCGAATTTTCTCCTATCAATTCTGCTGTCCTTCTAGGCAATTTATAATGCTCCAATTGCGTGGATGGCCCCCTGGGAATTGCTAGCCTCTGCTCATATTACGTTATATGAGTCCTCAAATTTTGATTCCGTTTCAATACCTTTGCAATTCTTATTATTGCTTGCTACGTCTCCATGCATCGTGCACAATTCGTATTGCGTTAAGAAATAATTGAACAGCTGCAACTATAAAATTTCATGGCTGGGATGCTGAATATCTTCTAGACTTCAAATTTGGGCAAAATTTGAATGGCTCAGATTAATGCTAAGGGCAGTGATTTTCTGGACAGGTGGATGGCTGAAATTGCATGGTTTCAATGGCTGGAAATTAATTGGATGACGGCAATTGCTGCATTAATTTGTATGGTTGGACGTTGCATAATTTTGGCTGAAAAATGGACGGCTGGCAATTTACTGATGCATTGGACGGCTTGGTTGCTGGATGAAAATCTGGACCGTTGAAATCTGATGGATCTGATTTCTGGACGTGATCTTGTGGGCCCCAGATTACTTGGATGAATGGCCTGAAAAAAAATCTGCATGATCGGTGGATTAATAATGGACGGCTAAAGCTTCGCTTGAATTTTTCTGGACGGCCAGATGGTTTGAATTTGTTCGACGGCTGATCAAAATGAACTGTTGAAATTGACGCATTGTAATTATGTTAGGACTGTTCATGTACATACATTGTTTCATGGGTGAACGGTTGGATGGCTGAAAAAATTTTGGCCATTAACTTACTTGATTTGAACGGCTAGAAATTTCTGGACCGTTGAAATAATAGCTAATGAATTCTTATGGGCCGTGATGTACATGATCTTGGTCGGTGCAAATTTTGTGATGGACGGGTAGGATTAATGGAAAGCCACTTTGCTGGCCGAAAAATAATGGACGGTGGGCAGTTTTGATAGCTTAATTTCTTGTGGGTCCCACTACTTCAACCTGCAAACCTGCAATAAAAATATTGAAATCTTTAATTCATCAAATTAATTAATGGGCTATCAATATATAAAAAATAATTTTAAGCCCATTTTATTTTATTGCAATAAATAAAAACATAATTTCAAACTAAAAGATCACAAAAATTATGTAAATAACTTGAAACTAATATTTAATACCCAAATTTTGCAAATACGTGTTTTAAAACAAATTCCAAGTTAGACTCAAATAATTACCCACCAAATTAGTTTATAAAATACCTGCAAATATATTATTGATTACCAATTATCAATTATCCTTATACCTTCTCTCGAAATCTACAAATCGTACCATAATCTTCTTAATCACATATTCTCATGGAATTAAGTTAATTAAAATTCATTAAGTTCTATGGAAGTTCATGCATCTTTTCAAAGTCACAATGCTTAGTCTCACGGTCTTAGATTTTTCATGTTTAATATCTTGAGTTTCGTATATTAGACTTTCACCTCTCGGTTCCATCACCTAATATATGAGAATCATTGCCAAAGTATATGCCTTCACACCAAGCAAGTATTAAATCACAAAATATTAAATTAACACAATATCCTTCTTAAAAAATCAAAAACATAATATCCACTACATTGTACGCATGCTACATCCTAAACCCTAGATAACGGGTTTAACCTAACATGTTTATGATTAAACCCAAATATAAATAAAATTATATCTAAAACTCATCACAAACAAGATAGTATAATCAAAAGAAAAGAAGAAAAAAAGCTTATTGATTGGAAGTTCCAATGGTCTTGATAACTCCAAGCAATGGGCAACCTTGCTCCTTGCTCAACCCATGCTCTAAGGACATTTTAAAATACTTCCTACAAGTGCTTATATAGAGGTGAATAGTGCTCATGAGCAGTGCGCAAACAATGTGCATGAACAATACACGCATGAATAGTACGCGTGAACAGTACTTCATGAACAGTGTTATGCATGAATACTACTGTGCGTGAATAGTGTCTTACTTTAAATGCAGTTTTGCTTTAGATGTGTCTTGAATTTGCAATTTACTCCTGCTTTCATCAAGGCTTGTTAATTTGCCTTGTTTACACCGAAATTACACATAATTCTCCTGGCTTGCACAAGTTGCATCAGTTGTGAGTGTTTATAAAACTAAGCTTAATCAATCAAAATATGATTCAAACCATATTAAACACTCAAATTCTCCACCAATTATTATCCAAAATAAATAGTATAAAAGTGACTTAACAAATACCTTATTAATGATGGATCAAATATAAGTAGAGTATTTTTACATGAGATTAGGATATATTGGATGAAATTACATGGTTTTTATATTATGCCTATGTTGTGTTTGATAAAATGCCCAAGTGGAGATTAATGTATGAAAATTATGAAAATTATATGTAATGGGCATCTAAAGCAATGATGTAAATGAGACGTTGCACATGTTTAAGACTTGTGGAAATGATTCTTGAATTGATTGGACTTATGATATCTTAATGTTCGAGGTATATGATTTCAAATTTAAGGTCAAACTTGGTTGTTTGAGGTTGGGTTGGATGGAGGTTGGAATTGTGAAACCCTTACGTTGAAGAGAGTATGATTATTTGGGATGGATATATAATGTGATTGATGTGAGGGTAACACATAGCTCAAAGCTAGGACTAATGAGATCATTAGCAGGCGAGTTATGCAATGGCATGATTTGTATGGATATTCGAATTTTAGAATGATTTGCATCTTGGATTTTGTATGTCATCGGTTGATCTCATGAATCGGGGCTTGGCCCATTTGGAAATAGTCTGGTTATACACATTCACATGGTTTTGTAAAACTACATAGCGGATGATTTTGTTAATTCAACATAAAATATGGCTTTAGCATGAGCATGAAGCATGGCTTTGGCAGCAGCATGATACATATGGTTACATGGCATACATGATGCATATGTCATGAGTGATGCATGTGTAAGGTTTATGTAAGGTTGCTCATGACCCTTGATGAACATGAGGATAGGGTTATTTATGGCCTTTAATAAACACAAGGACAACTAAGTCACATGTTTGTAGTATGACATTAAATGATTATGTGGTGCTAGTGAGAGCTCAATATCTGTATTTCATGTGGTTACATGGAAAACATGATGGATTTAGTATGAGTTTTCTATTATTTTTCACTAACTGCGCCTACTTAGTGCATTTGTCTAGACTTGTGTGTTTGTGATATGATATTTTTATTAGGACTAATGTTGTAGGCACCTACAAGTCATGTTTGATCTCAGGCTGAGATGATTTGTGCTAGGCATAAGTTATGTCAACCTTGGTGTTGTAATCATTTGGCGCTGATGTATATGTAAGATGAGTGGTATACATATGTATGTTTTATATGATGAGTGTTGGGTTACATATATGATACTGGGATGTGTTGCATGAATGTACAACCTATTGAGGCCTTGGTAATGTATTTGTTATTTGTAAATGTGCATGTTACTTCCATTTTACTTCCATCGTAGTTGATAGCCTTGCTTCCATATCTAGATGATGAGATGTAAATGATGAAAATGACTATGGTTTAAATAGTTTCTGCTTCCATAGTTCTATTTGATGCATTAGTCGTAGATATCTAATGTTCTACAGGTGTATTCTCACTTTCATGTGATCCTTTGCTTCCCGAAGTATGTATATCTTGAGGAGATGTCACCGGATCTCTACCTTAGTGACCAGTGGCCCCCATGAGTGGCGAGACACTATAATTGAAGTCAAAGTGAGTTCGATCTCACTCTTTCACAATATCAAGACAAGTTAACTTCAAGAGGCGAAGTTGATACCACAAGAAATCTCATGCCTGAGATCGATATCAAGATTGATCTCAACTATGACCTTAGTTTTGGAAATCCATAGAATTAAAACTTCAATTGGCTAAAGCTTTGAGCATAGAATTAGTGCAAAGGATTGGATATTTGGAAGGTAAGAAGGAAAATACATTCAAAAAAGAGACTTTGAAATGCACCATGGGGTGAAAATAGTGTACAACATGGGCTAAAACATGTTAGAGAAGTTTTGACACGATTTGAAGCGTACTGGGTGAAGAAACAAGTACAAATGTAGCAACAACACCACCTCCACAGAGGAATACAATTTAAACCATGTTTACCTTAGGGAGAGATGTTTCAAACTATGTCTCACACAAAAACATGTTATGTGTGCCAATTTCTTATATTCTGTTTAATCTTTCAAAAGGATAATATTTAAGGTTTTGTAAGGATCTCTTAAATCATTTTTAGAAAGTTTTAGAGGCCAAAGTTTGGAGAAAGAGAGGAGCTAAGAATAGAAGAGATAAGAGGCCAGTTAGTTGCTAAGCTATCCGTAAGTGCATGGGTCATAGCCTATAGAATATAAAATATCATTCCCATGAGGATCAATTTGTAAACTAGGCTATAAAGAAGTCATTTAGCTAGGTAATAAGAATTGAGAGATATGATACATTTCTGATATAAAAGAGGGAAAATAGAATCTTAAATTAAATATGTAAATGAAAAGCAGAGATGAGATGTATCTAGGCTTTAGGGTTCACATATAAACATTTTGTAGTGAATAATTGATGTAGTTATTAGCCAAGCATGGAACTCTTTCTCAAAGTTGCTCCTCTTTCCTGCTCTTGTGACTCTTCTCACTTCAAACCCTAGCCTCCAATGCTCCAAGACTAAACCTTTGTTGGCCCCAAGTTATTATTCTAACCTAAGAGAAGAGGGATAAATTGGCTTGAATGAAACGTAGAGAGCTAGTAAAAGAGCAAGAAATGGAGTAAATGGATAGACACAAAAGAACACATCAAATTATAGTGGCTCGGATAACTTCACTATTCCACTCTTCGAATCACACACTCTTTTGTATCTTTGGTTCCATAATCTCAGCAACGTTACTACTAGAGCCTTAACTCTTTTATAAATTCTAGCTCTGAAGGTCGTTACAATAATCTCATAAGTAGACAGTGAGTTCCACTCTAATGAATCACTACTTGAGTTACACCTTGACCTTGCTCTCAAATATAAAGCCAAAAAACTTAATACATAAGAAGAATAAATAAAATAAGTGGGTCTACACTTTATAGGTTTGTATAGAGTAGTTATTACACAACAACAAGCTCTTGAGAATTTTAGGAAGATGAGAGGTTGAAGCACTTGCAGTGACCTTGAGAGTCTTGCTCGAAAGATCACTGATTGCACTCTTAAATGCTTGAAAGTAAGAAGTTTATAGCTCAATAAATTCTCTTACTAACCCCTATAACTCCTCTTGACATGCTTTGAATAGTTGTGGAAAAAATTGAACATTGGAGGGTTGGTGGTGTGCATTTATTACACTAATGTTCCAAAAGTTCTGATCGTTATAACTCAAGTCACATCTGGAATTGATTTCGTCTGAAACTTCACCCAAGTCACAATCTGAAGTTGACTTAGCTCGTGACTTCGGTCTTCCGATTGCTTGTAAAAAGTTTGTCTTCAACTTGTACTCTCCTAGTTTCTTTTTAAGTCTACTTGGACTTGGACTTCACAGACTCACAATCTTCCTTCTTTTGGTTTTCATTTCTTCAAGTCTTGTTCCTTGGTCATCTTCATATGAGACTTGACCTAAGTCGCAAATGGAGTTGACTTGGGATTGTGACTTCAATTATAGTACTTAGCCAAATTCCATCTTCCTCTCGTAAACACTTCAAGTCCCAGAGTCTAGGTTGACTTTAAGTCTGACTTTACCCAAGTCGCATGGCGAAGTCGACTTGAGTTGTGACTTCATTTTTTAAGCTCACTTAGATCAAGCTTCGGCCACCTAATGTATTATAAGTGACATTTCAACTCGACTTCATTTTACAACTTCACCCAAGTCGCAAGTTAAGTCGACTTGGGGTATGATTTTGGCCTGTAAAGAGTCCACATTTTTCTCTCTATTTCCAAAAATGTCATTTGCGGTCGGTGCTAGAGTCAACTTAGGTATTGACTTGACCCAAGCTAATGCTGAGGTCGATTTGACTTTACAACTTGGATTATTTTTACTTGAATTTCAAAATTCTAACTTCAAACATTAGATTAAACGTATTAGTACTTCAAATATTCTTAATTTGGTTGTTAATAATCAAAATTTAGGTGAACCTTGATTTACAAATTAACTGGTTGAATTCATAATCTCTCCATTTTTAACGATTGACAAAATAAATTTGAAGTTAACCTTTCTTTTAATATAAGCTAGGCTTGTATATTAGCAATCTGAATTCTTTATTTTGCATTTGAGTAACACATGTATTTAAAACTTTACTATTTGACTCGACCAGTACATTTTTAAGATTAATTTAAGTTCTATTGGAATCTTTTTGCCACCATAGTAAATTTTGGTTACTCCAAAGCTTTTTTAATTCATTTATCATGATAGAAAGTCATTTAATGCATATACTCATTCAATTCCACAATGTATTCACTCAATACAACTGTGATTAACTCAATGCAAGAGAAGGAGCACATTAAAGAATACAAAGTATACAAAATTAGATATTCATTAAAAAAAAACAAAATACTGATACTTCATTTTATATTCAAAACATTCTTACAAGTATGAAGCAATCATCAATATGTTTTCTTTCAAAGTTTTTAGAAGTGCCTTATATACATTCTACCCCATCAAAAAATAAGACACAAAAATAAAACTCAAACTTTTGTCCTCCTCAACTATTCTCCCCCTTTGACAACCATAAAAAAGGAAACACATAAATGCAATAGTGCCTTGTTACATGCAAATGGGGTGATAGGATAGTGTAGTTGGTCATGGGTGAATCTAGGTGGAGAGGAAGAGCCACAAGGTGTAAAAAATTGGGATTCAATTCCCACGAATGGAGGTGAAGCCCTATAATCCTCTCTATATGGATCTAAACTAGAAAGACTTGGTATAGGTTGGTGATGCCTAGAACCTGAAACAAGAGTGTATGAAATATACTTCATTTTATATTCTAACTTATCTTGTCCCTCATGCATGGTCATGGGAGACATATGAATAGGCCCTAACTCTTATTTTAATCTAGCCTCCATTGCTTGGAATATTCTAATAGAACTAGATGCATGGAGGAGTGACTGGGTGGTTGTGCAAACTTGTCATGTGCGTGAGATGCCCATGGGGAATATGATGCATGAGAATGGAATGCAGGTGAGGCAAAATGAGGTGTTGTTCATAATTTCTCAGTAAGTGCACGGGTCATAAATTGTAGTATATAAAATAACGATCCCATAGGGAATTCGAGATTTAAGACATTGGATTTAAACACTTATTGAAATACACAAAGAATAAAGAAAAAGAAAAGAAAAATCAAAAGGAGGTTGATCTTAAGAATGTAAAACGAGAATTAAAAGTCAAGGGATGCGAGTACATAGGATTCAAGGTTTCACATACATTGTCTGCAATGGATACGTGAATTTCTTATTTAATCAAGATATTATGTATTAAAGAAGACTACACCCTAAATTATCCTTGCACCTCTTAAAGCCTGTAAGGCATAATCTTAATATATTTTTAACCACCTATTCTCATGGGATTAACTCAATTAGGATTCATTAAGTTCTGTGGTCATTCATGGGATTCCTTAAGGACATCACACCTATTTTCATGGTTAGATTTCCATATTTCATATCTTGACTATCATACATTAGACTTTCACCTTTTGGTTCCTTCATCTAATATATGAAAATCATTGCCCAAGTAGGAGCTCAAATACTAGGCAAACATTAAATCACAAGATATTAAATTAACACAAAATATCTTAAATAATCAAACCATAATATCTGCTACATTAGGCGCGTGCTACATCTTAAATCCTAGATAATAGTCTTAGCCCAAAAATGTATAGTTTTAATGCATTTCTAGTTGATTTTAGTTCTAATTAATCTCATTTAGGTTTTTAAAATTCATTAGATAATTTAGGATTGCACTTACTTGTTTTTACTTTTGTTGCAAAAAAATGAGATCAATTCTCATACAAATTCAATGCAAAAAGAGGATGGAATGAAGAAGAAGTTTATCTCAAGCATTGTGCAAGATTTCAAGGTAGTTGGTTGGCGCCCTAGCCCCAAGATTTGGCTTCGCAGCCTTAGCCACCACCTGATAAAAAAATCAAGAAATAAGTAGCTTCCACATAGCTATGAGAAACTGGTGATGCCATCCCCTGCACATGTTTCTCACTCATGCCGCTCAAATCCAAGGGGTGTATAAATATGACTTTTAGGATTTCTTGAATGGAAGCTAGGATGCATGAAGGAGAGTTTCGAGGAAAAGAGAAGGGGTTTCAATTCTAGGGATGGAGATCAAGATGGAGATTGACTTGAAAGAAGAATCCAACTTAATTTTATCTTCTCTTTCTCTCTATTATCTTATTTTTATCATTCTTTCTTTGGGATGTATTTAAACATGATTTGGATGGAAATCACTCTCATGTTCATAGGTTGAAACTTGTAGTGAGATGTTGTGGTGAACTTGAGCTCTTACACTATGTTTAACTTGTTTTCTATATGCTAGAACGAATATATGGTGTGTTGTGACTTATGTTATGTGAGATTACCTTTACATATTGTGTTTAATGCTTATATAAGCTTGATAAACTTATGGACTGATGTAATATCTAGATCTATGCTTGAAAAAAATGAGATTTAGATAAGATCCATGTAAAGCATAGGTTTCTAGCTGCTTATGGTTATTGGATATTAATATGGATAGAAATACGCCTATTAACCCTATGTGATCTTATTTAGGTTATGTGCAAATCAAGCTTGTTTTACTCCATTGCATGGGAACATAGAAATTGACTAAAATATAATTAGGTTTATACGTGTTGGAAGACATATAAGAATATAAATGAACCTATCTCAGTAATTCTCTACACAACTAATTAAAAATGAACCAATTTAGCATAGTCTTGAGTCAAGGGATTCACAACTCTCATCTATCTAATCATCACTTTGAGAATCTCCATTAGTTGCACCCCTATTACTAGTAAATTTAGAAATTCTCTTTCGTTTTGATAACAATTTCATTTAACGAATAATTTGTAATTGGCAAGCAGAACCTTTGATTGTGCTATGTTTTAACTCTTCCTCCTCGTGATATCAACACTCTACTCATTCTTTATTACTTGTTTAACACATATACTTGTGTTTAACCAAGCAAATTAATTAAAAATTTATGCAGCTTGACAGTCTTGGTCCTTAAGCTTTGAACTTCTCAAAATAGATACACGTTACACTGAAATGAATGTATTAGCCTCAGATGGCAATAACTTTTGATCTGAGAGGGGGTTATGAGAGCCACAACATATCAACGAAAAGCATTTTTTGAGTACGTTGATGTTACTAAGTTAGGCAAGCCCAATTGAGCTCATTTTTCATGTCAGAATCTGCCATTCGTATGTGATTCAGGGTCTCAAATTTGTACATACTTTTTTGCTCTGCATGATCAGTCAATTTTGAGTTTTTTTGTGCTAAGTAAAGTTAAATCAATCAAAATATAATTCAAAATATCTTAAATACTCAAATTCTTCTCAATTAATATTCAAAATATATAATATAAAAGTGGCTCAACAAGTGCAAAAGGAAATGAATAAGGATGTGGCTCAGGTCTTGGTGTAGGCTGCAGACTATGATGAGAAAAGGCTTCTTGCTCTCCCTAAACTAGTGCTTCTTCCTCGTGTACCTTCAGCGCCCGTTGGGTTTGATCTCCTCCCATTCTTGCTTATATTTGCTCTTACCTGAATAATTCCATATCAATTTTCATTCTTGTGAGGAGTGCCTTGTTAATTACATTCGTGGGCTTCACCAACTCAAATAGTTCCTCTTTTAAGTTAACCCTATAATGCTCCAAAATTCCAGTGATTCACATTTCATAGGGTGCAACTCCTCTTGGATTATCCTTTCTGAGTCTAATGCCTCATAATCAAATTGAGCAAGCTGATCTTCTTCTTGCTTGCCAATTTCCACAAAATGGGATTCCACACTAAATGAAAAAAATGGAGATTCTCACTACAAGACAAAAGACTTGTAGAGAATTTAAGATGTGATTTAGTTATTAATGACCCCTTTACATGTCATTAATTGATTAATTAATTGATAAATTCATAATCTTGAGATGTGTAGGGTAAATTGATGTGAAATTTTTAAGGTAAACCCAAGCTAGGGTACCCTACAGGTTAAATGGAGTGGATTTTTAGTATTTTGATTAGAAAGTTATTAAACAACTAGGAATTTCATAAAATGCCATGAATTAATTTCAAATGATCATATCTTAGCCAATATTGATCATTTAAGGATGAAATTTTTTATGGAAAGTTAAGCGCACATTCCCTAGGTTATACATGGATTTAATTACATCAAATCACATGACAAACTCTTGATTAGCAAGGTGATTTTCCATTAATGAACCCTATCTTGAGAGTCATAAATGGAAGGGATAGGAAGTCATAAATGCAAGAGATAAAAAGTAAAAAAAGGAGGGTAATTAATATTTTAAGGCTAAGGTGGCAAGATAAGGTAATTTGGGTTAATTTTCATGAAATAAAAATTGTGGAAAATCACAATTAAATCCAGCTAAATGTGGATGTGTTTGGGGAGCAAAAATTGAGGTAATTGTTCATTTTTTCAAAATGCGAAATGATGTGATCATAGCTAGGGAGGTGATTTGGCAACCTATGTACACATGTAAGGAGGAGATTAAATGACAAAAATGCATCACATTTGAATGGTTTAGATTGATGCAGCAAAATTAAATAAGAAGGGGGGATGAATGGACACTTGGATGGTCCACATTTCAGCAGCATATATGGGCACTTAAATGCATCTAACCATGGTTAAAACGTGGCAAACCAAGGGTAAATTGCAGCCCTATATAAAGGGGGAAAAGGGGTATCCCTTAGACGTTTTTTAAGGAGCACTAAAGTGAGAAAAATTTCTCAAAATAAGGCAGAAAGTGAGGACATCCAAGGCAGCAAGAAGAAGTGAAAATTCAGCAAGGTTTTACCCTTGGGAAGGCAACCAATTCACGTCCAAAATAGGTCCACTTTATGTGTATTTTTTCATTAATTATTAGCTTAAGTTATGCCCAAATAACTTCCATAAATTACTACAATTAGAATGATAATATAATGCGTATAAGTAAGGTGGTTGACGTCCAAGAGGTTATTCATGAACTGTTCAAGTATGTATTTGATTATTAATTTATTCCATGCTTAAATAACGTCCACACATAATGGTAATTGGAAAAGAAAATTCTGTTTAAATTGTTCTTGATTATTATATGGTGCATTGGTTAGCAAATGATGTAATTAAGAGTGTTAGAAGCAAATATACCTGTTGAGTAAGTATATTTTATGTATGCTAGTTGGTATGCAATTATGAGGAAACTCACCTAAAACAAGGTTATATGTGGCTATTTTAGGGAGAGTTGTTATTACAGAAATTTTGATTTAAATATTGCTTATTATATGATATAAACAAGCCTTTAAAGTGAACACAAAAGTTATTAAGTAGTAGCCATACCTGTATGAATGATTAACATGCAATTTTAGAGTCAATACATGGTGAATTCGTACATGTATAGGGCTGTTTTGATAAAAAGAATTAATTTTACAAATTCGGTAAAGGAATTACTTAATATAAGTTGTAAATGATTGCCTTGAATAACTATAAAATTTTAGTGTTTAAAGTAATTAAATTCTAGACTATTAGGTGTGAAAAAGTGATTATTAGAAGGATAAATGTGTAGTTGAGAAACCTTGCTTAAACTTGGTTGTTAAAGTGTCAAGTAAGTGTTACATAAGTGTTTTCAATGATTAAAAAGATATTAAATGCCTTAGATTAGGGTATTGAGTCAAGTGAGTGACTATTGAGTCAAGTGAATGATTCTTGAGTCAATTGAGTAACTCATCATTTGAAAATGTGAAAATATATGTAACTTAAGAGATGAAAGTATTTATCTCGACGAAAAAATTAAGCAAAGTTGAATTACTGTGAAACCCCAATCTTGGAGGCATGTATGAAACCATAGGGTTATAAACCCTAGGTAATGTATTGATTCTTATATAAAATATATGGATGATATTTTGCAATATATGGAATTGGAAGATTAAATAATGAATTATGAAATGTAAATTCGGATGAATAGTGAAATGTGAATAGTAACTGTGGGATTAAGGAATATGTTAAGTTAATCACTTTGGATTAATTTAATCATAAAAGACGAAAAAGGAAGCTTCCCACTAAAGGACAAAAGTGCTTTTTGGATTAAAATATTAATTTTCGGACTTAAAGGTGATTTTGAAGAAAAAATGAAGAAAAATTCATAATTTGCAATCCGAACGTCGGATTGAGGTAAAATTTTTTATGGATGACTAAAATCTTATGATAAAAATGATGATTGGTCCAAGATCTATCAAAAATCATGAATCAAGGGTCAAGATGAAACATCATTTGGAGATAAAAAAAGGTAGCCCACCTTTTTCATTAATTATATTTGACTTTGGGGTTAATTTTAATTAATTAAAAAAATCAAATAATTAATGAAAAGCTGAAATGGCTGCTGGAGGCTTGACTTTTGGGCCAAAATCCAATGGTCCAAAATCAATCTTATCAAGAATCAACGGTTGAGATTTAATTAGCCTAAAATAATTAATTTTAATAAATAAAAAAATCATAAATAAATAGGGGCTAGCTAGGGGGCAGGAGCTGCTGATTGGGGTGGCTGCACAAAGCTCAAAATATTGCATGGGATTTGAAAAATAAATATTTAGAATTTAATACCTTGAGCAAGGGGGTAAATTATAATTTTATGAAAAATACAAAACTATAAATAGGGGATGCTATGAACGACCAAAGGCACACGAAACCATCTCCAAGCTTGAAAAATTCAAGCCAAATTCGTTCCAAGCCTTGAGAGAAAGAAGGAGAGAAGGAAAGAGAGAGAAAGAGCCGAGTAGGAGGGGAGTTCTCCACTTGAGGTAAGGGAATTCTTTCTAAATTTCTTTTGAATGTTAAGTAGGGTAAAACCATGCTTAGATAATGCCTAAGCATGAGAAAATAAGTATAGTTATAATGCTTAATTGGAATTATGCCAAAACATAAAAAATTTGGAGCAAGAATAGAGCATTCGGGAAGATAACATATGATATGTGTAAATAATGATCCAATATTGATAAATAATTATTTGGGATGAATGTTTATGATAGTTATGATGTCGGAATGATGATATATTAATATCATGATTTTTGGATTTAAGGATTATGCTTAAGTGAAATTATGATGAATTTTAGTATAAGGAGAAAATGATTTATTTGGCCAAGTAAATGATGATGAATTCAAAATTCATGAATTTTCCCATGATATACTAAACATAAGCTATGTCATGGTATTTTTTATTTTTGGAAAAATGTCAATTTTTGGAACCCATGAACACTAACCTATGTTGCTGTGAATAGTAACCTTTGGTGAACAGTAAACGTGAACAGTACCCCCGGATGAACAGTAATCGTAAACAGTACCATGAACAGTAAACAGCGTGATTTTGGGAAAATCGAGATTTATTTTTATATTTTATAAGAACGTATGGATGGAATTTTAAAGTATTTATGGATAAAAATCCATATAAATGAGTAATGACCAAGTATCTTTATAAGATTAACCTCTATGGGAATGAGGTAATAAATAGTTATAAAGCAATCTAAGACATGGAATAGATGGATAAAATATACAATTTCCTTGTATAGGAAGAGGAAAGGAGAAGGTTGAGGACACGGACTGAGAAGGTAAGCAAGCAAACCATTTTGAAAATATATTTTATTCTCAAGTATTTATAAAATGTGTTTAAGGGTGGTCATTCCTATAACGTTTTGAAATTATGAATGTTTATAAGTTTTTGTGAAAAGTTATGCCGGCATATTGATATCATGTGATGTTCATAGACATGTGCACATGTATGATGCATAATGAAGAGGCTTTGGTGGAGGAAGTAGGATCAGGGATCCCTCTTCACCATTGCCAAGTCGCAAGGGCTGTGTGCCGGCGGCGTCCTCCCGAGAGATGGGGGCACAAGGAAGAGGCTTTGGTGGAGGTAGAAAGCGGATCAGAGGGTCCCCCTTCACTATTGCCGAGTTGTATGGGCTGTGTGCCGGCGGCGTCCTCCCAAGAGGTGGAGGCAAAGGAATGTTATGTGTGAATGAATGCATTGCATTTTCATACATGAATTGAAAAGGAAAGCATGGATTTGAAATGATATTTTAAAGGGATGGTGCAAATAATTCTCTACATGAGAATGACAAGTTACCTGGTGTAAGATGTATATATTGCCGAGAAAATCAAAAGTCATGCATGTAGGAGACTAGGTAGGCTAATCAGAGTAAAGGACGCGAGGTCCCATTGACGAGGCCAAGTCGAAGAAGCCGGCATAATGGACCATGCTATGTGAGATGTTTCCCAAGCTAGCATACCCGGACACGAAGGTTTATGTCAGGAATGGAAAGGAAGCATTTGCACATCCAATGTTTATGAAATGATTTTTATGAAAAGGCTTGTTGATCACTTGTAAGTGTCTTCTATCAAATGGAGAAGAATGCATTTAAAATGAAAAATGCTTGCTTATTGAGTTTTGACTCATGTTTTATTTTTCCAACCTCAGACAGGTGTAGGGAAAGCCAAGAGATGAAGGGCATGTGTTGCTAAAGGAAAAAAGAAATCTACAAAGGTTAGTAGATTTTTGTATGAATAGATGCCCTAATGGGATATGATGAGAAAAGACATAGGTTGTATGAAATTATGAAGTTATGAATAATATAAGAAATTGATGATTTATGATGATATGGATGAGTCCGTTATGAATGATGATGAGTATATGTTTAGGTGATGAAAGAAAAGAAAAAGAAAGAAAAAAATTGGATGAGATCCAATTAAGAACCCACCGCGTGATCAGGGCAACAATCCTGAGTCATATTTACCAATCGACAAGATCCCGGAGTAAGGACTATGTAGACGCCTCGGTTCAGGGCGCCACAATTACTCAGGGTCACATATAGATGAAGATCATGTAAGGGTTGGGAACAAGTGATAAATGCATATAAATGCATAAAAAGCAAGGCATGCAAGCATAAAGTATGATGCAAGTATGAAAGATAACCCTTTTCATTTATATGGGAAAGGGCAAATAAAAAAAGGAAGGTTGAAGTTGAGCCACAGGTAAGCAAACGAGACTTTGAAAATATTATTTTCCTCAAGTATTGAAAAATTGATGCAAATTGTTTTACTTGAATGTTTTTTTAAAAATTGTTTAAGGGTGGTCATCCCTATATCTTTATTTGTTTACGTTCTCACAAATGAATTTGAATAACGGATTAGTGAAAATGGTATTTGAAAATATTATGCAAAATGTTATGCTTGGAAAAGCATGCTAGCATGAATAATGAATGGGGTGGATGATCACTTGGTTAGTGTCATCCGCCGGTGCATGGAGCATGAGAATTAGGTCCACTGTAGAGGTGTAAGCGGATTGGTTGTCCCCCTCTAGTGTGACCAAGTCGCTGATACAGGCCAAAGGCCAGCGATGTTCTCCCTAGAATGGGAGCAAGATCAAGGGTATGGTCACCTAGCTAGCGTATCACCCAATCATGAAGGGAAACGGTACATTGCATAGGCATTGTTTTATGAACTTCCTAAGATTGGGACAGGAAAATGTTTGACCAGAAAAATGCCTTCATGAAAATATTTTGCTCAAAAATGAAAAATGCTTGCTTATTGAGTATTAGTACTCATGTTTTGTTTTTCCCAACCCTAGATAGGTGTAAGGAAGATCACGGAGTAGAGAATAGATGTAAATGAAGAAAAGTTATGTTCTTATATTTTTTGTATGTATCATGATGAATGCTATGTTTATAAACATAATTTTATAAGGTGATGATGACCTTTGATGTAAATGAATCATTTATGATGTTATGAATGCCATTTGCAATGGATTACTAGTGAAAGACATTTGTAAAATTGAAAATTGATCAACTGCAAAAAAATCTCACCGTATGACCAAGGCGACAATCCTGACTTACATTTACCAATCAATAATGGTCCTAGAGTATGGATCGACGCCTTGGGATGGGGGCACCACAAAGCTTAGTATCAAAGCAAGGATTGATAAATAGGCGTGGAAAACAGAGAAAAAGAAACTAATGAAAAGAAATAGATTGAAAGCATGATGTTATATGTCATGTATTGTTTCTATGATATATAGATCTGTGATACAATGCTATGATTAGTTGAAAGTTACAGCTGATTTGCTATGTAATGATATGTAGATGACATATAAATGAAAGCCAGTGATGAGGGCAGATGAAATAAGAAGGGAGATGGAGGAAGCCGAGAAGAGGCAGAGAGCTAAGATGTGGCGCCCCGAACCGAGGCGTCCACATAGTCCTTACTCCGGGATCTTGTCGATTGGTAAGTGTGAATCAGGATTGTTGCCCTGATCACGCGGCGGGTACTTAATTGGATCTCGTCCAAATTTTTTTTCATTTCTTTTTCTTTCATCATATAAACATATACTCATCATCATTCATAATGAACTTATCATAAATCATCAACTTCTCATATTATTCATTACTTCATAGTTTCATACAACCTATGTCTTTTTCATCATATCCCATTAGGGAATCTATTCATACAAAAATCTACTAACCTTTGTAGATTTCTCTTTTCCTTTAGCAACACATGTCCTTCATTTATTGGCTTTCCCTACACCTGTCTGAGGTTGGGAAA
Organism: Annona cherimola; assembly: GCA_030490835.1. Taxonomy (NCBI): domain Eukaryota; kingdom Viridiplantae; phylum Streptophyta; class Magnoliopsida; order Magnoliales; family Annonaceae; genus Annona; species Annona cherimola. Next base: position 56,302,723 of record CM059973.1, on the reverse strand, counting down.
ACAAAACATGAGTCGAAACTCAATAAGCAAGCATTTTTTATTTTAAATGCATTTCTCTACATTCGATAGAAGACACTTACCAAGTGATCAACTATCAAATGCACAGAAACCTTTTCGTAAACCATATTTCGAAACCTTTCATAAACCATTCATGTAAATCATTCGTAAATGCATTTCTCTCCATTCGATAGGAGACACTTAGCAAGTGATCAACTATCAATGGAATAGAAACCTTTTCATAAACATTGGATGTGCAAATGCTTCCTTTCCACTCCTGACATAAACCTTCGTGTGCGGGTACGCTAGCTCAGGGAACATCTCACATAACATGGTCCAATACGCCGGCTGTCTCCGACTTGGCCTCATCAAGAGGAACCTCTCTTCCTCTTGACGCCTACATGGTTCCTACATGCATGACTTTTGATTTCCCCGGTATTATATACCTCTTACACCAAGTGACTTGTCATTCTCATGTAGAGAATTATTTGCATCATCCCTTAAAAAAATATCATTTCAAATCCATGCTTTCATTTTCAATTCATGTATGAAAATGCAATGCATTCATTCACACATAACATTCCTTTGCCTCCACCTCTGGGGAGGACGCCGTTGGCACACAGCCCATACGACTCGGCAATAGTGAAGGGGGACCCTCTGATCCGCTTTCTACCTCCACCAAAGTCTCTTCCTTATACATCATACATGTGCACATGTCCATGAACATCACATGATATCAATATGCCGGCATGACTTTTCATAAAAATTCATAAACATTCATCATTTCAAAACATTATAGGAATGGCCACCCTTAAACACATTTCATAAAACATTTGAGTAAACAATTTGCAACCATTTAAAACATTTTAGAAAATATATAGCTTGCTTACAATGAAACAATAAAATTACATTTTAAAAAGCTTGCTTGCTTACAAATCATCATTTTCAAAAGGATTGCTTGCTTACAATGAAACAATAAAATCACATTTTAAAAAGCTTGCTTGCTTACAATAAATCAATAAAATCACATTTTCAAAAGCTTTGCTTGCTTACAATGAAGGAATAAAATCACATTTTCAAAGTTGTACTTGCTTACCTCCTCAGTCTGTGTCTTCCACCATTTCCTTTCCTTTTCCTATACAAGGAAAAATGATATTTTATCTATATCATATCATGTCTTAGTGTACTTCCCATACATGCTTTATAATTATCCATTACCTCATTTTCATAGAGGTTAATAGTATAAAGATAATTAGTCATTACTCATTTATATGGATTTTTATCCATAAATCCTTTGAAAATTTCATCCATATATCCTCATAAAATATAAAAATAAATCTCAATTTTTCCCAAAATACGCTGTTCACTGTTCATAATTACTGTTCATGTCACTGTAGCATATTACTGTTCATCATCACTGTTCACGTACTGTTCACCCGTGGTTACTGTTCACAGCAACGTGGGTTACTGTTCATGGGTTCCAAAAATTGACATTTTTCCCAAAAATAAAAAATACCATGACATAGCTTATGCTTAGTATATCATGGGAAATTCATGAATTATGAATTTATCATTATTAACTTGGCTAAATAAATCATTTTCTCCATATACTAAAAATCAACATAAATTCACTTAAGCATAATCCTTAATTCCAAAAATCATGAAATTAATATATCATCATTCCAACATCATATTTATCATAATAATACATCCCAAATCATCATTTATCAAATTTGGAGCATTATTTCCACATATCATACATGATTTTCCCGAATGCTCCATCTTTGCTCCAAATTTTCGATATTTCGGCATAATTCCAATTAAGCATTATAAATTTACTTATTTTCTCATGCTTATGCATTATCTAAGCATGATTTTACCCTACTTAACATCCAAAATAAATTTGGGAAGAAATTGCTTACCTCAAGTGGAGAACTTCTCATTTCCTTCCCATTTTCTCTTTCCTTCCTTCTCTCCTTCTCTCTCTATGGCCAAAACGTGTTTTGGGGGTGGGAATGCTTGAATTGCTCAAGCTTGGAGTGCCTTTGGACGTCCACCCCTGCCCCCTATTTATACTTTTGATGTTTCACATATTTGCAATTTACCCCCTCTTGCTTGAGGTGTAAATTTGCAAATGTGTTTTTTTCTAATTTTAAAAGGTGCATGGAGCCTTGTGCAGCCACCCTAGCTACTGTTCACGCACCCCTATGGCAGCCCTATTTTTGCCTATTTTTTTATTTATTAAAATTATTTATTTTAAGCTAATTTAATCCTAGCCATTGATCTTTGATGAGGATGGATTTGAGCCATTGGATTTGGCCCCAAAAGTCCAAGCTTCAGCAGCTTTTCATTAATTACTTATCTCTTTAATTAATTAAAATTAATCAAAAGTCAATTCTAATTAATGAAAAAGTAAAGCTACTTTTTCATTTTCAAATGACGTTTAATCTTGACCCTTGATTTGTGATTTTCATCACATCTTGGACCATTCATCATGTTCATCATCACATCTTAGCCACCCATAAAAAATTTCATCTCAATCCGATGTCCGGATTGCAAGATATGAATTTTTCTTCATTTTCTTCCAAAAATCAATTAAAAATCCGAAAATAATAAAAAATTCCAAAAGTGGCTATTTTGTCCTTTTGTGGGAAGCTTCCTTTTTTGCCTTTTATGATTAAGTTAATCCAAAGTGATTAATTTAATATATTCCTTAATCCCACATTTACTATTCACGTTTCACTATTCACGTACACTATTCACGTGCACTATTCATCCGAATTTCATGCATAATTATTTTAACCTTCATTTTCATATATTTCATATCCATCAATATATATTTCTCAAATATATTACCTAGGGTTTACAACCCTAAAGTTTTGTACACGTCTCAAAGATCGGGGTTCCACATAAGAAGAGCCTAAATAGATGGTGGGCCACACAACAGAACCTCACATTTAGGCCTCCAGTTCCCGCAGAGTACCTCCACTCACCTTCCACCCCACCGATGCAAGAGGGAGGCACCACAGGCCCACACCATCACTTTACTCAAATGACACTAGGTTATGGAGGATCCACTAGTGGAACCCCTAGACAAGAAGTTACACTGCCCCCACAAGAACCCCTATGACCATTCCCTCTCGTGATTACCAACAGGGTTAATGCACAAGAGCTATAGATGTTTTGGGACTAGATTTCTGTACCTATCCCACCTAAGCAGGGACCGTGCTATTGATTTGCGAATGGATTCATTCGTTTTCGTTACGGAGTGAGCTGGGATGTTATAGATGAAGAGGAAAAGGACTTTGCTAGAAGAAAGGAGGAAGCCCGAGCTCAGGGTATTCCCGTTATAGAGGAACCCTCCGCGCAAACCTGATGAACATATTCTAAGGGTAGTATATAGTGATGGTGAGTCCATCGGAGAGGAAAGTGAGAATAATAATGAGGACCCCAGTGAAGGGACTATAGATGATGAAGGAGAAAATGAAAATGATGAAGAAAATAGCAACGAGAACCCACCCAATTGGACTAGTACCGGCACTCTCACAGAGGAACCTACAATGGTACAACTGAAGTGAGGTTGAGTAGATAGAGGTAGCAGAAGCCTATTTTTATTTTGATGAAAAAATGCATGTATTATACACTAACATGAAAGTGTGTTCTTTTAATGGACAAGTTGAGCTTGTTTGTATATGTAATATATGAATGTATGAAAAAGAGATAGTTGTGACTAACTTTTCTCTTGATATGAATGATTATGAATGTGATGACTTGATCTGGTGATAAATGAAAGATTGCCTTAATATAGTTTTTCTATCTATAGAAGTCATCATGCCTAACACAAGATCAAGGACTAGATTGAATAAGGGAAAGGTGTTGGTCTCGAGTTTATGACAATTATCCAAGAGGGGAGGGTTGAATTGGGTATTTTAAAATTCTTTACGTAAACAGAAATTTTCCCTTTTTTTAGAGTTAATCCCCTTAATGAAACAAACAGAAATATGGAGAGAAAGAAAGCAATAAAACACAAAGATTGAAGCCACACCAAGAGACAAAGGTTTGTAGTAGTTCGGGCAACTTTCCCTACTCCATTATTCAAACCTCACACCCGTCGTGACTTGGGTTCCACTATTGAGTTTGAATACAACTAGAGCAGTAACTCTCTTCTAGATTCCAGCTCTAGGGGGCTTGTTCAAATACACCATAAGTAGGTGACTAGTCTCACTCTAGTCACAACACTACTTTGCCTTCCCTTGATTTTGATTTCCAATATCAAACTAAGTGGTAAACATAGATAATTAACAACAAGAAATAACTATAATTTACAGATTCGTGTAGGTAGCTTGTACCGCGTAGAATAACTTGTAGAGAGAGAAGATTCAGCAATGCAGCTTTCAGCAACTTGAAGCACAGTTCTTCACTTAAAGTTGGTGTAGATCAACTTAAATGCAAGAGAGAGTGGAAGGTGAGCTTATTGAATGCTTCTCTAACCTCTTTCACGTCCCCTTGAATCCTCTTATACAATGGGAGGTGAATTTTGAATATTTGGTGGTAGGTGGCGCGCATTTAATGCTCCAACGTTCAAATTTTTCTGACTGTTGGGAGCCAAGTTGCACATGAGGTCGACTTGGTATGCGACTTCATCCAAGTCGCATGGTGGAGTCGACTTCAGATGCGACTTCACCCAAGTCGCAGACTGGAGTCGACTTCGAGTGCGACTTTAGTATTCGGCTTCCACTTCCAAGTTTCAGCTTCAGGTCGACTTGGTGTCAAACTTGACCCAAGTCACAGGTGGAGTCGACTTCGGGTGCGACTTCACCATTTATTTGTTTATGTTCGAACTTTAGATTCTTGCAAGTGATCTTAATGTTTAACTTTTTCTTTTCTTATCCTGTTCTTCTTTTAATATCCTTGGTTTTTCTTGTTTTGCCTTGAAACTTAGCATAGCATTCTTCTTTAAAGGGGCTTTTCCTTGTGGCCTTGATTCAAGATGATTGACCTTCTTGATTTTTTTGTTCAATCTTCAATTTAGAGTTGTTTCTTTAATGATATTTCAACTTTGAAGAAATTTGAAGTAGTCATTTGCTTGAGTCGCTTGCTTAGTCAACTTGGACTTTAACTTCACCCAAGTTGCATGCTTGGGTCGACTTGAGGTTCGACTTCACCTAAGTCGGATTGCGGAGTCGACTTGAAAATGCGACTTGACTCCGAGGATTCGAAGTCTTCTATATGGTTGTACTCAAGTCACATCTAGAGTCAACTTGGGTCTGCAACTTCACCTAAGTCACAAGTGGAGTCGACTTCAACCACGACTTCACTTGTCTCTGAGTCCCAATTTCAACTTTGGAACATTTTTTGCATTTGAAGTCGATTCTGGAGTCGACTTGGGAATCGACTTCGCCTTAGTCAATGGCTGAGTCGACTTGGGACTGTGACTTGGTCTACTATCTTTTGAAACTTGAGTTTTTAACCTTTGAAAATACTTAGCAAACTCATTAGTAATTAATTAATTCTCAAATTGAGTTGTTAATCATCAAAACATGGATTGTGCTTAATTTGCCTTGAATTCCAACAATCTCCCCCTTTTTGATGATTGACAAAACCAATTAGAGATATACCTTTCATTTTTCTTTTATAAAAGACATGTCATATTTTGTTTTGGGATTTAGAATAGTCATGTTGTTTTGTTTTCACAAGAATTGCATATCATTGCATTACATTTTAGCAATTTGTACATTTCATTCTCAAATAAGTTCATGCCAAGTACATATCCATTGTCATACAATCATTCAACATTGCATTTCAACACAACAATTTGCCTAAAAAGAAACAAATTCATGTTATATATTCAATTGTTGTATACAATATGATTCAAAAAGAAAATAACCTATATGATACATGCTACCCAAACCCAACAAACAAACAATCTAAAACCTAGAACCTAACTCAACCCTCTCAAACTTCTCTCCCCCTTTTTGTCAATGAATCAAAAAAAAGATGGGGGAATCGGGATTTGTGAATTTGGAAAGCTGTGATTGGGTAGGAGGGAGAATAGGTAGGTGGAATGGGTCAGATGCAGGCTGATGACAATGGAGAGGATGGAGCCTGAACAGTGGGTTCGACTCTAATGGACTCTCCAAAATAAGGATCAATCTCGGGAAGGCTCGGAATAGGGCAGCCACGATTGCTTTTGGAGGCTAGTTGGTACTTGATTGTCCTCATTTCCTAATCCAGTCGATCCTGGCGACTATGCATCTCCATCATCGCCGTGTGGATGGATACTAACTATTGGGTGATCCGGTCCTCCATCTGTCCAAGATAATCCATGACAGCGTGAGAGGAAATAGATCGATCAGGAGATTATGGATGTAGGTCAGGGATCTGGGAACCACGTGGAGAGTAGGACCCGTGTGATTGGGGTGACGCGGGATCTGCAGGAGTTGGAGGCGGAGATGGAACTGGCTCGGGCTATGGTGGGCTCCTACCCCTCAGGATGACCAACCGCTTCTGCGGGCTATTCTGTGTGTCTCATCATCTCTCGTATCCGCTCGGTCCTGAATTCTTCTACATTGATCTTCATCCAAGTTAGGAAGGCCCGGTTGATGGCATTTGTAGGCTTCAAAGCCTCAAACGTTTCCCCATCCAAATCAACACCAAAAAAGGCCATGATCTTGGTAATCCACGTCCCGTAGGACAGAACACCTTGTGGATTTTCATTTTTATACGCCTAAGCTTCCAAAAATAGCCTTGGTAGACTAACCTTGACCCGATTAGCCACTTTCCATAAAATCTCGGCTTCCTGTGGGTTCAATTGATTTCGGCCTCCACCCTTTGGATATATGCAATGGGCAATCAGTAGTTGGAGAACCTGTAGTCTGGGAGACAAGTCCATATAGTGGAGAAATTTGATGCCCAAATGGTACTTGTTGCTATTAGTAAGTCAGTTGTACATCTGTGTAATTGACAACCCTTCTGGAATTGGGTCATTCATTTTAGGTACCTCCAAAATATTCGCAATCCAACTGAGGGCATTGCTCTGGCTAGTTCCACTTCCAATTCCCATATTTATTTCAACTCCCTTTACATAAGTACTGAGATATTCCTGATCCCATAAGTAGTAAAATAATCTGGTTAGATCAAGATATATCCGGTCATCTGCTTTCAACAATTTAGTCCATCCATGAAAATCTAGAAGCTCTTCGATCCCAAATTCATATTCACTTAGAAATTTGAAATCAATAATCTTAGGAATGAAAATCTTGTTTTCATAAAAATGCCTATAGAACCGACTATGTTATCATTCGGTTCTAAAATAATCAGTAGGTATTTTTAGAACTTGCCCTTTCTGTGTGAGTGTTCCTCTCTTGTTTCCTACTGATTCCGTTCCATTACTGGAATCCTCTGATAAATCCTCATTTCAGGGAGCGGATGTAGAGGGATTACCTTCCCTGAATCATACCCGTCGCCCCACGAATGCAGTGGTCTCTTATCGAACCCGTTTGGACGGCGTCCGTTGCCGTCGTGGCACTCCCTCGCCAGTGTTCGATTGGGATGGCCTTGAAATTGGTAGTTTGGCTGGCTTAGCTATGGCTTTAGGTGCCATTGATTTGGGGGAATGATTTCTTGATATAACAAGTAAAGATTAGAATGATTTTCAGGGGTATTGGAGGAAGCCAATAGCTTGAGAGGACTGTGATGGAGAGAATAAGAGAGAGAGAGTGAGGAATCTATGAGAGAGAGAATGAGCTGGAATGAAAAACGAAGAGAGAGAGAGAGAGGGAGATTTGTGAGATAGAGAGAAATTGAGTTGGAAGGAGAGAAATGGGGGGGAGTGAGAGCTAAGAGCGAGAGGTAGAGAGATCGAGGAGGGAATGAGAGCTGAGAGCGAGAGGTTGAGAGCTGAGGTCGAGAGAGAAAATGCGAGAAGTAGAGAGAGAGCTGAGAATCGGCGCTGGAGAGAAATGAGGGAGAAGGAAGAAGAAGAAGAGAAGAAGGCCGGCGCGGGGCAGTCTAATTGACGCACCGGAGTCAACTAAGCCCTAACCGAAGTCGACTTCGCCCCTGTAGAGTCGACTTAGTTCTATCGACTTGGATTCTGTATTCTTCCTAATTTGGTCCCCCTATCCAGATTAATCATATTATGCTCTTAATCAATTTCAATCATACCCATATCATTTCTAATCTTGTAAAATGGTTCCTTTACCAATGGTTTGGTGAAAATATCAGCAATTTGGTTCTCAGTTTTAACATACTCTAAACAAATATCATGATTTTCAACACGTTCCCTAATGAAATGATGTCTTACATCTATATGCTTTGTTCTAAAATGCAACACAGGATTTTTTAGTCAAACAAATAGCACTGGTATTATCACATCTATTTGGAATATCAAGATAATTAATATCATAATCTTTAAGTTGTTATTTCATCTAAAGTAGTTGGACACAATAACTCCCAGTGGCAATGTATTTGGCTTCCGCGGTAGATAGAGCAACACTAGTTTGTTTTTTTGAAAACCATGAAACCAACATGTTTCTAAGAAACTGACATATTCTATTATTACTTTTTCTATCTACTTTGTAACCGGAAAAATTCGCATCCGAGTAGCCGATTAGATCAAATGTTGACCCCTTTGGATACCATAACCCTAGATTAGTGGTTTTGATCAAATATCTAAAAATTCTTTTTGCAGCTATTAGATGTGATTCTTTTAGACATGATTGGAATCTTGGACACATATAAACACTAAATAAAATGTCCGGTCTAGAAGCAGTCAAATATAACAGGGATCCTATCATGCTTCTGTATAGTTTTTGCTCAATAGGTTTACCTTTTTCATTCTTGTCGATCTTGATGGTAGAACTCATTGGCGTGTTTGCTCTTTTGCTATTTTGCATCCTGAACTTCTTCAACATCTCCTTAACATATATGGACTGGTTTATGAAGATTCCTTCGGCTAGTTGCTTAATTTGCAGTCCAAGGAAGAAATTCAACTCTCCCATCATGCTCATTTCAAATTTACTATGCATAATCTCATAAAATTCTTGGCACAGAGTTTCGTTAGTAGCACCGAATATTATATCATTTACATAAATTTGAACAATTAAAATGTTTTTGCCCTTATACTTGATAAATAACGTTGTATCAACTTTTCCTCTTTGAAAGTAATGATCAATCAAAAACTTTCTTAACCTTTTATACCAAGCTCTTGGAGCTTGTTTGAGTTCATATAATGCTTTTGATAATTTGAATACAAATTTTGATTGATCATTTTCTTCAAATCCAGGAGGTTGTTTAACGTATACTTCATCATTTAAATATCCATTCAAAAATGCGCTTTTCACATCCATTTGAAACAATTAAAATCCATGTGAGAAGAAAAAGCTAGTAGGATACATATGACCTCTAATCTAGCCACTGGAGCATAGGATTCTTTAAAGTCAATTCCCTTTTCTTGGGAATATCCTTTGGCTACTAATTTGGCTTTGTTTCTTACTACAAGCCCACTTTCGTCTAATTTGTTCCTAAAAACCCATTTGGTACCAATAATCATGCAATCCTTGGGTCTAGAAAGTAGGTGTCATACATTATTTCTTTCAAATTGATTTAGCTCTTCTTGCATTGCAACAATCCAATTTTCATCATTAAGAGCTTTGATCAATGGAGTTTGGTTCAATTTTAGACACAAAGGCAAATTCTCCACAGATACTGTGTCTTGACCTTCTAGTTTTTACTCCTTCATAGATATTATCAATAACTTGCTCAATTGGATGGTCATTTTTGAATTTTAAATCAGTTGGAGGTTTATGTGAATTATTACCTTCACTTACCCTTTCCTCCGTGGAATTCTCTTATTTTGTTTCGGCTTCTTCTCGTTGTTCTAGTTGTTCCTCTTTTAGATTCTTTGATGCCTCATCTGCATCACTCAACTCATCCTCCTTTTTGAGATTTTGGTTAAATTCATCAAATATAACATGTATTGATTCTTCTACTATTTGATTTCTTTTGTTAAAGACTCTATATGTTTTGCTATTTGATGAATAACCAAGGAATATTGCCTCATCACTTTTAGCATCTAATTTTTCCAAGTTTGTTTTTCTATTATTCAACACATAGCATGTACATCCAAAAGCATGAAAATATGAAATGTTTGATTTTCTTCCCTTTCATAGTTCATATGGGGTCTTTTTCAAGATTACTCTTATGGTAACACGATTTAATATATGACATGCTGTACTTACAACTTTACCCCAAAATCTTTTGGATAATTTACTCTCATTTAGCATTGTTCTAGACATATCTTATATTGTCCTATTTTTCCTTTCAACTACCCCATTTTGTTGGGAGTTCTTGGTGTCGAAAAATGTGTGGTGAATTTTTTTTTCATTACAAAATTTTATAAATCATTTATTTTCAAATTACTACCATGATCACTTCTAATGGAAATGATTGTGTTCTGTTTTTCATTGTACACCAAATTTAAAAAAAGGACAAACATAGAAAATGCTTCATCTTTGCTACCAAAGAGAATTATCCATGTAAATCTTGAAAAATCATCAACTATGACAAATACATACTTTTTCCCACAAAAAGTTAAAATGTCTGATGACCCATAAAGATCCATATGTAATAGTTCAAGTGACCTAGTTGTTGAAATTTTATTTTTAGTAACAAAATAACATTTTTGATTGCTTGGATAGTTGACATGCTTTACATATTTTGTCTTTGTCATATTTCAGCGTTGGTAATCCTTCCATTAGGCTCTTTTTCTACATAGTTTTAATATTTGACATGTTTATATGTCTAAGCCTTTGATGTCATATCCATGGATCATTTTTGATGGCTATAAGACACTTTTCATCAAGTTCATCAAGACAAATCGAATATATATTTCCATGTCTTTTGTCACTAAAGACTATGTGATCATCATCAAATACATTGCATATAGATGATTCAAATACAACTTTATAGCCTTTATCGCACAGTTGAATAATGCTCATTAAATTGTGCTTGAGTCCCTCAATAAATAGTACATCATCAGTACATGCATTTGAATTTCCATAAACATTTCTTTTACCTTTAATTATACATTTTTTGTTGTTCCAAAAGCAACCATTCCTTCACTACATGATTTGATTTTATGGAACAATCCTCTTTCTCCCGTCATATGTCTTGAGCAACCACTATCCATGAACCACATATTGTTGGCCTTTGCTTTAAGACGTATCTGCAAAAATAAAATTATGTAGAGCTTATCTTTTTTGTACTCATTTTATGGGTCCATTTGGGTTAGTGAGCCATTAGAATCTACGTTGTTCTATTTTGGAAGACACAAATCCAATGTTGTTTGGTACCCAAACCAGTTTTGCACCATAGTTGTACAGTTTTCTTATTTTACATTGATAGATCTTGTGGCCCATTTTGTTGCAAAAGTTACATGCCCCTGGAAGTCTTGGAGTGGGAATTCATGTAATGGATGGTTCCCAAATTGGTTTCTTGGTCCAAGCAACATGATTCATTTTTGGTTTAGTATAGATGGGTTTTGCTTAGTTTTTGAAAGTCCTTGGAGCATTAGATTTGCTACATTCACCTTTCTCAAATGTAGAGTACTCAAGTCTTCTTTTTTTGTTTTGGGAGGTCATGTTTAGAAACATTTTGATGCTTTTCCCTAGATTAGAGAACTTCGCTAATGATTCATTTAGTGATTCATTTTCTTTCATTAGTCTTTCCACCTCATTTGTCAAAGTATTCTTTTCATTGGTTAGGTGGTCAACTTTTTTTGCAAGTTTTCCATTCATAATAATTATTGAATCATATTGTCTTTTCTTTATTGTGAATTTGTTTCCCAACTTCTTTATTTCATCATACAATGAATCATATGCTTGTTGTAGTTCCTCTAATTTAGCACATTTGAGACATTCATTTGTGGAAGAGAAAATAGAATGAGTTTTCAGTTTAGATGTTACCTCTTCACTACTTGTGTAGTTTGTTGAGGTGGTTTGTCCTTCCAAAATTTTTGTTGCAGCAAGGCAAATGTTGCTATCTTCCTCCATTGTGGCTATGCAACATATCCTTGCGCAGTTTGCAGCCTCATTATTTTCATTTGATGAGCTGCTAGTTGTGAACGTCTCCTCATTGATGTACATCCCTCTTCCTTTAGATTTTTAAAATTTCTGATTTTTGCTTCGGTCATTCTTTTCTCGTCGTTCCCTTGTCTTGTTCTCCTCGGGTGTGGGACATTGAGCTTGCATATGTCTCACTCCTCCACACCGGTAACACTTTGTTGCTTCTTTTTTTTTCTCCTTCAAGTTTCTTTTTTTGAATCCTTTGAAGTTCTTTCTTTTTTCCACAAACTTTCTAAATTTTCTTGTGAGTAGAGAAATCTCTTCATCGTCATTTTGAGAAGATGAGGTGGACTCATCTGAAATTGGTGCAGCTTTTAAAACAATTGCTCTTTTGCTTTTGTGTCACTCCTTGTTCCTTCTCTTTATCAACTCATGTGACATGAGTTAGCTAATAAGATCTTCTAGCCTTAGCTTGTTTAAGTCTTTTGCTTCTTCAATGGCTGTGATCTTGGGAGTCAACGACTCAGGTAGTGCCCTTAGAATCTTCATAATCTGCTCAGATTTAAAAAAAAAATTCTGAGACCTTTTAGTGCATTAGTGATTTTTGAAAATCTAGCAAACATCTCAGAAATATTTTTGGTCTCAAGCATTTAAAGCTTTCTAGCTCTCCAATTAGAATATTTCTTCTCGTCCCTTGGACTTGAGAAGTTCCCTCATAGATAGATGTTAATGTATATCGTATTTCTTTGGCGGTTTGACATGAGGATACCCTATCATATTCAAATGCGGTAAGAGCACAAAAGAGAGAGTTCATGGCTTTGACGTTGCTCTTTACAGTCCTAACCTCCTCCTCAGACAATGTGGAGGCTCTTTCATCAATTGGTAGCACAACACCATCTTGGATAACAATCCAAGAATCTATATCCGTAGCCATGCTGAGTTGTTTCATTCTTTACTTTCAGTAACCGAAGTTACTCCCATAAAAAAGAGGTGGCCTTGTAAATGGCTGGCCTTCGTCGAATGCAATGGTGGAAGTTTGTTGGGATGCCATTTGTAAGATCTCTTTGGTTTAAACTCAAAGACCTGCTCTGATACCACTTGTTGGTCCCGAGTTTATGGCAATTACCCAAGAGGGGAGGGGTGAATTGGTTAATTTAAAATTCTTTGCTTAAACAGAAATTTTCTCTTTTTTTTGGAGTTTATCCCCTTAATGAAACAAACAAAAATATGAAGAGAAATAAAGCAATAAAACACAAAAATTCAAGCCATACAAAGAGACAAAGGTTTATAGTGGTTCGGATAACCTTTCATACTCCACTATTTCAAGCTTACACCCGTTGTGACTAGGGTTCCACCATTGGATTTGAATACAACTAGAGCAGCAACTCTATTCTAGATTCCAGCTCTAGGGGGCTTGTTCAAATATAGCACAAGTAGGTGACGAGTCTCACTCCAGTTACAACACTATTTTGCCTTCACTTGGTTTCGATTTCCAATATCAAACAAAGTGGTAAACACAGATAATCAACAAAAAATAACTACAATTTACAAATTCATGTAGGCAGCTTGTAGCGCGTAGAAGAACTTGTAGAGAGAGTAGAAGATTCAGCAATATAGCCTTCAGTAACTTGAAGTACAGTTTGTTGGAAACAATTGTTGAAATCAAATGCAAAATATCCGAAGCATATGTTTTGATGATTAACAACATACTTTGAGTAAAGTCTTAGCTACTAATATGTTTTGTGCAATGTTTAAGGTTATAAAAGTAAAAAATACAAAACATAACAGGTCAAGTTGCAACTCACGTCGACTCAGACATCGACTTGGGCCAAGTCGATTTCTCAAGTTGACTACATCTTCGACTTCAATAGACGTCCTCTGTCCTGCGTTGAAATTAGGAGCAAGAATTCTCGAAGTAGCAGACGAAGTCGACTCCACTTGCGACTTGGGCGAAGTTGCAGACCAAGTCGACTCCAGTATCGACTTCACATAATATTTTCCTTCCAGCGTTGAAATTAGAAAGCACAGCTGCCGAAGTCGCACATGAAGTCGACTCCACTTGCGACTTGGGTGAAGTTGCAGGCAAAGTCGACTCCAGCATCAACTTCAAATGGGCAGTGCAGATTTTCAGAATTTCAAGTCGAAGGCCAAGCCGACTTCAAGATAGACTTGAGTCAAATTGAAGATGAAGTCGACTCAAATTTTTCAACTTGAATATATGAAGACTAATCCAAGAAGTTAAGAAAGCAAGAGACACTTCAACAAAGATCGAACTGACTTGGCAAAAGAAAGAAGCCAAGTCGCACCCGAAGTCGACTCCAAGATCGACTTGAAGCCAAGTCTCAGACCAAGTTGACCCAGAGGACAGACTTGGAAACTGAAGAACAGCTGAAGTCGCACACGAAGTCGACTCCAGCATGCGAATTGGGTGAAATTGCACACGAAATCGACTCCACCTGCGACTTGGAGGCGTAACGTTCGAATTTTTGAACGTTGGAACATTTATTACGCGCCAATCAACTCTATAACGTTTAAAATTCTTCCTCCTCTATATATAGATACTCGAGCAAACGTGGAAAGACACAAGATAGAGCTGAAAAAGAGGAAAGAAGTGCCACTAAGAGTTTCATTCCACTTTTCTCTACAATTGAGTGATCTATACATTTTCAAAGGAAGAACAAGCTTCAAAGTTGCTGTTTGCTTCAACGCAATACGATTCGTTGCTTCTACAGATTCTTCCTTGAGTTGAAACTTGCTACACAAATCTGTAAAGTGTAGATTTCTTCTATTTCATCTTGTTATTTGATTTTGGTGCTTGGTTTGAGTTCGGTGTTTCAAACCAAGATATAGCAAGTAGGGTTGTGATTGGAGTGTAACTCATCACCTACTTGTGTTGCTTGCTACACACGCCCCCTAGAGCTAAAATCTAGAAGAGAGTGGAGGCTCTGGTTGTATATGCCCCCTAGAGCTAGAATCTAGAAGAGAGCGGAGACTCTAGTTGTATTCGCGGAATACATAGTGGAACCCAAGTCACAAGGGAGTGTGAGCTTGGAAGAGTGGAGTAGGAAAAGGTTGTCCGAACCACTATAAATCTTGTCTACTATTTTTCATTTTCGCTTTCATTATCTTATTGCTTTCTATTTATTTCATTAAAGGGGTTTAAACTAAACCGGGGTAAAATCTCTAATTAAAGTTTTAAATTTTTAAATACCCAATTCACCCCTCCCCTCTTGGGTAATTGCCATTAACTCGGGACCAACAAGTGGTATTAGAGCAGGTCTTTGAGTTTACCAAAGAGGTCTTTTTGATATGGCATCCCAATCTACTTTCGTTCCCGCATTTGCCGTAGGCCAATCCTTTACTAGGCCACCATTGTTTGATGAGAACAATTTTGGATATTGGAAGCTACGTATGAAACAACTCATCATGGTTACAGATATGGACTCTTGGTTGCAATCCAAGACGGTGTGACTTTGCCTATTAATGAAAGAGCTTCCAAATGGACCGATGAGGAAGTGAAAATTGTAAAGAGCAACGCCAAGGCTATGAATTCATTATTTTGTGCTCTTACGGCTTCCGAATATGATAGAGTATCCTCTTGTTTAACTGCCAAAGAGATATGGGATACACTAACATCCATCTATGAAGGAACTTCTCAAGTCCAAGGGACAAGGAGAAATATTTTGATTGGAGAATTAGAAAACTTTAGAATGCTAGAAATAGAAAATATTTCTAAAATGTTTGCTAGATTTTCCAAGATTACTAACGCCTTGAAAGGGCTAGGAAAGGTAATTTCTGAATCTGAATAGGTCATGAAGATTCTAAGGGCACTACCCGAATCATGGATTCCAAAAATCACGGCAATAGAAGAAGCCGAGGATCTAAACACATTGAAGTTGGAAGACCTTATTAGCTCGTTAATGTCACATGAGCTAATCAAGAAAAGAAACGAGGATCACCACAAAGGCAAAAGAGCCATCGCCTTGAAAGCTGTACAAGACTCGGATGACACCACCTCATCATCACAAAACAACGATGAAATTGCCTTACTTACAAAACAGTTCAGAAAATTTGTAAGGAAAGGTAGAAATTTCAGAAACTTTAAAGAAAGAAATTCTAAAGAGAAAAAGAAAGAATCAACAAAATGTTACCGGTGTGGTGGTTCGGGGCACATGCAAGCCCAATGCCCAACGCCCGAAGAAAATAAAGCAAAGGAGCAAAGAAAAGATCAAGGCGATAATAGAAAATTTCAAAGAAACAAAGGAAGAGGCATGTACGTAAATGAAGAAGAATCTACAACACGTAGCTCTTCAAGTGAAGAATGTGAAGCAGATTGCGCAAGAATTTGTTGCATAGCAAATTCTGACGTATGTTTTGCAGCAACGAAAATCTTGGAGGATCAAGCTACTTCAACGAACTGCACAAGTAGTCAAGAGGTAACCTCCAAACAAAAATCTTTTTCAATTTTCTCTTCTACAAATGAATGCCTCAAATGTGCTGAATTGGAAGAACTTCAACAAGCCTATGATTCATTATATGAGGAAATAAAGAAATTAGGAAACAAGTTTACAATAAAGAAAAGACAATATGATGCAGTAATAATTGTGAATGGTAAACTTGCTGAAAAGATAGATAAATTAAAAAGTGAAAAGAATACCTTGGAAATTGAGTTAGAGAAACTCAAAAGGGAAAATGAATTATTAAATGAATCGCTTGTCAAGTTTTCTAATCCATGAGAAAATGTGAAAATGTTCTTGAAAATGACAACCCAAACTTGTAAGAAAGGACTTGGGTATAATACATTTGAGCAAGAGAAATCTAATGCTCCGAGAAACAACGCCAAACCCATTTATACTAAACCTAAGATGAATCAAGTAGTTTGGACCAAAAGACCAACCGAGGAACAAATTACCAAATGGCTTCCTATTTCTAGACTTCCGGGAGCTTGTAATTTTTGCAGCAAGTTAGGACACAAGGTTTATCAATGCAAATTGAGAAAATTGCAAAACCTTGGTACAAAATTGGTTTGGATGCCGAAAAACATTGGATTTATGTCTTCAAAGGTAGACCAACATAAACTCCAAAGGATAACTAACCCAAATAGACCCATAAAATGGGTACCAAAAGGATGAGCTCTACTTGACTTAATTTTTGCAGGTTTATCTTAAAGCTACTTGATTATTCCATAAGATCAACCCATGCAATGAAGGAACAGTAGCTTTCGGAAATAATGAAAAAGGTAAAATAAAAGGTAAAGGAAATGTTTATGGTATTTCAAATGCATGTATTGAAAATGTACTGTTTGTTGAAGGACTCAAACATAACCTAATGAGTATTAGTCAATTATGTGATAAAGGATATAAAGTTGTATTTGAATCCTCTATATGTAATTTTTTTATGATGAACACAATATTTAGTGGCAAAAGACATGAAAATGTATATTTGGTTTGCCTTGATGAACTAGAAAGGAAATGTCTAATAGCCATAGAAAATGATCCACGGATATGGCATACAAGGTTTGGACATATAAATATGTCAAATATTAAAACATTATGAAAAAAGAATCTAATACAAGGGTTACCAAAGCTCAAATATGACAAGGATAAGATTTGTAAAGCTTGTCAACTATCTAAACAACCCAAAATGCCATTTTCAACCAAAAAGGAAATTTCAACAACTAGACCACTTGAGTTGTTACATATGGATCTTTATGGGCCATCAAACATTTTAACTCTTGGTGGGAAAAAGTACGTGTATGTAATTGTCGATGTTTTTCAAGATTTACTTGGATTATACTCTTAGCTAGCAAAGATGAAGTATTTTCTATGTTTGTCACGTTTTCAAATTTGGTGCAAAATGAAAAACAAAGTTCAATCATTTCCATTAGAAGTGATCATGGTGGCGAATTTGAAAATAATCGATTCATAGAATTTTGCAATGAAAAAGGAATTCACCATACATTTTTTGCACCAAGAACTCCTCAAAAAAACGGAGTTGTTGAAAGGAAAAATCGGACAATACAAGAAATGACTAGAACTATGCTAAATGAGAGTAAATTATCCAAAAGATTTTGGGGTAAAGCTATAAGTACAGCTTGTCATGTATTAAACTGAGTTACCATTAGAGCAATATTGAAAAAGACCACATATGAACTTTGGAAAGGCAAAAAACCAAACATATCATATTTCCATACTTTTGGATGTACTTGTTATGTGTTAAATAATGGAAAAATAAATTTGGAAAAATTAGATGCCAAAAGTGACGAAGCTATTTTCTTAGGTTATTCATCAAATAGCAAAGCATATAGGATTTTCAACAAAAGAAATCAAATAGTAGAAGAATCAATACATGTTGTTTTTGATGAATTTAACCAAACTCCGAGAAAGGAGGATGAACTAAGTGATGCAGATGATACAAAAGCAAAACAACAAGAACAACAAAAGGAAACCGAGCTCAAGCCAGAAAATCCCATGGAGGAAGAGGTAAGTGAAGGTAATGACTCCTACAAACCTCCAATTGAGCAAGTCATTGTAAATATTTATGAAGGAGTAAAAACTAGGAGATCAAAACAAAATATTTGTGGACAATATGCATTTGTGTCAAAAATTGAACGAACCACTATTGCACAAGCTCTTAATGATGAAAATTAGGTTATTGCAAAGAAAGAAGAGCTAAATCAATTTGAAAGAAATAATGTATGACATTTAGTTCCTAGACCGAATGATTATACAATTATTGGTACCAAATGGGTATTTAGGAACAAATTGGACGAAAGCGGACTTGTAATAAGAAACAGAGCTAGACTAGTAGCCAAAGGGTATTCCTAGGAAGAAGGGATTGATTTTGAAGAATCATATGCACCCGTGGCTAGATTAGAAGCCATACGCATTTTACTAGCATTTGCTTCTCACATGAATTTCAAATTGTTTCAAATGGATGTGAAAAGCGCATTTTTGAATGGGTACTTGAATGAAGAAGTATATGTTGAACAACCCCCTGTATTTGAAGAAAATGATCAATCAAAATATGTTTATAAGCTGACCAAAGCATTATATGGACTAAAACAAGCCCCACGAGCTTTGTATGAAAGGTTAAATAGATTTTTGATTGATCATGAATTTCAAAGAGGAAAAGTTTATACTACTTTATTCATCAAGTATAAAAGTAAAAATATTTTAATTGTGCAAATTTATGTAGATGATATAATATTTGGTGCTACTGATGAAACTCTGTGCCAAGAATTTTCCAAGATTATGCAGAGCGAATTTGAAATGAGCATGATGGGAGAATTAAATTTCTTCCTTGGACTGCAAATCAAGCAAGCCGAAGGAATATTCATAAATCAGTCCAAACACATCAAAGAAATGTTAAAGAAATTTGGAATGCAAACTAGCAAAGGAGCAAATATTCCAATGAGTTCAACAATCAAGATCGACACGGACGAAAACGGTAAACGTATCAATCAAAAGCTTTATAGAAGTATGATAGGATCATTGTTGTATTTAACTGCTTCTAGACCGGATATTCTTTTCATTGTATGTATGTGTTCTAGATTCCAAGCATGTCCTAAAGAATCACATTTATTGGCTGTAAAAAGAATTTCTAAATATTTAATAAATACCACTAATCTTGGACTATGGTATCCAAAGGGGTCAACATTTGATTTAATCGGTTACTTGGATGAGGATTTTGCCGGTTACAAAGTAGATAGAAAGAGTATTAGTGGAACTTGTCAATTTCTTGGAAATATGTTGGTTTCATGGTATTCAAGGAAACAAACTAGTGTTGCTTTATCTACGGCAGAAGCCGAATATATAGCCGCCGGGAGTTATTGTGCCCAACTACTTTAGATGAAACAACAATTGAAAGACTATGGTATTGATTATTATAACATTCCAATTAAATGTGACAATACAAGTGCAATTTGTTTAACTAAAAATCCAATATTGCATTCAAGAACCAAACACATAGATGTAAGACATCATTTTATTCGTGAACATGTTGAAAATCATGATGTTTGTTTGGAATATGTGAAAACTGAGGATCAAATTGCTGATATATTCACCAAACCTTTAGCAAAGGAATCATTTTATAAAATCAGAAATGATATGGGGATGATTGAGTTAAATTAGGAATAGTTAGATGGGAAAAGTGAATTTAAAAAAGTCCAAGTCGATAAGTCAAGTCGACTCCGAGGAAGCCAAGTCGACTCCACTGAATTCGACTTGGGATAGTGAAGTTGACTTCGCCTAGGGCAACATCGACTCCAGCGCGCGACCGTCGGGTTTCCCCTTCTCGTTTTTTCTTCTTCTTCTTTTCTTCTTTCTTCCTCCTCTCTCCTTCCCGCTCGATCTATCTTCCCACTTCCAGACCCTCCGGCATCTCTATTTTTCTCTTTTCTTTCCCATTTCTCTTCTCTCGCCGACAGCTTCTCTCTCTCTTTTCTCCTCTATCTCCTATTTTTCTCTCCCGTTGCTTACTCTCTCTGTGATTCTTCGAAATCTGTTCTCAGCATTCCAACAATCCCTTTTTCATTTCTTGACTCCGGCAATCTCTCTCTATCTGTCTCACAATTTCCGTCATTTCCTCTCTCTTATCTCTCGCTCTGCCTCTGTCTCTGTCTCTAATTCTCTCAAAATTCTTTCTCATTTTGCCTCTCTTAACATCTCAACTGTCTATCCTTTTTTTTTATTATTGATCCTCCATTTCTCTCAAAGCTCCATTCGAATATTCCATTTCAATGGCACCTAAAGCTCGATTGCCAAAAATGGCAGTGTCCAAACCATCATTGAAACCAATTCCCAGACAAACCAACTCCCAAACTGAGGAGGACATACCTAGAAGACAACGGACCCCCTCAAAGCGAGCCTGGGAAGAGCCATCCACTTCCACAGGCCGCAGAGTCCGTTTCCAAGCCGGGATTCCATCAACAACGGCTGCTCGAGAAGAACAACCTCAGACCTCGCAGAGCACACAATCTGGGGCCAGAAAGAAAGGCAATACAGCTGCTAAAGCTCAAGTATTGAAGATGCCGACTACATACTTCAAAACAGAATTGCAGCACAGCCGGTTTTACAAATCTTTTTATGAGTGGAAGGTATTCATCCCAAAAAATCATCGACTTTAAATTTTTAAGGGATTATGAGTCCGACATTGAGTAGTTACTAGATTTCCAAGGATGGACTAACCTTCTAAGAGCAGATGAAAGAGTATATCCTGATCTAACTCGTATTTTCTATTACCTATGGGATGATGAGTACTTTGGAACTTTTGTCAAAGGAACTGATATGTTCTTTGGAATCGGAGTAACCCCAAGATTAGAGGAAGCAATCATGAGTGTGGGGCAAATCTTAGAGGTACCTTATGAGGATGAGTCGTTGCTTGAAAACCTCACTCTCTCAGATATCTACAATCATCTCACCAGGAGCAATAAGTATCATCCGGGGATCAAATTTCTACATTACATGGACTTATCCCCGAGGCTCAGGGTCCTCAGATTATTGGTTACACATTGCATCTACCCCAAAGGTGGGTGTAGAAATCAGTTAAACCCGCAGGACGCAAGAATTCTGTGGAAAATAGTGAACCGGGTCAAAGTCAGCCTTCCTCGGTTGTTTATAGAAGCCCTAAGTTCTAGGAAAGACAACCCACGAGGGGTTTTGCCTTATGGTACTTGGATCACGAAGATCCTAGAACATTTTGGAGTTGATATCGATGGAGAACCATTCGAGGTGTTAAAGCCGACGAATGCGATCAACAAGGCATTGATCCAAAGAATGAAGATCAATGTAGATCAACTCAGGGTTGAAGCAGAAGTGGGCGCACCAGCACCAGAAGAAGCCGGGGATGTACAGGTTGAGGGGGAGCAGCCCCCACCATAACCAGAAGCTCAATCCGCTCCACCACAGGATTCACCTGAGGAGCCTGCATCGCCGCTATCACATTGGTCTTGCTCTCCTAGAGGATCTGAGATTCTAGACCTAGCACCACGGCCGTCATCTCGGGATACTTCAGTTCAGAGCCTTCGAGAGCATCTGAAGCAGCTAGAGGACCGGATGACCAGTCAGATCGCCGAGGTCCTACATGCCATCACGGATATGCATTCTCGACAGGATCGCATGGATAGGGAGCTCCGGACCATCCGTTATCACTTAGCATCCGGAAGCCATCGTCATCGATCTATCCCCGAGCTTGATCCTTTTGACACTGGACCAGTTCATCGAGATCCCACACCTGCTCCAGTCTCATCTTTTTACTCCTCGGCCCACATTCGACCTGTTTGCCCAATTCCATATCATATCTCTGCATTCCAGTTCACCAAATCTCTTCGAGTCGACCCCTATTTGCTCGATTGACAAAAAGGGGGAGAAGTTTGAGAGTTTTGAGTTTAGATTTTTAGGATTTTGGGTTGGGTAGCTTGTATACAGGTTTCATTTGCATTTGAAACTTGTATGAAACTTTTTTTGAAAAGGTTGCTTATGAAAAAGTTCGTTTGTGTTCTGATTACTTTTGCAAAGTTTATTATCACTTAATTATGCTCTGATTACAAATGCTCTATGCTCTGATTTATTATGTTTGATCTAATCATTAATGTTCTATTTTTTTCAAAAAGTAAAATGACTTATGATTATCCTAAAAATGTCAAAACAGGATATTGGAAGGCATAAACTCAAATTGGTTTTGTCAATCATCAAAAAGGGGGAGATAGTTGGAAACAATTGTTGAAATCAAATGCAAAATATCCAAAGCATATGTTTTGATGATTAACAACATAATTCGAGTAAAGTCTTAGCTACTAATATGTTTTGTGCAATGTTTAAGGTTATAAAAGTAAAAAATACAAAATAGAACAGGTCAAGTCGTAACTCACATCGACTCAGACATAGACTTGGGCCAAGTCAATTTCTCAAGTCGACTCCATCTTCGACTTCAATAGACATCGTCTGTCCAGCGTTGAAATTAGGAGCAAGAATTCTCGAAGTCGCCGACGAAGTCGACTCCACTTGCAACTTGGGCGAAGTCGCAGACCAAGTCGACTCCAGTATCGACTTCACATAATATTTTCCTTCCAACGTTGAAATTAGAAAGCACAGCTGCCGAAGTCGCACATGAATTCGACTCCACTTGCGACTTGGGTGAAGTTGCAGGCAAAGTCGACTCCAGCATCAACTTCAAATGGGCAGTGCAGATTTTCAGAATTTCAAGTTGAAGGCCAAGCCGACTTCAAGATAGACTTGAGTCAAATTGAAGATGAAGTCGACTCAAATTTTTCAACTTGAATATAAGAAGACTAATCCAAGAAGTTAAGCAAGCAAGAGACACTTCAACAAAGATCAAACTGACTTGGAAAAAGAAAGAAGCCAAGTCGCACCCGAAGTCGACTCCAAGATCGACTTGAAGCCAAGTCTCAGACCAAGTCGACCCAGAGGATAGACTTGGAAACTGAAGAACAGCTGAAGTCGCACACGAAGTCGACTCTACCTGCGACTTGGAGGCGTAATGTTCAAATTTTTGAAAGTTGGAACATTTATTACGCGCCAACCAACTCTATAACGTTTAAAATTCTCCCTCCTCTATATATAGACACTCAAGCAAACATGGAAAGACACAAGATAGAGCTGAAAAAGAGGAAAGAAGTGCCACTAAGAGTTTCATTCCACTTTTCTCTACAATTGAGTGATTTATACACTTTCAAAGGAAGAACAAGCTTCAAAGTTGTTGTTTGCTTCAACGCAATACGATTCGTTACTTCTACAGATTCTTCCTTGATCTGAAACTTGCTACACAAATCTGTAAAGTGTAGATTTCTTCTATTTCATCTTGTTATTTGATTTTGGTGCTTGGTTTGAGTTCGGTGTTTCAAACCAAGATATAGCAAGTAGGATTGTGATTGGATTGTAACTCATCACCTACTTGTGTTGCTTGTTATACACGCCCCCTGGAGCTAAAATCTAGAAGAGAGCGGAGGCTCTAGTTGTATATGCCCCCTAGAGCTAGAATCTAGAAGAGAGCGGAGACTTTAGTTGTATTTACTGAATACATAGTGGAACCCAAGTCACAAGGGAGTGTGAGCTTGGAAGAGCGGAGTAGGGTAAGGTTGCCCGAACCACTATAAATCTTGTCTGCTATTTTTCATTTCCACTTTTATTATCTTATTGCTTTCTATTTGTTTCACTAAAGGGGTCTAAACTAAACCGGGGTAAAATCTCAAATTAAAGTTTTAAAATTTTAAATATCCAATTCACCCCTCCCCTCTTGGGTAATTGCCATTAACTCGGGATCAACACAGTTCTTTACTTAAACTTGGTGTAGATCAACTTAGATGTAAGAGAGAGTGGAAGGTGAGCTTATTGAATGCTTCTCTAACCTCTTTCACGTCCCCTTGAATCTTCTTATATAATGGGAGGTGAATTTCGAATGTTTGGTGGTAGGTGGCGCACATTTAATACGCCAACGTTCGAATTTTTTCGACCGTTGCGAGCCAAGTCGCATATGGGGTCGAATTGGTATGCAACTTCATCCAAGTCGTAGGTGGAGTCGACTTCGGATGCGACTTCACCTAAGTCGCAGACTGGAGTCGACTTCGAGTGTGACTTCGGTCTTCGGCTTCCACTTTCAAGTTCCAACTTCAAGTCGACTTGGTCTCAAACTTGACCCAAGTTGCGGGGGGAGTCGACTTCGGGTGCGACTTCACCATCCATTTGTTTATATTAGAACTTTGAATTTTTGCAAGTGATCTTAATATTTAACTTTTTCTTTTGTTATCTTGTTCTTCTTTTAATATCCTTGGTTTTTCTTGTTTTGCCTTGAAACTTAGCATAGCATTCTTCTCTTGAGGGGTTCTTCATTGTGGCCTTGACTCAAGATGATTGACCTTCTTGATTTTGTTATCCAATCTTCAATTTAGAGTTGTTTCTTTAATGATATTCAACTTTGAAGAAATCTAAAGTAGCCATTTGGTTGAGTCGCTTGCTTGGGTCGACTTGGACTTCAACTTCACCTAAGTCGCATGCTTGGGTCAACTTGAGGTTCGACTTCACCTAAGTCACATTGCGGAGTCAACTTGAAAATGCTACTTGACTCTGAAAATTCAAAGTCTTCTGTATGGCTGTATTCAAGTCACATCTGGAGTCGACTTGGATCTACGACTTCACCTAAGTCGCAAGTGGAGTCGACTTCGACTGCGACTTCACCTGTCTCCGAGTCCTAATTTCAACTCTGAAGCATTTATTGCATTTGAAGTCGATTCTGGAGTCGACTTAGGAATCGACTTCGCTGAAGTCGATGGTTGAGTCGACTTGGGACTGCGACTTGGTCTGCTATCTTTTGAAACTTGAGTTTCTAACCTTTGAAAAAATTAGCAAACTCATTAGTACCCAATTAATTCTCAAATTTAATTGTTAATCATCAAAACATGGATTGTTCTTAATTTGCCTTAAATTCCAACAAAAAGCAATTACCGATGAGGGACTTATGAGCTAACGGGAGACAGGAGAAACTAGTAATAGGGCTAAGCGACCCATGCTAGGGGATCAACTAAACCCAAGAACTCGTCAAAGACGAGGAGATGAAAATCCTGAGCCCAATGTTGAAGATGATGTCGACACAAGGCAGGCTATGATGATTGAAGAACGGGTAGCTGCAACCGTAAAAGAAGCTATGTAGTAAGCCACCCAAGAATGGGCAACCCAAACGACGGATATAATCCAAGACCTTTAGAAAAGAACACAGCAGCCCAATTAGGATGAATTGAAGGGGAAAGACTAGCTCAAGTAGCTATCCCCAGTTCAGCACAAAGACCAGTGGGAGTCGAGGACAATTTTCTTGAGGCCAATCGAAGAGTGATCAATGCCTTTCTAGCTCAGCGTCCTCCCAAGTTCTCAGGGGAACCCAATCTCATCCAAGTTGACCAGTGGATGACCAAGATCAAGAAACTGTTTAGGATCTCGCCCTGCAATGAGAACCAGAAGGTCTTATATGCTACCCATCTATTGATCAAGGATGCCCACGAATGGTAGGAAACTTCATTGATGACCATGCCCCAGCCAGAGCAAGTAACCGGGCAAACCTTTGTGGAAGAGTTCAATAAGGAATGCCTTCCCGCAAGCCTTCAAAGCCAGAAAGTTATTGAGTTCAATGGTTATATCAAGGAAGAATGATCGTCACAGAGTATGCAACCAAGTTTAATGTCTTGGTCAGGTATGTGCCCTAGATCGCGAATGTGCCCAAAAATAAGGCACAAAGATTTCAATAAGGGTTAAGGCCATACCTGCGAGAGAGTCTTGCACCTCTATTGATAAGAGACTATGCATTTAGCATTGAGAGGGCAAGAGCTTTAGAATAGAATCATTGAGAAGCTTAGAATGGAGACAAGGGCAAAAACAAAATCCTCCTAGCATCAAAGAAAATGATGCAAGGAAGGAAAGGGACAAGAAGGCATGGGTTAGTAGCAAGCAGAAGTGAAAATTCAGCAAGGTTTTACCTTGGGAAGGCAACCAATTCATATCCAAAACAGGTCTACTCTATGTGTATTTTTTCATTAATTATTAGCTTATGTTATGCCCAAATAACATCCATAAATTGCTACAATTAGAATGATAATATCATGGGTATAAGTAAGGTGGTTGACATCCAAGAGGTTATTCATGAATTGTTTAAGTATGTGTTTGATTATTGATTTATTCCATGCTTAAATACGTCTAAGCATAATGGTAATTGGAAAAGAAAATTCTGTTTAAATTGTTCTTGATTATTTTATGGTGCACAGGTTAGCAAATGATGTAATTAAGAGCGTTAGAAGCAAATATACTTGTTGAGTAAGTATATTTTATGTATGCTAGTCGGTATGCAATTATGAGGAGGAAACTCGCCTAAAACAAGGTTATATGTGGCTGTTTTAGGGAGAGTTGTTATTACAGAAATTTTGATTGAAATATTGCTTTTTATATGATATAAACAAGCCTCTAAAGTGATCACAAAAGTTGTTAAGTAGTAGCCATACCTATATGAATGATTAACATGCAGTTTTAGAGTCAATACATGGTGAATTCATACATGTATAGGGATGTTTTGATAAAAGGAATTAAATTTCAGAAATTTGGTGAAGGAATTACTTAATATAAGTTGTAAATGATTTTCTTGAATGACTATAAAAGTTTAGTGTTTAAAGAAATTAAATTCTGGACTATATAGGTGTGAAAAAGTGATTATTAGAATGATAAATGTGAAGTTGAGAAATCTTGCTTGAACTTGGTTGTTAAAGTTTCAAGTAAGTGTTACATAAGTATTTTGAATGATTAAAAAGAGATTAAATGCCCTAGATTAGGGTATTGAGTCAAGTGAGTGACTCTTGAGTCAAGTGAGTGACTCATCATTTGAAAATGTGAAAATATATGTGACTTAGGAGATGAAAGTGTTCATCTCGAGGAAAGAATTGAGTAAAGTTAAATTACTTTGGGTCACATATAGATTAAGATCATGTAAGGGTTGGGAACAAGTGATAAATGCGTATAAATTAGGGGTGCAACTTGGGTCGGGTACCCACCGGGTCACCCGATGGGTACCCTAAATAGGGTCGGTTCGGTTCCAGTTAAAATTACCCGGTAGGATTTGGGTAGAGTCGGTTCCAAGTTCTGGGTACCCAGAACCGACCCGTACATAATAATATTAATATATAAATTAATATTTAGTCATCTGCATTGGCTACTTGGCTCGTTTACCCTATTCAGATTTCGGCGACGCAGAGAATGGAAAATCCGGCAGCGATCCTTCTCCCGTGAAAATCCGGCGACTCGACCACACGATGGTCATCGTGGATTCCGGAAGAAGCGCTCCCAAGCACTCACAAATCTAAATCGGCACACCACCCCTCTATTAAAATTGTGGCATTAACCGCACGAGAGCCGCACGCATCCATTTAAACCAATAGCCACCTGTAGCAGACTGCAGATCTGGAAACGCCATCGCTGCTTGCCTAGTTGCCTCGCCCCTGCCTCTTCAAATCTCTACAGTCTACGCTACTGGCCTGCTGCTTGCCTCGCCCCTGCTCCAAATTCGGAAATGCCATCACCTCCGACGCGGGGAATTTCTATTCTCGCTGGAAACAACCTCCCAGGCTTGATTTAGCGATTTAGGGATTTGATTTAGGGATTTCACAGTCGTGGGGAATCTCTAATCCCGTTGTTGTAGCACCAGTGAATGCCCTATTTCCTTACAACTACCGGTTGCTGGACACGCCATCTCGTCGTCGCCGGACGCCACCTGTTGCAATAGGTTGAAGGATTTTTCTCCTGTATCATACAACAAGGTGAAATTCCTTTTTGATGCTCAAATGCTTCCCATTTCACAAATTTATGCTACTTTATGCATTCGTTAATATTTTGATTTAATCTGTATATTAATGTAATATATGATTAGATTGTGCGTGATGTGGCTACTGGCTACTCTACACTGAGACATCATTCCTAGAACATAAATATGTTTGTTATATTTATATGCTTATATGGGTTGATGATTACAGAAGATTACATGTAATTGATTATTCATTTTGCAATATCTAGATGGTTAATTGCATATAATTGATTTCTGTTACCCCTCTTTGTGTTATACTTATGTTATATCTATTGTGTTGTATCTAACTTTCAAGTATGAAACATGTTTTTTATTGGATTTAACAAACTTGAGATTGTATTGTATAGTATATGAAAACAGATTACACTTATTTGATACATTTCATAGAGATAAATTGTATGGATTATGGTAGTGTATGGATTGAGCATTAATATGATAGATATATTTGAATGCGTGGCTTTTTTAGGAACCGATTTGGAACCGAACTGGAACCGACCCGCTGTTGAAAAAATTGGGTATGGTAGGCTCCGGACCGACCCGACCTAAAATAGGGTAGGGTAGAAGATTTTAAAGAATGGGTAAGGGTAGGTTCCACCCCTACCCAGACCTACTCGACCCAAGTTGCACCCCTAGTATAAATGCATAAAAAGCAAGGCATGCAAGCATAAAGTAAGATGCAAGTATGAAAGGTAACCCTTATCATTTATATAGGAAAGGGAAAAGAGAAAGAGGAAGGTTTAAGTTAAGCCACAGGTAAGCAAGCGAGACTCTGAAAATATTATTTTCCTTAAGTATTGAAAAATTGATGCAAATTATTTTACTTGAATGTTTTTTTAAATGTTTAAGGGTGGTCATCCCTATATCTCTATTTGTTTACGTTCTCACAAATGAATTTGAATAACGGATTGGTGAAAATGGTATTTGAAAAGATCATGCAAAATGTTTTCCTTGGAAAAGCATTCTAGCATGAATAATGAATGGGGTGGATGATCATTTGGCAAGTGTCATCTACTGGTGCATGGAGCACGAGAATTAGGTCCACTGTAGGGGTGTAAGCGGTCCAGTTGTCCTCCTCTAGTGTGACCAAGTCGCTGATATAGGCTAGAGGCCGACAACATTCTCCTTGGAATGGGAGCAGGATCAAGGGGGCAGTCCCCTAGCTAGCGTATCACCCAATCATGAAGGGAAACGGTGCATTGCATACGCATTGTTTTATGAATTTTCTAAGATTTGGACACAAAAATGTTTGACAGAAAAAACCTTCATGAAAATGTTTTGCTTGAAAATGAAAAATGCTTGTTTATTGAGTATTAGTACTCGTGTTTTGTTTTTCCAAATTCTAGACAAGTACAAGAAAGATTGAGGAGTAGAGAACAGGTGTAAAAGAAGAAGAACAGGTGTAAATGAAGAAAATCTATGTTCTTATATTTTATAAGGTGATGATGACCTTTGATGTAAATGAACCATGTATGATGTTATGAATGCCGTTTGAAATGGATTACTAGTGAAAGACATTTGTAAAATTGAAAATTGATTAACTGCAAACAAAAATTCCCATCGTGTGACTAGGGCGAAAATCCCGACTCACGTTTACCAATCAATAATGGTCTTGGAGTAAGGATCCGACACCTCGGGATAGGGGTGACGAGCTGCATATATGTCTATTAAAATACTCGCTATTTACGCAAGTATACGTGCCGTATCAAGTAATAAAGAGTGAATAGAGTATCGTTCCCACGAAGAATTGTAATGGTATATTCCTATCCATTAAACAACTCTCCTTACACAAAGGTCGAAACCTATGTCTTGCACAAGGATCTGGCAGAGATCCTCCTCTTCCAAGGATAAATCAAGCAATTAAATCTTCTTACAAGGTAGCTAATCTTGTAAAAAGCATTAAACCCACACATGCAAAGGTAAATCTTACACAATCATATATAAAATTAACTATTTATTCCTGAATATTCTAAGAACCAAGAAACAATACAGTTTAGAATTCAATTCATCCTAACTATCCATCTAATAGAGGTTTAGTTCAAAGACATGATCTTAACATCCAATACATCCATATAGAAAGTATCCATAAAGGCAGAGAAAGAAAATTGGAAAGAATAAGAAAAACTGTTTTCCGGCGGTTTCCACCAACGGGACTTGAATTCTCCCTTCAATCCGTGCTTTAATCTTGATTTCTTCTTTCTCTTGATTGGCAATTCGTCTCTGGCTCCTCTGTCATGTGTGCGAACCCCTAGGAACTATTTATAAAGTTTCTTTTGCGCAGCTTACGAACTGGAATATTCACGTACCGATGCGTATTGGCACCTAAGCGCCCCTACCTAGCGCCCTGGATGGCAAAGGCATGTAGAGTGGCGCCTGGGCGCCAATGGTTGGCACCTAGGCGCCATCCATCTGCCTCTGGTTGCCTCAGGTTGCATTCAACTCGTCCGCTTTGCCTTCAAATGTCCCGTCCTTCCTGTAAAAGATGGAAAAACTAAATAAATGAACTAAAAATGCATAGATAATGCTAAAAATGCCTAAAAGCTAATTAATGCTCCTAAAATGCAAAGCGGACGAAAATTAAGCTAAATGAATGCAAACTAAGCCTAATCTCTCTAACTAACACACGAATCAAGTCTGAAATGGGCCATGATAACTTGTAAAAATACGAGTTATCACACCCCCAAACTTAAATGTTGCTAGTCCTCGAGCAACACATGCAAACAGTATGAATAAATGAATTAATTAATTAATGAATGCCTGCAGACTCTGGCAAATCTGTTTGCTTCTTGTTATGCATTGATCAATCCACTTAGCCATTTCACAAGGTCAAGACTAATTCAACTTGAAAGATCCTTCATTATACAAATAAGGCATGCATTTTCCTTTTCAAACCAAGTTACATGTGGATGCTAAAATGCCATAGTGCAAAGTCATATTTCAACACGTTAATCTTTCATTCGATCAGAAATCTGGTTAGAAAATTAATGAACACAAGCAAACAAGGGATTAAGCTGAATGCACTGGTCACAGCAAATGGTATCAAGTAACTGAATTCAATCTCTAACAACTACACATTCTTTTTCTCCCTAAACTTATTGCAAAAATTCTCCTCACCATATTTCAGGATATCTGGAGATCTATTTTTTTTTTGGGCTCCCCTCACCATATTTCAAGGTATCTAGGGAGAATTTTCATTTTTAAAGAATTGTTGTTGTGATTTTCCTTTGCTTTTTTACGCGAACCTTGCCATTTGTCGATGCCAAGTTCCGGTTACTCAGCTTAGGTCAACCACCCCCTTTTTAAAACTATTTTCTAATGCCTTGTTAGGGGTATCGAATATGTTTGAGTAATTCCTGTGAAATAATACCATTTCTGAACCCGTTGAAGTACTTGGTCAGCATTTATTTAGTTCAATTTTCATCATCTCGGTCTGAAAGATATGCCTGTGATTGAATTAGAACAATGCATTATGAAATTCCTTTTAATTCTTTCACATATTACTTTCAACCTATTTTTATACTTGGTTTTTAATTTGAATAGCCCATTTTTTCATGAATTCAATTTCAAGTCAACATTAATCACAACCTTGCACATTTTCACAATAAGATGGATTGAAACAAAGACAACTTTCATTAGCTGGAATTGACATACATGCAACATAAAATAAATCATGAAAAATTAAAATGAAAAACTAACCTATGATTGAGAATTATACACCCCCCAAACTTGAGAGATGTATTGTCCTCAATGCATGATCCTAAGATGAACTAAAAATGAAAATATAATGAAAAGCAAAAATATAAGAAAAGAAAAGCAAAAAGAAAGGACTGGGACTCCCCTCAGGAATCGGACTCCGTAGCGTCCTTATCATCCTCGTCTGCCTCGTCGTCGGGCTGGGACTAGGACTGCTGTCCGAAGCAGGCTCGGACCTCTAGTGGCATCGGTGGGAAAGGCGGGAGGGTGGAGATGTCGATCTGGCGATCTTGAGCTATCCGCCGTAGGTAGGCCTTCATCGCCCGGTCATGCTGCCACTGGTACCTGGCTTGGGCGGCCACCAGATTCTCCAAGTTTGTTAGCCGCTCGGCCGTGGATAGCGGCTGCGAGGATGGACCCGCTACAGATGGAGCTTCTCTGGGGCGTGTGGTGGCTATGCGGATCCGTGGCTGGGTGCGGTAGGAGAGGTCGTCAATGATGGCCTGACAGTTCAGGACCTCCTCCATCAGCTCCTATCTGACACCGGCCAGCTTGCAAAGCCCGATGATGAGGGATAGGAAGTAGTAGCTGCCCCGGGGTGCGGTCGCGCAGGCACAAATCTGCTGGTAGATAAGGCGGCCCACATCGATCGTCATGCCACTGTAGATGGCATGGAGTAGCAGCGCTTTGTCGATTGTCACCTCAATGACATGAGTCGACGGCATCATCCGGGCTGAAATAAAATGGAAAAACATCCGCCCATTGTACATCATCTCGCTGCGCTTGAATGATGTGAGTTGGCCTCCCGTTGACTTCCATGTCGGAGGCCGTTTGTAGATATGCTCGGTGATAGAGTTGACATCTCGACCTTCTCCCTACAAAAACTCATCATATTGGTCTGGATAGTCAAAAGAGCCCAATCTGTAATAGGAGTTGATCGCTTCAACATGAAACAGGACGATCTTGCCCCGAACCTTCACCCTACCCTGCTCATGTTCTACGGCAATGGCGTAGAACTCTTTCACCACTGGCACTATTGCAGACTCAGGCTGTGCGAGGAATTTCTGCCAACCTCGAGCATTCAGTGCGTTGATAAAGTTGTCAGAGAAAGAAGTAATTTTGATTCCCCGCTCAGGAATCAGTTACCGCTTCTGAAGCGAGTCTGTGTACAGCTTGAACGTCTAAGCGGACACGAACCGGTTTGCATCAAATTCGCCGGGCTCCTGAACTTTCTTTCTCTTAGTAGATGATGAAGCCATGTTGTCCCCAAGCAGTCTCAAATGGCCCTTGAAAACTAAATTCCAACACAACCAAGCAATCTAACAAGCCAATATACAACCAAGCAATCTAGCAATCCAACAAGCATTCCAACAAGTCAATAAACCAAACTCCAAAATGTGCCTGAAACAATCACTGTGCAACCCATACCAAACAAGCACCAACCAATTCCAAGCAATCCAAAGAACTATCCACCCAAATCAATCTCCAATTTGCAGACCAATCCACAAAAACTCAACAATCCAATCCAATATGCTACTCAAGCAGTTAGCAAATCACTTCAAAACACTTGGAATGTACCAAAAACGAAGAAATTTTACCCACAAAGTTTTCCGCCTGAGATTTTGAAGTTTCCTTGCTTCTGCACTGGCGCCGGGGCGTAGGGGTATCGGCGCCGGGTGAAGAAGATAGTGATTCAATGGCTCGAAGTGGAGCCCAAATCAAGGGAAAAATGATGGGAAACCAATTGTGGGGGTATTGCTTATGATTTGGTGAAGAAAAATGGATTTTTGGATGGATTTGAATGGATCTAAGCAAAGGGGAAAGAACGAAAATGGAATGGAAAATGAGATGAATGAAATGAGGAGGAGATTGAGGGTCAAATGTAGTTGGATTGAGGTTGAAATCGCTTGGAATCACTTTGACAAGATTCGGAAATGAGAAGGGGAGAAAGAGGCGGCGCCGGGGCATGGGGGTTTGGGTTTAAGCCCTAACCCATGCTTTATAAAGCGTCCGGGTCGCGCTGTCCACGACCTAGAGCCGGGGCGCCCGTGTTCTTCGAGGTGTTCCTCATGGCGCCAGGGCGCCCCCATGCGGCGCCTAGGCGCCGATGCCTTTCGTCAAATTTTTAAAAATTTTCTCCAGGCTGCTTCCAAGCATGATCCTTGTGAAATTATGCTCCAAATTATTTTCCTGAAAATAAAAATAAAAACCAAAAACAAGAACAAAAACAGAAACGAAAATCAGAATGAGCTAAGCGATGGGTTGCCTCCCATTTAGCGCTAAGTTTAACGTCCTTAGCCAGACGTTCCATAATGATTAGCCAATTCCTGCTCTATCGAACTTCCTCCCATGTAGCACGTGCACTAGAAGTTCAGATCTCTTCCCAGCCTCTTCAAATGGATCAGTTCGCCTCCTTTTTTGAATTTCATAGAGACTGTAGAAGAATTGCTCTTCAGGGTCTTGAATTAAGGATGGCTTCCAGATGCTACTTTCCATGGCTATGCATTGATCGATCAAGTCGTGTTGCACTTGAATTTCAGGAGGACCAATTAGAGGAGTGTTGATATGATAATTTTCAATTTTCTCCACAATATCAGCCTCTATCTCTTCATCAATTTCTTCTTCCACTTCCTGGCTTTCCATTGGCTCGGCCAATTGTTCAAGAACGAATTGAGGTACAGGTTGCTCTATCACGTCAATTGATATATCTTTATTAGTACTCGGAGTGACTTCACAGCCCTGTCCAAACTCATCTTCTTTTGAATTTTCTTTTATATGATCAAAAGACACTTCTTGATGCTGGCATTGGAGTGCAGTAGCCAATTGTTCCGCCTGTTTTTGCATGTTCGTGTTAAACTCCATTTGGCTCTTCATAAATTGCATGAACATGTCCTCTAAAGATGACTTGCTTTCGGGTAGCAATGGCTCCTCTTCTGGATATGCTTGAAATCCCGTGCGCATCATATTTTCTGATTGCAGGTCTCCATAATTGTTCTGTGTATCATTTGAATGATCAAGATGACCCACATATGCTGAGTAATATATGCATTGAATTGACAAGTGTCCCTAAGCTCCGCACAAATCGCAATAAATTGAATAAAAATTATTCATATCCTGCATTTGATTATCAAAACTTGCAAACTGAGCTGGAGGTGCCCATACATTGCCATACTCATGGAAGCCCAATGTACTTGGTGCTGAAAATCTTGCACTTGGCCAATAGTAAGCACATGAAGCCATTGAAAATTTCAATAATCGGACCCTTGAAATAAAAGTTTATCAAAAGAAAAGAATTGAAAAGAAGAAAAGAAGAAAATGTAAAACGAAATATAATTACAAAATTGTACAAGAAAGCAATGAAACTAATCAATAATTAGTTAAACAATTCCCCGGCAACGGCGCCAAAAACTTGATGAGCTGCGTATATGTCTATTAAAATGCTCGCTATTTATGCAAGTATACGTGTCGTGTCAAGTAATATAGAGTGAGTAGAGTATCGTTCTCACAAGTAATTGTTGTTGGAAAAAATGTTTAAAACAATAAAATTGACCAAATCTTGAGTTTTGATGATTAACAAGAACTAATTTTGAGTATATAAAAGGTACTAATATGTTTGCTAAATGTTTAAGGAAAGCAAAGAGGTCAAGTCGATCTCCAAGTCGACTTGGACTTCGACTTGGGTGAAGTCGATCCCAAAGTCGACTCAAATATCGACTTGAGAATGAATCCCAAAAGGCAACAGGTGAAGTCGCAGGTCAAGTCGACTCCACTTGCGACTTGGGAAGTCAAGTCGCAGACGAAGTCGACTCCAGCATCGACTTGGAGTATCCAGAGCTGAAAAGTGGAAACGAACATAACGAAGTCGCAAACGAAGTCGACTCCAGGTGCGACTTGGGTGAAGTCGCAGGCCAGGTCGACTCCATCCACGACTTGAGATGTTCAAACTTTCAAAGATGCAGTTTTCAAGATATTCAAGAGGATTTATCACTCAAGTCCAAGGAATCAAGATGAAAAACAAATGAGTCAATTTCAAAGTCAAGAATCATGTTCTACATTCAAATCAAGTCTATCAAGCTCAAAGCAAATCTTCAAGCTAGCTTCCAAATGGAGTAATACCCAAGTCATAAAGACCAAGTGAGTCCAAAGCAAAGCAAGGAACATACATATATTGTGCAAGGACTCAAAGTTTTCAAATGGTTTGCAAGATTCAAGACATTTCAAGAAGATCAAGGCATTTTTGCAATAGACCAAGCCAAGTCGCAACCCAAGTCGACTTCAGGATCGACTTGAGTTAAAGTCTGAAAGCCAAGTCGACCCAAGTCTCAGACTTGAGTTTCTGAAGAACCCAAGTCGCAGGCCAAGTCGACTCCATGTACGACTTGGAAGCCAAGTCGCAGGCCAAGTCGACTTCATCTTCGACTTGGAGTATAACGGTCAAATTTTCGAACGTTGGAGTTCATTTATTGCGCACCAACCACCTCCATAACGTTCATATTTTCTTCCCTCTATAAAAGGACCCTCAAATGAACATGAGAAAAACAACAAGAGAACACAAGACACTACGTTAAAGTTCAAAGAGAGAAAAGAAGTACAAGAAAGGTTTCCTATTTGCTTTTCTCCATTATTGAGTGGTCCGTATAAATTCTAAGGAAGAAGAAAGCTTCAAGTTGCTAGCGCCTTCAACAATATTCATCCACAGCTGCTTCCACAACTTCTTCCTCGAGCTAAATCTGCCTACACAAATCTATAAAGTGTAGTTTCATTTATTTCATTGTCTTGTTGTATAAATCTTGATTTAGCTTGGGTAGCTAAGATCAAGTATATGCAAAATAGGGTGTGATTGGAGTGAGACTCATCACCTACTTTTGCATGTGAGTTGTTTATGCCCCCTAGAGCTTTGAATCTAGAAGAGAGCAAGTGGCTCTAGTTGTTTATGCCCCCTAGAGCTTTGAATCTAGAAGAGAGCAAGTGGCTCTAGTTGTTTATGCCCCCTAGAGCTTTGAATCTAGAAGAGAGCAAGTGGCTCTAGTTGTTTATGCCCCCTAGAGCTAGAATCTAGAAGAGAGCAAGTGGCTCTAGTTGTATATGCCCCCTAGAGCTGGAATCTAGAAGAGAGCGGTGACTCTAAGTGTATTCGTGGAATACATAGTAGAACCCAAGTCACAACAGAGTGTGAGCTTGGAAGAGTGGAGTAGGGAAGGTTTGCCCGAACCACTATAAATCTTGTGTTATATTTCTTTTTACTACTTTATCTTTATTGCTCTCTGGCTCTTTTCAAAAGGGGATTAATTACTCAAGGGGTTAAGACTTTATTTACCAAACATTTTTTAAAGAACCCAATTCACCCCTCCCCTCTTGAGTTTTGCCACTAACTCGGGACCAACAAGTGGTATCAGAGCAGGTCTTTGAGTTTACCAAAGAGATCTTATTGAAATGGCATCCCAATCTACTTCCGTTCCCGCATTTGCTGAAGGCCAATCCTTTACAAGGCCACCGTTGTTTGATGGGAACAATTTTGGATATTGGAAGCTTCGTATGAAGCAACTCATCATGGCTACCGACATGGACTCTTGGATTGCTATCCAAGATGGAGTAACCTTGCCTACCGATGAAAGAGCTTCCAAATGGACCGATGAGGAAGTAAGAATTGTTAAGAGCAACGCCAAAGCTATGAACTCTTTATTTTGTGCTCTTAATGCTTCTGAATATGATAGAGTATCCTCTTGCTTGATCGCCAAAGAGATATGGGATACACTAACCTCTATCTACGAAGGAACTTCTCAAGTCCAAGGGACGAGAAGGAATATTTTGATTGGAGAACTAGAGAACTTTAGAATGCTAGAAACAGAAAATATTTCTGAAATATTTGCTAGATTCTCTAAGATTACTAATGCTTTAAAAGGTCTTGGAAAAGCAATATCTGAATCTGAGCAGGTCATGAAGATTTTAAGAGCTCTACCCGAATCATGGACTCCAAAGATCACTGCAATTGAAGAAGCCAAAGACCTCAACACGCTGAAGCTTGAAGACTTAATTAGCTCACTTATGTCACATGAGCTAATTAAGAAAAGGAATGAAGATCAACATAGGGGCAAAAGAGCAATTGCCTTAAAAGCCGCACAAGACACCGATGACACATCTTCTTCTCAAAATGACGACGAGATTGCTCTACTTACAAAACGATTCAGAAAATTTGTGAGGAAAGGCAAAAATTTCAGAAGCTTCAAAGAAAGAACTCCCCGAGAGAAGAAGAAAGAATCAACCAAGTGCTACCGATGCGGCGGTTCGGGACATATGCAAGCCCAATGTCCAACTCCCGAAGAAAACAAGGCAAAAGAACAAAGAAAGGATCGAGGGGACAATAGAAGATTTCAGAAATATAAAGGAAGAGGCATGTACGTGAATGACGAGGAATCTACAACGAGTAGCTCCTCAACCGACGAAATCGAAGCAGAAGAATGTGCGAGAATTTGCTGTATGACACAAATCGAGCAAGGAGAACAAACTACCTCAACAAAATGCACAAGCAATGAAGAGGTAAGTTCCAAACTCTCCCTTTCTAATTCAAGTTATTCTTCCTCTCATGAATGCCTCAAATGTGCTGAATTAGATGAGCTACAAATGGCATATGATTCTTTATATGAAGAAATGAAGAAATTAGGAAGCAAGTTTACAATTAAGAAAAAAACAATGTGATGCAGTAATAATTATAAATGGTAAACTTGCAGAAGAAAATGATTTGCTAAAAAAGGAGAACAAATCATTGAATGAATCATTAGCTAAGTTCTCTAATCCAGGAGAAAGTGTCAAAATGTTTCTAAACATGACCTCCCAAACACATAAAAGAGGTCTTGGATACAATACATTTGAGCAAGAAGAAAGTAGCAAATCAAATGTGAAATTACTTGAGAAATATCAAACTAAAACTGCATCTATATACAAGCCACAAAAGAAAAATTTTAAGTGGACTAGAAGACCAATGATTGAACCTTTGCATGCTTGGAGACCTACTCCAAGATTACCTTTGGCTTGTAATTTCTGCAATAAGATGGGTCATAAAACTTACAAATGTAATTTTAAGAAACTATATGACCATGGTGCTAAATTAGTTTGGGTTCCAAGAAACACAAGATTTGGGCTTTCAAAGTTAGATCAACTTAGATTAGATTCTATTACTAACCCAAATGGACCCATAAAATGGGTACCAAAAAGATAAGATTTATTTCCTTATTTTTCAGACATGTTTTAAGGCAAAGGCAAACAATGAATGGTTCATGGATAGCGGTTGCTCAAGGCATATAACCGGTGAAAGAAGTTTGTTTCATAAACTTAAGCCTTGCAACGATGGAATGGTTGCCTTTGGAAATAATGAAAAAGGTAAAATTAAAGGTAAAGGAAATATACTTAGTACCTCAAATGCATGCATAGAAGATGTTTTGTTTGTTGAAGGACTCAAACACAATTTAATGAGTATTAGCCAATTATGTGATAAAGGATATAAAGTTGTGTTTGAATCATCTATATGTAATGTATTTGATGGAGAACATATCATGTTTAGTGGTAAACGACATGGAAATGTTTATTTGGTTTCACTTGATGAATTGAATGGTCAATGTCTTATGGCCATTGATAATGATCCATGGGTTTGGCATAAAAGGCTTGGACATGTAAACATAGGAAATATAAAGACCCTATGGAAAAAGAATTTGGTAGAAGGATTACTAAAGTTGAAATACGACAAAGACAAAATTTGTAAGGCATGTCAAATATCAAAACAACCCAAAATTCCTTTCTCTACCAAAAAGGAAATTTCCACCACTAGGCCACTTGAATTGCTACACATGGATCTATATGGGCCATCCGACATTTCAACCATTGGTGGAAAGAAATATGTATTTGTCATAGTTGATGATTTTTCAAGATTCACTTGGATAATTCTCTTAGCTAGTAAAGATGAAGCCTTCTCTATGTTTGCAACTTTTGTGAATTTGGTGCAAAATGTAAAACAGAGTACTATTGTGACCATAAGAAGCGATCATGGTGGCGAATTCGAAAACAAACGATTCATGGAATTTTGTAATGAAAAAGGAATTCACCACACATTTTCTGCACCAAGAACTCCACAACAAAATGGAGTAGTTGAAAGGAAAAATAGAACTATACAAGAGATGGCTAGAACTATGCTAAATGAGAGCAATCTATCCAAGAAATTTTGGGGTGAAGCTGTGAGTACAGCTTGTCATGTTTTGAACCGTGTTACCATTCGAGCAATCTTGAAAAAGACTCCATATGAACTTTGGAAAGGAAGGAAACCAAATATATCTTATTTTCATGCTTTTGGATGTACATGCTATGTTTTAAACAATGGAAAAACCAATTTGGGCAAATTAGATGCCAAAAGCGATGAGGCTATATTTCTTGGTTATTCATCAAATAGCAAAGCATATAGAGTATTCAACAAACGAAACCAAGTTGTAGAAGAATCCATACATGTTGTATTTGATGAAATTAACCAATGTCCGAGAAAGGAGGATGAACTAAGTGATGCGGATGAGACAAAAAGCAAAGAACAACCAAAGGAACTCGAGCTCAAGCCAGAAAATCCAGTGGAGGAAGAGGTAAGTGAAGGTAATGACTCTTACAAACCTCCAACTGATTTAAAGTTCAAAAATGCCCATCCAATTGAACAAGTTATTGGAAACATATATGAAGGAGTAAAAACTAGAAGATCAAAACAAAACGTTTATGGCCAATATGCGTTTGTATCGAAAATTGAACCAAATACCATTGAACAAGCTCTTAATGATGAAAATTGGGTTATTTCAATGCAAGAAGAGCTAAATCAATTCGAAAGAAACAATGTATGGCATTTAGTTCCTAGACCAAACAATCATACAGTCATTGGTACAAAATGGGTATTTAGGAACAAATTAGACGAAAGCGGTCTTGTAATTAGAAACAAGGCAAGATTAGTAGCCAAAGGGTATTCCCAAGAAGAAGGAATTGATTTTGAAGAATCGTATGCACCCGTGGCTAGATTAGAAGCCATACGCATCCTACTAGCATTTGCTTCTCATATGAACTTCAAATTGTTTCAAATGGATGTAAAAAGCGCATTTTTGAATGGTTATTTGAATGAAGAAGTATATGTTGAACAACCTCCTGGTTTTGAAGAAAAGGATCAATCAAAGTATGTCTATAAATTGACCAAAGCATTATATGGACTAAAACAAGCTCCAAGAGCTTGGTATGAAAGATTGAATAAATTTTTGATTGACCATGAGTTTCAAAAAGGGAAAGTAGACACTACTCTGTTCATTAAATATAAAAATAAAAACATTTTAATTGTGCAGATTTATGTTGATGACATAATATTTTGTGCTACTGACGAAAAACTTTGTCAAGAGTTTTCTAAGATAATGCAGAGCGAATTCGAAATGAGTATGATGGGAGAATTAAATTTCTTCCTTGGACTGCAAATCAAGCAACAAAGTGAAGGAATATTTCTAAATCAGTCCAAATACGCCAGAGAGATGCTCAAGAAGTTTGGAATGCAAAATAGCAAAGGAGCAAACACTCCAATGAGCTCTACAATCAAGATCGATGCGGACGAAAATGGTAAAAGTATCGATCAAACACTTTATAGAAGCATGATAGGATCCTTGCTATACTTAACTGCTTCTAGACCCGATATCCTATTTAGTGTTTGTATGTGCTCTAGATTCCAAGCATGTCCAAAAGAATCACATCTACTTGCTGTAAAAAGAATTTTTAAATATTTGTTAGAAACTACAAATCTTGGACTATGGTATCCAAAGGGGTCAACCTTTGATCTAATCGGCTATTCGGATGCAGACTTTGCCGGATATAAAGTAGATAGAAAAAGTACCAGTGGAACTTGTCAATTTATTGGACATATGCTAGTTTCATGGCATTCAAGAAAACAAACAAGTGTTGCACTATCTACTGCGGAAGCCGAATACATAGCCGCCGGTAGTTGTTGTGCCCAACTACTTTGGATGAAACAACAATTAAAGGATTATGGTATTGAATATGTTGATATTCCAATTAGATTTGATAATACAAGTGCAATATGTTTAACTAAAAATCCTGTACTGCATTCAAGAACTAAACATATTGATGTAAGACACCATTTTATTAGAGAACATGTTGAAAATCATGATGTGTGCTTAGAATATGTGAAAACAGAAGACCAAATTGCTGATATCTTTACCAAACCTCTAGCCAAAGATTCATTTTATAAGATTAGGAATGATATGGGGATGATAGAGCTTAACTAGGAAAAATACATAAGAAAATTAAATTTGAAAATGTCAAGTCGATGAGTCAAGTCGACTCCAGGGACGTCAGGTCGACTCCGCTTCAGAAGCGAAGTCGACTCCAGGGAACCGAAGTCGACTTCGCCTAGGGCAAAGTCGACTCCGCGAGCGCGACCGTCCGACTTCTGTGCCTCCTTTTCTATTTCTTCTTCCCTCTTTTCTTTCTTCCTCATTTTTCCGGCCTCCCTGTTTTCCTCTTCTCCTCCGGCGATTCTCCTTTTCTCTCCGGGAATCCTCTCCCTCTCCGGCGACTCCTACTCTCTCACTGCCTCTCTCCTTTGTCTCTCTCTCTCAACTCTCTTCTTTGACAAATTTGCTAAAGGAAGACGAAAGGGTCTCTCCAGATCTTACTCGAATGTTTTATTATCTTTGGGATGAAGAATACTTTGGAACCTTCGTCAAAGGAGTCGAAATGGATCTTGGAATCGGGATAGTTGCAGGACCAACTGAAGTAATGAGTCATTTAGGACACATACTTGGAGTCCCGTACGAGGATGAGCCCATTCCAGAAGACCTCGCTATGGATCAAATGTATAATCAGCTCACCCGGAGCAACAAGTACCATTCGGGAATCAAATTCCTTTGGTACATGGATCTTTCACCAAGGCTACGAGTACTCCGACTTCTCATTGCCCACTGCATCTACCCAAAGGGCGGTGGAAGAAATCAATTAAATCCACAAGAAGCAGGGATACTATGGAAAGTGGCCAACAGGGTCAAAGTGAGCATACCCAAATTATTTCTTGAAGCCTTGGCTTCTAGAAAGGATAACCCACGAGGAGTCCTTCCCTATGGCACATGGATCACAAAGATTCTTGAATTCTTCAAAGTGGATATTGAAGGCGAGCCTTTCGAAGTGCTCAAATCCACAAATGCCATAAATAAAGCTCTCATACAAAGAATGAAGATCAATCTGCTTGAACTAAGGCATGAACCTTCAGAAGAAGAGCAAGAAGACAATGCACAGACTGAGGGGGAGCAACCTCCCGCGGCACCCCTTGCTCAAGAGGAGCCAGCCTCTCCCATATCGCACGGATCCTATTCTCCACAAGGGTCCGCTGCAAGAGAACGGGTGCCTCCAACCTCTTCTGAGGAGGTCACCCTAAAGGATTTAAAAGATGAAATTGTTGCTATGAGGGCAGAAATGGGTTATCAAGAAGACCGGATGACAAGTCTTATCACCGGCGTTCACAATGCCCTCGAGGATATGCACTCCCGGCAAGACAGAATTGAGCGGGAAATGCGGACTATCCGCTATCATCTTGCCTCAGGCCGACATAAGAAGAAACCCATGCCTGAACTCGATCCTTACGAATCAGGATCAGTTCATAAAGAAGCAACTCCAGATCACGCTTCTCTTGTTTACTCATCGGCCCATCATTGTCCTATCGAACCAATCTTATATCCGATCTCTCAATTTCAATTCATAAAATCATTAAGAGTTGATCGATTTTTGATAAATTTTTGATAGTTTGACAAAAAGGGGGAGATAGAATAGGTGAGTTGAGTAAAATTTTCTTATGGGTTGGGTAGTTTTGTATCTAGGTTTCATTTTTGTTTTGCATTGCATTTTGTAAAAATGAAACTTGATATATATAAATGCTTTTGATGAATGTTATGTTTACTTAATATGTTATGCTTGATTAATAAAGTATTCAACATGATTTGCTTGAAAGGTATCCAATATGCCAAAATGATATAATGGTTGGAATTTCAAAAAGCTCTGACCTATAAGACAAATGCTCTGTTTTTCAAAAGACATATGAACATGATTAATGCTTGAAAGGTATCAACTCAAATGAAGTTTTGTCAATCATCAAAAAGGGGGAGATTGTTGGAAACAATGTTTAAAACAATAAAATTGACCAAATCTTGAGTTTTGATGATTAACAAGAACTAATTTTGAGTATATAAAAGGTACTAATATATTTGCTAAATGTTTAAGGAAAGCAAAGAGGTCAAGTCGATCTCCAAGTCGACTTGGACTTCGACTTGGGTGAAGTCGATCCCAAAGTCGACTCAAATATCGACTTGAGAATGAATCCCAAAAGGCAACAGGTGAAGTCGCAGGTCAAGTCGACTCCACTTGCGACTTGGGAAGTCAAGTCGCAGACGAAGTCGACTCCAGCATCGACTTGGAGTATCCAGAGCTGAAAAGTGGAAACGAACATAACGAAGTCGCAAACGAAGTCGACTCCAGGTGCGACTTGGGTGAAGTCGCAGGCCAGGTCGACTC
Source organism: Annona cherimola (assembly GCA_030490835.1). Lineage (NCBI taxonomy): Eukaryota > Viridiplantae > Streptophyta > Magnoliopsida > Magnoliales > Annonaceae > Annona > Annona cherimola. Next base: position 56,258,045 of record CM059973.1, on the reverse strand, counting down.
CATCCACGACTTGAGATGTTCAAACTTTCAAAGATGCAGTTTTCAAGATATTCAAGAGGATTTATCACTCAAGTCCAAGGAATCAAGATGAAAAACAAATGAGTCAATTTCAAAGTCAAGAATCATGTTCTACATTCAAATCAAGTCTATCAAGCTCAAAGCAAATCTTCAAGCTAGCTTCCAAATGGAGTAATACCCAAGTCATAAAGACCAAGCGAGTCCAAAGCAAAGCAAGGAACATACATATATTGTGCAAGGACTCAAAGTTTTCAAATGGTTTGCAAGATTCAAGACATTTCAAGAAGATCAAGGCATTTTTGCAATAGACCAAGCCAAGTCGCAACCCAAGTCGACTTCAGGATCAACTTGAGTTAAAGTCTGAAAGCCAAGTCGACCCAAGTCTCAGACTTGAGTTTCTGAAGAACCCAAGTCGCAGGCCAAGTCGACTCCATGTACGACTTGGAAGCCAAGTCGCAGGCCAAGTCGACTTCATCTTCGACTTGGAGTATAACGGTCAAATTTTCGAACGTTGGAGTTCATTTATTGCGCACCAACCACCTCCATAACGTTCATATTTTCTTCCCTCTATAAAAGGACCCTCAAATGAACGTGAGAAAAACAACAAGAGAACACAAGACACTACGTTAAAGTTCAAAGAGAGAAAAGAAGTACAAGAAAGGTTTCCTATTTGCTTTTCTCCATTATTGAGTGGTCCGTATAAATTCTAAGGAAGAAGAAAGCTTCAAGTTGCTAGCGCCTTCAACAATATTCATCCACAGCTGCTTCCACAACTTCTTCCTCGAGCTAAATTTGCCTACACAAATCTGTAAAGTGTAGTTTCATTTATTTCATTGTCTTGTTGTATAAATCTTGATTTAGCTTGGGTAGCTAAGATCAAGTATATGCAAAATAGGGTGTGATTGGAGTGAGACTCATCACCTACTTTTGCATGTGAGTTGTTTATGCCCCCTAGAGCTTTGAATCTAGAAGAGAGCAAGTGGCTCTAGTTGTTTATGCCCCCTAGAGCTTTGAATCCAGAAGAGAGCAAGTGGCTCTAGTTGTTTATGCCCCCTAGAGCTAGAATCTAGAAGAGAGCAAGTGGCTCTAGTTGTATATGCCCCCTAGAGCTGGAATCTAGAAGAGAGCGGTGACTCTAAGTGTATTCGTGGAATACATAGTAGAACCCAAGTCACAACAGAGTGTGAGCTTGGAAGAGTGGAGTAGGGAAGGTTTGCCCGAACCACTATAAATCTTGTGTTATATTTCTTTTTACTACTTTATCTTTATTGCTCTCTGGCTCTTTTCAAAAGGGGATTAATTACTCAAGGGGTTAAGACTTTATTTACCAAACATTTTTTAAAGAACCCAATTCACCCCTCCCCTCTTGGGTTTTGCCACTAACTCGGGACCAACAATTGTTAACCGAAATTATTAATTAGTTAAACTGCTATTGATGTGTGGAAAATTCAGAGTGTTTATGATTCAACTAAACTAACGATTGCAACGAGAAATCAGAGTAGAGATCACGAGACTACTGGATACTAAAAATGAGTTTACTGATTAGGGATAGCAGATGGATAGATCGAAATCCTTGAATCTAAACTATATTATTCTGGTTCTTTTTAATTGGATTGCATATGGATTTACTAACCCAAGTTCATGCATCTTTATATATGTCTTCCAACAGTATATAAAGCTAATTACACCCTATTTAAGTGCTATGTTCCCATGCCATTAAATAAAGTGAAATTGATAAGTTCATAACTTGTATAATGACTACACAGGGTTTAACGGTATATTCCTATCCGTTAAACAACTCTCCTTACACAAAGGTCGAAACCTATGCCTTTCACATGGATCTGGCAGAGATCTTCCTCTTCCAAGGATAAATCAAGCAATTAAATCTTCTTGCAAGGTACTAATCTTGTAAAAAATATTAAACCCACACATGCAAAGGTAAATCTTACATAATCATATGTAAAATTAACTATTCATTCCTAAATATTCTAAGAACCAAGAAACAATACAGTTTAGAATTCAATTTATCCTAACTATCCATCTAATAGAGGTTTAATTCAAAGACATGAGCTTAACATCCAACACATCCATATAGAAAGTATCCATAAAGGCAGAGAAAGAAAATTGGAAAGAATAAGAAAAATTATTTTCCGACGGTTTCCACCAACGGGACTTGAAATCCCCCATCAATCCGTGCTTTAATCTTGATTTCTTCTTTCTCTTGCTTGGAAATTCGTCTCTGGCTCTCTCCTTTCTCCTCCGTCACGCACGCGAACCCCTAGGAACTATTTATAAAGTTCCTTTTGCGCAGCTTACGCACTGGAATATTCACATATGGATGCGTATTGGCGCCTAAGCGCCAACTCCGTAGACTGTTTTTGCTTGGAGCTTCTTCTTAACACCTTGTGGCTAATTATGCCTGGTGCCAACTCTCTGGAAGCCACATGTATACTGAATTTTTGCTGAAAAATGGCAAAGGCACGTAGAGTGGCGCCTGGGCGCCATCCATCTACCTCTAGTTGCCTCAACTTGCATTCAACTCGTCCGCTTTGCCTTCATATGTCCCGTCCTTCCTGCAAAAGATGGAAAAACTAAATAAATGAACGAACTAAAAATGCCTAAATAATTCTAAAAATGCCTAAAAGCTAATTAATGCTCCTAAAATGCAAAGAGGATGAAAATTAAGCTAAATGATTGCAAACTAAGCCTAATCTCTTGAACTAACGCACGAATCAAGTCTGAAATGGGCCATGATAACTTGTAAAAATACGAGTTATCAGGGGGCGCCACATTCTTCCTCCTCCTTTAGGATATATACAATGTGCAACTAATAACATGAGAACTCTAAGAAGAGGGGGATGATCCATGTAATGGAGAATTTCATTCCCTTAGTATATTTGTTGCTTATTGTCAATTGGTTATATACTTGAGCTAGAGTTAACCCCTCTAGAATGGGTTTCTCATCAAATGGAATCCCTAAAATTTGGGTAACTCATGTCTGGTGTTCCTCCTTGAGATTTCGTGTGCATGTCCTATAGTAATCTCCACACCTTTAACAAATGTACTCAGTTCATCGACACTCCAGACATAGTAGAATTGTCGAGTAAGATCAGCATTGATTTTTCTTTCTTCTTTGGAGAGTCTAGTCCACCAATGGTATTCTAATAACTCCTTTATTACAAATTCATATTCCCTTAAGAATTCAAAGTAATAAATCTTTGGAGAGAAGGTCTCCCTCTCATAAAAATGTTTATAAAAATGCTTTTGTTTTGTTGGATTTCTAAAGTAGTCCACAGACATTTTCAATAACTTGTGTCCCCGAGGCAAGGATTCCTTTATTATTGCTTACTCTTATTTCCTCTTCACTACTAGATGTTTCCATTTCTCTGGGATGAAAGGTGGATGGATTACCATTTTGGAAACAGACCCTACATTCGATGAAGCATGTAGCTACTTCCATCAACCTCTTAGCCAGTGTCCTCTATCGTCTAGGAACATTTCCTTCTATCTTTGATCGAGAAAGATGTGGAACAAGGAGTTTGGATGGCTTGCTTGTGCCTTACTTAGGAGCCATGGGTAGATGGAATGATGAGGATGAAAACGTAATAGATTGGATTATGATTTCAAAATAGAATATGCAAAGTAAGAATGCTTGAGAGCTTAAGAGAGAAGGTGGAGCTTGAGTGAAGTGAGAAATAAAAAAATGCAAATCGGAGGCTTAAGTATGCTAACTGTCATGTGTCGTAGGGTTAACTTCGAACTCTAAGTCGCGTTTGAAGTCGACTTCAACCTTCCCAAGTCAACTTGGGTTAGGTCGAGGTCAACTTGACCTGCCCATCTAAGACTTAATTTCTTTTGTAAGCTATCCCTTCCCTTAAATGGTTGTTTTATGCTTACTTATTAGTGCAAAAAGATTTGAATATAATGCTTATCGTTTGCACATACATCACAATCCATACAGATAATATTAAAACTTCCACGCTTCTATATCCATCATTCCCATTTCTTTTATAATTTTAAAACGATTCAATATTATATGGTTTGATAAATATATCTATCAATTTGATAATCTATTTTCACATATTCTAAATAAATATTATGATCTTACACATGTTTTCTTATAAAGTGGTGCCTAACATCAATGTCTTTAGTTTTAGAATATAGTATTGGATTTTTTGTTAGACAAATGACACTTGTATTATCATATCTAATTGGGATTAGGGGTTTTGGGTTATACCGAATTTGGGTGAATCCAACCCTAAGCTTATTGGGTTAAGGTGAAACCAAACCCAAACCATTATATTAAAATCCAAGTTCGGGTCAAGTTCAAACCAGGTTGACATTGGTTTTAGTCTTAGTTTCGTGTTGAAATTTGAATCATTCTCAAACTAATAGAAATTGAAATTATTGTGAACTCAGCTAGAAAACCAAGAGCAATCTATGTTTTGATTATTAATAATTCAATTTTGAGTATTAAAAAGCACTAACATATTTGTTGAATGTATTAAAGATAAGAAATCCAAGTATCAAACCATGACACACCAAGTCCCAAAGTTAAGTCGACTTAGACAAACTACTGGGGTCAAGTCTTTACCCAAGTCGACCTCAAGCTATGACTTAGGATGAAGAAATGTAAGTTTTGAAGTATAGACGGGTCAAGTCGCACACCCAAGTCGACTCTGACTGTGACTTAGGCGACGTCAATAGCCATGTTGACTTAGGGAGTTACATAAACCATCTAACTTAAAAGATGAACGTGTGAAGTCGAACCCTAAGTCGACGCCACCCTGCGACCTGAGTCAAGTTGAAGGCCAAGTCGACCTAAGACTCCAACCTACATTCACAAAGAGCCAAGCAACATTTCAAATACCGAGTACCAAATGTCAAGTCGCATACCAAGTTGACTCTGCCAAGCGACTTGGATGAAGTCTGAGATCAAGTTGACTCAAATCGAGAACTTTGAGAAATGAAATCAAGGAAGCGCGAGTTATAGAGTTTTAAGTTTCAAGCAAGATGTGAAATCGCATAGCCAAGTCGACTTCACTAGCGGCTTGGGCGAAGTTGAGAGCCAAGTCAACTTAAGGGGTTGCATAAACTATCTATCTAAAAGATAAACGAGTGAAGTCATAACTCAAGTCTATTCCACGTGTGACTTGGGTCAAGTCGAGGACCAAGTCGACTCAATATGAAACTCAAAGAGCACTACATGACAGAGGTGAACTTAAGAAGTTGAAAAGTCCCGATCGAAGTCGCACCTCAAGTCAACTTCAGTATGTGAGTTAGGTTAAGTCACAGTCGAAGTTGACTCTAGCAACGAGTTGCAGTGTAATGGTCAAAAAATTTCGAACCTTAGCGCATTTAATATGCACCCCTACCTCGTAGCGTTCAAATTTACACCTCTATTATTTACACATTCTTCCTTACGCTGAAATTATAACTACATAACCTGTAAAGTGTAGAACTTCTTAAACTTCTTCTACCATTATTCTATTTAGCTTGGTATTGGAGACCAAGGCTAAGTAAAGATAGTAGCGTAGGATAGAGTGCAACTCGCCGTCTACTTATGGTGAGTTTGTAAAGGCTCCCTAGAGAAATTCTAGAAGAGAGCAAGAGTTGTAGTTGTATATCTGATTGATATAGTGAAACCCAAGATATGAGGGTGTGCTCTTGCAAGATTAGAGTAGGGAGGATTGTCCCAAAATGCTATAATTTCTTGTATCTACTATTATTACTTTGCTTGTTCTATTATTCTCCACGTTTTCATTCAAAGGGATTAAATTTACTAGGAGTTAAGTTTAAGATACTTAAAGAAATTTGAAAGAATCTAATTCACCCATCCCCTCTTGGGTTTTGCCACAAACTCGAGACTAATATAAATTACCGATAGAGATAATGAATTTTTTAAACATTATTGCATTCACACATGAATAATTTACACGTGAATATATTTACATGATCTACGATATCTTTGGTTTTGGATCAAAGTTTGTTTTTAACCAAAAATTGATGTGAATCAATGCTCGTCTTTAAGAGCACTATAATCACTAATTTAATTAAAATAACCAAAACACATTAAAGTTAACACTACGCGGAAGTTAACGTAGAATAATAGCGAGTCAAGTCAAATCCATATAGAAGTGATAAGGTTTTTAATTATTTGAGATTAATATGGAGAGAAAAGAGAGACAGATAAGAGAGAAAGAAGGGAGAGAACGAGGAGAGAAAAAAATTAGGAAGAAGATAGAGAATAGGGTAGAGAGAGAATAGAGAAAGTAAAGAGGAGCGAGAAAGAAGGAAGAGAGAAGGGAGGAGAGAGAGAGAGAGAGAGAGAGGAAGGGGAAGAGAGAAATGAGAGAAAAGGAGGAGAGGAGAGAAAGAAACCAGAGGAGAGAGGCTAAAAGGAAAGAAATTGTAATTAATTAATGACTTAATTAAATCTATTCTAAGAAAACAATTAAAAGATATAAAAATAAAATTTACTTATGAAAGAAGGAAAGAAAATTACATTAAATTTAGGGTGTGTTTGACAATTGATAAAAAATGTCAAGTTAAAACTTTTTACTCTCTACAACTATTATATTTTTTAATCATTTTTTCACATTTTCCTATGCAACTATCGTACTTTTTAATCATTTCTATACAACTATCTACACAACTAACCCATCTATTTTAACTTTATCTTCTTTACTACTCATTATTATCTTTATCATTTGATATCATTTGAAAACTTTTACTCTCCAAAATTTTTTATCAAAAGTTTTATTTATTACCAAACACACCCTTAGTCTAAAAATTACAAAGTAGGAAATAAAATATGAAACAGTAAATCTAATCTAAGAATTAAAATTGCAACAATTACAATATACTAAAAACAAACTACAAAATAGAAAATAAAATTTTACATCACCCCAAGCAAAGAGCAGATCTTCACCGTAGGGCTTTTTTTGCTCATCTCCCGTTGGCTAGAGGGAGGTCCCACAAGGGGCATGTCCCACACAAAGGGAGAAGTTGTATTTTTGTGTGTTCCAAGGCAAATGGAGCCCTCATTTTATAAATGTCCCACGGTTGGGATTTATCCCAATCCAGCGATGTGGGATTTTTGCACAAAGTCTGTCTTGGCAAGCTAGAAGTGAATGGTGTCGCTACTATTTTCTACTGCTGCTTCTTGGTAATTGGGAACTGCTGCCATTTAGTCTCAGTGTTGCAAAATGGTGCAGTTCAGATGGCAGGCGGTTCGTGGGAGCTTGGCCGAAGAAATGGAAGCAAAGGGAGTGTTGATTTTTTGGAGTAGAGCTGCCTAAAATTTGAGCAGATTGATCACCGTCAAATGTGTAGCCATCATCCTGTCGGAAATTGAGATGCTTGGATTTGAATGAAAGCTGCTGCCGCCGGTGACATGAATGGATCGTAGTTGGATGCTTTCGGTGGTGCTGTGCTCGATTGAGAAGGGCAGCTCTGCTTGGTCGATGATTTTTGGAAGCTTGGTTTCTTCAGTTTTGGTGCCGGCATTAGTTTGCTGCGGGTTTCAATAGCTGCTACAATCGGAGGTTGGTGCCGAAATCAAGGATGGCCGGTATTAAGGGAAGCTACGGGCTGCTAGATTTTAGTTTTTGAAAATCATGTTTGAATTTATGCTGGTGGAAAATGGGATGGTAGCATTGGGTTGCTGAAAAATGGTTGTCGGTTGTTGGAAGCTGCTACAGATTCAATGGGATTGAATAAGAGAACTGCTGCCGATGGTTTTGGATTTCGGTGGGAAATGATTTTGTGGACCGCTACTTTAGATTTTGTGGCTGATTTCTGAAACTTTGGGTTTGGGCAAAATTGGGCTGGCTGATTGACACTGCCGTGGAGTTGCAGGGATTGGCAACCTAGATGATATGAGGTTGCTGGGCTGCACAACATTATGACAGTTGTTCGCAATCTCACAGCGAGTGCATGGGTCATTGATTATAGTATATAAAATATCGGTCAACTGAGAATTTGGGACTTGAAACGTTCCGTTTAAACACTTTTTCCAAATACCAAGAGAGTAAAGTAAAATAAAAGGGGAAAATAGTAAAGAAGAGAGAAAATATCACAACAGTAGAACAAATAATAGAAATCAAAAGATGAGAGCACCTAGGGTCTAGGATTTCATATGCATCTTTTCAATGAATAGTGGTATGATTATTTAATCTGATTATTATTTGTTAAAGGTGAATAAATCCTAAATTATCTTTGCACTTTCTCTTGTAATCTATTTTTAACCACCTATTCTCGTGGAGTTAAGTTAATTAAGATTTATTAAGTTTTGTAGCCGTTCATCAAATTCCTCAAGATCATCATGTGTATTTTCAATGTTTTAAATTTTCAGGTTTAATATCTTGATTATCATATATAAAAAAAGACTTTTCACTTCTTGGTTTCATTACTTAATGTATGGAATCATGCTAAAATACGGTCTCATGTACAAAACAAGCATTAAAATCACAAGCTATTAAAGTAACAATAATATCCATTATAAATAAATCAAAACCACACACCTCATTATATTGTAAGCATGCTACATCTTAAACTCTTGATTTAGGACTTAATCGAGCATGTCTAAGTCCAAAATAAAATTAAAATTCATATCCATCTCAAACAAGATAATTAAAATAAAAAGAAAAGCAGAAAGAAAAACTTATTGGTTGGAAGCCCCTATGGTGTATTGACTATTCCACGTAACTCGCCTCTTGCCCCATGCTCTTTACGTCCTCTTCACCCCTTCTCTCTAATTTCTGTTGTATTCTCCTGTCTCTAATTTGTGTGCACTCTCTGCCTTTGACATACCTCCTTTTATATCTCTTTAAGCTGCGTAAAATCCAAGTTTGCAAGGCTAATTTGCGCAATTTACCCGTGCTTGCATGGGCTGCTAGCTAATGCGCAATTGCTATTTTGACGTGCTGAATTACCATAACTGCTGGAATCCTTTAGCGTATGAATTTTAATGGACGGCTGGGATTTAATATTTGGCTTGGATGGCTGCATCATTTAGAATTGCTGCTGGTCAGTGATTGCATGTATTTGATTTATAGAGGTGGTGCTTAATTTGCTGAAGTTATGAACAGATTAGGACAGATGGCTTAAATCAATTGCTGGTCGTTAATGATAGCTTTGATGTACGTCACATATATGGACGGTGAATTTTCTGGATGGCTGGGATTGAATTATCTGGTTGGTGGTGTTCAGATGCTTGGACACAAATTTTTGTACGGGCTGGAGGACTTGTAGTCTTGGACGGCTAAGATTTATTCAATGGATGGCCTAGATTGCACGTTGCATGGTGCGTTGCATGGCATTGGACAGCATCTGCTGGAGGTTTAAAGAATCTGGAAGCATGCATTAAAATTGGACGACTTGGATTTATGGTTTCTTGATGAACGGTTGAAAATTGCCTTTTGGAGAATGGACGTTGCAAGCTAGAATATTTTATGGCTGGTTTTGATGGTGGACCCCACTGCAAAGCCCGTTAATCTGCATAAAATTTTAAAATAATTAATACATATTATTAAACAGTTGGCGAATATATTAAAAATATTTGATGCTCAATTATTGTAATAATTTTAATAAACATATCAAATACAAATTATTTTATGGCAACAAATAAAAATATAATTTCAAGCTAAAATATCATAAGAATTATTTAAATTACTTGAAATTAATATTTAATGCCCAAATGTTGCGAAAACATATTTTAACACAAATGTTACATTAAACTCAAATAATTGCCCCTAAATTGGTATAAAAATACATACAAAATATATTATGATTTACCAATGATGAGCAACCCTTTTTGGAATTTTTCATGGCTGAATTGCGGGGAATGTTGAGGTCTCGGGATTAATTTTGTGCAAACGGCTGCGGCCATTGATGGTTTTGCTGAAATTAGATTTGTGGTGGATTGATGGGAGAAATCATCGGCTGGATTTGAGTTGCTGAAACTGCAGAAAATGAACGTTCGGTGAATGGGTAAAACTGCAAGGGTTTCTTGTTACCGGTGGGTTACTTGCGGTTCGAGGCAACTCCTAGTTTGGGCAGCTCGGTTTGAGCCGTTCGTGAGACCGAAAGTGGCTGGAATTGGAGGATTGATTTTTCCACACTGAATTTCCGTGGTTGCCGGTGATTTACAAGTTGATGCAGATGTTTTTTTTGTGGCGGGTTTTCCATGCTATTGTCCTCTCAAATTGATGTTGGAAAGCTTTGGATCTGATCTTATGCTCCCAGGCCCATATACCTATTTTTTTTTTTTTTTTTCAAAATTTTTTCATGAACTTGTTAACCTAAGTTTATTTAACGTATGTATCAATTTTTATCATTTTTTGAGATTTTTAGATATTTATTTTGGATTTTTAAAAATCAATGGCATTTTAGTAATTTAAAATTACCTGAAATGCCACTGATATTCAAAAATAAATTAAAAATAAATATCTTAAATACTCCAAAAATGGTAAAAATTTATACACATAGATTAACAATATTGTAAAAAAATATTTAAAAAAAATAGATGTATGCGCCTAGGAGCATGCAACGCTGCATGCTCCTTGGAGTATACGATCGAGGTCCGGAAAGCTTGGGATTTCGGTGGGGAGATGGATTGTAAATATCTTTAAGTTAATTTTACCTTCTTTTGAATTCATTTTATGTAATTTTTTATTTTATAATTATTTCATTCCGAATAAAAATTATACAATGACCCCCATTTGTACTCATAATTTAAAATATATTTATAACATATATATGTATATGATTTACCCAATTATACTAATGCATATTTCAAAGTTAATTTTTTAAGCCTGTTTAATTCTTGTTAGCATGCGTAGTTATCTAACTATGTTATATTTTCAAAAATACATGCACTTGCTCACCAGAGGTCTCTTGGATGATGAACTACATTGATTCATATGATGAGATGCCCCGTAGATCTTGTAAGAGGCACATTGAGATGAAGTTGTGCCTCATTCTGCAGCTTCCTATTTTTTATTACAATAGTATTTGGTTCAACTTGGTGTGTAATGAATTAAGGGATTCAATCTCATACATGCACTCATGTCAAGAGGGCCCTTGGATGTCGCTGTATTGGAAGTCATAAAGAGCTACATCTTTGAAGAGTGCGAGTGTCTCTTCGTTAGTCAATTGCATGAATTGGCCACTAGCATCTGAATTGATGGCACTTTTCATTGATCTATCAACTCTGTCGAAGAAGTTTTCTATTATATCACCTTGTGGAATATCGTGGTGCAGGCACTTGTACTGCAAGTTTTTCATTCTCTCCCACGTGTCGCAGAGGGTTTCATTATCTTTTTAGACGGACCAATTGATTATGTCTTTGATCTTCTTAGTCTGTGGGTGGAAATTATTTCTCAAAGAATGCAGTTGAAAGATCATCCCAAGTGGTGAAGAGTTGGGTGGCACGGAGAAGAACCACTCGCTGGCCCTATCATGAAGAAAAATGGGAAGAGTAAAGACGGATTACCTCTTGTGGAATACCTTGTACCCTAATTATGTTGCACAGTAGTAGGAATTTGGTGATATGTACATTAAAGTTCTTAAAAGGAAGTCCAGCAAACTAGTCCTTTTAAACCATTTGGATAAACCCCGATTTGAGTTCAAAGTTCCTTGCCTTGATTTCAGGCCCGACGATGCAAGATCTGAAGCCTTATGGTTTTGGACGATTCTAGTCACTCAGGGTCATCCCCCTAGGCAGTTGTTGTTCTTCGCTTGGTGTTCTGCATGCTCAGTTTGTGGTGGATGATAATTATTGTTTTCGGCGTTGTTGAACTTTTCTCCTTAAAGTATTTTCCATCTCAAAGTCAACAACAAATAGTTTCTTAGCTAGTTGTTTAGCATAGTTGCAAGTATGTGGGTGTATACAATAGTAAATTTTAGCAACTGTGAATGTAGTAGTAAAGAATCAAAGATGAGATTTTAGCACCACAAGCCAATTCAAAAAAGAGAGAATAGAAGTGATAGTTGAGAGAGAAGCAAAAGAATGAATAGAGAATAGAAAAAGAAAAAGAAAGAGAAAGAAAAGTGTCTAAACTCAAAGTCAAAAGTAACGCTAAACTCCCCAGCAACGGCGCCTAAATACTTTTTTAGAATCTCACTGGAAGTGCATGGGTCATAGATTGTAGTATATAAATATCGTTTCCATAAAAAACTTAAGACTATGGATTTTGTTTTAAACGCTTTTTTATTGAATATAAAAAGAGTAAAATGGAATAGAAAATAGAAAAGTAGTAAGAGAAAATACAATTTAGAACATAAAACAAATATTAGAAAGTAGATAGCAAGTACCTAGGGTCTAGGGTTTCATATGCAACAACTGTAATAGATACGTGGTTTGATTATTTAATCCGGATATTGTTTGTTAAAGGAAAACAAACTCTAATTTATCCTTACACCTTCTCTCACAACCTACGAGGTGTACTCTAATTTTCTTAACCACATATTCTCATGGGATTAAGTCAATTAGGAAACATTAAATTCTATGGTCATTCGTGAGATTCTTCAAGGTCATCCTACCTATTCTTGTAGTCTTAGACTTTCAGGTTTAGTATATTGATTATCGTATATTATATTTCTACCTATCGGTTCTATCACATAATATATATGAAATTATTGCTAAGATGCAAGCTCAAACACTAAGCAACCATTGAAAACACAAAATATTAAATTAATGATATACATCATAAATAAATCAAAACCATCTGCCCTGCTACATTGTACGAGCGCTACATCTTAACCCTAGATTTAGAGCTTAGCAGAGTATGTTTAAGTTTCAAATAAAATTAAAATTTAAATTCATCTTAAATAAGATAATTAATATACGAAGGAAAGAAGAACGAAAAGCTTATTGATTGAAGCTTCAATAATGTGTCGACCGCTCCTTATAACTCTCCGCTCTATTCTTGACTCATGCTCTTCGCCTTTTTGTAAACCCTTACAATTTTCTCTCCATCTTTCTCTAAAAATTCTACTCTCAAATTCACTCTAATTTCTCTCCTCCCAATTTTCTGTGTCGCCGCACCATTTTTATAACGCTGGAATTGCTTTGCTTAACTTTGCATTATGCAAAGCTTACGCAATTCATGCATTTGCTAGACTGCATGGTTTTGATGTCATTTTCTAGGCAATGAATGCAGCTGAATTTCAAGCTGTTGATTTGCTGCTTATCATGCTTGGATGGCTTCAGATTGCATTGCCTGAATGGAATAATTCGGTGTTGAAAAAGGGCGGTGCATTGCATTGCTTAAGCAGTTGTGCTGAATGGGCTTTGAGAGAAATTAAATGGACGGCTCAGATGAGCTTGTGCGGTGGACAGCTGACTTGATGGCTTGTTTTGGACAGCCTGGACAGTTTCGATTTGGCGGTGGAAAGCACGGCATCTTTGGACAGCTTGGACATAAAAATTTGGATGGTTTGGACTTGTTGAACTCGTGGGACCCGTTGCTTGGATGGTGTTGATGGAAAGCTTAACGCAATTGGAGTAGTATAGACGGTTGGCTTAGATTGACGGCGCATGGCTAAATTGTACGGCTGGATGCATGAATTTGATTCTCCGAGACAACTTTGGACTTCAATTGCAAGCATGGCTTCTTAGAATAATTAAAGTGGTGAGGCCCCATATTAATTAGGCACTTAGACGTTTGAGATTGCTCCTGTAAAATAAATGTACAATTTTAGCTATTAATAAAATTCCGCCGAAGTAATTTTTAATATAAAAATTATCCTCAGATATATATATACACACACACCATAGCAATAAATATTTCAAATTTCAAACTCAAATATCACAAAAATCATTTAAATTACTTTGAATTAAGATTTAATATGCAATTATTACAAATACACATTTTAAAGTGAAGTTCATGTTAAATTCAAATAATTCTCCACAAAATGTGATAAAAATACCCACAAAATATATTATTATTTTACAACTATTATCAATCTACAAACGAACTACACTAGTCATCTGATCCAACAGCAATGCTTGCAATTAACTAGATATGCACCATAGATCAATGTATTCTGCTTACAAATTCCTCTTCTTATCGCACTCAAGTTTCCTAACCTAAGTAGCTTCTCCACTTAGCTCTGATACTACTTATTAAGGGTTGAGAACACAATGTGATCATACAAAATAGAGAAAATTAACAGGGCTCCATTAGAGAAAAGGTGATTTATTATTTAAGCAATAATTATAATTTTTTCTTACATGCAAGAGATTGCCTCTCTTTGTGAATCTTATAGTCTATTCTCTATTATACTAAACCATATAGTCCACATACTTTTTTATAGCACTCATATAACAATCTCATGTACAATCTTAGACAAACACTTGATATAAATTTATACTTAGAATCATTACATAAGATATAAGATAAACCTTAATAACTCATCACTTCTGAATGTGGTTGTAATTGCAGTTGAGTCATTTTTATATTATGTATTTGATTATTAATTAATAACAACTTGAGTGTTTAATATATTTTGAATAATATTTTGATTAATTTAGCTTTACTTAGAACAAAACATTCACAATTGATTGATTTGTGTAAAACAGGAAAGGACATACAAATTTGGAGCCCTAAATCATATAGAAATAGTGGATTTTGATGTCGAAAAGGGGCTTTACTAGGCTTATCAAAATTGCCACATTGACGGGCTCCAAAAATGCTTTTTGTTGATATGCTGCGGCTCTCGTAGCTCCTCCCGGATCAAAAGTTATGAGCCGTTAAAGATGGTCTGCTTATTTGGCGCGGTGTGCGAGAAAGTCGTGTCTGTTCGAGAAGTTCAGAGATCAAGGATCAAGACCGCATTAAATTTGATGATTTTGATGGTATAAAGGACTTAAAACAAGGATCAAAGAAAGCTAGAACACGTCGGGAAAGTTTTGGCGTGAAATAGGATGAAACTGTGCACAACTACGCACGGAATAGCGCACTCCAAAGTGCCACATGGTTCAAACCATGTGGGACCCTAGCTACACAAATTCTTGCACAAATTGAGCTCTGTGTGCAAGTTTCCTTCGGAAATATACATAAACACCTCTTAGGAACGTCCCAAAGTATCTTAGAATGTCCTTGAAGCTAGGGTTGAGGTCCGAGAGCTATAAGAGTGAAGAGCACAATGCCAGAAGCAAGACGACGAATTGTTGGGAGTGGTCCAGACACCATCGGGGCTTCCGATTAATAAGCTTTTCCTTTCTTCCTTTCATTTGATTTTAATGATCTTGTTTATGATGGAGATTGAATACAATATTATTTTGTGTTTAATTTTTATTATAAACATGCTAGACTAAACTCATTATCTAGGATTTAAGATGTAGCATGCCTCTAATGAACAAATATTGTAGCTAAATTATTTAATATATTTTGCGTTCATTTAATATCTTATGATTCAATGCTTGCTTAGTGTGAAGGCCTATACTTTGGCAATGATTCTCATATATTGGGTAAAGGAATCGAAAAATGGAAGTTTAATATACAATAATCAAGATGTTAAACCTGGAAATCTAAGACCATGAAAATAAGCATGATGACCTTGAGAAATTCTATGAATTTCCACAAACCTTAATTAATTCTAATAGACTTAAGTAGGTGGTTAAGAAGATTAGGGTATGTCATGTAGGTTTCGAAAGAAAATGCAAGGAGAATATAGGAATAGTTCTCCTTTAACACTTAATATCTGAAATTCCATATATCCATTGCAGTTGTTGCATGTGAAATCCTAGACTCTAGGTACTCTCATTCTATGATTTCTAATTCCCATTCTACTTTTTTTATATTAACTTTCTTCTTTGTTATTTTCTTCTTTCTTCTTATTTTACTCTCTTAATTTTTGTTATGAAGTGTTTAAATCCAACGTCTTATGTCCCGAATTCTCTGTTGGATTGATATTTTATAGACTAAAATCTACGGAAAATACACTTGTAGAGAGATTGCGAACATTACCTTGACAAAACTAATGGTCGATAGGAGACTTGGGGCTAATTTGGCTTAACTTCCATTTGCAGTAAAATCCTACTACTAGTAATCTAAAGGGAAGTATCTAAGAGATACTCAAATAAATTTAAAAGTTTTTAGTATTATTAGGTTATTATTTTTGAAAGGTATAATTTTAGTTTTAGTTAGACAACTTCAAATTTTTCAAAAGCACTATCACACAAAGATAACATACTAGCAAACAAGCCCTTATTTCAGTCTTATGGAAGTGCTTGCTATTGTGAACTCATTTAAATCTCGAAAATCAAGAAACATCCATATTTTGATGATTAACAACCAAATTTTGAGATTATTTAAAGAACTAATGTGTTTGGTTTAATGTTTGAAAGTTATAATCCCAAATTTGAGATAAAATAGTGAAGTTTGCATTGTGAAGCAAATTTCAGCATCGACTTAGGCCAATTCAATGAGCTAAGTTGACTTTGAATGGCATTTCAAAGTCAGAACAGACATTTTGAACACTTGCGCAAGTGAAGTCGTAACTGAAGTAAACTCCATGTGTGACTTAAGTCAAGTCACAAACCAGAGTTAACTCAAGATGCGAGTTGGGGCCCATCGTGTAGCAGAAACTAAATTCGAAGAATTGATGTCAACTTTACCCTGAGACTTAGGTCAAGTCGGATATGAAACCGACTCAATTCTAAGACTTGGCATTTTGGAAGAAAATGCACAGATTTTTCCAAGTACCAAGAGTAAAGTCGTATATTGAAGTTGACTTCACTTGCAACTTGGGTCAAGTTCAAGACTTAAAGCATGGGAGTTAATTTAGAAAAATAAAATTTCAAGGTTTCAAGTTTGTAACGTTTAGTGAAGTCGAGCACCTAAGTCAACTTCGCTTGCTACTTGTGTCAAGTCTAGGACCAAGTTGATCCAAGAAGGGACTATAAAAAGCAAAAGATAAGATAAAAAGCCTAGTATAAAGAAAAGATCGACCAAAGTTGCATCTCAAGTCGATTCCAATCTGCGACTTTGGCGAAGTTGCATCCAAATCTACTCTAGCTTCGACTTGCATCACAATGGTTGGAAAAAATTGAAAGTTAGCGCATTTGATATGTGCCGCCTTCCCTTCAATGTTCAAAAAACCTTCACAGCTATTTAAGACATGCCAATAAGAGTTATAAGGGTTAGCAAGAACATCGATTGAGCTTCTAACTGCCCATCCTTAAGCTTCTAAGTGTGCATTAATTGATCTACAAGATAGACTCTCACTTATACTGAAGGAACCTACAAGTTTTCACCTCCTTAAGCTTCTCAAGAGTCTTCTCTAGTGCTTCAATTTCTCTACACAAATCTGTAATGTGTAAATTTCTTTATTTAAATCATCATTGTTGTATTGTGATATTGGCTTGGTGTTGGAGTCCAAGACCAAGTTATGACAAGTAGTGTATGGTTGGAGTGGAAGTCACCATTTACTTGTGCAATTGTTGTAAATGCCTTCTGGAGCTATCATCTAGAAGAGAGCAATGACTTTGATCTTAATTTCACTAAGATAGTGGAACCCAAGACATAAGGGAGTGTGTACTTAGAAGAGTAAAGTATGGTAGGTTGCCCAATCCATTATATATCATTGTGTTTCTTGTGGGTGATTGCTTCCATTTATTTATTGCTCTCTATTGCCCTCTATCTTTTAATTAAGGGGACTTAACTTACAATGAGTTAAAGTTTTAAATTATCAAAGAATTTTTTAAGAACCTAATTCACCTCTCCCTTCTTAGATTTTGCCATAAATGCAGGACCAATAAGTGGTATCATGGTAGGTCTTTGAGATTCTACCAAAAAGATATATTATAAAACATCCCAATTAACTTCTATTCCTACTTTCGCTGAGGGTCAGTTGTTTATAAGGCCACCCTTATTTGATGGAAATAATTTTGCATAATAGAAATTGAGAATGAAACAACTTGTAATGACCATTGATATGGATTCTTAGTTAGCCATCCAAGATGGTATTACTTTACCTACAAGTGAAAGAGTGTCCCATTGGATCAAGGAGAAGGTAAGAATAGTGAAGAGTAATGCACTGGTCATGACCTCTTGTGCTCTAACTGCTATAGAGTACAGTCGAGTGCCATCTTTCTTTATCGCCAAAGGAATTTAGTGCACTCTCACTTCAATTTATGAGGGTACTTCTCAAATCGAAAGGGCGAGAAGAAACGTTCTTATATGAGAATTAGAAAGCTTCAAAATACTTGAAATCAAAAATATTTTTAAGATGCTTGCTAGATTTTGAAAAATTATTAATGCTTTAAGAGGCCTAGAAAAGACAATTTTTGAATCTGAACAAGTAATGAAGATTCTTCGAGCATTATCGAAATCATGGACACCAAAGATTACAACAATTGAAAAAGCAAAGTATCTCAGCCTTAAATCTCAAAGACCTTATTAGCTCACTGATGTCACATGAGTTAATAAAGAAGAAGAAAAATGAAGAACACAACAAAGGGAAGAAGACTCTCACGTTAAGGCTACACATCAAAGCTCAAATGAGTCCACATCATCATTCCAAAATGAAGATGAAGAGAACGCATTTCTCACTAAGAAATTCGAAAAATTTGTGAGGAAAGGAAAGAATGTAGGGTCCTCCAAGACCTATAATAAAAGAAATAGAAACAACAAAGGAAGATACTCCCAAATGCTACAAGTGTGGTAGAGTGGGACACATGAAAGCATAATGTCCCACACATGATGAAAACTAGCCCAAGGAGAGACGAGATAGAAAAGAGAAGAGCGGTTCAAGGAAGTTCTCAAAGCCTAAGGGAAGAGGAATATATGTAAATGAAGATCCATTCTCATCAAGCAGCCCTTCAAGTGAAGATCATGAAGCTACAAACTGTGCAAGGATCTATTGTGTTGCAAGAATTGAAGAGGAAGACTCTTTCAACTGCTTTATAGCTACAAAGATGAATCAAAACAATGCCACTTCAACAAACTATTCAAGTAACTGTGCGGTAACATCTAAATCAAATGATTCTCTTTTTAAATCAAATTACTCTTCTACAAATGAATATCTCAAATGAGATATGTTAGAGGAAACACAACAAGTTTATGATTCATTATTTGATAAAACAAGAAAGCTTGGACTCAAATATGTTGATAGAAAAGACAATGTGACTCTATAATAATAGTAA
Organism: Annona cherimola; assembly: GCA_030490835.1. Taxonomy (NCBI): domain Eukaryota; kingdom Viridiplantae; phylum Streptophyta; class Magnoliopsida; order Magnoliales; family Annonaceae; genus Annona; species Annona cherimola. Next base: position 56,238,871 of record CM059973.1, on the reverse strand, counting down.
ATTGAAAATTAGCTGAAAGTGTCAAGTCTCTAGTTGAAGAGATTAAAACATTATTAGCTAAAATTGAGAAATTAAAAGGGAGAATGCAGTTTTGAATGAAGCATTGACAAAATTCTCTAATCTGAGAGAGAGAGAGTCAAAATGTTCCTCAATATAACAACTCAAACTAGCAAAAGATGACTTGGATACTCCACATTCGAGCAAGGTGAATGCAAAAAAATGAATGCTCCCAAGTGGGTAAAACCCTAAAAAAACCTTGCTGCCTCAAGAAGTCAAGTTAGACTAACAAAAATGGCTTGGATAAGAAAACCAACTTGGTAACCAACAAACACTTGGAGTGCTCCCTAAAGGAAATATAAGGCATGTAATTTTTGCAATAAACTTGGACACAAAGTCTACCAACGCAAAGTTAAGAAATTATATAATAAATTAGCTAAATTAGTTTGGATACCTATAAGGCTAGAATTTGTCCCTCCTAAACATGAGCAATGCCTATTTCAAATGGTTACTTGTTGTAAATGAATGACAAATCAAACACAATTCATGTTTTGATGCTTAGTAATTCAATTTGAGAGTTTTTAAGGGACTAGCATTTGTGTTAAGATGACATAAGGATTAGTTATTTCAAGATTCAAAGCATGACAGGACAAGTCGTAAGCCAAATTGACTCAGGCATTGACTTAGGTTAAGTTGATATCGAAGCCAACTCCAGTACTGACTTCAACTTTCAATTTTTGGACAGAGTTAACAATGTAGACATGCGGGCAGGTGAAATTGCACCCGAAGTCGACTTCGCATGCAACTTGGGTCAAGTTGCAACACAACTCAACTCCATTAGTGACTTGAGTGGACTTCTTATTTCTGAAGCTAAGTTTGATCAAGCCAAGTTGCAACCCAAGTTGACTTCAACATGCAACTTGGGTGAAGTTGCATATGAAGTCGACTTAGACATGCCACTTGAGTGAAGTTGCAAACCAAGTTGACCTTAGCATTCAACTTGAGTACAAGAAGGTTAAATAAAGAAGTTTAAATTCCGAGGGTGAAAATTTTGGCTCAAATAACATCATTCCAACTTGATTCAAGATCCAAGACGCAAGCCCATCAAAGAATTCTTAAATAGACATGACCAAGCTCAATAATTAAGAAGTTCAAAGGCCTACTTGCACAAATGAAGTCTTTTGAAGTTACAATATGAAGAAATAAGGGCATCTATGTTGAAGGATCAAGTTTGTGTTGTGCCAAAGTTCCAATGACATAAGTGGAGAGTAAAGTCACAAGTCAAGTCGACTTTACCTGCGACTTGGGTTGGTGCATTAAATGCATGCCAACTACCACCAAACTTTCAAATTTTCTTCTCCTCTATTTAATACATGATAAATCAAGTGGAGAGGGTTAGCTAGAACATTGATCAAGCTTCCACCTTCCAACCCTCAAGTATTAAGATCTTTATTAAAGCAATTTACAAGAAGAACTATATGACTCATTGCAATTGCTGATTGACTTCTCATCAACTCACTCTAGACATTCTTCCTCGAGCTGAAAACTTTCCTACACACCCGTAATGTTTAGATTCTTATTTTTATTCATCTTCTTTATGATTTCACTTGGTTTGGTATTGGACACCAAGACCAAGTGAAGGCAAGTAGTATATGGTTGGAGGGTGACTCATCACTTTCTTGGGTACAAATTGTAAAGGCCCCCTAAAACTGGAATCTAGAAGAGAGCAAAGCTCTAATTGTATTTCCATTGATATAGTGGAACCCAAATGGTGTATTCTTGTAGGAGTGGAGTAGGGAGGATTGTTCCGAACCACTATAATTTATTATGTTTGATATATCTGCTTTATTTGCATTTTCACTCTCCATATTTTCCATTCAATGAGACTTAGTCTATAAGGGGTTACATTCAACACATTGAAAAGAATTTTAAAGAACTTAATTCACCCCTCTCCTCTTTGATTTTGCCATAAACTCGGGACCAACATTACTGACCAAAATGGACCCAAAAGGTGGGTACCAGATAGATAAGATCTATTTGTTGTATATTGTACGTGTGTCTTAGAGCAAAGGCAAGCAATACTTGGTTTATAGACGGTGGCTGCTCAAGATACATAATAGAAGATAATGCCCTATTCTATTATCTCAAGTTTACAATGTCGGAACAATGACTTTTGGCAATAATGAAAAAGGTAAAATAGTGGTAAGGGCAATATTTACTGTATTTCAAATGCATGCATAGAAGAGATTCTCTTTCTTGTACTCAAACACAATTTGATGAGTATCAGTCAATTATATAACAAAGGTTATAAATTTGTGTTTGAATCATCTATATGTAATATATTAGATGGAGAACACAGTCTTTGTGGCAAACGACATGAAAATATATATTTAGTATGCCTAGATGGAAAATGCTTGGTGGCAGTTGATAATGATCCATGGTAAGGTACAAGTGACTTGGACACATAAATGTATCAAATATTAAAACTCTATGGAAAAAGAATTTGGTAGAAGGTTAACCAAAACTCAAGTATGACAAAAAAATTTTACAAAGCTTCTCAAATGTCCAAATAATCTAAGATGTCCTTTTCACCAATGAATGAGGCCTTAACCTCTAGACCACTTGAGTTACTACAAATGAATCTTTATAGACCATCTGACATATTGAGCCTTTGAGGAAAGAAATATATATTTGTTGTTGATGATGATTTTTTAAGGTTCACTTGGATGATGCTATTAGGTAGCATAGATGAAGCATTCTCTATGTTTATGAGTTTTTCCAAACTCATGCAAAATAAAAAAACAAAACATAGTTACATTTATAAGAAGTGACCATGACAGTGAATTTGAGAATAAATGTTTTGTAGAATTTTTTGATGAAGAAGGAAGTCACCACACATTTTTAGCACCAAGTACTACTCAACAAAATGGATTAGTTAAAAGAAAGAATAAAGTTTTACAAAAGATTATTAGAACAATGCTAAATGAAAGTAAATTATCTAAGAAATTTTGAGGTGAAGCTGCAAGTACATCTTGTCATGTATTAAATCAAGTCACAATTAGAGCTATTTTAAAAAAGACTCCATATGAGCTACGGAAAGGTAGAAAATCTACCAAAGGATTTTGAGAGGCTATAAGTAAAAAAGAGAAGGGGAGAATAGCTCAAACAAGATATAGAAGATAAAAAATTAGACTGAGAGGTAAGTAAAAGTAATGTTCTTTATAAACCCCCCAAATATCTGAAGTTCAAAAATGACCACTGAATTGAATAAGTCATTGGAGACATATATGATGGTGTAAAGACAAGGGGCTTAAGACAAAATGTAAGTGGACACTTTGCTTTTGTACCAAAAATTAAGCCAAACACAATTGATCAAGCTTTGAATGATAAAATTGGATAATAGCTATGTAAGTGGAGCTTAATCAAATTGAAAGAAATAAATATGACATCTTGTTCATAGATCTAATAATCATATAGTAATTGGCACCAAATGGGTGTTTAGGAAAAAGTTCGATGAAACTGGATTAGTTATAAGAAATAAAACTAAACTAGTAATTAATGCGTACTCACAAAAAGAAGGATTGACTGTGAAGAACACTATGGCCCCCCATAGTTAGACTGGAAATCTTGTGCATCTTACTTGCTTTTGCATCTCATATGGGTTTTAAATTATTTAAAATGGACATTAAAAATGTATTTTTGAATGACTATCTTAATGTAAAAGTGTACATCGAACAACCTCCAAGTTTTGAAGAAAAAATCAATCAAATATGTGTACAAGCTAACCAAAGCACTGTGCAGCTTGAAACAAGTGCCAAGAGCTTGCTAACAAATTCTTGATTGATCATAATTTTAAAAGAGATGAAGTTGACCTCACTTTCTTCATCAAGTATAAAAAGAAAAATATTTTAATTGTTCAAATATAGGCAAATGATATAGTTTTTTGTGCTACAGGTGAATCCTTGTGCCAAGAGTTCTCCAAGTTGATGTAGAATGAATTTGAAATGATATGATGGGTGAACTCATTTTCTTTCTTGGATTGCAAATCAAGAAAAAAGAAGAGGAAATCTTTATAAATTAGTCTAAGTACATCTAGGAAATGATAAAGAAATTTAGAATGCAAAATCGCAAAGGAGCAAGTACATCCATGAGTTTCTCAACCCAAATGGACAAGGATGAGAAAGGTAAACAAGTAGACCAACTTTTATACAAGAGTATAGTTGGTTCATTATTATATTTGACTGCTTCTAGACCTCATATCTTTTTTAGTATTTGCATGTGTTTCAGATTTTAATTAAATCCTAAAGAATCTCATATGTTAGCTGTTAAAAGGATTTTTAAAATTTTAATTGACACAACAAATCTAGGATGATAGTTTTCCAAGGGCTCAACATTTGAATTGATTGGATATTTGAATGCAGAATTTGCTGGGTACAAAGTGGATAGAAAAAGTACTTGTTGTTGTGAACTTAACAAGCAAATCAAGAACAATCCATGTCTTGATAAATAACAATCCCAATTTGAGAATTTAAGGGTACTAAAATGTGTGTTGAAATGTTTTAAGATAGAATTTTTCTTAAGCAAGGCATTGCAAGTCAAGTTGTAGAGTCAAGTCAATTTAAGCATCAACTAAGGTCAACTCAATACCCAAGTTAACTTCGAGATCGACTTTAGCTACCATTTTTCTGCCGGAGATGAAATTATGGATGAATGAGTAGGTGAAGTCGCAACTAAAATCGACTTCACATGTGACTTAGGAAACTTTAGGTCTCCGATGAGAAATCTAAAGAAATCAAGTTGAACCCCAAGTCAACTCCTTCATGCAACTTGAGTGAAGTCTTAGATCAAGTTGACTCAACCACGTGACTTAACCAATACAAGTGAAAGAATGAAGAGTTTTGAAGTTCCTAGCATACAACAGATACGAAAGTTGCCCAAGTCGACTCCACCTGTGACTTTGGTCAAGTTGCAAGCCAAGTCGACCCAATATACGACTTAGACACTAAGGGAACTCAAACTTTATAGAAATGAGCTTAATAGTCATCAAATGGTATTCAAGCAACACATATCTTAATTAATCAAAGACAAATGTTTTAAATTGAAGATCAAACTACAAAGAATTAAAGTCTAAAGCATATGACTCAATGGAAAGAAGGTTACATCTCAACATGAAGATATTAGAGCATAAAGGGTAAAGAAGATTTAAAGTTCCAAAGAAAATTTTGCAGAGTGAAGTCAAAACCTAAGTCGACTTCACTTGAAACTTGGATTAAGTCTCAGACCAAGTTGACTTCAAGTTAGAACTTAGAGCTAAAAATAAGGAGAAAATATCTTAGGAAGGAAATGTGGAGACCGGAGTTGCAATCCAAGTCGGCTCTAGCCTACAACTTGGGTGAAGTCACATCCGAAATTGACTCGGGATGAGACTTGACTCGTAATGGTTAAAAATTTTGAACATTGATGCATTTAATGCGATCCACCAACCCTCAAATTTTCAAAATAACTCCTCTATTTAAAGCACAACAAAGGAAGTTATGAGGGTTAGCTAGAACATTCATTGAGCCTTTACCTTCTCTTCAACAAGTATTCAAGTGTGCATTAAGTGCTCAAAGAGAAAGAACCCTCTCATTCTCTACAAGTGTTGCAACGTGCAATCACTCTCAAGCTTTCAAGATTTCTTTTCTCTATACAATCTGTAATGTGTAGATTTTTTTTAAAACTTACTTTGTCAGATTTCTACTTATCTTTGTGTTGGAGACCAAGGTCAAGTAAAAATAAGTAGTGTACGGTTGGAGTGAGACTTACAGTCTACTTGTGTTGTGACTATGAAAAGCCTCCTAGAGCTATAATCTAGAAAAGAGCGAAGGCTCTAGTTGTATTTCTATTGAAATAGTAGAACCCAAGACAGAAGGGCGTGTTCTTGGAAGAGTAGAGTAGGGAGAGTTGTCCCGAACCACTATAATTTTTAAGTGTTTTGTGTGTGATTGTTATCACATTCGTCGCTCTCCATGTTGTTCATTTAAGAGGACTAAAATCATAAGGAATTAAGTTTTATTTTCAAAAAGAATTTTAATGAACACGATTCACCCCTTCCCTCTTAAAATTTTCCATAAACTTGAGACTAACGAGTGGTATCAGAGTAGGTCTTTGAGTTTATACCAAAGAGATCCATTACTAATGGCATCCTAGTCAACTTTCATCCCTACATTTATTGAGCACAAATCTTTCATAAGACCACACCTATTTAGTAGAAGTAACATCGATTACTTGAAGTTAAGAATGAAACAATTTATTATAACAATTGCCATGGATTCTTGGATTGCTATTCAAGATGGGGTTATTCTACACACAAGTCAAAGAGCCTCTGACGGGGCTGAGGAGAAGGTGAGATTAGTATAGAGTAATGTCAAGCAATAAACTCATAGTTTTATGCCTTAACAACTACCGAATATGATAAAGTGTTTTCTTGTTTAATTGCCAAGGAGATATAGGAAATTCTAACCTCAATATATGAGGGAACTTATCAGGTCTAAGGGATAAGAAGAAACATTTTGATTAGAGAGATAGAAAGGTTTAAGATTCTCGATACAGAAAATATTTCTGAAATGTTCGCAAGATTTTTTAAAATTACTAATGCTTTAAAAGGCCTAGGAAAGGCTATATCTAAATCTGAATAGGTCATGAAGATCTTGAGAGCCCTATCGGAATCTTGGGCCCCTTAAATCATTACAATTGAAGAGACAAAAGGTCTCAACACATTAAAATTTGAAGACCTAATCAGCTCACTTACATCTCATGAGTTGATAAAGAAGAGAAGCGAAGAACGCAAAAGGAAAGGGACTCTTGAACTAAAAGCTGCACAAAGTTTAGAAGAGTCAAGCTCACCATCCCAAAACAAAGATGAGAAAACTACCATCCTCATATGAGAAGTTAAAAAGTTTGTACGGAAGGGAAAGAACATGAGCTCTTCTAAAGATTTCAAAGAGAAGATAAGAAGATAAAAGCTTATTATGCAAGCTTAATATCCCACACCCGAAGAGTAGAAGTCTAAAGAAAGGCAAGAAAAGAAAGGGGCAACACTGAAAAGTTCACAATGTCAAAAGGTATACAACCATAGAATTGGTGAAGGGTATGATTGCCTTAATAAATTGTATAAGTAGTGAGGAGGTAACCTCTAGACTTGAACATTGTCACTCTAAATCAATTTATTCCTCTACTGATGATTGTCTCAAATGTGCTAAGTTAGATAAATTACAACAAACTTATAATTCATTATTTGAGGAGATAAAGAAACTTAGCAACAAGTATATATTAAAGAAAAAGCAATGTCACTCTACTATTATTATAAAATGGAAACTAAAGAAAGAAAATGCAGTTAAATGAATCATCAGTAAAATTTTCTAATCTAGAGGAGAGTGTCAAATATTCCTCAAGATGACAATTCAAACTATAAGAAGGGGACCGAGATACTCTACATTTGAGTAGGGAGAAAGCATCAAAGTAAATGCCCTAAAATGGGTTAGACCCCAAGTCAAGGTGGTTGCACCTCGTGGCCAAGCTAGAACAACAAAAGTAACTTGGGTAAAAAGACCAACTTGGCAACCAAACTGTATATAGAGTCCACCCCAAGAAGTTCATGGGACGTGCAATTTTTGTAACAAGTTTGATCAAATAATCTATCACTGCAAAATCAAGAATTGCATAACAAAGGTGTTAAACTAGTATGGGTACCAAAGAGCATTGGATGTGTGCCTTCTAGACAAGAACAACATAGACTTTAACTGCTTACTAATCTAAATGGACCTACGAGATGGGTATAAAAGAGATGAGCTCTATTTGATTAATTTTTACAGGTATGTCCTGGAGCAAAAGTAAGCAACAAGTGGTTCATGGAAAGTAGTTGTTCAAGACATATGACATAAGATAAAACTCTATACAATGATCTCAAGCCTTATAATGGTGATGTCGTAAATGAATGGGAAATTAAGCGCAATCCATGTTTTGATGATTAACAACTTAATTTGAGAGGTTTTAAGGCATTAACATGTGTGTTGAGATGATTTAAGGCTTAGAGAGTTCAAGATTTTGTTCATAATCTCACCGCAAGTGCACGGGTCGTAGATTGTAGTATATAAATTAACGATCCACAGAGAATTCAGGACTATAAACTTTACTTTTAAACGCTTTCGTGTCGAATATGGAAAGAATATAGTAAATAAAATAGAAAAAATAGAAAAATGGGAAGAGAAAATAAAAGTGAAAACTAAAACGAGTAGAGAACAAGAGTGCAAGTACCTAGGGTCTAGGATTTCACATGCATCTTTTGCAACGGGTAGTGGTATAATTATTTAATTTGGATATTTTTGTTAAAGGAGAACAAACCCTAATTTATCCTTGCACTTTCTCTCGAAACTTACAAGGCGTACCCTAATTTTCTTAACCACCTATTCTCATGGGATTAAGTTAATTAGAATCCATTAAGTTCTGTGGTTTGTTTATCGAATTCCTCAAGGTCATCATGTCTATTCTCATGGTCTTAGATTTCCAGGTTTATCTTGATTATCGTATATTAGGTTTTCACCTCTTGGTTCCATCACCTAATATATGGAATCATGCCAAAGTATGGGCCCACGTACAAAGTAAGCATATAAATCACAAGATATTAAATTAACAATAATATCTATCATAAATAAATTAAAAACTCATACCACGCTACATTGTACCCATACTACATCCCAAACCCAAGATTTAGGGTTTAGCCAAGCATGTTTAAGTCCAAAATAAAATTAGAATCAAAATCCATTTTAAATAAGACAATTAAAATTAAAGAGGGAAAACATAGGAAGGCTTATTGGTTTGAAGCTCCCGATGGTGTGTCGGTCGCTCTATGCAACTCGTCTATCCGCCTCTTGCCCGTGCTATCCACCTCCTCTCTCTCTCTCTCTCTCTTTCTCTCTCTCTCTCTCTCTAATTTTCTGCCCTCTCTCTCAAAATTCCACTCTGAATTTTTCCTCCTAAAATTCCTGCTACCCGTCCCTTTTTATAGTTATCCAAATTACGCAATAGGTGGGCCCCATATTATTCAACGCATCCAAATTGTGTTACAATTGATTGCGCAAACCAGCTAGAAAATCTGGATGGCTTGGATGGTTAGGATCTGATGGATGATGCGGTGGATTTTGGACGTTGCTGCCATGCTGCTGGACAGTTGTGATCAGCTGGAATTTTGGGCCGTGAATGGCTAGATGCTGAAATTAAAATGGACGGCTTGATGGGCTGGAATTTCCATCCATTAATTTCTGAACGGTGCTGATTATGTGGACGTCAAGCTGTGGAGATAATTTCTCAAATGGACAGCGCAAATCACTTGGGCGATCAGCTATGGGGCCCACTTTGTTCACTACAATTTGAATTGCGTTAAATCTGATTGCGTAATTCAGCAGCTTGGATTTTGGAAGGTTTTGAATGCTTTTGAAATTTCTGATGGTGGTAGGATTTAATTACGTGGACAGTTGGGACAAATGGACAACTAAAATCAGCTGAGATTAATGGATGGCTGCTGTTGTGTATTTTCTGGACGGCCTGGATTGCTTTGTGGGCGCTCAACTGGATTGAATGGACGTGATGGCTTGAATTTGATGCAGTTAATAAACGGTTGAAGTTAATAGATCTGGAATGGACGGTGGTAGATGTTGTTTGGACGCATCTGAAAATGGTGGCCAGCTGCTTGGCTTGGACGGTCTTGATTTAATGGGCGATTGATGCATTGAGCTGTGGTCTTTGCTACTGATCGATGGTTGGTTGAACGGATCAGATTTAATATGGATGGTGCAGAATGTTTTTTTTTTTTCTGAAGAACGTTGCTGATTTGGTGGATAGCTGCTCGATCATGGCTTGGATTAATCAATGGACTGAATGCTATTTTGCATGGACAGTTGATGATGGTGGGCTGGTGAGTAGTCGTTGATTTTCTGCATAAAATCTGGATGGTGTGGACATGTAACGCCCCATTCATAAAAATACTCAATAACTAATCAACGGCGCTACACAATCATAGAAAAATTCGGCAGCATCTCCCCATAACATACAAGGGGTAATATGGAATACATGACCTGATATTCATTACATTTCCATCTGTAACATTCAATCCTATTTATATACTTGCATCTTCATATAATAAGAACATTCATATAGAAGGAAATCATTACATATTTTCCTTACACAACAAACAGATATAATAGTCATGCATATGTGCATCAACAAGGATTATAATCCAATCTGAAATACCAAATACATTATAGTTGTCAAAACGAATCCGCCTAAGTAATTGTCTACATATATGATTATGAAAAGAGCACAATTCTAAAAGAACTGGAATCAACATATTGTGCTAGGGTCTCTCATGTTTGATCTTCAACTTGTCCCATCCTTAAGTTCTCCTTCTGACCTGCGATCTAAAACCACAATAACAATGATATGAGTCTAAATAGACCCAGTAAGTAGATAGTGGTTAGCACAAAGTGCAAATAAGCATAATGATGGATACTCATACAGTGATGAAGCTAATACACATGGGTCCAATACCCACTCCCAAGATCGTATACATATAACCATACACACAAATTGACCAACACAACCAATCATCTACTCATGTCCATCAAGGGCCATGAACAACCCTCTCTTCATGTCAATCAGGGGCCATGAACAACCCTTACAACCAACTATTTGAGATAACGCATCATACATAACAGACAATGAAACACATCGCAAACCACGCATACAACATCAACACAATTCAGATACAACACATAGATCTGTCACACAAGCATTTTATCAAACACATGATAGGTGCGAAATGAAAGAACCTTCAATTCATACTCTCGATTGGGGCAAATCAATTCACGTCACATTTCAACAATATAACAACTGCTAAGAAGTCTTTTACATCATAGAAATCACGCATTCAAAGTAAATTCACCATGAACCCTAACTGTTACGAACTCTACGCCTAATATCATGGAGTCGTTAGAAGCTATACATTCCCTCTAGCCTCGTATCGCGTTTAACGTAAAATTTCATCACTAAATCGAGAAGGGGCGACATCTACTTACCTTGACCGTGATCCCTCCCAAGACAGCGACCCTAGATGTGGACTGCAGAAATTTGGAGCCTTGGAGCTTCCTGAACTCGGATCTATGACCTTCAAGGTAGTTGGTATAGTTCCCCTCAAGCGATCACGGGTGGTTCGAACTGAGTGGAAGAGAAAGTAGAAGAGGAACGAAGAACCAGAAGAGAAGGAGAAGAGAACGCGGTCGGGCGCGAAATGGGAATGAAACCCTAGAGCGCGGGCCGCTTATGTTAATAAAATCCATTGAGTCGGGTCGGGGCTCGGGTCGGGTCCAGTCGCAATTAGTAATTTAATTCCCCTCTCCTACAACTTAATAATTTAAATTTTCTCCGTCCGACCGGTCAGGTCGAACCCCGTACCTACTCTGCGAGGGAAACAATAGTCATAGTGCCCATCAATGGAACGCTAATCATACATGCACATATGCACTATACATCTCCTAAATGTCGTGTCCATGTATGTTATGTATCCATTAATATCGTAAAATTCTTACTAGCATGTTCATAAGTTACCTCATAAATAGAGAAAAGTTATAATAAAAATAGAATAAAAATACCTGGTCCTCACAGGACAGTTTGTGGCCGCTTAGAAAGCTGGAGACTTTGATGGCATGGACCAAAATTTTGGCAGCAGATTTATGTGGGGCCCACTCTCGAACTTGAAAACATGCATAAAAAATATTTAAATCATTAATTCATCAAAATCATTAGTGGGTATCACTATAAAAAATTTATTTTATTTCAAGCCCGTTTAATTTCATGGCAACAATTAAAATGTAATTTCAAGCCAAAAGATTACAAAAAATTATTTGAATAACTTGAAATTAATATTTAATACCAAAATGTTGCAAAACCATGTTTAACACCAAATTTCACATTAAACCCAATTAATTACCCACCAAATTGGTATAAAATGCCCATAAAATATGTTATTAATTTCCACTTATCAAATACCCCCACATTTGAACTTTTGCTTGTCCTCAAGCAAATATAAAAGACTTCAAGAACAGATTGCAAAATTTCAAAACTTTGAGCAAAAACTAAAAATAAATGTTTAGCCAATCATCAAAAACTAATAAGAGTATTAAACTAAATTTTTTGAAACATGACACTCTTTGAAAATCTCAGTCAACAATCCCTTCTCAAATGACTAATACTGTACACCCTGTTACCTACTTTGCTTTCAATCATTAAGAGTTTAAAAAATCCCGCAATAAACTCCTAATTATCAAATATCTTCCCCATTTATCTGGTTATTTCATACACACATTCAACAATTCAAATAATAGTAGTAATGTAGAAAATATCAGTCAAATTACCTTATATATATCTCATCAAATTTTTGCATTTAAATTTTTTCTACCAACTCAATTAGCCAATTCATAGGATCATAAGGACTTAGTAGGACAACAGTTAGGTTTGGTACAAGAAATAAATTTTCAAAAATTTTCAAAAATTGAACCATCTCTACAGGACTTGAGCCTTATTTTACAACAGGAAATAATGCTACCCCCGCACTTAGTGCTTTCAAAAATTTTTTTTAAGCCTGTTCTTACCCTTGGTTTAGCATTTTTTTAACCAAGTCCAGCAATAATTTTCCTCACCATATTTCAAGGTATCTAGGAAGTCATTTTTATTATTTGCACAATTAGAAAATCAAACCTTATTCCTGTTTTACTTTTTAGCTCAAAATTCAATTTCAAAGTTGGTTCAACTAAGTGGGAATTGAGGTTTAGAAAAAAATTTAAGTCCAAGCTTAATGTAGGTAAACAACTGTTATACTTTCAAAGATAGGCTCATCATAAAAAAAATGCCTTAATCATGTTCATGAACTGGTTAAATGGAGTTTTGGCTTTGAAAATTCTTCAACCAGAATAAAATTTTTATGTATATGGGAAAAACTACCTTCTCATATGACAATTGTGTGTATTAGAAAAACCTTTGTTAAATTAGAGAGGATTACTTTGATTTTGAAAGAAAACAGAATTGGTTCCTAGGTATATCAGTTTCATCAAGTGATTCAGGACAAAAATCTGAGTATTTTCAACAAGTACATGTTCAAAAATAAATTTAACATCTCATTAGGGTTCAATTCTTTTCCTAACTCAAAGATTTTGAAATTCCAAGTATGGTTTGCTTACAAGATATATAAGAGTTCAAAGTGGGGTCTCAATCAATCTAATATTACAATTTATGCAAGAATTACCAAACATTTTCAAAAAAATTTGAATATTTTTGAATTTTTTTTACAATGTCACAGAAATTATAATCATGATAAAAATATAATCATCAGGGTAGTGAAAAACTATTTAGAAAAAATTAATGCAACGCATTCACCCCCACACTTGAAATTGACATTGTCCTCAATGTAAATCATATCATCAAAATAAAGAGAGTAATTATAAAAAATGTGAGATGTTAACTTCATTGTTATGGTGAGTTGAACTGAATTTTTATTCCATGGTGCTTCCTTCCAAGTAGGCTCTGAAAAGAAGCCAATAAAACTTCAAATTTAAAAAGTATCAAAATTCTAAAATAAAAGAAGCTAAAAGAAAAACTAAAACTAAAACTTTCCTGAAAGAAAAAGGAAAAGTTCGAGTTGCCTCCCGAGAAGCGTTTGGTTTAAAGTCGTCAGCCCGACTACAGTTTGATCATCTGATATTAACCAACTCCAACTTTTGCATTTCCGTGATTCTTTTTTCTTGCCTTCAGATTTTCTCACATTTGTCGTTCCTTGAATTGGCCTCCATATTTGCTTGAGAACTTTTCTGCCAATGAACCGCTGCAATTAGTTTTAAAAGAACGATAAGAAGGAGAATGAATTGTTACCAGTTTGTCATCTTTTCTCTTTTGTTCATCAGATTTTTGTTATTTTGATCTCCCGCTTTGAGATGTTGCCACAGATTTAGCAACTTGTTGATTCAAGTGTTCTGAAGCTTCTCCTTTGCTTTTGTGCATAAAAGTTAGGTTACTTGAAATTTCTTTATCTATTGACTCATTGACCACGTCAACCCGTAAACAAGAGTTATCGAGAGAGGGGTTTTTCATGGCCGAGAAGAGGTTGAATTCCATTTTCTCATCTCCAACTATCAGAGAAAGTTGACCATTCTTGACGTCTATGATGGCTTCAGTAGTGGCTGAGAAAGGTCGTCTAAGAATGATTGAAATTTGGCGGTCCTCCTCCATGTCGAGGACTACAAAGTCGATTGGGATGAACAGCTTGCCGACTTTCAAAGGAACATCTTCAAGAATGCCAATTGGAAATTTGATCGATCGATCGGCCAGTTGGAGAGATATAGAAGTTGATTTTGGATCGCCAATGTTCAACTTTTTACAAATGGAGAGAGGGATCAGACTTACACTAGCTCCGAGTTCACATAGCGCCTTGCTAATTTTGAAATTCTCAAGAGCACAAGGAATAGAGAAGCTCCCAGGATCCTTTAGCATTTCAGGTAGCTTGTTCTACAAGATGACGCTGCACTCCTCAGTATATGCAATGGTTCCATGCTCTTCGAGCTTTTTTTTATTGGACAACATCCCCTTTAAGAATTTTGCATAGGTTGGGACTTGGGAGAGCATGTCAATAAAAGGCACGCTAATTGATAGGTTCTTGAGTGTTGAAATAAATTTCTCAAACTGCTTTGGAAGCTTTGCCTATCTTTGCCTTTGTGGGAAGGGAAGAGGAGGCTTGTAAGGAGGTGGTGGGACGTACGGCTTCTCCACCTCTGGTGTAGGTTGTGGCTCGTCTTCTTGCTTTTGTCCCTGCTCGGCCTCCTTTTCAGTGTTAATGTGGTTGAGATGGGTCGAGCTGCTTTCCACTTCTCAAGGTAATTGTCTGCACTTGCTCCCTAGGGTTTAATTCAGGTTGGCTAGGGAGTTTGCCCTGGTCTTTATGGGATGAGGTAGTGGCATGTTGGGCAATTTGGTTTTCAAACAGTTTAATATGGGTTTTCATTTGGCTCATTTCTTCAAATAGTTTGTCAATCAAGGGATCAGAGGATTGTGCTTGAGATGGTGCACGTAGCGTGGGCTGAGTTTGGTATGAGGGAGGGTTCATTGATCTTCTTAGGAAACCAGGTGGCTTATTATTTTGAACATAATTTTGGGTATTTGACTGGTTTGCTCAAGAGAAATTAGGGTACTTCCTCCATCCAGGGTTGTAAGTGTTGGTCCTGAGTTAATAGCAATTAACCAAGAGGGGAGGGGTTAATTGGGTATATAAAATTTTTCAACTTAAACTGAAACTTTACCCCGGATTAAATCAGTCCCCTTTAATGAAGCAAATGGAAGGCAATAAGATAATGAAAGCAGAGATAGAAATCAATAGACAAGATTTATAGTAGTTCGGGCAACCTTCCCTACTCCACTCTTCCAAGCTCACACTCCCTTGCGACTTGGGTTCCACTATGTATTCCGCGAATACAACTAGAGCCTCCGCTCTCTTCTAGATTCTAGCTCTATAGGGCATATACAACATGTAGCACAAGTAGGTGACGAGTCCCTACTCCAGTCACAACACTACTTTGCTTACACTTGATCTTAGTTACCTAAACTAAATCAAGTTCAATACAACAAGAAAGAATAAAAGAAGATTTCTACACGTTACTGATGTGTAGAGGCAGATTTAGCGCGGAGAAGAACTTGTGAAGCAGTCTGAAAGATTCAGCGAGCAGCTCTTGACAGTTTGAATGCAGAGTTCTTCTTCTAGATGTTGGCTAGATCACTTAAAGCTCTTAGGAATGGGAGTTATGCTCAATCAATGAGTTTCCAGCTACCCTCCACGTTCATCTTGAATGCCTTTTATAAATGGCGAGGGAATTCGAACGTTTGGAAGTAGGTGGCGCGCATTTAATGCGCCAACGTTCGAAAAATTTACAACCGTTACGACCCAAGTCGCAGGTGGAGTCGACTTCGGGTGCGACTTTGGCTTTCCGCAAATACTTCAAGTTTCATTCTTGGTCGACTTGGTCCTGAACTTGACCCAAGTCGCAGTTGGAGACAACTTTGGGTGCGACTTCGGATTTTTCCAACTTCCAAGTTTGTCTTTTAGGTCGACTTGGACTGGGACTTGACCCAAGTCGCTGATGGAGTCGACTTCGGTTGCGACTTGACCTTCTTAGCTTGCCAAGTTAACTTAAATTTCTTTGAAATGATTTTGCTTGCTTATGTTTCTTCAACTTAATTGTTCTTCCCTTGATTTGTATCATTTGAAACTCAGTACATTCATCTTTGCATAAAATCCTTTAGCTTCATGTCTTGAAATCTTGAATACTTGGATGATGTCCAAATGTGTGTTCTTGATCCAACATGATGAATCCATGCATCTTTTCTTGCTTTAGCCTTGTTTTGATCTTCATTTGTTCCAAGTCGAATGTTTGAGTCGACTTGGCCTTCAACTACACTCAAGTCGAATGTCAGGTCGACTTGGTTTGCGACTTTGCTTCTCAGATTTCGCGCTGTCAGCTGAAGTCGATGCTGGAGTCAACTTGGTCTGCGACTTCGCCCAAGTCGCATGCAGAGTCGACTTCGTCTGCGACTTCGGCAGCTTTGCTCCCCGATTTCAACGCTGGACGAAAAATGCCTCTTGAAGTCGCTGCTGGAGTCGACTTGGGGATTGACTTGGCCTAAGTCGATGCCTGAGTCGACATGAAAATCGACTCGACCTATCATGCTTCATTTTCTTCATTTTTATATCCTTTGATCATCTCACAAACATGTTAGTAACCAAAACTTACTCAAATTGATTTGTTAATCATCAAAACATAGACTTGGCTTATTTTGCCATTGATTTCAACACATGTTTCCAATAGTAAGTATTTGAATAAGGGTTACCATAAGTGCGAGTATTATACTGGTTGTTGAATGCATTGGCCTGCTCGCTTCTGATGTCCTGGCTGGCGAAACTACACTCAGACGTATAGTGTGAAGCTCCACAGATCTCACATGAAATTTGTCGAGAAGAAGATGCATTCTGGTTGTGGGTTCCTGCTTCTTTTGCTGCAAAAGTTGATCAAGTTTAGCATGAAATGAATTTATAGATTCGATGTCATATACATTACCTCGCCGAGAGGGTCCTCGGACATCGTCGTATTGAGAATCATAAAGAGCCAAATCATCGAGGAGTTCGAGAGCTCCTCATCAGTTAATCGCATGAATCGGCCACCAGTAGCTGAATTGACGGCGCTTCGGCTAGGTCGATCAAGTCCATTGAAGAAATTTTTAACAACGTCACCTTGCGAGACGCCATGATGTGGACACTTGCATTGAAAATCTTTCATTCCCTCCCACACATCGTATAGAGTTTCACTATCTTTTTGGACGAACTGATTGATTTCGTCCTGGATTTTCCTGGTTTTAGTGGGTGGAATGAATTTCTCCAGGAAAGTAATAGAGAACTCATCCCATGTAATGAAAGTGTCGGGCAGCATAGAATAGAACCACTCGCTTGCCTTGTCACCAAGAGAAAATTGGAAAAGCTGAAGACGGATTACCTCACGTCGGATATTTGTACCTTGATTGTGTTACACAGTTGCAGGAACTTAGTGATGTGTACGGTCTGGTTTTCAAAGAGTAGTCCTACAAATTGGTCCCGTTGAACCATCCGAATAAGCCCGAGATTGATTTCAAAGTTTCTTGGATCAATTTCTGGTTCAACTATGCATGATCGAAATCCTCGAGGGTTCGGCTGGTTCCGATCGATAAGAGTTACCCTTCTTCGAGGAGCGTTGTTCTTAGCTTGGCCTTCCTCCTGATTTTGATGTGGCAGATTTGGATTGTTACGTTCCGCCATGGTGCCTTGAAAAGATTGTTGTTGCTTGTTTTCACGAATTCTTCTCTTAAAAGAACGTTCAATCTCAGAGTCAGCAACAAAGAGTTTTTCAGCTAGTTATTTTGCAAAGCTTCGAGTATGTGGGTGCATACAAAGATTAACTAGCTAGTTCAAAAAAGATAAGAACGAGAGATGGAAAGGAAGAAATAAAATAAAATAAAATAAAAATAAAAATAAAATACAAATAAAATAAAATAATAAAAATAAAAATAGATAGGGATAAAAGACAGAAAAAGAAAAAAAATAGATAAAAAATAAAAAAAAATAGAAAAAGAAAAGAACAAAGAAAGTATCTAAAAATAAAATTTAAAGTAACGTCGAATTCCCCGACAACGGCGCCAAAATACTTGTTTGCAATCTCACCGCAAGTGCACGGGTCGTAGATTGTAGTATATAAATTATCGATCTACAGGGAATTCAGGACTATAAATTTTGCTTTTATATGCTTTCGTGTCGAATATGGAAAGAATATAGTAAGTAAAATGGAAAAAAATAGAAAAATGGGAAGAGAAAATAAAAGTGAAAACTAGAACGAGTAGAGAACAAGAGTGCAAGTACCTAGGGTCTAGGATTTCACATGCATCTTTTGCAACGGGTAATGGTATAATTATTTAATTTGGATATTGTTTGTTAAAGGAGAACAAACCTTAATTTATCCTTGCACCTTCTCTCAAAACCTACAAGGCGTACCCTAATTTTCTTAACCACCTATTCTCATGGGATTAAGTTAATTATAATCCATTAAGTTCTATGGTTTGTTCATAGACTTCCTCAAGGTCATCATGTCTATTCTCATGGTCTTAGATTTCCAGGTTTATCTTGATTATCGTATATTAGGTTTTCACCTATTGGTTCCATCACCTAATATATGGAATCATGCCAAAGTATGGGCCCACGTACAAAGTAAGCATATAAATCACAAGATATTAAATTAACAATAATATCTATCGTAAATAAATTAAAAACTCACACCACGCTACATTGTACCCATGCTATATTCCAAACCCTAGATTTAGGGTTTAGCCAAGCATATTTAAGTCCAAAATAAAATTAGAATCAAAATCCATTTTAAACAAGACAATTAAAATTAAAGAGGGAAAAGATAGGAAGGCTTATTGGTTTGAAGCTCCCAATAGTGTGTCGGCCGCTCCATGCAACTCGCATGTCCGCCTCTTGCCCATGCTCTCCACCTCCTTGCTCTCTTTCTCTCTCTCTCTCTCTCTAATTTTCTGCCCTCTCTAAATTCCACTCTGAATTTTTCCTCCTAAAATTCCTACTGCCCGTCCCTGTTTATAGCTGTCCAAAATTACGCAATAGGTGGGCCCCATATTATTCAATGCATCCAAATTGCGTTACAATTGATTGCGCAAACCAGCTAGAAAATCTGGATGGCTTGGATGGTTAGGATCTGATGGATGATGCGGTGGATTTTGGACGTTGCTGGCATGCTCCTAGATGAAATAATTTGGTTTACTTGCTTCGTTTGTCTGTCTATTTGGGGATGAAATGTCATAATGAACTTGAGCTGGGTGCCTAGGGTTTTGTGCAAACTTTTCCAAAATTTAGATGTGAACGTCGCATCTCGATCAGATACTATCGACTTGGGCACTCTATGGAGTCGTACTATCTCCTTGCAGTACACCTTGGTCAGCCTTTATGCAGAAAATGTTTTCTTTATGGGTATAAAATGTGCAACTTTTGACAATTGATCCATTATTACCCATATTGAGTCATTTCCCATCTGCATTTTAGGCAGTCCTTCAACAAAATCCATTGTGATGTTGTCCCACTTCCACTAAGGAACTTCCAAGGACTGTAGCTTTCCTTGCATCCGTTGGTGATCTGTCTTCACCCTTTGACATGATAAACACTTAGCTACATATTTAGCGATCTCCCTTTTCATATTATTCCACCAATATCCTTTCTTGAGATCCTGATACATTTTAGTGCTCCCTGAATGCATAGAGAATGACAAAAAATATGCTTCCTTGAGTATCTGTTCCTTTAATTCAACTGAATTAGGTATGCAAAGGCGACCTTTGTACCGATATGTACCCTGTTCATCAGTAGCAAATTCCTTCAACCTCTTTTTCTTCATTTTCTCCCCATATTTATCTATGTCTGAGTCCTTTTGCTGTGTAGTTTTAATCTGTTCAAATAAAGAGGATTATATGTGCATTTGTGATAACATTGCTTGAATTCCATGTGGACATACAATCAATTCCAATTGTCTTATCTCTTGAAGCACCCTTCTTCCTTTGTTATAAGGTGTGCTATGCTGGCATTTCTGCTCAATGCATCAGCTACTATGTTTGCCTTACCTGGATGGTATAATATCTCTAGATCGTAATCCTTTAATAATTTGAGTCATCTCCTCTGTCTCATATTCAACTCCTTTTGAGTGAAAATATAGTTAAGGCTCTTGTGATCCGTGTAAATCTCTCACATAGCACCATACAGATAGTGTCTCCAAATTTTCAAGGCAAACACCACTGCTTGTAATTCTAAGTCATGAGTGGGGTAGCTTACCACATTAGGCTTCAATTGCCTTGATATGTAAGCTATCATCTTTCCTCTTTGCATCAATACTCTTTCCTCTTTGCATCAATACTCATCCCAATTCCTTCCTTGAAGCATTGCTATAAACCACAAATCCTTCATTTTTTTCAGGTAGGGTCAGGATAAGTGCCTCTATCAACTATTGCTTCAATTCCTAAAAACTGTGTTCACATTCCTCAGACCATACATATTTGACTCCTTTCCGAGTCAATCGTATTAGTGAGGCTGATAACTGTGAGAAGACCTTAACAAATCTTTGGTAGTAGCCAGCCAAACCTAGAAAACTCCTGATTTTCGTAATGGTTGCCGGCCTTGGCCACTTCAACACTACTTCAATCTTTTGAGGGTCGACTTGGATTTCTTTTTCTAATATTATATGCCATAGAAATGCTACTTGTTTCAACCAAAACTCACATTTCTTTAACTTTGCATATAACTTCTCTTTTCTTAACCTTTCCAGTACCCTTCGAAGATGAACCCCATATTCCTTCTCTGACCTTGAGTAAATCAAGATGTCATCGATGAATACCACAAAAAATTGATCCAAGTAATCTCGAAATACTCTATTCATCATATCCATAAATACATCAGGAGCATTAGTGAGCCCAAAAGGCGTCACCAAAAATTCGTAATGTCCATACCTAGTTCGAAAAGCTGTCTTGTGAATATTGGTAGGACTTATCCTCAACTGATGGTACCCTGACTGTAAATCTTTCTTGGAGAAGGTCGTAGCTCCTTTCAATTGATCTAATAGATCGTCAATCATTGGCAACGGGTACTTGTTCTTCACAGTAACCCTGTTCAACTCCCTATAATCGATACATAATGTTAAACTTCCATCATTTTTTCTTACAAATAGCACTAGAGCTCCTCAGGGTGATGCACTGGGTCTGATAAATCAATTATCCAAGAGCTCATATATTTGAGTTCTCAACTCACTCATCTCGGCTGGTACCATTCGATAGGGGGTCTTAGATATTGGGACTGTGCCCGATATGATATCAATCATCATATCCATGTCCTTTTCCGAAGGTAACATGGTTAATTTCTGTGGAAAAACATCTGAAAACTCTTTAACCACCGGGATTTGATCTAACTCCACCTCCTTTCCTTCCTTTACACTAACTGATATCAAGTAAGCCTGACATTTCTAGCTCACCATCTTAGTCGCTTTCATGGATGATATCAGTATCATGGAGTACTCAAGCTGCCTTGGCTTATTAATGGCCACATCCTTTTTCAGAGCTGCTTCAAATTGCACCTCTTATTCTTACAATCAATAGTGGCTCCTCGTTGACTTAGCCAATCCATTCCCAGAATTACGTTGAATTCGGTCATTGGCAATAAGATTAGGCCAGCTTCTAGGATCACAAACCCTATCCTAATCGGACATACTTTACGTACTTGGCTAGAGCTAGCTAACTTATAGACAGGGGATTCTACATGTATTATCTTATTTGTTTCCTTTACAGGTAATGCATGCGTGATTACATATTGGCAATCTATGAATGAATGGGTAACATCGGAATCAAACAAAGCTATTGTCGAATTTCCTAAAATGTAAACCATACTTGTAATCACCTTCTCCTCCTGCTCTTGTGACTTCGTATGAGTCAAAGCAAGCACGTGCACAGGGTTTGTAGAAGTACCCTGTCTGTTGGCTACTCCGGTTATCCTTAGTTGGGCTGGTCTTCCATGCCCTTGCGACGTTTGTGCCTTGTTTGGACAATTTGGGGCAATGTGTCCTACCTGATCACAAATGTAGCACTTGATAACCTTCGCCTCTCTCGCTCCGCATTCCTTGGCTATGTGCCCTGTTTGCCCACATTTGTAGCACCAGTTTGAACCTTTCAAACACTCGCCTAAATGGCGCCTTTGACATTTATTGCAAACTGGAGGGCTTTTCTTCTTAGGGGTTCCTCTTCCTTTTCTCACACCTCCCTTCTTAGTATTTTCCTTTCCCGTTTCCGATTCCTTCACACCCGGGCTAAACAATCTCGGCCCTTATCTCAATTCCTGGGTCCTCAATGCCTCGATCTCCAAAGCTCTTGCCCTTTCAAGACTCGACGCATAGTCCTTAATCAATAAAGGTGCAAGGCTCTCCCTTAGTTATGGCCTCAATCTCTGTTGAAATCTTTGTGCCTTGTTTTCTGGCACATTGGCGATCCACGGTACGTACCTTACTAAGGCAATGAACTTAGTGGCATATTCAGTGATTGACATCCTCCCTTGGTAAAGTCTCTCAAATTCAATAACCTTTTGACTTTGCAGTCCCACTGGAAGGTACTCTTTATTGAACTCCTCAACAAAGGTCTGCCATGTCACTTCCTCCGGGTGCGGCGTTGTGATTAGCATAGTCTCCCACCACTTATGGGCATCCTTAGGCAATAGATGAGTGGCGCACAACACCGTTTTCCTATCATTGCACGGAGATATCATAAACAGCTTTTTAATCTCTATCATCCACTGCTCAGTGTATACGGGGTCGGGTTCTCCTAAGGACTTGGAAGGTCATTGAGCTAGGAATGCATTAATAGGCCTTCTATCTGCCTCCATCAGTTGATTTTAATCTCCTATAGGTGCCTGTGCGGGGATAGGGTTAGTCATCGGAGCAATTCCTTCTCTTTCGTTGCTGCCCAACTATGCTTGCTGGGTTCTTTCCCACAAGCCTTGAATTATATCTGCAATTTGAGCTGCCCAATCACGTGTAGCTTGCTGCATGGCTTCCTTTACAGTTGCGGCTACTCTTTCCTCTATTAGCCTGGCCTGTCTGAATTCATGTTCTCCTTCCGCATTTTGTTTCGGACTTAGGTTCTCTTATCTTTGATGAGTCCTCGGGTCTTGCCCGCTTGTTCCCAGTCCAGACCTTTTAGATCTACCACTTGTCTCTCCAACTTCGTGTTAGCTGGGAATTTCCTCATTGGCTATCCCTTTTCCTTTGTTTTGCCTCACCCTTGACCTCATATCAACCATGGTGCTTATTCTGAATATATCAAAAGAACATCACATAACCTTCATTCATGGTTAGGGTTAGGTCATATCATACTTATATCATTATCATATGGTTAGTTTATCATAGTCATATCATTTTATGCAACACAACATCAATCATGTTACATTCCATCATTTATCAACGTAAACATCCATAACATTCATGGTCATTCAAAATCTTTTGTAATCACTTGTTAACATTCATAATCATTCATAGTTATCAATATAAACATTCATATTCGTTCATAACTA
This sequence comes from Annona cherimola, assembly GCA_030490835.1. Lineage (NCBI taxonomy): Eukaryota > Viridiplantae > Streptophyta > Magnoliopsida > Magnoliales > Annonaceae > Annona > Annona cherimola. The sequence continues at coordinate 56,215,116 of CM059973.1, read as the reverse complement.
CTTATCAACATTCATACCCATTCCTTTCCTACATTTAAAATTCTTAATCATAGTTATTTCATGCCTTTGCAATTCTTAAACATAACCTTTTTATCATAATCATTCTTATATTCATATCATTCACATAGTTAAGCATTCCATCTTGAAACCAAAGTTTCATCATATCATAACATGCCACACTTATGTACATGTCAAACCAACTTGGCAAATAAAGTATCATCAACCATAATTTATACATATTCATAAAAAAAACCTCCATTGCCTACTAGGACCCCTTCCCCAAAGGTAACGCCTACGGCTAGGCAGCACATGTGTAGGTTCCTCGGTGATAGTGCTAGTGTCAGACCAATCGGGAAGGTTTTCTTCCCCGCTATCCTCATCATCACTCTCGTCCTCTTTTGGTTAGAGGTATTCTTCCACAGGGTCCTCATCATCATCATCACTATCCATGTTCACGGGTTCACCATCACTTTCCACTACCCGTAGTATAACCTCATCGAGGGTCGGGTGTGGAAGGCCTCTCCACTATGCCTAGAGCACGTCGTTGCTCCATAGTTATGACAACTTCCTTCTCCCTCTAGCGGATGCATTCCCAACTCACTCCATAACAGAATTGGACACATCCATCGGCAAACCGATACCATGGACCTAGGTCGAGAGGTGTGGGAGCAGGAATCTGGTCCCAAAAGTTCTAGAGATCCCGTGCACTAATGTGGTCGGTGTGTACCTCTGGAATTAACGGTGAATTTGGGCGAGGGGCTAACAATACCTCGGCTTTAGGAGCCCTACTTGTAGACTCCTCTAAACCATACCCATGCTGTAGAGGATCAACATAATTGTTTCCCTAGGGCTATGGTGGAGGGTGTATAGGTCGAATGCCCGGAGGAACAGGTGGGTAGTGCATCACGTTTGGCTGTCAAAATCATCATAATGCGAATCATCTTATGATCACATATTAATCATCATAAAATCATGCATATTTCATTATATTCGATCAACCTTCATACTTAGTAAATTTTTCATGCCTATTTACTAATCCATGCTCTGATACCAAGCTCTGTGTCGTTCCAAACCGAGCGTCACATCCTGAACCTTACTCCGGGACCGTTATTGATTGGTAAGTGTGATCAAGATTGTTGTCCTGTCACACGGTGGGATTTATGAGATATTTATCCATTTACATTAGACTTCATAGGAGTTAATATCATCATACTTATTCAATTTTCATCCTTTTGCCTATCTAGGCTATGATTAAGCCCTAATATATTCATTTGCATATCACGAATTCTACATCATTTATAGCAAGGCAAAACATACAACCATCACTTGCCCTTAAAATTTTTCATCATTTCATCATACACTATAGTGTAAATTACACAATTCATCAACAACAATCGTATAAAACATCATAAATTCTTTCATGCGCAATATCATACACAGGCAATCATAGAATTATCATCCTTTGTCGATTATTCTGTGCTCCTTGCCATGTCCATCCTTTCACCTATCTTAAGGTTTGGAAAACGAAACATGACTCGAAACTCAATAAGCAAGCTGCATAGTTTTCAGGCAATTCATTTTGTAGGCAAACCTTTTCATTTAAATATCATCTTGGAAAGCACATTATACCCACTCGTGGGTATATCATGAGAAAATATGAATATTATATCCATCACGGGTACATCATGAATAATGAAATGGATTATTAAAAAATATGAACATCATAGGATGGGCGCTAGCTAGATGACCACCTGTCTCCATCTTCTCCCATCTCAGGGAGAGCACCGCCGGTCTTTGGCCTATCTTAGTGTCTTGGTCACATTAAAGGGGGACAATCGGTACGCTTACACCTTTGGAATAGACCTAATACCTTGTGCACCATGAGCTTGTCATAAACATGAACTTAAACATGCTAGCATGATTTTCATACATAAATCCTTGAATCATAATTCCTAATCAACATTTCATAAAACATTGTATAAATTGTTTATAACAATTAAAATCACATTTCAACACATGTTGAGATAAAAGGATAGACATCCTTAAACATTCTTAGGAACAATTTAAATATTCATTTACTAAATCAATACAAAGCATTTAAATAACTTTTGCAATCATTTTATCGTAGTTAGAAGAAGCAAATCTTTTAAAAAATTGCTTGCTTACCTGATTCATGTGAGCTTTTCATATTGAATTTCTCTTTGCCTTTGCCTATATACATAAGAATGACATTGCATTCATACAATCCTCATATGCTTGCATACAACTTAGTTTTTCGACCCACATATCATTCATTAACATGCATTACCCACTTGAATTTCAAGTCGGGTATTCATACATATATCAATACACTTGTGCATCATATCATCCATTCATTCTATTGCATTTTTAATATCCTTATGTAGGGCAAACATTTTAACATATCATAACCCTTCATTAAATCATCATATGGAAGTTTATTACTTCCATTCATCATTTATCATATATTTTTCATATTTCACACATCGGTGCTCATTTTAGGCACATATCTAATAGATTAGGCCTCACATATTAATCTCAAAATTTGAAATTATAATTTATTATCAAATCAGCACCTTAATTACACATTCCTTCACATTTCCATTCATTTTGCATTTTAGCAAATTACATAAGTCATTTCTCATTTAGCCATACATACCCTTCTTATGTGCACCCTTCTTACCGTACATATATTATGTGTTTCTTAATCTTTTTCAAAACAGAAATTTTCCCTCTATTTTAGCATAATTAAACCACTTAATTAGCACATAATTTAGGGTATATTCGTGGAATTTTAATCCCTTAATCATAGGGTTCCAAAACTGCAACTTTGGCACCCTTCTTTCCCACTTTCAACGTCTCTTTTGACATGTGATTCATAGCAGATTTTTAACTCTTAAATTCCAACCTTTAATCATACTTTTCTTGTCCCATATTTAGGTTATTTTCACATACTTAAAGTCCATAATTTTATTTGCCCAAAACAGCAACTTTTCATACACCTTTGGCACCCTTTGGACGTCCACTACATGTGTCCATAAAAATCAGATTTTTGCAATTTTCTTCCACCCCATGTTGGACGGCCCATGTGAAAACCCGATTTTAGACACGTGTATAAAACCCTAGGGTTGTAAACCCTAGGTAATATATTTGAGAAATATACATTCATGAATATGAAATATATGAGAATAGAGGTTAAAATAATTATTTATGAAATTCGGATGAATAGTGCACGTGAATAGTAATCTTGGGATTAAGACATGTGATTAAGAGTTAATCACTTGGATTAACCTAATCACAAAAAGACGAAAAGGAGATTTAATCACTACAGGACGAAATAACAATTCTTTTTGATATTTTAATGGAATTTTGGATTTTAGTGAAAAATTGAAGAAAAAATCATAACTTGCAATCCGAACGTCGGATTGAGATGAAATTTTTTATGGATGGCCAAAATCTTATGACGAACATGATGAGTGGTCCAAGATTTATCAAAAATAATGAATCAAGGGTCAAGATCAAACGTCGTTTGGAGATCAAAAATTGCTTTTTACTTTAATATTAATGTAGGTTTGACTTTTGATTATTTTAATTAAGTAAATAATATTTTTAATTAATGAAAAATCTACACAAATCTCAAGGAAGGCATGGGCATGGATAGGGCTTGACTTTTGATCTAAAATCAATGTCTCACATTTGATCTTATCAAGTGATCAATGGCTTGGATGAATTTGGATTAAAAAATGCATTTTTAATAAAATAAAAATAATAAAAGGGGGCTGCAAGTGGGGACGTCCAAGGCAGCAAGAGCATCTGCACATGGCTCAAAAAAATTGCTTGGATTTGATAAAAAATAATTGGAAATAAATACCTTGAGCAAGAGGGTAAAATCCGATTTTATGAAAAATCAAACCCTATAAATAGGGCCAAGGGGGGGGGAGAAGTCAAAAGCACAGAAACCCAGCTCCATTTAAGAATTTTCCACCCCCACCACGTTTTAGCCTTGAGGACAAAGAAGAGGAGAAAGTTAGAGAGAAAAAGTGTGAGAAAAAGAAGGATATCTCCACATCGGGTAAGTGATTTCTTTCCAAATTTCTTTTGGATGTTAAGTAGGTTAAAATCATGCTTAGATAATGCCTAAGCATGAGAAAATAAGTAAAGTTATAATGCTTAATTGGAATTATGCCGAAATATAAAAAATTTGGAGTGAAGATAGAGCATTCGGGAAAATCATGTATGATATGTGAAAATAATGCTCCAAATTTGATAAATGGTGATTTAGGATGAATGATTATGATAAATATGATGTTGGAATGATGATATATTAATCTCATAATTTTTGGGATTAAGTATTATGCTTAAGTGAATTTATGTTGATTTTTAGTATATGGAGAAAATGATTTATTTGACCAAGTTAATGATGATAAATTAAAAATATATGAATTTTTCTATGATATACTAAGCATAAGCTATGTCATGATATTTTTTATTTTTGGAACCCATGAACAGTAACCCACGTAGCTGTGAGCAGTAACCTCGAGTGAACAGTAATATGCTACAGTAACTACTACAGTAACTATGAACAGTAAACAGCGTGATTTTGGAAAAAATTGAGATTAATTTTTATATTTTTTGAGGATATAAGGATGGAATTTTTAAAGGATTTATGGATAAAAATCCATATAATGAGGTAATGACCAAGTATATTTATAAAATTAACCTCTATATAAATGAGGTAATGGATGATTATAAAGTATGCATGGGAAGTAAACTAAGACATGAAATGATATTGATAAAATATCATTTTTTCCTTGTATAGGAAAAGGAAAGGAAAAGGTGGAGGACACTGACTGAGGAGGTAAACAAGTTATATGCTTTCTAAAATATTTCTAAATGATTGCAAATTGTTTACTCGCATGTTTTATGAATTATATTTAAGGATGATCATTCCTATAATGCTTTACATGAAATGATTGTTAACCGCTTGTTAAATCATTTTCTAAATGATTTATCAAGTTTTATGGAGCATGTCATGCCGGCATATGTATGTATGAACATGGTGCACAAAGAAGAGACTTTGGTGGAGGTAATAAGCGGATCAGAGGGTCCCCCTTCACTATTGCCAAGTTGCAAGGGCTGTTTACCAGTGGCATCCTCCTAGAGGCACAAGAAAAGTCATGAATGAATGAATGCATGAAAAAATTTCTGTCCCATTGGTAATTGATCACTTGGTAAGTGTCTCCTACCAAATGGGGGGAAATATATTTGAATGAAAGAAAAAGGCTTACTTACTGAGTATTATTACTCATATGTGTTTTCAATATGACAAACAGGCTATGGAGCTGACTCATAAATGAGGCCAGGTAGAAATGACTTGCAAATTTAATTGCAGTTTTATGTATGCGTCTAAAGGGACAAATGTATGATAATCATGTTGAAGACATAATTTATGGATATTACAAACATAATTGTACTTATGTGAATTATTTCAATAAAAAGAAGATATGAATGGTTTTATGATGATATGGATGAGTCTATTATGAATAAAGAGTATGCTTAAGTGATGAACGAAATGAAAAAAAAAATGGACGAGATTCAATTAAGAACCGCCGCGTGATTAGGGCAACAATCCTGACTCACATTTACCAATCGACAAGATCTCGAAGTAAGGCTTCTAGGCACCCCGGTTTGGGGCGCCACGTCCCATGTACCCTAGATTTAGGGTATTTTACCCTTAAAACCATCCATGTATTAATTGGTTTAGTTCATGTCCCATATCCATCTCAAGAGAGTGAAATTTATCCATATTGACAACCTTAGGGTTTACCCTTTCTAGGGTTCATAATTCATACCCAAATTAACATATATAAATCATAGAGTCATGAATCATAATTCAAACATAAAACATGATTGAAACAGCAATATCAAATGGAATTTAAGAAAATTCCAGCTAGGTTCATAAGTCATATTCAATCTTAACATCAAACATAGCTCCCTTGAATTCTTGAAACCATTCCTTTCATTCATTTCTTATTTAATACCCTAATTAAGGGTATTATAACTCATCATTTAAGGGTTTATTATGGATCAAATTTATGACCCATAAATGAAGCTAAAAACTTAGAATTAAATGAATCAAAACTTGATTCATACTTACTTGAATTTATGAACCCTTGGCTCAAGTCTTACCAACTTGATTTCCTTCAATTCTTCTCCTCTTTTCCTCCTTGCTTGAACGTCCAAGTTGCTGGACTTTTTCTTTTTTTTTTCCTCCCAAAACCGTCCACTTGAAAATGGACGTCAATTGCCCCCTTTCTCTTATTTATAGGGCTGCCCACATTCTCTCCTAATTCCACCTCATTTTTCAGGTTTAAAATATTCATAATTATCCTCATTGAGCTGTCACAATTATCCCATGATATTGTTCATTTTTTACACACTTTTAAAGCCAAAAAATCTACCCTACATCACCCTTGGACGTCCCCTCCTAGGGTAGCTCCTTTTGGATTTTTATGGGTACAAAAATCTACCAAAATCCAACCATTAATTACCCTTGATCATGCAGCAACTTTAGCATTAATTTCTGAACTTTTTGGAATTGCAAAATACCCCATTTTCAACCCCATGCACGTCCACATAAGGCCATCTATTTTGGCCTTATGTTGCTACAATATCTAGCCTACATGCTTGCCCTTACACATCCATTTATTGCAGCCCCTTTTTATGCATTTTTTTATTTTTAATAATTCACAAAATATAATCAAAAATACCCCTTCGGACACCTCAATTTGTCCCTTAATAACCACATTAAAGAGGTTGACTTTTCATTAATAACAAGTTGATTTTTATGACAAAAGTCAATATCTTTCGTCCTTTTGTGATTAAGCAGGTTTCTATGATAATTATTTTAATCAAACCCATCCATGTGATTGATCATATCGTTTTAACTGTTCATGTCAAATTTCATCTCAAAATGACCTTTCTATCATAAGTTATGGTCATTTGAAATTAACTTTTAGATTTGGATGAAAATAAATATTTATCACCCTAATTTCATCAAAATTTTCATAATCCAATCCATTCATAAGGTCAAGCACAAAATCATGTATTTACATTTCAAATTTCACCTCATTTCTCCGTATAGGCGTCAAGTTATGAATTTTCTAACATTTATCACTTTAAACTCATAATTACTGTCATAATCTCCATTAATCAAATCAAAATAAATGAAATAATCATTCATATCATATTCACATCTTCTAACCCTCATTAGGCCACTATAGTCACATTGATTCACATTGGGCTATGACGATTAATTTAATCATCATCCTTAATCAATAGCCCTAAATTCAATAAATAAATCAAATAATACATAAATCACATTTACATGTCAAATGCACATGTTTGGGTCTTACTTGGGTCTGGTTATCATAGAAGTTGCACCCAAAGTTGACTCCGAGTGCGACTTGAATTTCAATAGTTGGAAAATTTGAATATTGTCGCATTAAATGTGCGTCACCTACCACCAAACATTTAGATTTCCTTCTCCTCTATTTAATACACGTAAAATGAAATGGGGAGGATTAGCTAGAGCATTGATTAAGCTTCCACCTTTCAACTTACAAGCATTTAAGTGCTCATTAAAGAGATCTACAAGAAGAACTATGACATTCATTGCAAGTGCTGAAGCAATCTTTCATCAACTCATCCTACACATTCTTCTCAGCATTGAAAACTTCTCTACACCTCCATAAAGTGGAGATTTTCATTTATATTCGTTATTCTTGTGATTTCACTTAGTTTGGTGTTGGAGACCAAAACCAAGTGAAGGCAAGTAGAGTGTGGTTAGAGCGTGGCTCACCACCTACTTGTGTGAACATTGTAAACGCCCCCTGGAGTTAGAATCTAAAAGAGTGCAAGGGCTCTTTGTGTAACCGTACCATTTTAATGGAACCCAAGACACAACAATATGCTTTTAGAAGAGTAAAGTAGGGAGGGTTGTCCCGAACCACTATAATTTTTTGTGTGTGATTTCTTTGCGCTATTTGCCATTCCGTTCTTCATATTTTTCATTCAAAGGGACTTAGTCTACAAGGGATTATAACTACTACATCGAAAGATTTTTTTAAGAACCCAATTCACCCTCCCCTCTTGGGTTTTTCCATAAACTCGGGACTAACAGGTGGAACTATTGCATTTGGCAATAATGAAAAAGGTAAAGTAAGTGGTAAGGGCGATGTTTATGGTATTTCAAATGCATACATAGAGAAAGTTTTATTTATTAAATAACTCAAACAAAATCTAATGAATATTAGCCAACTATGTAAGAAAGGTTATAGAGTTGTATGTGAATCATTTATATGCAATGTTTTAGATGGAGATCACAATGTCTTTAGTAAAAAAGACGTAAAATAGATATTTTGTATGCCTTGATGAATTGGATGAGAAATGTCTAGTAGTAGTTGATAATGATCAATGGGTTTGGCATAAGAGGCTTGGACATATAAACATGTCAAATATCAAGACTTTGTAGAAAAAGAGCTTGGTAGAAGGTCTATCGAAACTCGAATATAACAAGGATAAAATTTGCAAAGATTGTAGAAGGTCTATCAAAGAATGATGTCTCAACCTTTAGGTCATTTGAGTTGTTACACATGGATTTTTATGGATCATCCGACATTTTCAGCCTTGGAGGAAAGAAATATATTTATGTCATTGTTGATGATTTTTCAAGCTTCATTTAGATAATGCTATTAGCTAGAAAGGATGAAGCCTTCTCTATAGTTATTAGCTTTCCTAAGTTGGTGCAAAATGAAAAATAAAACAAAACCATATTTATTAAAAATACTCATGGTGGTGAATTAAAAATAAAAGTTTCACAGAATTTTACAATGAAAAGAAATTCATCATATATTTTCTGCTCCAAGAACTCCTCAACAAAACGGAGTTGTAGAAAGGAAAAATAGAACCACATAAGAGATTGATAGAACTATACTAAATGAAAGCAAATTATTTAAGGAATTTTGGATTGAAATTGTAAGTACATCTTATCATGTTTTAAACAATGTTTTTATAAGAGTAATTTTCAAAAATATCCCATATGAATTGTAGAAAGGTAGAAAGACAAATATTTCATATTTTCGTGCCTTTGGTTGGACATGTTATATCTTGAATAATAGAAAAGACAACCTTATCAAACTAGATGTGAAAAGTGACGAGGCCATAATTCTTGGCTACTCCTCCAACAGCAAAATATATAGAATATTCAACAAAAGAACTAAAGCAGTAGAGGAGTCAATTTATGTTATTTTTTATGAGTTTAACCCAACTCCAAAGAAGGAGGATGAGCTTAGTAATGCAAATAACTTATCAAAAGATTTTGGAAAGCTTCAAATAAGAAAACAAGGAAGAGAAGAGCCCAAGCCAGACCAAGATGCAAATAAGAGGTAAGTGAACGTAATGTCCCTTATAAACCTCCTAAGGACTTGAAATTTAAAAATAATCATCCAATTGAGCAAGTTATAGGATATATATATATGTGTGTGTGTGTGTGTGATCATGTGAAAGCTAGAGGTTCTAGGTAAAATATATGTAGATATTTTGCATTTGTATAAAAAAATAGAGTCAAACTCAATTGATCAAACTCTTAATGATGAAAATTAGATAGTTGCAATGCAAGAAAAGCTAAATCAGTTTGAAAGAAATCAAGTGTGAAAATTGGATCTTAGACCCAAAGATTGCACAATCATCAGAACCAAATGGGTATTTAGGAAAAAATTAGATGGAAGTAGACTAGTCGAACAAAGCTAAGCTTCTAGCCAAGGAGTATTCACAAGAGGAAGGTATTGATTTTGAGAAATCATATGCCTTTGAAGCTAAATTGGAAGTCATATGCATATTACTAGCTTTTGCACCTCGTATGGGTTTCAAACTGTTTCAAATTGATGTTAAAAGTGCATCTTTGAATGGTTACCTTAATGAAAAAGTATATGTTGAACAACCTCTAGAATTTGAGGAAAATGATCAATCAAAGTATGTATACAAACTAACAAAAGCCCTATATGAATTGGAACAAGCTCCTAGAGCTTGGTATGAAAGGCTTAGTAAATTGTTAATTGATCATGAATTTCAAAGTGGAAATGTTGACATTACCTTGTTCATTAAATACAAAGAAAAATATTTTTTAATTATTCACATTTATGCAGATGATGTAGTATTTGGTGCTACTAATGAAATTTTATGTCAGGAATTCTCTAAGTTGATGCAAAACGAGTTTGAGATGAGCATGATGGGAGAACTCAATTTCTTATCAAACAACAAAGTGAGAGAATTTTCATAAACCAGTCCAAGTACACCAAGAAAACAAGAAGTTTGAAATGCAAAGTATCAAAGGAGAAAGCACATCCATAAGCTCTATAATCAAATTGGAACAAAATGAGAAAGTTAAACAAGTAGATCAATGCCTATATAGAAGTATGATTGGTTCCTGGCTATATCTCACTACTTCTAGATCATATATGTTGTTTAGTGTATACATGTGCTCTAGATTTCAATCAAATTCTAAGGAATTCCACATGATAGTTGTGACAAGAATTTTCAAGTATTCGATAGACATAACCAACTTAGGATAGGTCTATAGTATCCTAAGGGCTCAATATTTGATTTAATTAGATATTCAAATGAATAGTTTTCTTGTTACAAAGTAGATAGAAAAAGCACTAGTTGGACGTGTCAATTTCTTGGAAGCATGTCGGGGTAGAGATTCATTTGTTTTATGTGAATGGACTTGTTTTGTGTATTTTCTCTACATGGTTCCACATGAAGAGGTTTCATAGATGGGCAGCAATTCCACGTGCTTAAAGTAGCAACGATCTATTAGGCAGCCTTATAAATACCCTTTTTTAGTTTCTCATTTTCTCAAGCTTCTTGAGCATTTTTTCTTTGCCTAGCACTGTCATTAACAATTTACGCTTGGCTTTCTTCTTCTTCATGGCCATTTCTTACTTTTCATTTTTCCTTTCCCTCAGCTCATTGTGGCCTTGAGTGACTACTACCCATTTTCCAACTCTTTCTTCCAAGGGTGAGTGTACTATGCTCAACATGGATTCACAAAACCCCACTTGGGGCCTTGATGTCTCGACTTTTTTAGTCTTGCTGTCGGCCATGGTATTGGATTTTCTGAGCTTATTTTTGCTATTTAGTCATAGATGACCATAGATTCATATTATCTTTGCTAAATACAGCAAAATTCTTTGAAACTTATGAATCATGGTTAGGGGATTCAAATGTGGTATTTTACCGTAAATCTTTTTTTTGGAAAATCTAATACTCCTCCCCTTTGTTATGTAGACAATGGCTTCAAAGTTACAAGATGCCAAGTTTGATATTTCTTCTCCTGAATTTCCTACTCTTTCACTCAGAGAGAGATAAGCTGTGAGAAAGTAGTGTTCTTTTTTAGAGAAGCCAAAAGATAGCACAACCCCTTATTTAAGACGGATTCAACCGTAGTGACCCCAGCATCTCCCCCGAATGTGAAGAAGCACAAGATTTCTAATCAGCATGCCCTTAAGGGTTCTAAAATGCAAAAATCTAAGTAAAAAAAGACAGAGGTTGCTAAGAAGAACATTCTCAAGGAAAGGATAACATCTAAGAAAAAGTAGTGTGCTCTGAAGAAAAGAACTCCGCAAAGTAGCAGGAAGTATGATCCTTTCTTTAGTCACCCTTGTGGAGGCTATTCTCCTTACTTTGGGTCATACCCCACTTTAGCTAGCCACAAACACTTCCATTGCTCATAGGGGCCTTCTCACTTTCGCCCTATGCACTGTCACCTTATGGAAGATATTACTGGATGTTCCACTCAAAATTACATGATCCCAAAGAGGATTTTTATTGAGTGCTCGGGCTACCAAGAGGGTTATATTATTGGGAAGGGTGTTACTGTAACTACCCCCTTAAGACCTTTACAGGTTGCTTTCTTCTCCTGACTAGAGCATTGGGTAATCCCCATAATTTAATCATGGAGATGCCTCATTGGTTGCAAAAGAAACTAGATGGTTATTACTTTAACTGCAAGGAGGGTGTGAATGTCTATCACAGTTGCTTGGGCAATATCCCAGGTTTTGACCAATGGGGACAACATCTAGTTTCTCATTATCAGGAGGTGCTCACAGCTATTGGTTTAAAAGATGCAATCTTAGCCACTAGTGAGGGCTTTTGGAAAAACAATAACATTATCAATGCCTTTGTGAGCTTCTGATCGTCAATGACCAACTCTTTTATATTTCTATTTGGTGAAATGAGCATCACCTTGTGAGACCTGAAGGGGATATGCGGTCTTTCAGTATATAGAGAACCTTTCAATGAGTGCATTCCTTCGAATTCCATCTTTAACAAAGACCCAATAGCTTTAAAGGTTGTGGATTTTCTTGATGAGCTATATCAAACGACAAAGAAGGAAAAGTTCACAACGAGAGAATGAGTGACATTATTTTTAAGAATTTTCGATCAAAGAGTGTCCAATGATGATTGACCTTCTAATATTGCTGAGTTTCATGCTAGGGCACAAGGCGGTGTATGGCTTCCTCTCGAGTGTCTACAGCAAGTATAGCTTGAGGTCGAGCTTGCTCTTTTTCTATGGCTTTAGGTCTTCGTATTCATCTGTCCTTCCTTTTCAGCCTAAGGTCTTGTGAAATGGTCGTGCCTCTACGTCGCCTGTGAGATGGCTAAAGGAAAGAGCATTGTCTTGGCACCTCGAGTGTTGTGTGACATCTATAAGAGTCTAAATCAGATCATATACAATGAGAAAGGCTCAGGGTGTGCCACTTTATATTTCCCAGTCACTTTCTCCTTGGCTAGCTCAGGTTCTATTTCCCATAGATTTATAGAGTTGAGGAAGTCACTAAATTTCCTTCTCAATGTTTGATATTGAAGAAATTTACCAGGTAAAATTTAGTCAGTTATAGTTTTAAGGAGGTGACTGAGCTTTTCCTCCAGACTAGTTATTTTGAAGAGAGATTTTTCCTATGGTTGTCCCCCTGTGAGTGTTCAAAAAAAATTTCCTCTAAGCTTGATGAGAAGGACTTTGCATTGTCACTCCAGCCTAGCTTGTAGAGATGGGCTTGTTTTGAGGTCGAGCTATATTATCCTCATTGATTCGCATGTCAATTTGGCTTCGATAAGGACATTCCTGCATATCTTCCCCGCATTCCGATGTATCAAAGGAAAGTTGGCATTGGACCTCTTCATTGGCTTGCAATGTGCTCACAAGTTGAAGGGGTTAAGTTTTCCTATGAGCTTAAATTTCTTTCGTTTGACCGTCTAATCCAAGCAACCCAAGACTATGTGCATTGGTATGACATATGTGCTGTGTAGGTCATCGAGCAAGTTGTGCCTAAATCTCGCTTTTAGGCTTTTAAGCACTCGGATTGTCCACCAGCTAGGGAGAACTGGGCTTGGTGATGCCATTTGAGGTGAGACGCTTCGAAGAACCTACATGGAGGAGACCGAAGCCCATTGTGTTCAACACATTGATTCTTTCAAGGCTTACCCTGGGATTGTCAGGTGTAATTTTTATTGCACTGACTGGATTACGGAAGGAAATGAGTATATCTGTCGTGACACTGAGCCTGCTAAGAAAACTCTTCAGGAGTTAGTTACTGAAAATGCAGCTTCTCAAAAGGACCAGAAGGTAATGGAGACCTGGAGTATGCCTTTTCACTCTTATTTTACTTTCTCTTTTGTATATTTTTAGTCCTTACACCACTTTTCTTTCTACACAATACAATGTCAGGCTCCCTAAAGTTGTATATCCACCAGAGCTGATAAGTCGCTTTTGGTTTCCAAATCAATCCACAAACTCAAAGGCTGTGGAGTTACTAAAGACACATGACATTTTTGGCAAGAAATGAAAAGTCTACCAAACTAGCAATTTGTCTTTGACTACCGAGCCTTCCAACCCTTCTCAAGAGAAAGTTTCCTCGAAACAGGAAGAAATTGTGAAACATTTTGCAGTTGATATGAAGAGAAATCCTGATAGAGGATCATATCTTGTTGAAATTCCTTAGCAGCTTCAGCCTTCCAAGGAAGGGGAAATTGTAGCAGAGCCGAATGCTGCTATAAATTCTTCTAGCAACCATGAAGTCCGTAAAGGAATGCATGTCGAGGCGCAGAACAATTCTCCTACACTGCGGGCCTCTAGCGATCATGCTTTAAGTGATCTCCTGGGTTTCCATACAGATTTGAATATGGATCAAGTGGACCAACCCATGAGGTACTATGGTAGCGATCTAATATTCTTTGATAACAACTTTATGAGGGATTATCTAAGAGTACGGACACCCGAGGCATGTCAATCTCCACCTTTTGTGGCTCAAGATACCCCTGCGAAGGAAGCTTTTCATTCTGACAATAGCAACATGGGTACGTTGCTTCACCTTGCTAACTATGACTATTTTTGTAGTATTTCTTTCTTTAACCACTTATTTAGTAGGATCTGGTTTGATAGGAGAAATCAGTGTGGAAGTTCCTCGCATTCATCTAGAACAAGAGGGCGTGAACTTAGAAGGTAAACTTTTTCATTCATTTACTTTCTCCTTTTCATTTTTCCTTTCTTACTGCCAACTTACACTTCATTCATTTTCAATAGCCGCCCTAGTTATCAAAATTTCTGATGATGGTGCTCATAGTTTATATGCCAACAAAGTTGTTGCCTGTTTCTCTCGTGTTGCCAGGTATTATAACATTTTTGTATTTAGGTTTTCAATCTGGTTGACTTGTCATTCTAATCTTTTAGCTCGTCGCTTTTCGAGTTTGAGATCCAGTCAATCAGGTGGTCCTCATTTTAGGTCAACTGGCCCTAGTACTGGCATAAGTTTGAGTGGGACTTGTCAGCTCCCTGATGTTAAGGATCATTTCTTAAACCCTTTGCATCATTTTTTCAACTTTAAGGGTGATCGAAGTTGAGCAATTAGGGCATTTGGATCTCAAGCTTCTATGGCGTGCAGTGATACAATTCAGAGGATGCATTATTTCTTCTTTGAGAATTATGGATTCCCTTGATGATGTCATCAAAGCATTGAATATTTGTAAAGACTTTTCTATGATTCTGGATAGGCTTCAACTTGGGATTTCTGGATTTAGTGACGTCATAGTCTCACTGGAGAAGCTACGTGCTCGAGGATGCTGCGAGACCTTTGATTTCTGTAGAGGATTTAGCATCAGCGGAAACTAACCTTGCTGGATGTAGAGATAAGATCGTCTCACTCAACTTTAGAAACGACAACTTCTGGTTACACAAGAAGCAGAAGACGAGAAAAGTTGCTAAAGTCATTCAAGATTCTATAGCAATGAAGCAAGCTGAAGTTCGCTGCATTATCACATCCATTTTCATAGATAAATGCAAATTAAATTCATTGGTCTCAGCTTCCGAGACACTCCAAGCCAAAGCTAATCTTTATGGCAAAAGGGCTGCTTAGACAGATCGGGACCTCTTTACATTAGAAGCTAATGTTGAGGAGCTTTGGGCATACATAGTGCCTCCTACTGATGTGATGAACACCCTTTGAATATTGAAAGAGTCGCTTCCTTCCACAAGGGAGACTGAGAGGCTATTTTGCAAAGTTTTGATGTATAACTACTTTGTAATCTTCATGGATAATACATTTTCAAGTAATTTCCATTTATTGTTACCTTGACTTCAATTTTGTAATTTCTAATTTCATATGTGTCATTGTCGTAGACTTGTTTAACAATGTAGGGTCCTTCTCATTTAGGCTTGAATTTTCCAATAAGCTTTCCCCTGGCCATGAGCTCTGTTCGTGGCTTTAGCACTAAATAACCTCTTTTAAATAAGTGATGTTGTACAACTTTGTTTTATATTTTGACCGTTCGAGCTTGATAGATTTCGATCTGTTGTCGCACCTAGACCCACTTTTCATCTAACGCCTCAAGTTCGTCAACATGAAGCTTAGCTTGTTTCTTAGTAGTCAACCCAGAATGGATAACGACCCTTAAGGATGCTAATTGGGTTTCTACTGGAAAAACTACTTCGATGCCAAAAAGCTATGAATATGAGGTCGATCTGTTGCAGTTCGATGTGTAGTTCTATAAGCCTAGAGTGCTGCAGGTAACCTCTCATACCAATCACTCTTGTTCTTTACTATGGTTCTCTTGAGTATTCAAATAATATTTTTGTTAAATATCTCTGCTTGGCCATTACATTGTGGATAATAAGGAGACAAGAACATTTGTTTGATTCCAAATTTCTAGTTAGTTGGTCTACTTTGTCATTCTTGAATGGTGTGCCATTATCTAAGGTTATCTGATATGGTACACCATAACGAAAAATGATTTTGTGCTTGATGAATTTGACCACCTCTTGTGCCCGTATTCTTTTGTAAACTTTAGCTTTTGCCCACTTAGAAAAATAATCTGTGATGGCTAGAATATATAAGTGCCTCTTAGAAGACAATGGCTTAATTGGACCAACAATATCAAAACCCCAACAAGAGAAGGGCTATGAGTAGGTGTTGGTAACATCTCCGAGGCAGGAACATGATAAATATCCTCATGTATTTGACAAGCTTCATACGATTTTGCAAAATTGATTGAGTCTTGGATCATCATGGGCCAATAATAACCAAATGTCCTAATCCTATAGTAGAGACATTGCCCTGATTAGTGAACGCTACATTCGCTGGAATGTCTCTTGAAGAACCTAACAAATCTCATTTCCATCAATGCAGTGAAGCCAAAGTCCATCAAAAGTGATTCAATATAACTCGCTTTGAAATACGGTATATCACGAGATAGTCTTTCTAAATGACTTTCTTGCATTAAGATCATCTAGTAAAATACCATATTTAAGGTAGTTGATAATGGGTATGCGCCAATCATCATTGCTTGCGGGTCCCTTAGATACATTTTGTCTGACTTGGTTAACTTGGAGATCCTCGTCATCTTTGAGTCTTTGTACTCGTATTGTCATATCATAAAGCTCAATAAAAGCAAGAACACTGGCTAGCTTTGGTAGTGCATCGACAATTATATTTTCTAATCGAGGAACATGCTCTACGAAAATAACTTTGAATTTTTCCAACAAAGTCTGAGCTTTGTCATAATATTTTCATAAATGAGGCTGATCCACTTCGTATTGATCATTTAATTGTTTAATGACCAACTCCGAATCTCTAAATATTTGTATAAACAAAATATCTAATTACAAGAGAAGTTCTATACTAATGAGGAAAGCCTCATACTTAGCTTCATTGTTTGTTGTGCTTTTTCTAAGAAATTATGAGTGTGGGAACAGGTTTTTGTGAAGGGAGACTATAACAATTCCAACGCCAACTCTGGATGGTTTAAAAGCACCATCAAAGTACATTTTCTGCATTGGATCATCATTTGCATAGAAAACTTCCTCATTAGGTAGAATTTCCAAAATAGGAAACTCTTCTTCAAGAGGATGAGCAGCTAGGAAGTCTGCTAATACTTGATCCTTCACCACTTTTTGAAGCATATACTGGATGTCAAATTTTGCTAGTAACAATGGCCATTTTACCAGGCACCCGAAAGCATGGGCTTGGTAATTAAAAAATTAAGGGGATCAGCCTTTGAGATTAAAATAATTTGATGCGCCACAAATACTAAGGCTTAAAAAAATTTCTCAATCAAAGAATAATTGTATTTAGCTTATAATAATTGGTGACTAGAATAATATGCAGCTTGTTCTTTACCTCGAGCATTCTCATATGTGAGCAATGCCCCTAATTGTTGAGGACTGGCAACAATGTAAAGAATAAGCAACTTTTCCTTGACTGGGGTTGTCAAAACAGGAGATTTTTGCAACAACTCTTTAATGGCTTCAAAAGCTCGTTAACACTCCATGTCCCACTAGAATGCTATATCTTTTTTCATCAACTTGTCAAATGGCTGACACCAATCAGACAAGTTAGAGATGAAGCATTGAATATAAGATAGTTGACCTTGCAAGTTCCAAAGTTCTTTGAGGTTGCTTGGAGGTGGCATATTTTAAATTGCTTCCATCCTCATTCTTCTTCTTGATAGGAACAATACTAGAAATTCATCTTATAAATTTGATTTCTCAAATGAATCCAACATAGATGAATTTTTTAACTTCATTAACGATTTCCTCTTCAAGTTCTATTCGAAACCTTCTTGGTGCTTGCTTAATTCGATTCTTATCCTGTGCAATGTGCAAAAGATGCATTGCAATTGCCGGATTTAGTCTTGACATTTCACTATACCCCTAGGCGAAAACATCTTTGAAGTCACTCAAGAGTTGCTTTAGTGCCATCTTATATTCTTTGGCAAGTTTTTAGTGATGAAAATGTGCGTCTTGTTCTACTCAGTCCTAAGATTGAATTCTTCAAGTACATTGATGATCCCTTAGGCTGGTGGACTTATTGATGATTTTTTGGCAATGGTAGCTAGTGAGAACTTATTGCTTTATCTCCTTGAGTTTCCATAACCCTCTTCATATGCTTAATCTCTTCTTGGAGATCATGAATCAGGTGAGACTTGGGTGTGAGAAACTCTTCTTCTTCGCCCATCCCTTAAGAGGTTACAAACTCGCCTCTTAGGGGAGTAGTTATAATGCCTTCGGGATGTGAAAGAATGTAGAATGGTGGCATCATGGGAATTGCAGCTGCTCTTGATCGAGTCATCATCTCGAAGGCTTTCGAGGTGCTTAGCTGAGTGTAGTCCACTATGTTAACTTCAGCCATTTGAAAAGATCGCCTCCTTCTTTTGGCTTCTCTCTTAGGATGCATCATTCGATGCTTTTCTCAGAATGGAGTCTTGATAGGCATATAAGTCATATCTTCCCTTAGTCTGGTTAATGAAGCAAATTGATTTTTATGCCCAAAGTTCGGAATCAGACTAAGCACCGAATGCGGATATGTCGTGTAGTGTTTGGGAGGGTACTACCACCCGTTGGCAAGCTTTGGCTTTTAGGATGCCTTTGCCCTATGAATGTTCAAGAGCATCTTGTATCTCGGCCTTGGTAGTAGCGATAGTGAAGCTTTCAAGTTTAGACATGTTGTTTTCCCAAATCACTTTTTCTGATGCGCTTTCTTCTTTTCTTTCCTTGGTGCAGGATAAGAAACTCTCATAGCATTGGCAGTGACATGATTACATGAAGACTTGACTTTGGCTTTTGAATTGGACGGAGCAGTAGCTGACTTATGAGGCAAATACATCGAACTGGGTTTGACATATTGCAAAGTTTCGAAGTTAGATCGGATAAGATTAGGTCCTTGAGGCTTGAGTCGGCTCTTCCTTTAATTAACTAGCCGAAGAATAGGTAGAGAAGCCTTAGTAGGCCTCCTTAGCTTTACCCAATTTTGGGTGACTTCTTGGTTAGGTCGAGGAGCTAAGTTGATAATCCTTGAGGCAGACTAGCCAAATTGGCAAGTAATGGTATGTTCAATAAGATTTAGTGCAGCTTTGCTCCCATTTTGGCAAATAATGATCGGCAAGGCACCCTTTGGCTAGTTGGTTGGTGCCAACCAAGGTGCAGCATCTTGACTTGTAGACTTTCTTATAGATTGGGTCGCGAGATGAGTTGACCTGTAGGTCGTTGTGTCGCTAGTTGAGCTGGTGTAGTAAGCTGGTGAGCAGACTTCTTGATGTAGTCTAATCGAGGACAAATGAGTCCATTCGGGTTGTTACAAGTGAAGATTGTGTTGGCCGGGTAGGAGTTGCCTAAGAAATAACAACAGACTTGAATGCATTAGTGCCAACTATGGCAGCATGAGGGCCTTGGACACCATGGGGCTCCTTTGACGGTGCAAATTGATCCTTCTTTCAAGCGATTACTGCTGGAAAGTAATCGACACATGCCAATAGACACGATGCTTTAGCTTCTTAGGTACTCAATTGAAATGATATAGAATAGCCGTATTCATGTTCTTCGGTTCAGCAACGACAAAGCTTCCATTGGGCAAGAATCCGAACGCCAGCGAATGCGCCATGAGATCTACAAAAGAACACTTAAGAGCATCAATAGTAAGAGATCAAAGAAACATATAAAATGACTATGGTTTTCAGCTCTTAAAGATGAAGGGAGAGCGCTTCACGTCGGGTTCACCATTTGTTTCGACCTCAATTTTGTTTTGGGGTCATCACGTTCACGTACGTGGTTTTAAAAAATAAATGCTCAATTAATTCTCCCAATAAAATTTTAAAGCATTTAATTCTTTTAATCGAGTCTGATTTTACATTGTGTTCCACACTCTGATTTTACATTTCGAATGAGAAAATCCTTAATTAAAAGAGCTAAATATCAAAGTCCATTAAAAATGATGATTTCATTAATCTAACAATAAAATGCGTAGAAGGTCTTTCTACGACTTTACAAATGCACGAAAAATCATGTCGACTACACTAACGACCCTACACAGTAAGCTAAGTGTGCTCTCAGTTTCTAAATTTACACAGCAGACCAGCGTCTCCCACATTCATCTTAATAAGCTAGCATGTCTCGCTTTTAGTCTCTGGATTTACACAGCAGGCCAATGTGTTCCATATACAGCCTTTGGATGGAAAATTTGTGCGGTTTTACCAAAAATGGTGTTTAACCGAATTTTGAAAATATGTTTGGGTAAACTTGGACCAACTGACAAGGTTTGGACTCGACTGGACTTATTGAAAAGAGTTTAGGTCTAACTGGGTTGATTCAACAAATTTGGGCCCAAGTGGGCTTATTAGAGGATTTTTTCTTTGAAATAGGTTCAAGCAGGCTGATTGGGCCCAAGTGAAGTGTTCTGAGCTAAAGTAAGCTTATCAGGAAGTTTTGGGCCCAAATGAGTTTTCATTAGAGTTTTGGGCCCAACTAGGCCTGTTGGTAAGTTTGGGTTCAAGTGGGTTGGTTTTGGAGGTTTTGGGCCCACTTGGGCAGTTTGAAGAGTTTTGAGCCCACTCTGGGTTATTTAGAAGGTTTTGGTCCTAGTTGGGCCTGCTAAAAGGTCTTAGGCCCAACTAGTCTTGCTAAAGGGTTTTAGGCTCACTTGGGCCTGTTGAAAGGTTTTAAGCCCATGTATAGAGGCATGAATAAAAGTTTCCTGCCTAGCTTCCAAATGAAAGTCGTATAAAATTTACACATATACAATTTGCAATAGATCTATAAGTTCCCAATCCTAGTTTAAGAAGAGAGTTTTCATAGCTTCTCAATGCAAAGCTACTTCCCCCTCTTAAAATTTGTATGTCCATAGGTATCAATTCGATCCACCATCTGGGGAGTATCTACTTGGGGAAAAGTAATCTTAAAATTAATTTTTTAAAAAAGTAAGAGAAAAATATTTAACTCCGTGTATCAATTCAACCTACCACCAAGAAGTATCTACTTGGAAAAAAGTAATTTTAGAAAATATTTTTTAAAAATGGGAGGGAAATACTTAACCTCATGTATCAATTCAACCTACCACCTGGGGAGTATCTATTTGGGAAAAAATAAGTTTAAAAGAATAATTTTTAGAAATAGGAGGAAAATACTTAACCCCATGTATCAATTCAACCTACCACTCGAGGAGTATTTACATGAGGAAATCTAATATACGATAATCAAGATATATTAGGTGATGGAACCGAGAGGTGGAAATCTAATATACGATAATCAAGATATTAAACTTAGAAATCTAAGACTGAGAATAGGCATGATGACCTTGAGAAATTCCATGAACAAGTCGTAGAACTTAATAGATTCTAATTAATTTAATCCCATGAAAATAAGTGATTAAGAAAATTAGAGTATGCCTTGTAGGTTTCAAGAAAATGTGCAAGGATAAATTAGAATTTGTTCTTCTTTAACAATATTCAGATTAAATAATTATACCACTACCAGTTGTAAAAGACACATGTGAAACCCTAGACTCTAGGTACTCACATCCTTATTTTCTACTACCTATTATAGTTTTCAATTTTATTTTTCTCTTCCCACTTTTCTACTTTTTATTCCATTTTATTTACTTTATTCTTTTTATATTTGACACGAAAGAATTTGAAAGTAAAGTTTATAGTTCCGAGTTCCTTGTGGATCGATAATTTATATACTACAATTTACAATCCGTACACTTGCGGTGAGATTGCGAACAAGTATTTTTGTGTCGTTGTCGGGGAATTCGGCGTTACTTCAAAATTTTGTTTTTAGATACTTTTTTTATTCTTTTCTTTTCTATTCTCTATTGCTTTCATTCTATCTATTCTTTTTCTTTTTCTACTTTCTTTCTCTTGTCTCTATCTATTCTCTTCTTTTTCAATTCATCTCCAACTCTTATTTGTTTTATCTTTTTTGAACTAGCTAGTTAATCCTTGTATGCACCCACGTACTCGAAGCTTTGTAAAATAATTAGCTGAAAAGCTCTTTGCTTTTAACCTTGAGATTGAACGTTCTTTTAGGAGAAGAGTTCAAAAGTACAAAAAACAGCGATCTTCTCAAGAAACCAATGGCAGAATACAACAATTCAAATCCACCATAGCAAGAGTAGGAGGAAGGCCAGGCTGAGAACAACGTTCCTCCAACAAGGGTAACTCTCAGCGATTGGAACCACCCAAACCCTCAAGGATTTTAATCATGTATAGTGGAACTAGAAATTGGTGCAAGAAACTTTGAACTTAAACCAAGACTTATCCAAATGGTCTAACACGATCAATTTGCAAGATTATCATCTGAAAACCCAATGTACACATCACTAAGTTCCTGTAGTTAAGCAACACAATAGAGGTCCAAGGAATTCCACGTGAGATAATCTGTCTCCAACTCTTCTCATTTTCTCTTCAGGACAAGGCTAGCAAGTGGTTTTTTTTATGCCATCTGACACCTCCAATACATGAGATGAACTCTCTACTGCCTTCCTGGAGAAATTCTTTCCACCCACGAAGACTAGGAAGATTAGGGATGAAATTAATCAATTCGTCCACAAAGTTTGCAAGACCTTCTTTGATGTGTAGGAAAGAATAAAAGACCTATAGCACAAGTGTTTACATCACGACATCCCTCAAGATGATATCGTAGAAAATTTCTTCAACGAACTAGACAGACTGATTAGGAGCGTCGTTATTTCAGCCACTGGTGACCAATTCATGCAACTCACTGATGAGGAAGCTCTTTGATGACTTGGTTCTTTATGACTCTCAATACAGCGATATTTGAGGACCCTCTTGATGAGGTAATTTATATGACATCGAATTCATGAATTTTCTTCATGCTAAACTTGACCAGTTATTACAGCAAAAGAAGTAGGAATCCACGGATTGAAGTGCATCTTCTTTTCGAAAAATTTCATGTGAGATCTGTGGAGCTTCATACTATACATATGAGTGTAGTTTCACCATCCAGGACACCATAAGTGAGCAGGCCAATGCAATCAATAACCAGTATGACACTTGCACATATAGTAATCCCTATTCAAATACCTTAGCCCTATTCAAATACCTACAATCCTGGATAGAGAAACCACCCTAATTTCTCTTGGAAAAACCAGTCAAATTTCCAAAACTATGCCCCAAACAATAAGCCACTTGGTTTCTCAAGAAAACCTCTCAACGCACCATCATATCAAACTCAACATGCTTTACCCGCACCACCTTTAGCACAGTCATCTAATCCATTGCTTGATAAATTGCTCGAAAGATTGGACCAAATGCAAACCTGCATTAATTTGCTTCAAAACTAAATTACCAAATAAGACAATGCCTCATCCCATATAGAACAGGGCAAACTCCCTAGCCAGCCTAAAGTAAGCCCTAAAGAACAAATTTAAGCAGTCACTTTGCGTAGTGGAAAGCAATTCAACCACCTCAACCATCTCAAATTGATTCCAAAAAGAACGTCGAACAGGTGCAAGAGTAAGAAGATGAGCTACAACCTGAGCCTGTAGTTGGGAAGCCATATGTCCCGCCACCTCTTTATCAACCTCCTCTTCCCTTCCCTCAAAGGCACAGATAGGCTAAACTTCAAAAGCAGTTTAAGAAATTTATTTCAACACCCAAGAACCTATCAATCAGCGTGTAGTTCATTGACATGAACTCTCAAATTTTTAAAAGAGATGTTGTCCAACAAAAGAAAGCTTAAGGAGAACAGAACCATTGCACTTAATGAGGAGTGCAGTGCCATCCTACAAAACAGGTTACTTGAAAAGTTTAAAGATCTCGGGAGTTTCTCCATTCTTTATGCTCTTGGGAATGTTCAAATCAGCAAGGCGCTATATTATCTCAGAGCTAATGTAAGTCTAATCCCTCTCTCCATCTGTAACAAGCTGAACATAGGAGATCCAAAACCCACATCTATGTCACTCCAACTTGCCGACTGATTAATTAAATTTTCAGTCGACATACTTGAAGACGTACCTCTGAAAGTTGGCAAACTATTCATTCACGTCGACTTTGTAGTCCTTGACATGGAGGAAGATCGCCAAATCCCCATAATTCTTGGACGACATTTCCTAGCCACTTTTGGAGCCATCATAGATGCCAAGAATGGTCAACTTTGTCTAACAGTTGGAGATGAAAAAGTGGAGTTCAACCTTTCTGAAGCTACAAAGAATCCGTCAATCGACAATTCTTACCTGAGACTCGACATCATCGACCCTCTGCCGATTGTAGAAAAAGGCGATTCAATAGAAGTATGTATCATTCAAGGTGAAATAATTGAAAAATTCTAATCCTGAACTTTCTGCTTGTGTAGATCTCTTAGAAAAAAGCTCACATATTTCATCTGCCACCACTAATTATGAAAATCTAGACGTGGAAGCTACCTTACTAACATCGATGCAACCAAAGGAAGAAGCACCAAAAGATAGAACTTAAACCTCTTTCTAAAAATCTCAAGTATGCTTTCCTTGGCCCTAACTCCATTTATCCTGTCATAATTAATGTTAATCTCTTTGAATCCCAATTCGAGGCTCTTTTAACTGAATTGAGACAACATAGAAAGACCATTGGTTATTGCATTAATGATTTACCTGGCATAAACCCTTCTTTAGGCATGCATAGAATCCTCATGGAAGACAATTGCAAAACCTAAAGGCGTTTACACCCAAATATGAAAGAAGTGGTGAAAAACAAAATCTTAAAACTGTTCGACGTCGGAATTATATATCCTATCTCAAATAGTAGCTGGGTAAACCCAATACATGTGGTACCAAAGAAAGGAGGTAGACTATTATGAAAATGACAAAAATGAACTAATACCAACTAGGACAGTCATGGGTCGATGAATATGCATTGATTACTACAAACTGAACATGGCCACCGGAAAAGGATCACTTTTCCCTACCTTTCATCTCTCAAATGCTTGAATGACTCGCAAATCACTCCTTCTTTTGCTATTTAAATGGGTATTCTGGATATTTTCAAATTCCCATTCACCCACAGGACTAAGAGAAAACAAATTTTACCTATCTATATGGCACTTTTGCATACCAACATATGCCATTAGACTCTGCAATGCATCTGCCACTTCTCAACGATGTATGATGTCAATATTCTCTGATTATATTGAAAATATTATGAAAGTTTTTATGAATGATTTTTCTATCTATGCAACTAATTTTGAATCATGCTTATCTAACCTGCCTAAGATTATACAGAGAAGCGAAGAGACCAATCGGGTTTTCAACTAGAAATTGGGAAAAGTGTCATTTTATGGTACATGAGGGAATTATTTTGGGACATTTAGTTTCAAACAGGGGCATAGAAGTTGACCAGGTAAAAATTGAAGTCATTGAAAAATGTCGCCACTTAATTCGATCAAGGAAATCAGAAGCTTTCTTGGACACGTCGATTTTTATTAATGTTTTATTAAGGATTTCTCTAAAATTACTAAACCCCCTTACTAATCTATTTGGAATAAATTTTATTTTCTTTCAAAGTCAGAGTAATTTTCTCTAATTTATCAAAGGATATTTCTAATACATACAATCTAAAAGGTAGTGTTTCCTATATATATAAAAATCTTATTCTGGTTAAAGAATTTTCAAAGCCGAAAACTCAACTTGACCTGTTGGTGGATATGATTAAGGCATTTCTTTTTCTAATGAGCCTATCTTTGAGAGTATAACTATTGTTTACCCCAATTGAGCGTAGATGTAAATTTTTCTTCTCCAAATCTTAATTCTAACTTAATTGAACCAAATTTGAATATTAATTTTGAGCTGAAAGGTATAATGAGAATAAGATTTGACCACTTGGCTTGTGCAAATAATGAAAATAACTCTTTAAATATCCTGAAATATGGCAAAGAGAGTTGTTTGTGAAAAAAAAAGGAATTCCCTAGATACCCTCAAATAAGGTGAGGGGAATTATTGCCAGACTTGATTTAAAAAATTTTCAAAAAAAAAATTCTAAACCAAAAGCAAGAATAGGCTTTTGAAAAAAGAATGAAAGTACTAAGTGTAGGGGTGACACTATTTCTTGTTGCAAAATGAGGCTCAAATCAGTAAGGAAACGATTCAATCTTTGAAATCTTTTTGAAATTTTATTTTTTGTGCTAAATTTAATCGTTATCTCACCAAGTCCTTATGATCCTATGAATTGGTTGATTGAGTTGGTAGAGAAATTTTAGATGCAAAATTTTGATGAGATGTATATGAGGGTAGTTTGACTGATATTTCTGAATTATTACCATCAATTTAACTATTGAATGTGTGTATTGAACAACCACATAAAAGGGGAGAATACCTGATAATTAGGAGTCACTGTTTGAGTTTTTGAATGCTTAATGATTGATAGCAGAGTAGGTGGCAGTGTGTGCAGTATGAATTGAGTAAGAAAGGATTTTTGACCAATTTTTTAATAAGTATCATGTTTAAAATTTTTAATTTAACATCCCCACTAATTACTCAATCACATTTGTTTTTTGCTCAAAATTTTTGAAAGACCAATTTGAAATTTTACAATTTATTATTCAATTCTTTTGTATTTGCTTGAGGACAAGCAAAGATTTAAGTGTGGGGGTATTTGATAATTGAAAATTAATAATATATTTTATGGGCATTTGTGGCGCCCCGAACCGAGGCGTCCACATAGTCCTTACTCCAAGATCTTGTCGATTGGTAAATGTGAATCGAGATTGTTGCCCTGATCATGCGGCGGGTTCTTAATTGGATCTCGTCCAATTTTTTTCTTTCTTTTTATTTTCTTTCATCACATAAACATATACTCATCATCATTCATAATGGAATTATCCATATCATTATAAATTATCAACTTCTCATATTATTCATAGCTTCATAATTTCATACAACCTATGTCTTTTTTCATCATATCCCATTAGGGCATCTATTCATACAAAAATCTACTAACCTTTGTAGATTCCTCTTTTCCCTTAGCAACACATGTCCATCATCTCTTGGCTTTCCCTACACCTGTCTGAGGTTGGAAAAATAAAACATGAGTCGAAACTCAATAAGCAAGCATTTTTCTTTCATTTAAATGCATTTCTCTCCATTCGATAAAAGACACTTACCAAGTGATCAACTACCAATGGAATAGAAACTTTTTCGTAAACCATTTTTGGAAACCTTTCATAAACCATTCATGAAAATCATTCTTGTAAACCATTCATGTAAACCATTCGTAAATGCATTTCTCTCCATTCGATAGGAGACACTTTGCAAGTGATCAACTATTAATGGAATAGAAACCTTTACATAAAAATCATTTCATCAACATTGGATGTGCAAATGCTTCCTTTCTATTCCTGATATAAACCTTCGTGTGCGGGTACGCTAGCCCAGGGAACATCTCACATAGCATGGTCCAATACGCCGGCTTTCTCCGACTTGGCCTCATCAAGGGGAACCTCTCTTCCTCTTGACGTCTACATGGTCTCCTACATGCATGACTTTTGATTTCTCCAACATTATATACCTCTTACACCAGGTGACTTGTCATTCTCATATAGAGAATTATTTGCACAATCTCTTAAAAACATCATTTTTAAATTCATGTTTTCCTTTTCAATCCATGTATGACAATGCAATGCATTCGTTCACACATAACATTCATTTGCCTCCCCCTCTTGGGAGGACGCCACTGGCACACAGCCCATACGACTCGGCAATAGTGAAGGGGGACTCTCTGATCCGCTTTCTACCTCCACTAAAGTCTCTTCCTTGTGCCCCCACCTCTTGGGATGACGCTGCCAGCACGCAGCCCTTGCGACTTGGCAATGATGAAGAGGGATCCCCGATCCTACTTCCTTCACCAAAGCCTCTTCGTTATGCATCATACATGTGCACATGTCAATGAACATCACATGACATCAATATGCCGGCATGACTTTTCATAAAAACTCATAAACATTCATCATTTCAAAATATTATAGGAATGACCACCCTTAAACACATTTCATAAATACTTGAGAATAAAACATATTTTCAAAAGAGTTTGCTTGCTTCCAATGAAGTAATAAAATCACATTTTAAAAAAGTTTGCTTGCTTACCTTCTCAGTCTGTGTCCTCAACATTCTCCTTTCCTCTTCCTATACAAGGAAATTAGATATTTTATCCATCTATTCCATGTCTTAGATTGCTTTCCATTCATGCTTTATGATCACATATTACCTTATTTTATAGAGGTTATCCCTTTATAAATACTTAGTCATTACCTCATTATATGGATTTTTTTATCCATAAATCCCTTTAAAAATTTCATCTATATATTCTTTAAGATATAAATACTAATCTCATTTTCTTCCACCCAATTTATGATTTTTACTGTTCATAATCACTGTTCATGTTACTGTTCACCCCCGAGGTTACTGTTCACAGCTACATGGGTTACTGTTCATGGATTCCAAAAATTGACATTTTTTCCAAAAATAAAAAATACAATGACATAGCGCTTAGTTAGTATATCATGGGAAAATTCATGAATTTTGAATTCATCATCATTAACTTGGCTAAATAAATCATTTTCTCCATATACTAAAATTCATCATAATTTCACTTAAGCACAATCCTTAAATCCAAAATCATGAGATTAATATATCATCATTCCAACCTCATAACTATCATAAACATTCATCCCAAATCATCATTTAGCAATATTGGAGCATTATTTGCACATTTTATACATGATTTTCCCGAATTCTCTATCTTTGCTCCAAATTTTCGATGTTTAGGCATAATTCCATTTGGAAATTATATCTATACTTATTTTCTCATGCTTAGTCATTATATAAGCATTGTTTTACCCTACTTAACATCCAAAATAAGTTTGGAAAGAATTCACTTACTTGGAAAGAAGATATCATTCCTCCTTTCTCACTTTCTCTCTCTAACTTCCTTTTCTTCCTCTCTAAGGCTAAAACGTGGTGGGGGTGGAAAATGATCAAATGGAGCTGGGTTTTCTGTGCTTTGGATGTCCACACCTTGTCCCTATTTATACCCTTCCATTTTTCAAGTATTTACATTTTACCCCCTAGCTCCAAGTACTTATTTCTAAATAAAATTTTCCAAGTCCCATGCATATGTTTTGAGCAGTGTGCATACTCCTAGCTGGCTTCCCACGTTCTCCCCCTTGCTGGCCTTTATTTATGGCTTTTGTTTTATTTAAAAGTCATTTTTTAAGCTAATTGCATCTCCACCATTGATCTATAATGATTGGCTTGATCTTGGCCATTGATTTTGGCCCAATTCTCCATGCCATGCCACATCCCCTGCTGTAGCTCTGATTTTCATTAAATGTTTTGATTTTTAATTAATTAAACAAATTCAAAAGTCAAATTTACAATTAATGAAAAAGTAGAGCTACTTTTTGATCTCCAAAAGATGTTTAATCTTGACCCTTGATTCATGATTTTTTATAGATCTTGAACCACTCATCATGTTCATCATCATATTTTGGTCATCCATAAAAAATTTCATCTCAATCCGACGTCCGGATTGCAAGATATGAATTTTTCTTCATTTTCTTCACAAAAATCTATAAAAATCTGAAAATTAATATTTTAATCCAAAAAAACTTTTGTCTTTTAGTGGAAAGCTTCCTTTTTCGTCTTTTATGATTAAGTTAATCCAAAGTGATTAACTTAATATATTCCTTAATCCCACATTTACTATTCACGTTTCACTATTCACGATTATTATTCACATGCACTATTCACGTGGTTTAATCCCACAATTTCATTTTTTTAACCTCTAATACACATGTTTTCATACTTATGAATGTTGGAAACATGTTGAAAATAAGCCAAGTTTATGTTTTGATGATTAACAAACCAATTTGAGTGAGTGTTGGTTACTAACATGCTTGTGAAGATGATTGAAGGTTATAAAAATGAAGAATATGAAGCATGAAAAGTCAAGTCGATTTCCAAGTCGACTCAGGCATTGATTTAAGCCAAGTCGATCCCCAAGTCGACTCCAGTAGCGACTTCAGCTCGTCAATTTCATCTAGAGTTGAAATCGGGAACGAGAGCTGCCGAAGTCGCATCCCAAGTCGACTCCTCATGCGACTTGGGTGAAGTCGCAGACCAAGTCGACTCCAGCTTCGACTTTGAGGCATCATTTTCATCCAGAGTTGAAATCAGGGACGAGAGCTGCCGAAGTCGCATCCCAAGTCGACTTCGCATGCGACTTGGGTGAAGTCGCAGACCAAGTCGACTCCCGCTTCAACTCCAATGCAAAACTTGCAGATCAAGACGACTCAATGATAGATTCAAGTGAAGATGAAGATCAAGACGACTCAAACACTCAAATGAAGATCAAATGAAGATCAAAGCAAGAAGGGTTGCATGAATCCATCATGTTGGATTATGAACACATATTCGGAAATCATTATGCATTCCAAGATTCAAGTACTCAAGAACTCAAGAAAAGGAATTCAAGGTTTTCAAAGTAAATAATCATACAGTGTTCCAAAGAGGTATAAATCAAGAGAATAACATCAATATGAAGAAAATCAAGCAAGCAAAGCATTCCAAGGATTTCAAGTTCAACTAGCAAGCTGAAGAAGTGAAGTCGCACCCGAAGTCGACTTCACCTGCGACTTGGGTCAAGTCGATGACCAAGTCGACCCAGATTGGAACTTGAAGAAGTTGCGGAGAGCCGAAGTCGCACCCGAAGTCGACTCCATCTGCGACTTGGACGAAGTCGCACTCGAAGTCGACTCCACCTGCGACTTGGATCGCAACGGTCGAAAAATTTCTGAACGTTGGCGCATTAAATGCGCGCCACCTACTTCCAAACGTTCAGATTCCCTCGCAAATTATATAAGGCATTAAATATGAACGAGGAGGGTAGCTGATAATTCATTGAATGAGCATAACTCCCATCTCTAAGAGCATTAAGTGATCAAGCTAATATCTAGAAGAAGAACCTTGCTTCTAAACTGCCAAGAGCTGCTTGCTGAATCATTAAGCCTACGTTACAAGTTCTTCTCTGCGCCAAATCTGCCTCTACACAACAGTAACATGTAGAAACTTTCTTTTGTTATTTCTTGTTGTATTGAACTTGATTTAGTTTGGGTAACTAAGATCAAGTGTAAGCAAAGTAGTGTGTGATTGGAGTGGAACTCGTCACCTACTTGTGCTGTGAATTGTTGATGCCCTCTAGAGCTGAAATCTAGAAGAGAGCAGTGACTCTAGTTGTATTTGTGAAATACATTGTGGAACCCAAGTCACAAGAGGTGTGAGCTTGGAAGAGTGGAGTAGGGAAGGTTGCCCGAACCACTATAAAATCTTGTTTGTTAATATTTATTCCTGCTCTCTGCACTATATTGCTTTCCATTTGTTTCTTCAAAAAAGGGGACTAGATTAATCCGGGGTAAAGTTTCTGTTTAAGTTTAAATTTTTTGAATACCCAATTCACCCCTCCCCTCTTGGGTAATTTTCATTAACTCGGGACCAACAAGTGGTATCAGAGCAAGTCTTTGAGTTATACCAAAGAGATCTTTTGATATGGCATCCCAATCGACTTCCATTCCCGCATTTGCCTAAGGTCAATCTTTTACTAGGCCACCATTGTTTGATGGGAACAATTTCGGCTATTGGAAGCTACGTATGAAACAACTCATCATGGCTACAGATATGGACTCTTGGATTGCAATCCAAGACGGTGTAACCTTGCCTATTGATGAAAGAGCTCCCAAATGGACCGATTAGGAAGTAAAAACTGTTAAGAGCAACGCTAAAGCTATGAACTCACTATTTTGTGCTCTTACCGCTTCCGAATATGATAGAGTATCCTCTTGTCTAACTGCAAAAGAAATATGGGATACTTTAACATCTATCTATGAAGGAACTTCTCAAGTCCAAGGGACAAGGAGAAATATTTTGATTGGAGAGTTGGAAAGCTTTAGAATGCTAGAAACAGAAAATATTTCTGAAATGTTTGCTAGATTCTCAAAAATTACTAATGCTTTGAAAGGTCTTGGAAAGACAATTTCTGAATCTGAACAGGTCATGAAAATTCTAAGGGTGCTACCCGAATCATGGACTCCAAAAATTACTGCAATAGAAGAAGCAAAGGACTTGAACACATTGAAGCTAGAAGACCTTATAAGCTCACTAATGTCACATGAGCTAATCAAGAAAACAAAAAGAATCACCACAAAGGCAAAAGAACCATTGCATTGAAAGCGGCACATAACTCGGATGAGTCCACCTGCTCATCTCACAACGATGATAAAGACATTGCTCTACTTACACGCAGATTTCGAAAGTTTGTGAGAAATAAAAAGAACTTTAAAGACTTCAAAGAGAGACCACGAAAAAAGAAGAAGAAGAAGGCTACAAAGTGCTATAGATGTGGCGGTATGGGACATATGCAAGCACAATGTCCTACACCGGAAGAAAAATCAAATGATCATGAAGAGAGGAAGGAAAGATATGAAAGCAGAAAATTTGAAAGACCGAAGGGAAGAGGAATGTACGTGAATAAAGAAACTTCTTCAACAAGCAGCTCCTCAACAATATGCATATGATTCATTATATGAGGAAATTAAAAAACTATGAAACAAGTTATCTTTAAAGAGACAACAATGCAATTTCATCATTATTGTAAATGGAAAACTAGCTGAAAGTACATCAAAATTGAAAGAAGAAAATGAACTACTATTGAAGGAAGTAGAAAAATTGAAAAAGGAGAATAAATCCTTAAATAAATTATTAGCTAAATTCTCTAATCCAGGAGAAAATGTGAAAATGTTTCTGAACATGACCGCTCAAAACAATAAAAGAGGTCTTGGATACTCCACATTTAAGCAAAGAGAAAGTGGCAAATCGAATGTGCTAATACTTGGGAAAAATCAAACCAAAACTGTACCTATTTACATACCTAAAGGGAAACGAGTTGTTTGGACCAAAAGACCAACTTTTGAACCACTACATACTTGGAGGACTACTCTT
Source organism: Annona cherimola (assembly GCA_030490835.1). Taxonomy (NCBI): domain Eukaryota; kingdom Viridiplantae; phylum Streptophyta; class Magnoliopsida; order Magnoliales; family Annonaceae; genus Annona; species Annona cherimola. The sequence goes on along the minus strand of CM059973.1, from coordinate 56,181,730 downwards.
AGATTACCAATGACTTGTAATTTTTGCAACAAGATGGGTCACAAAATTCATAGATGCAACTTTAAGAAACTATATGACCATGGTGCAAAATTAGTTTGGGTTCCAAGAAACACAAGATTTGGGCTTTCAAAGATAGAACAACAAAGATTAAATCAGTTTACTAACCCAAATGGACCCATAATATGGGTACCAAAGAGATAAGATTTATTTGTTCATTTTTAAGATATGTTTCAAGGCAAAGGCAAGCAATGTTTGGTTCATGGATAGTGGTTGCTCAAGGCATATGACCGGTGAAAGAAGTTTATTTCATAAACTCAAGCCTTGCAATGATGGAACTGTTGCTTTTGGAAATAATGAGAAAGGTAAAATCAAAGGTAAATGAAACATTTATAGTATTTCAAATGCATGTATGGAAGATGTATTATTTATTGAAGGACTCAAGCACAATTTAATGAGTATTAGCTAATTATGTGACAAAGGATACAAGGTTGTGTTTGAATAATCTATATGTAATGTATTTGATGGAGAACATATCATGTTTAGCAGAAAAAGACATGGAAATGTATATTTGGTTTCACTTGATGAACTAGATGGTCAATGTCTAATGGCCATTAACAATGATTCATGGGTTTGGCATAAGAGGCTTGGGCATATAAACATGACAAATATAAAGACCCTATGGAAGAAGAGTTTGGTAGAAGAATTGCCTAAATTGAAATATGACAAAGATAAAATTTGCAAGGCATGTCAATTATCAAAACAACCTAAAATGCCTTTCTCTACCAAAAAGGAAATCTTCACCACTAGGCCACTTGAATTGCTACACATGGATCTATATGGGTCATCCGACATTTTAACCATTGGTCGAAAGAAATATGTGTTTGTGATAGTTGATGATTGTTCAAGATTCACATGGGTAATTCTCTTAGCTAGCAAAGATGAAGCCTTCTCTATGTTTGCAACTTTTGTAAACTTGGTGCAAAATGAAAAATAATATGCTATTATGACTATTAGAAGTGATCATGGTGGTGAGTTTGAAAATAAACGTTTCATAGAATTATGTAATGAAAAAGGAATTCACCACACATTTTCTGCACCAAGAACTCCACAACAAAATGGAGTGGTAGAAAGAAAAAATATAACCATAAAAGAGATGGCTAGAACAATGCTAAATGAGAGTAAATTATCTAAGAAATTTTGGGGTGAAGCTGTAAGTACGGCTTGTCATGTGTTGAATCGAGTTACCATTAGAGCTATCTTGAAAAAGACCCATATGAGCTATGGAAAGGAAGAAAATCAAATATTTCTTATTTTCATGCTTTTGGATGCACATGCTATGTTTTGAATAATGGTAAAATCAACTTGGAAAAACTGGATGCTAAGAGTGATGAGGCAATATTCCTTGGTTACTCATCAAATAGCAAAGCATATAGAGTCTTCAATAAAAGGAACCAAGTCGTAGAAGAGTCGATACATGTTGTTTTTGATGAATTTAACCCATGCTCCAAAAGAAAAGATGATTTAAGTGATGCAGATGAGATAACAAGTAGCCTTGAAAAATTGCATATGGAGAAGCAAGAAGAATCCATGGAGGAAAGGGTAAGTGAAGGTAATAATTCCTATAAACCTCCAACTGATTTAAAATTCAAAAATGTCCATCGAATTGAACAAGTTATAGGGAATGTCTACGAAGGTGTAAAGACTAGAAGGTCAAAACAAAATATTTGTGGACAATACGCTTTTGTATCCAAAATTGAACCATCCACTATAGACCAAGCCCTTGATGATGAAAACTGGATCATAGCAATGTAAGAGGAATTAAATCAATTTGAAAGAAACCAAGTTTGGCATCTTGTTCCAAGACCAAAAGATTGCATTGTCATTGGCACAAAATGGGTCTTTAGGAACAAATTAGATGAAAGTGGACTTGTGGTGAGAAACATAGCTAGACTTGTGGCAAAGGGATACTCACAAGAAGAGGGAATAGACTTTGAGGAATCCTATGCTCCGGTTGCTAGATTAGAAGCCATTCGTATCTTACTAGCTTTTGCATCTCACATGAACTTTAAATTGTTTCAAATGGATGTTAAAAGTGCATTTCTGAATGGTTATATAAATGAAGAGGTGTATGTTGAACAACCACCTGGATTTGAGGAGAAAGATCAATCTAAATTTATATACAAATTAACCAAAGCATTATATGGATTAAAACAAGCTCCAAGAGCTTAGTATGAGAGATTAAGCAAATTTTTGATTGATCATGACTTCCAAAAGGGAAAGGTAGACACCACTTTGTTTATCAAGTACAAAGAAAAAGATATCTTGATTATTCAAATTTAAGTTGATGACATTATTTTTGGTGCTACTAATGAGATTCTTTGTCAAGAATTTTCTTAGCTTATGCAGAAAGAATTTGAGATGAGTATGATGGGGGAGCTGAATTTCTTCCTTGGACTACAAATTAAGCAATCAAGTGAAGGGATCTTCATAAACCAGTCCAAATATATCAAAGAAATGTTAAAGAAGTTTGGCATGAAAAATAGCAAAGGGGCAAACACGCCTATGAGCTCAACCATAAAAATTGACAAAGACGAGAAAGGCAAACCAATCGATTTAAAATTATATAAAAGCATGATAGGCTCTTTATTATATTTAACTGCTTCTAGACCCGATATTTTGTTTAGTGTTTGCATGTGCTCTAGATTTCAATCATATCCAAAAGAATCACACTTGGTAGCTATAAAAAGAATTTTTAGATATTTAGTAGATGCTACCAACATAGGACTTTGGTATCCAAAGGGTTCTAACTTTGATCTAATCGGCTACTCGGACGCGGATTTTGCCGGTTACAAAGTAGATAGAAAAAGCACTAGTGGAACATGTCTGTTTCTTGGGAACATGTTGGTTTCATGGTTTTCAAGAAAATAAACTAGTGTTGCTCTATCTACGGCGGAAGCCGAATATGTTACCACCGAGAGCTGTTGTGCCCAATTGCTTTGGATGAAACAACTTAGGGACTATGTGTGAAACCCCGACCGTATGCGCGTCATTTCGACCGTATGCGCGTCATTTCGATATTTCTAATTTTGTAATTATTTTATAAATAAATGAAAATTCATGAATTATATTGATGGATATGTATATTGGAGATTGAAATAATGCAATTACGAATTTAACCCGTGAATAGTGACGTGAATAGTAACTGGGGACTAAGACACGTGATTAAGAGTTAATCACTTGGATTAACTTAATCACAAAAAGACGAAATGGAGATTTAATCACTACAAGACAAAATAGCAATTCTTTTGGATATTTTAATTCAAATTTGGATTTTTGTGGAAAAATAGAAAAAAATTCATAAATTGCAATCCGGGCGTCGGAATTAGATGAAATTTTTTATGGATGGTTAAAAATTCATGATGAACATGTTGAATGAGTTAAGATGTGATGAAAATCACAAATCAAAGGTCAAGATTGAACGTCAAAACAAGATAAAAAAAGGTAGCCAACTTTTAATAAAAGCTACTTTTGACTTTTTAAATAAAGTAAATAAAAAAATAAAAATATATTAAATGCAATTGCTGCTGCTGCAGGGATATTGCAGGGGTAGCAGCTGGAAAATTTGACCAAATCAATGGTCAAAATTCATCCTAATCAAAGATCAATGGCTAGGATTAATTTAGCTTAATTTAATAATTTTAAAAATTAAAAAATAGGTTAAATAGGGCTGCAATAGGGTTGCTGGAGCAGGCCTAGGGTGGGAAGCACATGGCTGAAAGAATTTTTCAAAATTAAAAAGAAATACCAATTTATAATTAAATACCTCAAAGCTAGGGGGTAAAATCCAATTTTGTGAAAAATCAAAAAGTATAAATAGGGGGCAGGGAGGACGTCCAAAGGCACTCCAAGCTTGAGAAATTCAAGCATTCCCACCCCCAAAATTCGTTTTTGACCTTTAGAGAAAGAAGGAGAAAGTTGGAGAGAGAAAGTATGAGAAAAAGAGGTGTATCTCCACTTCGGATAAGCAATTTCTACCCAAATTTATTTTGGATGTTAAGTATGGTAAAAAAATGCTTAGATAATTCCCAAGCATGAGAAAATAAGTATAGATATAATGTTTAAATGGAATTATGCCAAAACATCAAAAATTTCGAGCGAAGATAGGGTATTTGGGAAGATAGCATATGATATGTGAAAATAATGCTCCAAAATTGATAAATGATGATTTGGGATGTATGATTATGATAAATATGATGTTGGAATAATGATATATTAATTTCATGATTTTTGGAATTAAGGATCATGCTTACGTGAATTTACGTTGATTTTTAGTATATGGAGAAAATGATTTTTTTCACCAAGTAAATGATGATAAATTCAAAATGTATGGAATGTCCTATGATATACTAGACATAAGGTATGTCATGGTATTTTTTATTTTTGGAACCCATGAACAGTAACCATGTCTCTGTGAACAGTAACGCGAATGAACAGTAATCGGCTACAGTAATATGCTACAGTGATCGACTACAGTAATTGCTACAGTAACAGCGTGATTTTGAAGAAAATTTGAGATTAATATTTAAATATGAGGATGAAAATTTCGAAGAACCTATGGATAAAAATATCCACATAAAGAAATAATGCCCAAATAATATAGAGCATGCATGGGAAGCAGCTTGAATAGAACAAATGAAAATATCATTTCTCCTTGAATAGGAAAAGGAAAAGAGAAGGTCGAAGACACCTCCTAAGAAGGTAAGCAAGTTATATGTTTTGCAAATTATTTCCAAAATGCTTGAAATTGTTTGCAAGTTACTTTATGAAATTTATTTAAGGTTGGCCATACCTATAACTGCTTTACATAAACTGAAGTTCATTTTCTGAAATTATTTATTAAATGTTTTTTATGAAATTGTTTATGATTTGCAAATATCATGCCGGCATGTGTATGAGAATGAGCATGTGCACAAGGAATAGGCCTTAGTCGAGGTAGTAAGCGGACCGGATGTCCCCCTTCCTATTGCCAAGTCGCTTAATAGGCCCAGGCCGGCGGCGACCTCCCTGAAATGGGAGCATGTATGGGATGGGCGCCTAGCTAGCGTCGCATCCAAAGGAATGTCACGAATGCTATGTATGCATTGCATTTGCATTTTATGAAATGCATGAAAATGATTGAAAAATTATGTATAGCTTGCTTACTGAGTATTATTACTCACCCATGCTTTTTCAACAACAGACGGGAAAAGATGATGAAGGCAGCATGTAAAATGACATGTAGTTTTGATGAAATATTGTATATGTAAATTTTATGTAAAGACAATGATGATAATTTTGAGATGGAAATGAATATTTTTGTTTTATGAAATAGTTTTGGTTTATAACTGTGATATGTATTTCATATTAGATGAATGATGGAAATTTTCCGTGTATTAATGATAAAAAAAAAATCCTGCCGTGTGATCAGGGCAACAATCCTGAGTCACGTTTACCAATCAAAACGATCCCAGAGTAAGGCTTCTAGGCACCTCGGTTCGGGGCGCCACACTATGACATGAATTTTAAAGATATACCTATTAGATGTGATAGTACAAGTGTCATATGTTTAACTAAAAATCCAGTATTGCATTCTAGGACCAAGCATATATACCTTAGACATCACTTTATTAGAGAACATGTAGAAAATCATGATATATGTTTGGAATATGTGAGAACAGAAGATCAAATTGCAGATATTTTTACTAAACCTCTAGCAAAAGAACCATTTTATAAAATTAGAAATAATATGGGAATGCTAGAATTAACTTAGACAAGCACACGCTGAGGGGGAGCACAGGTTCAGGGGGAGAAGCCCTGCCATTCTCAAAGGATTAAACCGCTCAATCTCTATTTTTGATCAATTGACAAAAAGGGGGAGAAGAGATCGGGATTTGAGTCTCCGTTTTAAATGCGTGTATAAATGGTTTTAAGTCTTAAATGTTTGTATGAATGATTTTAACTTGTGATATATTGAAAAAATATGTATGTTAAACTCATGTTTTTTAACTTGTGATTCATTGGAAATATATGTTAAAAATCAAAATGCAAAAATAGTTTGTTTTAAAGACATTGAAAGGTATATACTCAAATCAGTTTTATCAATCATCAAAAAGGGGGAGATTGTTGGAAACATGTGGAAAATAAGCCAAGTTTATGTTTTGATGATTAACAAACCAATTTGAGTAAGTGTTGGTTACTAACATGTTTGTGAAGATGATAGAAGGTTATAAAAATGAAGAATATGAAGCATGGAAAGTCAAGTCGATTTCCAAGTCGACTCAGGCATCAACTTAGGCCAAGTCGATCTCCAAGTCGACTCCAGTAGCGACTTCAACTCATCATTTTCATCCAGAGTTGAAATCGGGAACGAGAGCTGCCGAAGTCGCATCCCAAGTCGACTCCTCATGCGACTTGGGTGAAGTCGCAGACTAAGTCGACTCTAGCTTTGACTTCGAGGCGTCATTTTCATCCAGAGTTAAAATCGGGGACGAGAGCTACCGAAGTCGCATCCCAAGTCGACTTCGCATGCGACTTGGGTGAAGTCGCAGACCAAATCGACTCCAGCTTCGACTCCAATGCGGAACTTGCAGATCAAGACGACTCAATGATAGATTCAAGTGAAGATGAAGATCAAACGACTCAAACACTCAAATGAAGATCAAAGCAAGAAGGGTTGCATGAATCCATCATGTTAGATTCTGAACACACATTTGGACATCATTATGCATTTCAAGATTTAAGTACTTAAGAACTCAAGAAAAGGAATCAAAGGTTTTCAAAGTAAATAATTATACAGTGTTCCAAAGAGGTATAAATCAAGAGAATAACATCAATATGAAGAAAATCAAGCAAGCAAAGCATTCCAAGGATTTCAAGTTCAACTAGCAAGCTGAAGAAGTGAAGTCGCACCCGAAGTCGACTTCACCTGCGACTTGGATCAAGTCGAGGACCAAGTCAACCCAGATTGGAACTTGAAGAAGTTGGGGAGAGCCGAAGTCGCACCCGAAGTCGACTCTATCTGCGACTTGGGCGAAGTCGCACCCAAAGTCGACTCCACCTGCGACTTGGGTCGCAACGGTCGGAAAATTTTCGAACGTTGGCGCATTAAATGCGCGCCACCTACTTCCAAACGTTCGGATTCCCTCGCAAATTATATAAGGCATTAAATATGAACGAGGAGGGTAGCTGATAATTCATTGAATGAGCATAACTCCCATCTCTAAGAGCATTAAGTGATCAAGCTAATATCTAGAAGAAGAACCTTGCTTCTAAACTGCCAAGAGCTGCTTGCTGAATCATTAAGCCTACGTTACAAGTTCTTCTCTGCGCCAAATCTGCCTCTACACAACAGTAACATGTAGAAACTTTCTTTTGTTATTTCTTGTTGTATTAAACTTGATTTAGTTTGGGTAACTAAGATCAAGTGTAAGCAAAGTAGTGTGTGATTGGAGTGGAACTCGTCACCTACTTGTGCTGTGAATTGTTGATGCCCCCTAGAGCTGGAATCTAGAAGAGAGCAGTGGCTCTAGTTGTATTTGTGAAATACATAATTGAACCCAAGTCACAAGAGGTGTGAGCTTGGAAGAGTGGAGTAGGGAAGGTTGCCCGAACCACTATAAAATCTTGTTTGTTAATATTTATTCATGCTCTCTGCACTATATTGCTTTCCATTTGTTTCTTCAAAAAAGGGGACTAGATTAATCCGGGGTAAAGTTTCTGTTTAAGTTTAAAATTTTTGAATACCCAATTCACCCCTCCCCTCTTGGGTAATTGTCATTAACTCGGGACCAACAATGAATATATATTTTATTAATACATTACCTAGAGTTTACAACCTTAGGGTTTTATACACGTGTCTAAGATTGGGGTTTAACAGCATTTTATACTAATTTGGTGGATAATTAATTGAGTTTAATGTGTAATTTATGTTAAATATGTCTTGCTACATTTGGGTATCAAATATTAATTTCCAAGTTATTTAAATAATTTTTGTAATCTTATGCCTTAAGATTACATTCAATTTGTTGCAATATAATCAAATGGGTTTGAAATAATTTTTATTGGTAACCTTTTAATAAATTTGATGAGTTTCTGAGTTAATTTTTTTTTATACAGATTCGAAAATCCAAGCTTCTGTAGGTCCACCAGAAAATCATGCAACGACCCACCATATGATCACATCAATCCCGCAAAAATCTGGACCGTCCAAAAAGGCTAGCAGGATCAAGTCGTCCACACCCATTGCAGTGGGCCCTGCAAGATCACGTGTAGAAATCATGCAGCAGAACCGACAAAATAAACGGCTTGAAATTCCATACATCCAGACTATTCAACTGCAATCAAGCAAATCATCACCATCCAATTCATACCAAGCAATTAAATCCAGGCCATTCATACTCCCAAGCCAGCATAAAATATTCTTAGTCATTTAATCAAGCTATACACTGCACCGTCAGACAATCTGGATCATCCAGAAATCTCAGCTGCTCAAGCTAAAATTCCACCGACCAAGTTATGCTGTCCAAAAAATTCAGCAATAGCGATTAATTGGGTCGTCCATCATATTTACAAGCCATTCAGATTTTCCACCTAAGCCATTCAAAGCTCTGAAAATGCACAACCGTCCACTTTTAAAACTGAAAAAAATCCAGCCCGTCCGACCACCGTCCAATTATCTCATCACAGCGTAATCTATTTTGCGCCATCCAATAATCACCACTTATCCAAGCTAATGTTGCCGTCCAAAAAATCAACCGCCGTAGAAGGTCTTTGCCCAAGCAGATTTCCATGCGCAATTAGAGAATACCTAACTATCCACCCCAAAGGCGAATTACGCAAGCAAGAACCAAAGCATACAATTAACGCAAAGCATCACTTATAAATAGGTGGTTCCATAGGAGATTTGAGGATTACACAACACAGACTTCACAATATAATAGGAGAGAAAATAGAGAGAGAGAGAGAGAGCGCAAGGGGTGAAGATGAGGTGGAGAGCACGGGACAAGAGGCGGACGACAAATTGCGTGGAGGGGCCGACACACCGTTGGGGCTTCCAACCATAAGCTTTCCTGTCTCTTTTCCTTTTTAAATTTAATTGCTTTGTTTAAGATGAGTTTGAATTTAAATTTTATTTTGAACTTAAACATGTTCGGTTAAGTCCTAAATCTAGGGTTTAGAATGTAGCGTGCGTACAATATAACATGGTGTGTGGTTTTAATTTATTTATGATGAATATTATTGTTAATTTAATATCTTGTAATTTTAATGCGTACATGGGCCTATACTTTGGCATGATTTCATATATTAGGTGATGGAACCGAGAGGTGAAAATTTAATATATGATAATCAAGATATTAAACTTGAAAATATAAAACCATGAGAACAGGCATGATGACCTTGAGGAATTTCATGAACAAGCTATAGAACTTAATGGATTATAATTAACTTAATCACATGAGAATATGTGATTAAGAAAATTAAAGTACGCCTTGTAGATTTCAAGAGAAGGTGCAAGGATAAATTAGGGTTTGTTCTCGTTTAATAAATAATATCCAAATTAAATAATTATACCACTACCTGTTGCAAAAGACACATCTGAAACCTTAGACCCTAGGTACTCGCATCCTTATTTTCTACTACCCATTCTAGTTTTCAATTTTATTTTCTCTTCCCACTTTTCTACTTTTTATTCCATTTTATTTACTTTATTCTTTTTATATTCGACACGAAAGAATTTAAAAGCAAAGTTTATAGTCCCGAGTTTCCTGTGGATCGATAATTTATATACTACAATCTACGACCCGTGCACTTGCAGTGAGATTGTGAACACTTGTCCTCAAGTAAATACAGAATAATCAAATCACAAAATTTCAAGAATTGACCTTTCAAAAAATTTAAGTAAAATTTGAGTATAAATGAAAAATAAGTGAGAATATTAAATAAAAAACTTTGAAACATAGCATTTGTCAAAATACTAAATCAAGAATCCCTTCTCACTCAACTAACACTGTACACATTGTTACTTTTTTTTTTCTTTCAATCATTAAGAGTTCAAAATTTCCCATAACACAAACTCCTATTTCTCAAGTGTCCTCTCCTTTTTATCTAGTTGTTTAATACAAGCATTTAATCATTCAATTAATGGTAGTGATACAAAAAAATCTCAAATACATCTCATCAAATCCTGACATCAAAATTTTCTTCACCGACTCACTTGGCTAGACCATAGAATCATAAGGACCTTAATGAGACAATAGTTATGTTTAGATTAGTCATTAAAAATTCAGAATTGAACCTTCTACACATTGATTTGAGCCTTATATGCACAGGAAAATAGAATCACCCCACAAACTTAGTGCTTTCATTTTTTCCCCTGCTCTTACCATTGGTTTAATAGTTTTTTATTTTTTTATTTTTTCCAAACCAAGTTCTGTAATAATTCTCTTCACCATATTTCAGGGTATTTAAGGAATATTTCTTTCAAAAGGAACTCCCCTCACCTTATTTCAAGGTATCTAGAGAGTCATTTTTATTATTGCATAAGCCATATGGTTAACCTCATTCTCATGATGCTTTTCAACTCAAAATTTAAATTCAAAGTTGATTCAATTCAATAAGTGGGAATTAAAGATTAGAAAGAAATTTTAATCTCAAAAGGGTGAACAATGCTCTTAGAAAGAGGCTCATCAGATAAAAGAATGCCATAATCATATTCTAAAAACAAGTTAAGTTGAGCATTACCTTTAGAAATCCTTTAACTAGAATGAGATTTTTGTGTACATGGGGAAAACTATCTCATTTAATTAATCAATTACGTGTATTGGAAACAAATTTTGACAAATTAGAGAGAATCACTCGAAGTTTAAGAGAAAGTAAAATTGGTGCTTCAGTATATTAGATTCATTAAGCGAACAAGATTAAAAATATGAGTATTTTCAACAAGTACATGCTCAAAAAAAAATTCAACATCTCACTAGAGTTCAATTATTCGCCAAAATTAAACTGTTAGGAATTCCAAGTATAATCTACTTAAAGGACCAACAAGAGTTCAAAGTGGGGTCTAAATCAATCCAGAGTCAACACTCATATATATTTTTTGCAAAATTTAGCAAAAAGTGTGATTGTCCTAATTATCAAACTTCTACTCAACCTTAAATTGAACTTATAAAAATTAGTTCAATTTGGGCTACAAGTCATAGTGTTGGAAAATAAGAAAATGAAAAATAAGAAAAACGAAAAGAAGAATAGGGAAAGAGGAAATATAAAACTTTAATTTCTTATATGGAGAATCACGTAAAACTCTTGTTATTATATACTTTTATTGGATCCATTTTTCTTTTTTTTTTGCTATTATTATGTAGTAAGATACTTACAATCATTTTAATTAAAAATTTATGTGAACCGATATAAATCAAGGATTTTAATGGTTTATATTCACCCTAAAACTAGGCTTATTTTGTAGTCAATCTACAACTATTTTTAATTTAATCAATTAGTACATTCTTAATGAAACAGAATGTTTTCACAAATGGGTTAAGAATGTGAATAAAAAAAGTATTGGTGTATGTTTTAATAAGAAAAATTAAATTGAAATTTAGAAAAATTTTATAAAAACAAGAAATTTTTATTTTTATATTTCGAAAATAAAAATATTTTTGCAAATTGAAAATTCTTCCCATTCTCATCATGTCTCCGCACTGTATTGATCACAACTCAGGATGGATAATTGTGAAACCCGGACCCAAGTAAGGTTTATTTATATGCAATTGACATATAAATATGAATCAAGTATAATTTAGTGGAATTATGAATGATTTCCTTTGTAATATTGATGATTTATTACAATTAGGGCAAATCATTATGAATGATCAATATAAGCCGATATGGGTCAATGTGATTAAAGAGGCTTAATGAGGATTAAGGAATGTTGATATATTGAGAATAATTACCTTACATATTATGGGTTAACTAATGGAGATTATGTTGTTAATTATGGATTAAAGGTAGCAAATGCTAGAAAGTCCATAACTCAACGTCGGTAAGGCGGATTAAGATGAAAATTGAAAGGTAAGCACATAATTTTGTGATTAATCTCATGAAAATGATTAATTATGAAAATTATGATGAAATTAAGGTGAAAATCGATCATCACTATCAAAATCTAAAGATGGTTTCAAATGAGCATAAATTGAGCTAGAAAAGTCGGATTGAGACGAAATTTGAAATAAACGGTTAAAATTATGAGATCTATGCAATTAGAGGCTTGGATTAAGCTAATGATGATTACATATTGGTTTCACGAAAATGGGTGTATATTATTGATTTTTTATGCATAAAAAATGTAAGCTTGTGGTTATGTTAAAGAGAGGTGATTAATTATATTTTTAGTGACAAAAATGAGGTATCAAAAGGAGATAATGACACAAGGATTTTATAAATTATTTAAGGTAATAAAATTCATAATAAAATCAAGTGCTTAATGGCATAATTTAATTGAAAATGGATTAGCTCAAAGGAGCATGAAATAGGTGGAATGGAATGGACATCCAAATGGGCTATTTACTTGATATTTTTTATTTTTAAAATTTACAAAATATGTAATTAACTGAATTACATGACAAATCTGGTTAATGGCATTAATTTGGGACAAATTTATTGGAAAAAATGCAAAAACATCAAGGCACATGGACGTGGACATCAACATGAGCAAGAATGATGTGCACGTTCAAAGCAGCTTTTGGAAATTTTAATGATTTTTTTAATAGCTAAATTGACCCCTAATTAAGCTAGTTACCTAGGGTTATTAAACACCCATTAATTAAAGTGAAAATTAGGTGGAAAAATCGTTCGAAAGCTACTGCAAGTGGACCCCACCAAAGTGGACAACTACATGAAGGAAGAGAGGTGCACATTCAAAGGCTGCTGTATTTGATTTTTTTTATTTTTTTTAAATAATAAAAGTGGACCCCTAAGTATCCTATTATCTAGGGTCATTAATTAGCCATTAATTAAAGTCAAATTGTTGTTGAAAAAAATGGTAAAGTTCCTGCAAAGTGGATGTCCAAACAAGGGGGCAGATTTGTGTCCATTAATGTATGGATTTTTGAAGATTTTTTATAAGATAATTACTTAATTTAAATGGACCACATTTTGCCATGTTAGCAATAGGGGATAAGCATGTCTTAATCATGCTTTAAGTAAAGTAAAAAGTGGGGCCCACAAGCTGGAAAATCCAGCTTTTTCCCCAAGTGCATGTCCATTTGATTAAGGGTTGAGGAGAGAGAAAATGCTAAGGAGAAAACCCATTTTCCAGCCGCTTGAGGGGGAGAAAAAGAGAAGGAAAAATGGAGAAGAAGAATGGGATTCAAGCTAGGAAAAATGGAGTCCAAGTTTGATCCAATACATGTAAGTATACCCTTGATTTTGGATTGAAAATCATAACTGAAATTTTCTTAAATCCTATGTGATGTTGCTGTTTTGATGTTTAACCATGATTATATGATGATTCATGATTAAATTAATTATATAAGTTGATTTGTAAAGTTTAATTTGGGGATTAGTCAACCCATATCATCTAATCTACACTTATGTGTAGTAAATCTGGACCTAGAAAGCCAAATAGGGAAGAAATAGTCAATGAACGAATTTTATCATGAAAATTTGTGAAACGACTCATTATAGAATGATTAAGGAACGACCCAATTTTCAGCTTAAAGGATAACCACGTTGCAAATTAAAAATCTGGGAAAATCAACCTGGACAGAATTGAATGGGTGGCAGGATCAGCTGCACCAAATGATTTTTTATAATTGTTATACAAGGAATTTTTGGCTGAAAATTTTATAGAATATATAAGACATATTTATGATCACACTATAAAAATAAAAATTAGGTTTATATTGGTATAAATATACTCCATAATTTACGTGATTTAGGCTGTCTAAAAAGGGATACTGCTGTCCAGCAGAGTAAAAATACCATAAAAAATAGAAATACTCAATATTTCATGTGAAAATATTTATTTTGATTAATTCATGTAGTTATTAAGGTATGTTAGAAATTTTAGATGAAAACTACTTGATTTAATATTAATTCAAGATTTTGAGAATTCAGTGTACATGAATTCAACATTATGGACAGCTTAAGGAATAAATCAAGATAAATGTTAAATTCCAAATTTTTGGGATGGAATTTAAATTACAATGGGATATAAAAAATTATCATAAATTATTATGAGGATTTAACCTATTAAAGATGGGTTTTAGAAAGGATGGAACTTAGGGTTACATATAAGACCTGATTTTCATGTTTTGATGTTGAAAATGTTAAATGGATTATGTGAAGGGGTAAAATGAAAAAATGTATGAAAATATGATGAAAAATGTGGATTAGGTTACTATTTTGATAAATAATGATAATCTCAAAATTTGAGATTATTATATGATTCCTATGTTATTAATTAAGTGCTTAAAATGAGCACCGATGTGTGAAAAAGGAAAAATATGTTAAAAATGATAAATGGAGGTAATGAACCTCCAAATAATGATTTAATGAATGATTTTTATATGAATATAAGTTTACACTACATAAGGGTATTAAAAATGAATGGATGATTTGATATATATAGGTTATGTCGATACGTATGAATAACCAACTTGAAAGACAAGTGGGTTAAGCTAGATGAATTTATGTAGGTTGGAAAACGTAAGGGATTTATGTATTTGAAGTTGATGTGAATAAATGAAATATTATTTTCATTTATCTAGGCAAAGGCAAGGAAAAGAATGAAAGAAAAGGATTATGGCGATCTCAGGTAAGCAAACGAACTTTTTAAAATGCTATTTTCTTTCTATGTGATTGATATGATTGATATGTTTATGTTTATATTTTAATGAATGGGCAAGCAAAAGTTTTGAAAATGATGGCTTTAATGAAAAGCCACAAGTTTTGGAAAAGAATGGCTTTAAGGAAAAGCCTCAAGGTTTGCTTCATGGGAAGCAAGCAATACGTTTTAAGATAAGGATTTTATCATCAGTGTTGCCAAAAATTGGCAATGCTTTATGTTAATGGAATTGAGAATTTTGCTTATGAGTAAGCAAGTTCTCTATGATAATTTTTTCAAATGATTTCATGTTTGATGCCGATGGTTTTAAGAATTTGCTTATAAGCAAGCAAGTTCTTTATGATGTTGTTTCAAAAGTATTTTATAAGAAAAAGGAAATTTTACCCTTTTTCACAAAGTATTGTTTGTAAATAAGTTTTGAGTTATTTCTACAATAATTTGTTATAAACAATTACGTTTATGAAAGAAAAAGGGAAAGGAGAATTGATTTATGAAAAAGACTTGTTTTGCTAGGTCATGATAATTAAATAATAAATGATTATTTGGACATAGTCCATATGTTTTGAAACGATATTCGAAAAGTTTTGATTTCCTTTAGATAAGGAAATCTATGTTGAAAATATCTTGAAAAATATTTATACAAATGTGTTGAAGGGGATTTAAGGATGACCAACCTCTTATGTTGATTTCATAAAATGGTTTGATTTCGGGTTGATAAATGGTATCCAAAAGATTATGCAAGTCCCCTTATGTAAAAATGGTATAATAGATAGGTGGACAATAATTTGATTATTAGGGTGGTTGAGAAGGGGTAGCATAATTGCATAACTTTTGTGAGCAAAAGGCCGCAAAATGGAAACCAAGAAAATGTTAGAAAATATATGGTTTAATTTTGAAAATTCAAAGGTTTTGAAATTATTTTATAAGGATTTTAAGATGTATTATTTTTCAAACATTTCAAATGTTTAGCAAAATGTTTTATTTAAAATATTTCCGAAAGAATTTAAGGAGGGTCATCCTAAAATTAGATTTCAAATGACAACTTGTTTAAAGTGGGTGTGCTATCTTTACAAGTTGACACGGATTGCGGTCTGTGATGTGCTTTTTCAAAATGATTTTTTTAAAAAATATACAGACTTCGGTCTGTGATGTTTTAAGTTATGGATACAGACTGAAGTCTGTGATCCCGGTTTTAAAGGATATGGGTTGCGGTCTATAATACTTTAAATCAAACAGACTGCGGTCCGTCATGATGATGTATGGTGCACCAGTACAAGGAATAGGCTAGTTGTAGAGCACGGTTGGGATGACCGGGGCCCACTCTACATAAGGCCAAGTCGCTAAGGGATGGTAGGAGTGCCAGCGACGCCCTTCCTGAGATGGGAGCAGGATAATGGAATAGCCGCCTGGCTAGCGTGCTGTGTGCTGTTAATGATTCTCTTCCAAAAGGTAGCATGATCACTTGCTAAGTGTCACTATTGGATGGAGAGAAATGCATTTGCTTATGTTTTGCTTTTGAAAAGCCCAAAGATTGGGGCATAAAAGTATGTTTTATGAAAGCTAACCTAAAGGGATTTTTATGAAATGGTTACCCTAAAAGAAAGGGTGTTTTACACAAAAGTGTAAATAACAGGAATGAAAGGAAATGTTTTTATGCAAATGCATTTATGGAAATGGTTTATGTATCTTATATGCCTTGTTTGTTATAAACAAGATTATGAAAAAAATTTATGTGAAACTTGTTTTTGGACATAAGAATGTCCATTATTAAAAAGCCTAAATGAAAAGTTTTTATGGACATGAGAATGTCCAATGCCAAAGTGTTTTAATGAAAGGTGTTTTAAGACATATGAATGTCCATTGCCAAAGGAAGCTATGTGAAAAACGTTTGAGACATTAAATGTCTCTTGGCTAAAGGATTTTATGATGAAAAATATTTTTGGACATAAAAATGTCATTTGCCGAGAAAGGCTGATGTGAATGATGTTTTAGGACATGAGAATGTCCTCCTTTGCCAAAGGATTTATGAGAAAAATGTTTTGGACGTAAAACGTCCATTGGCAAAAGATGGTTTTATGTAAATGTCTTGGAACATTGGAAATGTTCACACAAGACTAAAGAAAATTAATTAAAGAGGGTAAAACACATATGTTTTGCCTTAACAAACCCAGACGTGGCTTGTAAATGATTTTAAGAATGATATTTTATGAGAATATTCAAGGACATGGAACTGTCCTTATGAACAAGGATTTTATGATAATGTTTTAGGACATATATATGTCCTCATGTAAAAAGGTGTTCAAGATGTTTAAGAAAAAAATTTTAAAGGAAGCCTTGCCCTTAAAAGATAAAATGCTTGCTTACTGAGTTGTCACTCACGATTTGTTTTCTCAAACTTTAGACAGGTAGCGGGAAACTCAAGAGGTTGCAAATCTAAGTCATGATGAAAGGTACGTGATGGCAGCCATGCGGGCTATAAGAAATAGGAAAGCATGAATATGCTAAGGTATGATAATGTGTATGTAAACTTAATTAGAATTTTAAGTTCTATATGATTTAATGATTGAATGTATGGATGTATACATGTAAAATATGATGATTTAGTCAAGGAAACTTTCATTGTAGAAAAAGGATGAGATGCTATGAAATAAAATTTGAAATTTTATTACAAGTGTATCGCCACTTGTTTGATGAATGATGTGAAATGTAAAGATATGAACGATGATGAACGAAAAAAAAAATTTGGACGAGATCCAATTAAGAACCCGCCGCATGATCAGGGCAACAATCTTGATTCACATTTACCAATCGATAAGGTCTTGAGGTAAAGAAGTGACGTCTCGGTTTGGGGCATTACAATAATAGTGAGGGTTATACTTCAATATGTCTAGGCACATCAAAATTTTGATAAGCTAGAAGGAATTTATCATTCATTCTATGCTTGCCCATTGCATCTATTGATTTAAGATAAAAAATTTCAGCTTAGGGTGTGTTTAGCTTTTCTGTAAATTTGTTAATTTAAAATATTTCAATATAAAACTTTTCACTCTCTACGACTATCTCATTTTCTAATCATTTCCTTACATCTTCATATATACCTACCCGACTCTTTAATCATTTCTGCAAAACTACTCAGACAACTACCTTATTTATTCTACTCTTATTTTCTTTACATTTCATCATTTCTTGTCGTGCTCTCCTCCTTGCTCTCTCCCTCTCTCTAATTTTCTCCTCAAAGTTTGGCTCTAATTTTTCTTCTGTGTAAATCTCCCAATTTTTTTGTATATGTTCTCTTAATTTTTCTGCCTGGAAAATTCTGCCGCTAGAATTTCTCTCTTTCGGCATGCTATGGAACCACCTATTTATAGGCTTGAAAAATTTCAGCCCTCCATCTCGCGCACACAGTTCGCCCTTGGATTGGATTGCTTTAAGAGGGCCCCATTAAACGCAAATCTGAATTGCGTAAATTGTTGGAAACATGTGGAAAATAAGCCAAGTTTATGTTTTGATGATTAACAAATCAATTTGAGTAAGTTTTGGTTACTAACATGTTTGTGAATATGATTAAAGGTTATAAAAATGAAGAAAATGAAGCATGACAGGTCAAGTCAATTTCCAAGTTGACTCAGGCATCGACTTAGCCCAAGTCGATCCCCAAGTCGACTCTAGCAGCGACTTCACCCTGTCATTTTCGTCCAGCGTTGAAATCGGGGAGCCAAGCTGCCGAAGTCGCATCCCAAGTCGACTTCGCATGCGACTTGGGTGAAGTCGCAGACCAAGTCGACTCCAGCATCGACTTCAACCATGATTTTCTGTTCAGAGTTGAAATCGAGAACGAGAGCTGCCGAAGTCGCATCCCAAGTCGACTCCGCATGCGACTTATGTGAAGTCGCAGACCAAGTCAACTCCAGCTTCGACTTCAGTGCGGAACTTGCAGATCAAGATGACTCAATGATAGATTCAAGTAAAGATGAAGGCCAAGACGACTCAAACACTCAAATGAAGATCAAAGCAAGCAGCGTTGCGTGAATCCATCATGTTGGATTATGAACACACTTTTGACATCATTATGCACTCTAAGACTCAAGTACTCAAGAATTCAAGAAAAGGAATCCAAGATTTTCAAGATAAATAATCATACAGTGTTCCAAGAGATATAAATGAATAGGAGAACAATCAATATGAAGAAAATCAAGTGATCAAAGTCATCTCTGAAGATTTCAAATTCATCGAGCAAAGTTGTGGAAGTGAAGTCGCACCCGAAGTCGACTTCACCTACGACTTGGGTCAAGTCGAGGACCAAATCGACCTAGACTAGAACTTGAAGAAGTTGCGGACAGCCGAAGTCGCACCCGAAGTCGACTCCATCTGCGACTTGGGCAAAGTCGCACACGAAGTCGACTCCACCTCCGACTTGGGTCGCAACGGTCGGAAATTTTTCGAACGTTGGCGCATTAAATGCGCGCCACCTACTTCCAAACGTTCAAATTCCCTCGCAAATTATATAAGGCATTCAATATGAACGTGGAGGGTAGCTGAGAATTCATTAAATGAGCATAACTTCTATCTCTAAGAGCATTTAGTGATCAAGCCAACATTTAGAAGAAGAACTTTTCTTTCAAACTACCAAGAGCTGCTCGTTGAATCTTTCAGACTGCTTTATAAGTTCTTCTCTGCGCCAAATCTGCCTCTACACAACAGTAACGTGTAGAAATTTTCTTTTACTTTTTGTTGTTGTATTGAACTTGATTTAGTTTGGGTAACTAAGATCAAATGTAAGCGAAGTAGTGTGTGATTGGAGTGGAACTCGTCACCTACTTGTGCTATGAATTGTTGATGCCCCCTAGAGCTGGAATCTAGAAGAGAGCAGTGGCTCTAGTTGTATTTGTGAAATACATAGTGGAACCCAAGTCACAAGAGTTGTGAGCTTGGAAGAGTAGAGTAGGAAGGTTGCCCGAACCACTATAAAAACTTGTTTGTTGATTTTTATTTCTGCTCTAAGCACTATATTGCTTTCCATTTATTTCTTCATAAAGGGGACTAGATTAATCAGGGGTAAAATTTCTATTTAAGGTAAAAAAATTTAAATACCCAATTCACCTCTTCCCTCTTGTGTAATTGCCATTAACTCGGGACCAACATAAATAAACCGCACAGATGAAATCTCTAGTCATTGATTCCTGGACTTGAATTGCCTGGATCTGATTAATGGCCTGAATGGAATTAATGGGTGGATGCTGAAAATTATGGATGGTGATGAATGGCTGGATGGCATGGATCCTGGGCACGTTAATTTTGTCTGCATCTTGGATCAACGGTTGAGATTAATTGTATGGGCAGTGGCTTTAAGACTTCAACGATGGACAGCTTGAGGGATTTTGCCAATTGATCTGGACAGGCAGAATTTCTGATTGATGAGAAATTGAACTGCTTGGATGGAGTTAAGATGCTGGTTGGTGCAATTTCTGATGGTGGACAACTGCTCATCGTAGACGGTTTTGATGCAGCTTTGGGCGGTGTAAAAATCTGGATCGTTGGACGGTTTGGATCATGTTAATTGATTAAATGGACGGCTTGGATCAAAGAGGCTGAGCAACTAGATCTCGCATGATCGGTGGCTGAAAATAAAAATGGACGGCTCTGATTTTCTGGACATTCTAGATGGTGAAGATGAACGGCTGGAATTTGGATTAAATGGATGGCCTGGATAATCTGAATGAATAATGGACAACTTTGGATTTTCTGGACGTTATTGATGCAATAAATGGACGGCCTGATCTCCGCCTGTATGGCTTAGCTGCATTATTTCTAGCCGTTGAGTAAATGGATGGTGCAATGTACTGGATGTGATCTAGCTGCATGATTTCTGGTATGTAAAAAATCTGAATGGTGCAGATCTTTGCAGGAAGATTGAAGAAAAAATGGACGGTAGGATTAATTGAATTGCTGATATTACTGCATTGATGTAATCTATGGTGGGCCCCGCATTAATTAGTGCTTGGAACGGATCTGAAGATCTTGGATAGTTGAACAGATCTGATCAATTTCTGGACACTTAGACGGTTATATGGTGGGCTTCTTGATTTATGTGGGGTCCACTTGAATTTCTGGGCGGTTTAGATTTAATGGGCGGTTGATATTTTCTCGACAATGATATTAATCAAGCAATCTGGATGTTACAAAAATCGTACTTTGCTGATTTGGACAGTTCTGGACGGTCCAGATTTAATTAACTGGACGTTGATGATTTTGTGGGGCCCGCTCTTGAACTTGCAAACCTACATACAAAAAAATATTTAAATCATTAATTTATCAAAATCATTAGTGGGTTATCACTATAAAAAATTATTTTAAGCCTGTTTAATTTCATGACAATGATTAAAATGTAATTTCAAGCCAAAAGATTACAAAAAATTATTTAAATAACTTGAAATTAATATTTAATACCCAAATGTTGTAAAACCATATTTTAGAGCAAATTTTACATTAAACTCAATTAATTACCCACCAAATTGGTATAAAATACCCATAAAATATATTATTAATTTTCAACTATCAAATACCCCAACACTTGATCTTTTGCTTGTCCTCAAGCAAATACAAAGGAATTCAATAACAGATTGCAAAATTTCAAAACTTTGAGTAAAAAGTGAAAATAAATGTTTAGCTTATCATCAAAAACTAGTGAGAGTATTAAACCAAAAATTTTAAAACATGACACTCATTGAAAATCTCAGTCAACAATCCCTTCTCACATGACTAATATTGTACACCCTGTCACCTATTTTACTTTCAATCATTAAGAGTTCAAAAACTCCCACAATAAATTCCTAATTATCAGATATCTTTTCTATTTATTTGGTTATTCAATATACACATTCAATAATTCAAGTAATGGTAGTAATACAGAAAATATCAGTCAAATTACCTCATATGCATCTCATCAAATTTTTGTATTTAAATTTTCTCTACCAACTCAATTAGTCAATTCATAGGATCATAAGGACTTAGTGGGACAATGGTTAGGTTTGGCACAAGAATAAAATTTCAAAAATTTTCAAAAATTGAACCGTCTCCACATGACTTGAGCCTCATTTTACAATAGGAAATAATGCTACCCCCACAATTAGTGCTTTCAATTTTATTTTTTCAAGCCTGTTCTTACCCTTAGTTTAGCATTTTTTTTAACCAAGTCCGGCAATAGTTCCCTTCACCATGTTTAAGGGTATTTAGGAAGTCATTTTCATTATTTGCACAGTTAGGAGATCAAACTTTATTCTTGTTTCACTTTTCAGCTCAGAATTCAATTTCAAAGTTGGTTCAACTAAGTAAGAATCGAGGTTTAGAAAAAAAATTTAAGCCCAGGCTCAATGGGGGTAAACAACTGTTATACTTTCAAAGATAGGCTCATCATGAAAAAAATGCCTTAATCATGTCCATGAATTGGTTAAATAGAGTTTTGGCTTTGAAAATTCTTCAACTAGAATAATTTTTTTTTATGTATATGGGAAAAACTACCTTTTCAAAGGACAATTGCGTGTATTAGAAAAACCTTTGATAAATTAGAGAGGATCACTCTGATTTTGAAAGAAAACAAAATTGGTTCCTATGTATATTAGTTTCATCAAGTGGTTCAAGACAAAAATTCAAGTATTTTGAACAAGTACATGTTCAAAAACAAATTTAACATCTCATTAGGGTTCAGTTTTTTTTAACTCAAAGATTTTGAAATTCCAAGTATGTTTACTTATAAGACATACAAGAGTTCAAAGTGGGGTCTCAATCAATCAATATTACAATTTATGTAATAATCACCCAAAATTTTTAAAAATTTTAGAATTTTTTTCTTTTTTTCTAAATGTAACAAAAACTCGAAAAAAGAGAAGATACAAACTCTCACTTTTCACGGGGAAGAATCGTTTCTTTACCCAAAAAGAATTCATGGAGAAGTTCAAAAAAATAGAACTACGGATTCTTATACAACTCATTCTTCTGTTTATGTTCCGACCTCAATGGCTATTTTAAACCAGAACTTCAGTAATGATTCCTCATGCAAAAGGTATAACTTGTTACTTAAATAAAACCTCTTCTATTTCATTAAGTCCCCCTCGGAACACGTTAGCACTCACTACAATTTTCGTGATTCTAATATCATCTTATCTTTATTATGCCCTATTCGCTTATTTGACAAAATAATTATTCATATACAATAATCATATAGCAGAGGGTATAGTTTAGTGGTAAAAGTGTGAATCGTTCTATCAGCAACGGAAATATTTAGAGGGTCTTTCAAGAGTTAAAAGAAAAACTAAACCCTAATGAGATGTTAAATTTATTTTTGAACATGTACTTCTTGAAATTACTTGAATTTTTGTCATGAACCACTTGATGAAACTGATATACCGAGGAACCAATTTTATTTTCTTTCAAAATTAGAGTAATCCTTTTTTATTTATCAAAGGTTTTTCTAATACACACAATTGTCATTTGAAAGGTAGTTTTTCCATATACATAAAAAAAATTTATTTTGGTTGAAGAATTTTCAAAGCCAAAACTCCATTTAACCAATTCATGGACATGATTAAGGTATTTTTTTTTCAAAATGTAACAAAAATTATAATCAGGACAAAAAATAACCATCGCGGTAGTGAAATAAATATTCAGAGAAAATTAATGCAACGCATTCACCCCCACACTTGAAATTGACGTTGTCCTCAATGTAAATCATGCCATCAAAATGATAAATCAAAATAAATGGAGTAGTGGTAAAAGATGTGAGATGTTAACTTTTCTATTTTGATGAGTTGAACCGAATGTTTATCCCATGGTGCTTTCTTCCAAGTAGGCTTTGAAAAGTAACCGATAAAGCTCAAAATGAAAAAAGCATCAAAATTCTAAAATAAAGGAAACTAAAAGAAAAACTAAAAATAAAACTCCCCTGAAAGAAAAAGAAAAAGTTTGGGTTGCCTCCCGAAAGCGCTTAGTTTAAAGTCGTCAGCCCAACTAGAGTTTGATCATCTTATGTTAACCAACTCCAATTTTCGCATTTCCCTAATTCTTTTTTTTTCCTTCAGATTTTCTCGCATTTGTCGTTCTTTGAATTGGCCTTCATATTTGCTAGAGAACTTTTCCTGCCAATGAACCACTGCAATTAGTTTTAAAAGAACGACCAGAAGGAGAACGAATTGTTATCAGTTTATCAGCTTTTCTCTTTTGATCATCAAATTTTTGTTATTTTGATCTCCCACTTTCGGATGTTGCCACAGATTTAGCAACTTGTTGATTCAAATCTTCCGCAGCTTCTCCTTTACTTATGTACATCCAATTTAGGTTGCTTGAAATTCCTTTGCCTATTGACTCATTGACCATGTTAACCCGTAAACAAGAGTTATCAAGAGATTGATTTTTCATGGCTGAGAAGAGGTTGACTTCCACTTTTTCATCTCCAACTATCAATGAGAGTTGACCATTCTTGACAACTATGATGGCTCCAACAGTGGCTAAGAAAGGTCGTCCAAGAATGATTGAAATTTGACGGTCCTCCTCCATGTCGAGGACTACAGAGTCGACTGGGATGATAAATTTGCTGACTTTCAAGGGAACGTCTTCAAGGATGCCAACTGAAAATTTAATTGATCAATCGGCCAGTTGGAGAGACATAGAAGCTGGTTTTGGATCGCCAATATTCAATTTTTTACAGATGGGGAGAGGGATCAGACTTACACTAGCTCCGAGATCACATAGAGTCTTGCTAATTTGTACATTCCCAAGAGCATAAGGAATAGAGAAGCTCCCAGGATCCTTTAGTTTTTCAAGTAGCTTGTTCTGCGAAATGGCGCTGCACTCCTTAGTGAGTGCAATGGTGTCGTACTCCTCGAGCTTTCTTTTATTGGACCACATCTCCTTTAGGAATTTTGTATAAGTTGGCATCTGAGAGATCATGTCAATAAATGAAACACTGATTAATAGGTTCTTAAGTGTTGAAATAAATTTCTTGAACTGCTTTGGAAGTTTTGCCTATCTTTGCCTTTGAGGGAAGGGAAGAGGAGGCTGGTAAGGAGGTGGTGGAATGTACGACTTTTTCCACCACTAGCTTAAGTTGTGGCTCCTCTCTTGCTTCTGTTCCTACTCGGCCTCCTTTTTAGTGTCAATTTGAGTTGGTTGAGGTGGTTCAAGCTGCTTTTCACTCCGCAAGATAACTACCTACACTTGTTCCCTATGGTTTACTTCAGATTGGCTAGGGAGTTTGCCCTGGTCTCTATGGGATGAGCTAGTGGCATGTTGGGCAATTTGGTTTTCAAGAAGTTTAATATGGGTTTTTATTTAGTTCATTTTTTCAAGTAATTTGTCAATCAAGGGATCAGAGGATTGTGCTTGAGGCAGTGCAGGTAGTGTGAGCTGACTTTGGTATAAGGGAGGGTTCAGTGGTCTTCTTGGAAAACCAGGTGGCTTATTGTTTTGAGCATAGTTTTGGGTATTTGACTGGTTTATCCAATAGAAGTTGGGCAGTTCCTCTAACCAAGATTGTAAGTATTTGAGTAAGGGTTACCATAAGTGCGAGTATCATACTGGTTATTGAATGCATTGACCT
Organism: Annona cherimola; assembly: GCA_030490835.1. Lineage (NCBI taxonomy): Eukaryota > Viridiplantae > Streptophyta > Magnoliopsida > Magnoliales > Annonaceae > Annona > Annona cherimola. The sequence continues at coordinate 56,156,258 of CM059973.1, read as the reverse complement.
GCTTGCTTCTGATGTCCTGGATGGCAAAACTACACTCAGAAGTGTAGTGTCAAGCTCCACAAATCTCACATGAAATTTGTCGCGAAGAAGATGCATTCCGGTCCATGGGTTCCTACTTCTTTTGTTGCAAAAGTTGATCAAGTTTAGCATGAAGAGAATTTATGGATTTGATATCATATACATTACCTCACCGAGAGAGTCCTCGAACGTTGCCGTATTGAGAATCATAAAGAGCCAAGTCATCGAAGAGTTCAAGAATTTCCTCATCAGTGAGTCACATGAATCGGCCACTAGCGGCTGAATTGATGGCACTTAGACTAGGTCGATCGAGTCCATTGAAATTTTTTTCAATAATGTTACCTTGCGAGATGCCTTGATGTGGACACTTGTGCTGCAAATCTTTCATTCTCTCCTATGCGTCGTATAGAGTTTCACCATCTTTTTGGACGAACTGATTGATTTTATCTCTGATTTTCCTGATTTTAGTGGGTGGAAAGAATTTCTCCAGGAAGGCAGTAGAGAGCTCATACTATTATTGAAGGTATCAGGTGGCATAGAATAGAACCACTCGCTTGCCCTGTCATGAAGAGAAAATGGGAAAAGCTAAAGATGGATTACCTCGCTTGGGATATTTTGTACCTTGATTGTATTGCACAGCTGCAGGAACTTAGTGATGTGTACGGTTGGGTTTTCAAATGGTAGTCTTGCAAATTGGTCTTGTTGAACCATCCAAATAAGCCCGGGATTGAGATCAAAATTTCTTGCATCAATTTTTGGTTCCACTATGCATGATTGAAATCCTCAAGGGTTCGGACGGTTCCGATCGCTAAGAGTTACTCTTCTTAGAGGAGTGTTGTTCTCAGCCTGAACTTCCTCCTGCTCTTGAAGTGGCGGGTTTGGATTGTTGCGTTTCGCCATGGTCTCTTGGGAAGAATGCTATAGCTTGTATTCACGAACTCTTCTCCTAAAAGAACGTTCAATCTCAGGGTTAGCAACAAAAAGTTTTTAGCTAGTTGTTTTACAAAATTTCTAGTATGTGGGTACACACAAAGATTAACTAGCTAGTTCAAAAAAGATAAACAAATAAGAATGAGAGATGGAAAGGAAGAAAAAAATAAAATAAAAAATAAAATAAAAATAAAATAAAATAAAAATAAAAATAAAAATAAATAAAAAATAAAAATTGATAGAGACAAGAGACAGAAAGTATAAAGAGAAAAAGAATAGATAAAAAATAGAGAAAGAGAAAAAACAAAGAAAGTATCTGAAAATAAAATTTATAGTAACGCCGAACTCCTTGGCAACGACGCCAAAATACTTGTTCGCAATCTCACCGCAAGTGCACGGGTCGTATATTGTAGTATATAAATTATCGATTCAGAGGGAATTCAGGACTATAAACTTTGCTTTTTAACGCTTTCGTGTCAGATATAAAATAGAATAGAAAAGTAGGAAGAGAATATAGTAAATAAAATAGAAAAGAAATAGAAAAATAGGAAGAGAAAATTGAAAATGAGAACGAGTAGAGAATGAGAGTGCGAGTACCTAGGGTCTAGGATTTCACATGCGACTTTTGCAATGATTAGTGGTATAATTATTTAATCCAGATATTGTTTGTTAAACGAGAACAAACTCTAATTTATCCTTGCACATTCTCTTGAAACCTACAAGGCGTATCCTAATTTTCTTAACCACCTATTCTCATGGGATTAAGTTAATTAGAATCCATTAATTTATCATACCTATTCTTATAGCCTTAGATTTTCAGGTTCAATATCTTGATTATCATATATTAGGTTTATACCTCTCAGTTCCATTACCTAATATATGGAATCATGCCAAAGTACGGGCCCATGTACAAAGCAAGCATTAAAATTACAAGATATTAAATTAACAACAATATCCATCATAAATAAATTAAAAACCCACACCACGCTACATTGTACACATGCTACATCTTAAACCCTAGATTTAGGGTTTAGCCAAGCATGTTTAAGTCCAAAATAAAATTAAAATCAAAATCCATCTCAAACCAGACAATTAAAAAGGAAAAAGATAGGAAGACTTATTGGTTTTAAGCTCTCGATGGTGTGTCGGCCGCTCCACGCAACTCGCCGATCCGCCTTTTGCCCGTGCTCTCATCCTCACTCTCTCCCTCTCTCTAATTTTCTCCTCAAAATCCCGCTCGAATTTTTCTGCTAGGTAAATCTCCCAATTTTTCTGCCTGGAAAATTCTACCACTGGAATTTCTCTCTTTCGGCATGCTATGGAACTACCTATTTATAGGCTTGAAAATTTTTAGCCCTCCATCTCGCGCACACAGTTCGCCTTTGTATTGGATTGCTTTAAGTGGGCCCCATTAAACACAAATCTCTAGCCGTTGATTCTGGACTTGAATTGCCCGGATCTGATTAACGGCCTGGATGGAATTAGTGGGTGGATGCTGAAAATTCTGGACGGTGATGAATGGCTGGATGGCATGGATCTTAGGCACATTCATTTCATTTGCATCTTGGATCAACAGCTGAGATTAATTGTATGGGTGGTGTGTGAGGACCAGGTATTTTATTCTATTTTTATTATAACTTTTCTCTATTTATGAGGTAACTTATAAACATGCTAGTAAGAATTTTACGATATTAATGGATACATAACATACATGGACACGACATTTAGGAGATGTATAGTGCATATGTGCATGTATGATTAGCGTTCCATTGATGGGCACTATGACTATTGTTTCCCTCGCAGAGTAGGTACGGGGTTCGACCTGCCCGGTCAGGTCGCGGGGGTGCAGGGGGCAGCGCCCCCGAAGAAAATTTTAATTACTGAGTCGTATGAGTGGGAGAGTAAATTACTAATTGCAATTAGACCCGATCCATGTTCCGACCCGACCCGATAGGGATTCAGTAATAAAGGAAGCCCGCACGCGCTAGGGTTCATTTTTCATCCCGCACCCGGCTATCTTCCGTCTTCTTCTCTTTCCGTTCTCTGCGTCTTCTCTTCTTTCCCCACCATTCAGTTCGGGCTAGCCACGGATTCATTCAAGGAAGCTCTACCGACTGTTTGAGGATCATCGACTCGAATCGTGGAAGTTCCGAATCTCTCCGTCTAAGTCTGGAGCACTGTTTTTGGGGAAAATTTCGATTCAAGTAAGTAGATGTCGCCCCTTCTCGATTTAGTGATGAAATTTTATGTTAAACGCGATGCGAGGCTAGAGAGAATGTATAGCTTCTAACGACTCCATGGTATTAGGCGTAGAGTTCGTAACAGTTAGGGTTCATGGTGAATTTACTTTGAATGCGTGATTTCTATGATGTAAAAGACTTCTTAGCAGTTGTTATATTGTTGGAATGTGACGTGAATTGATTTGCCCCAATCGAGAGTATGAATTGAAGGTTCTTTCATTTCGCACCTATCATGTGTTTGATAAAATGCTTGTGTGACAGATCTATGTGTTGAATCTGAATTGTGTTGATGTTGTATGCGTGGTTTGCGATGTGTTTCATTGTCTGTTATGTATGATGCGTTATCTCAAATAGTTGGTTGTAAGGGTTGTTCATGGCCCCTGATTGACATGAGGAGAGGGTTGTTCATGGCCCTTGATGGACATGAGTAGATGATTGGTTGTGTTGGTCAATTTGTGTGTATGGTTATATGTATACGATCTTGGGAGTGGGTATTGGACCCATGTGTATTAGCTTCATCACTGTATGAGTATCCATCATTATGCTTATTTGCACTTTGTGCTAACCACTATCTACTTACTGGGTCTATTTAGACTCATATCATTGTTATTGTGCTTTTAGATCGCAGGTCAGAAGGGGAACTTAAGGATGGGACAAGTTGAAGATCAAACATGAGAGACCCTAGCACAATATGTTGATTTCAGTTCTTTTAGACTTGTGCTCTTTTGATAATCATATATGTAGACAATTACTTAGGCGGATTCGCTTTGACAACTATAATGTATTTGGTATTTCAGATTGGATTATAATCCTTGTTGATGCACATATGCATGACTATTATATCTGTTTGTTGTGTAAGGAAAATATGTAATGATTTCCTTCTATATGAATGTTCTTATTATATGAAGATGCAAGTATATAAATAGGATTGAATGTTACAGATGGAAATGTTATGAATATCAGGTCATGTATTCTATATTATCCCTTGTATGTTATGGGGAGATGCTGCCGAATTTTTCTTAGATTTTGTAGCGCCGTTGATTAGTTATTGAGTATTTTTATGAATGGGGCGTTACATGGTGGCTTTAAGACTTGAACGGTGGACAGCTTGAGGGATTTTGGCAATTGATCTGGACAACCAGAATTTTTGATTGATGAGAAATTGAACTGCTTGGATGGAGATTAGATGCTGGTCAGTGCAATTTCTGATGGTGGACAGCTACTCATCTTGGACGGTTTTGATGCAGCTTTGGGCAGTGTAAAAATCTGGATCGTTGGACGGTTTGGATCATGTTAATTGATTAAATGGGCGGCTTGGATCAAAGAGGCTGAGCAGCTGGATCTCGCATGTTCGGTGGCTGAAAATAAAAATGGACGGCTCTGATTTTCTGGACGTTCTGGATGGTGAAGATGAACGGCTGGAATTTGGATTAAATGGATGGCCTGGATAATCTGGATGAATAATGGACAACTTTGGATTTTCTGGACGTGATTGATGCAATAAATGGACGGCCTGATCTCTGCCTGTATGGCTTGGCTGCATTATTTTTCGTCGTTGATTAAATGGACGGTGCGATGTACTGGATGTGATCTAGCCTCATGATTTCTGGTATGTAGAAAATCTGAATGGTGCAGATCTTTGCTGGAAGGTTGAAGAAAAAATGGACGGTAGGATTAATTGAATAACTGATATTGCTGCGTTGATGTAATCTATGGTGGGCCCTGCATTAATTAGTGCTTGGAACGGATCTAAAAATCTTGGATGATTGAACGAATCTGATCAATTTCTGGACACTTGGATGGTTGTATGGTGGGCTTCTTGATTTGTGTGGGGTCCACTTGAATTTCTGGGAGGTTTAGATTTAATGGGCGGTTGATATTTTCTGGATAGTGATATTAATCAGGCAATCTGGATGCTACAAAAATCATACTTTGGTGATTTGGACGGTTTTGGATGGTCCAGATTTAATTAACTGGACGTTGATGATTTTGTGGGGCTCGCTCTTGAACTTGCAAACCTGCATGCTAAAAAAATATTTAAATTATTAATTCATCAAAATCATTAGTGGGTTATTACTATAAAAAATTATTTCAAGCCCGTTTAATTTCATGGCAACGATTAAAATGTAATTTCAAGCCAAAAGATTATAAAAATTATTTAAATAACTTGAAATTAATATTTAATACCTAAATATTGCAAAACCACATTTTAGAGCAAATTTCACATTAAACTCAATTAATTACCCACCAAATTGGTATAAAAAACCCTCTAAATATATTATTAATTTTTAACTATCAATGGTGTCTTGACAACTCCAAGCAATACACTGCCTCTCTTGTCGCCTCATGCTCTACACCTTCTCTTATGCACAAAGTTTGTTTTTCACGTGGAATTGTGCAACTCAAAGGGCAACATGGCCTAGGCCATGTTTAATTTCAGTCATGCACAATTTACGCTCTGTTTCGCCTCGTTTCACATTGAAACTTTCCCGACACATTCTAAGTTGATTTAATCCTTGATTTCTCTCCTTTTAATCTTTCAAACTCATCAGATGAAATGTGATCTTGGTACTTAAGCTATGAACTTCTTGAAACATATGCATGTTGCAATGAAATGAATGAACTAGCTTCAACCAGCCACAACTTTTGATCCGAGGGGAGTTAGGCTACAACATATAAACGGAAAGCATTTTTTGATCTTGATGATATGGAAACTAGAGCATAGCCTCATTGAGCTTGTTTTTAATGTCAAAAGCTACTATTCTTGCATGACTTAGGGCTCTGAATTTGCACATACTTTCTTACTTTACGCAAATTACATCAAGTGTGAGTGTTTACACAAAACTAAGCTTAATTAATCAAAATATGATTAAAATCATCTTAAACACTCAAATTCCCATAGAATTATTATCCAAAATAAATAGTATGAAAATAATTTAACAAATACCCGCGCGTTTGAACCTTTGCTTTCCTCAAGAAAATACAAAAGAATCAAATCTCAAAATTTCAAGAACTTTGAGAAAAAAGTGATTACAAATAAAAAAACGAACGAGAATATTAAATCAAAAACTTTGAAACATCGCACTTTTCAAAATCTCAACTAAAAATCTTTCTCACTCAATTAACACTAAACACAATGTCACCTTTTCCTACTTTCAATTAGTAGGAGTTCAAAAATCTCGCATCAAAACTCCTAATTCTTAGATATTTTCCCCTTTTCACCTAATTATTTCAATATATGCATTTAATCATTCAATTAGTGGCAGTAACATAGAAAATAAGCTCAGATACATTGCATCAAATCTTGGCATCAAAATTTTCTTTGCTGACTCATTTCACTAGATCATAGAATCATAAGGACTTTAATGGGATAATGGTTAAGTTCATAGCAAGATTTAAAAATTGAACTATCTCCAGTTTTTATTTGAGCCTTATATATACAAAGAAACAAAATCACTCTCACACTTAGTGCTTTTATTCTCTTTAAGACTATTATTATCCTTGGTTCAGAATATTTCAAGATATCTAGGAAATTATTATTATTATTATTATTATTATTATTATTATTATTTAGTTTTGCACAAGCCATGTGGTTAACTCATTCCTATTATGCTTTTCAGCTTAAAATTTAGATTTAAAGTCGATTTAATTCAAAAAGAGGGAATTAAAAATTAAAATAAATGTCAAGTTCAAAAGGGTAAACAATAGTAATGCTCTCAAAAATAGGCTAATCAGATAAAAGAATACCTTAATCATATTCCAGAAACAAGTCAAGTTGAGTGTTAGCTTTAGAAATTCTTCAACCAAAATGAAATTTAAATGTAAATGGGAAAAACTATCTTTTTTAAGCTAACCAATGTTTGTATTAGAAATAATTTTTGATAAATTATAGATAATTACTCAAAGTTTGAATGAAATAAAAAATAGTGTCATGTTATTCCAGTTTCATCAAGTAATTTAGGATAGAAACAGGTATTTCTAATAAGTACATGCTCAAAAATAAATTCAACATCTCACTAGAGTTCAATTATTCGCCTAACTCGAAATGTTTAAAATTCCAAGTATGGTCTACTTGAAGGAATCAACAGTGTTCAAAGTGGGGTCTAAATTAATTCGGTGTCAATACTCATACATATTTTCAACAAATTTTGGCAAAAAAATGAAAAATTTAGCATCATATTTTTTTCAAAACAACCAAAGTGGCAATGAAAGATGTAATGCAATGCATTCACCCTCACACTTAAAACTGACATTGTCTTTAATGTCAAAGACAATTCATTTAATCAAACTTGTATATCAAGATTAAGTGAGTGTTGTCATAAATTCTAGATATTAACTTTCTGTTCAAGCATTGAGATTTCAGACATCCTACTTCCTGAGCAAGTTCTACTAAAATAATCATGAAGACTTTCATATCAACAAGTATCAAAATCCTAGAAGAAATAAAACAAAAATAGTAAAGAAAAATACTATTACTCCCCTAAAACAAACATTGGGTTTCCTCCTAACTGATGCTTAGTTTATAGACCTCAACCTGACTACAATGTGATCCCTTTCAATCAAACAACTCCAACTTTTGATCCATCTCTTCTTTTTCTTGCCTCCAGATTTGTATTTATTCTTTGTTTTTAGAATTGGCATCCAAACTTGCTTTAGAATTTTTCCTAACAAGAAATTATAATAGTTATTTTTAATAGATCAATGAGGAGGACTTGTTAGAAATTTTTCATCTTTGCTCTTTTGTTCGACAAATTTTAGATGTTTTGGTTTTGATTTCCCATTTTCAGATGTTGCTATAGATTCACCCACTTCTTGATTCAAGCCTTCCGTAGTTCCTCTTTTGCTTAAGCATGCTTCCATTAGGTTGATTGAATCCCTTTTTCTGATGCCTCATTAATTATACTGCTCCGCATACTAGAATTTTTAAGAGGAGAGTCATATGTTTTGAGGATAGGTTGAACTCCATCTTTTCATCTCTGATGGTTAAAGTTAGCTTCGATGCTTTACATCTATGATGGCACCAATTGTTGCTAAAAATGGCCTTTCCAAGATAATTGAAGTTTGTTGATTCTCCTCTGTGTCAAGTATAACAAAGTCCATAGGTATGAAAAACTTTTCAACCTTTACTAGTACATCTTCTATAATGCATATGGGATGTTTCATGGAGCAATATGAGAGTTGCAATGTCATGGTTGTGGGCTTAAGGTGACCCATCTTTGATTTTTCATTGACGGAGAGTGGGATTATGCAAATGCTAGCTCTAAGGTTGCATAAAGTCTATTTTACCTGCACATCACCAAGAAGACAAGGGATAGAAAAACCTCCTGGGTCCTTGAGCTTTTGTAGTGAATTGTTTTGCAATACAGCATTGCATTCTTTAGTAAGTGCCGCTGTTCTGTGCTCCTCAAGTTTTGCTTGTTGAGTATGTTGGTCCCAAGTTAATGGCAAAACCCAAGAGGGGAGGGGTGAATTGGGTTCTTATAAAATTCTTCGGTAAATTAAAACTTAACCCCTTGAAAGCTTAATCCCCTTGATTGAAACAAATAGAGAGCAATGAAGTAATGAAAGCAATAAAGTAAAACAGTAGGCAAGATTTATAGTGGTTCGGGCAACCTCTCCCTACTCCACTCTTCCAAGCTCACACACCGTTGTGACTTGGGTTCCACTATGTATTCCGCGAATACACTTAGAGTCTCCGCTCTCTTCTAGATTCTAGCTCTAGGGGGCATACACAATCAGAGTCTATGCTCTCTTCTAGATTCTAGCTCTAGGGGGCTTATACAATTGATACAAGTAGATGATGAGTTTAACTCCAATCACAACTCTACTTGCAACGTCTTGGTTTGTTACAACAAACTCAAACCAAGCACCAAGAACAAAGAATAATGAAAATAAGAAAGATCTACACTTTACTGAGTTGTGTAGGCAAGTTTCAGCTTGAGGAAGAATCTGTAGAAGCAACCGGTTGTATATCGTTGAAGCTACTTACAACTTGAAGCTCGTTCTTCCTTTGAAAGTGTATAGATCACTCAAATTTAGAGAAAAGCAAATGGGAGCTTTTGTTTGCACTTCTTTCCTCTCTTTAGGCTATGTAGTGTGTGTTTCCACGTTTGCTTGAGTGTCTATTTATAGAAGGGGGAAGATTTGAACGTTATAGAAGTGGTTGGCGCGCAATAAATGTTTCAATGTTCAAAAATTCGAACGTTACTTCCCCAAGTCGTAGGTGGAGTCGGCTTCGTCTGCGACTTGGCTTCCCAAGTCGCAAGTGGAGTCGACTTCATGCTGGGTCGACTTGTTTTCAGACTTGAACTCAAGTCGATCTTGGAGTCGACTTGGGTTGTGACTTGACCAATCCTTTGTGCCAAAAATATTTTGATCATGTTTGATTTTCTTCTATCTTGCTTAGCTTATTTCCTTCAATCATTTTCATTTTGGATTGGCTTCATATTTTGTATACCTTGTGAGTCTTGGAGATCTTGAAAACTTGTATGGTTGATTTGCCTTTGATTCATGCACCTTGCTTTCTTTTGATATTAGTCTTCATATCTTGAACTTCATCTTGAAATATGCTTGAAGCTTTGCCTTGAACTTGAGAAACTTAAGTTGATAATGAGCTTGCACCTTTGATTTGGTCTTGAGAAAACTCAAGTTAATCTTGAAATGAGCTTGAAACTGAGTCTTGAACTTTGAAGACCTCAAGTCGATGTTGGAGTCGACTTCGTCTGCGACTTCACCCAAGTCGCAAACCGGAGTCGACTTCGTCTGCGACTTCGGTATTTTTCTGCCCCAAAATCAACTCTGGAGTGATTTTGCCATCTCAAGTCGATGCTGGAGTCGACTTCATCTGCGACTTGGCTTCCCAAGTCGCAAGTGGAGTCGACTTGGCCTGCGACTTCACCTGCTTTCCTTCCATTTTCAAATCTGGTCGTGAGGTTCATTTTGGAGTCGAGGATGGAGTCGACTTTGGGTTCGACTTCACCCTAAGTCGAAGTCCAAGTCGTCTTGGAAATCGACTTGGCTGTTTTCATTCCTTAAAACATTCAACATAATCATCAGTATTCACTTTATACTCAAATTTAACTTTGTTAATCATCAAAACTCATGCTTTGGTCAATTTTGTTTTGTTTTAGACATTGTTTCCAACAGAGTACAATCTCTCTCAAGAATTTGGCATAGGTGGCATCTATGATAGCATATTGATGAATGAGACATTGATGGATAGGTTCTTTAATTTGGAGATGAACTTCTCAAATTGCTTTTGTAGTTTCACTTGTATCTATCTCTATGGTGTTGGAATCAATGGCAAAATAAGCAAAGTCTATGTTTTGATGATTAACAATTCAATTTGAGTAAGTTTTGGCTACTAACATATTTTGTGAAATATTTAAAGGATATAAAAATGAAAAATAAGAAGTTTGACAGGTCAAGTCGATCCCCAAGTTGACTCCGGATGCGACTTCAAATGGAAAAAACCTTCCAACTCTAAATTTGGCCACAAGGACAGGTAAAGTCACAGTCGAAGTTGACTCCACCTGCGACTTGGGTGAAGTCGCAGACCCAAGTCGACTCCAGCATCGACTTCAAATGCAATTTTATGGCCAGCATTGAATCTGAGGAGCAAAAGTTGCCGAAGTCGCACACCAAGTCGACTCCATCTGCGACTTGGGTGAAGTCACAGACCAAGTCAACTCCAGAATCGACTTCAACGAACCCAAAATCTCCAGCACTAAATTTGAGAATTCAGAAAGTGAAGTCGCATACCCAAGTCGACTTCGTATACGACTTGAGTGAAGTTGGAACCCAAGTCGACCTAAACATTCGACTTGGAATAGAAATGAAGATAAATCAAGTCCAAGATAAGCAAAATTACATGAACAAATCAAGGAATACTCATTTGGATATTTCTATGAAATTCAAGATTCAAGCATTCCTACTTCAAGACATGAAGTTAAAAGATTTCAAGAAAACATGATCATACTGAGTTCCAAGTAAAAGAAATCAGTGGAAGAACAATTAATGTGAACAATATCAAGCAACCAAGGTCGTTTCCAAAGATTTCAAGTTCATCAAGCAAGTATAGAAAGTGAAGTCACACCCGAAGTTGACTTCACCTACGACTTGGGTCAAGTTCAGGATCAAGTCGACCTGAGGAGGAACTTGAGAAGCTTGCTGAAGATCGAAGTCGACTCCAGTCTGCGACTTGGGTGAAATCGCACCCGAAATCGACTCCACCTGCGACTTGGTTCATAATTGTCAGAAATATTTGAACGTTGGCGCATTTAATGCGCGCCACCTACTTCCAAACATTCGAATACTCTCATCATTTATATAAGGCATTCAAGACAGACGTTGTGGGTAGCTAAAACTTCATTGATTGAGCACAACTCCCATCCCTAAGTGCATTAAGTGATCAAGCCAACATCCAGAAGAAGAACTCTGCACTCAAACCGTCAAGAACTGCTTGCTGAATCGTTTAGCCTTCTTCACAAGTTCTTCTCCGCGCTAAATCTGCCTCTACACAACAGTAACGTGTAGAAACTTTCTTTATTATTTTTCCTATTGTATTGAACTTGATTTAGTATTGGTGACTAAGGTCAAGTGAAAGCAAAGTAGTGTGTGATTGGAGTGATACTCATCACTTACTTGTGCTAAGTCTGTTTTAAGCCCCCTAGAGCTATGAATCTAGAAGAGAGCAGAGACTCTTTTGTATTTGGTGAAATACATAGTGGAACCCAAGTCACAACGGTATGATCTTGGAGGTGTGGAGTTGGGAAGGTTGTCCCGAACCACTATAACTTGTGTGTTCTGTTTGCTGCTCTTAAATTTCTATTTTATTTGCTTCAAGGGGCTAGATCATAACAGGGGCTGTATCCAAGATTATCTAAAAGAATTTTAAAAACTCAATTCACCCCTCCCCTCTTGGGTTAAGCCATAAACTCAGGACCAACAAGTGGTATTAGAGCAGGTCTTTCAGCTTTATCAAAGAGATCTTTTATATAATGGCAAACCAATCTACTTTCGTTCCTGCATTTTCCGAAGACCAATCTTTTACTAGGCCACCATTGTTTGATGAAAATAATTTTGGTTATTGGAAGCTACGTATGAAACAACTCATCATGACCACAGATATGGACTCTTGGATTGCGATCTAAGACGGTGTGACTTTGCCAATTGATGAAAGAGCTTCCAAATGGACCGATGAGGAAGTAAAAATTGTAAAGAGCAACGCTAAGGCCATGAATTCATTATTTTATGCTCTTACTGCCTCTGAATATGATAGAATATCCTTATGTTTGACCGCCAAAGAAATATGAGATACATTAACATCCATCTATGAAAGAACTTCTCAAGTCCAAGGGACAAGAAGAAACATTTTGATTGGAGAATTGGAAAGTTTTAAAATGTTAGATACTAAGAACATTTCTGAAATGTTTGCTAGATTTTCAAAAATTACCAATGCTTTGAAAGGTCTTGAAAAAGCTATCTCAGAATCTGAACAGGTTATGAAGATTCTAAGAGCCCTACTGGAATCATGGACTCCGAAGATCACTGCAATAGAAGAAGCCAAGGACCTAAACACATTGAAGCTAGAAGACCTCATTAGCTCATTAATGTCACATGAGCTAATTAAGAAAAGAAATGAAGATGATCACAAAGGAAAGAGAGCAATTGCATTAAAAGTCAATCAAAACTCAGATGAGTCTACCTCTTCATCTCATAACGATAATGAAGACATTGCTCTGCTATAGATGTGGCGGTATGGGACATATGCAAGCTCAATGTCCTACACCGGAAGAAAAATCGAAGGAGCGTCAAGAAAAGAAGGAAAGATATGAAAGTCGAAAATTCCAAAAGGCTAAGGGAAGAGGAATGTACGTGAATGAAGAAACTTCATCAACAAGTAGCTCCTCAAATGATGATCTTGAAGCAGCGAATTGCGCAAGAATATGCTACATGGCGCGGATTGAGCAAAAAAAAACCTTGTTGTGTTTAAACACAACAGAAATTTTAGAAAAGCAAACCACCTCAACAAAATGTACAAGTAATGAAGAGGTAACTTCCAAACTTGGTTATTCTCAATCTACTCATTCTTCTATACAAGAGTGTCTCAAATGTGCTGAATTAAAAGAATTACAACAAGCGTATGATTCATTATATGAGAAAATAAAAAAACTAGGAAATAAATTATCATTGAAGAAACAACAATGTAATATCATTATTATTATAAATGGAAAACTAGCAGAAAGAACAACAAAACTGAAAGAAGAAAATGAATTGCTATTGAAAGAAGTGGAGAAATTGAAAAAGGAGAATGAATCCTTAAATGAATCATTAACTAAGTTCTCTAATCCAGGAGAGTGTGAAAATATTTCTGAACATGACCTCTCAAAACAATAGAAGAGGTCTTGGATACTCCACATTTGAGCAAGGAGAAAGCAGCAAATCAAATGTGCCAAAACTTGGGAAAAATCAAGCTAAAGCTGCACCTATTTACAAACCAAAAGGGAAACAAGTTGTTTGGAATAGAAGACCAACCTTTGAACCACAACATACTTGGAGATCTACTCCTAGATTACCAATGGCTTGTAACTTTTGCAACAAGATGGGTCACAAAATTTATCAATGCAACTTTAAGAAACTATATGACCATGGTGCAAAATTAGTTTGGGTTCCAAGAAACACTAGATTTGGACTTTAAAGAATAGAACAACAAAGATTAAACCAGTTTACTAACCCAAATGGACCCATAAAATGGGTACCAAAGAGATAAGCTCTATTTGCTCATTTTTCAGGTATGTTTCAAGGCAAAGGCAAACAACGTTTGGTTCATGGATAGTGGTTGCTAAAGGCATATGATTGGAGAAAGAAGTTTGTTTCATAAACTCAAGCCTTGCAACGATGGAGCTGATGCTTTTGGAAATAACGAGAAAGGTAAAATCAAAGGTAAATGAAACATTTATAGTATTTCAAATGCATGTATGGTGGATGTATTATTTGTTGAAGGACTCAAGTACAATCTGATGAGTATTAGCCAATTATGTGACAAAAGGTACAAGGTTGTGTTTGAATCATCTATATGCAATGTATTTGATGGAGAACATATCATGTTTAGTGGAAAAAGACATGGAAATATATATTTGGTTTCACTTGACAAGCTAGATGGTCAATGTCTAATGGCTATTGACAATAATCCATGGGTTTGGCATAGAGGCTTGGGCATATAAACATGTCAAACATTAAGACCTTATGGAAAAAGAGTTTAGTAGAAGGATTGCCAAAATTGAAATATGACAAAGACAAAATTTATAAGGCATGTCAACTATCAAAATACCTTTTTTCTACAAAAAGGAGATTTCCACCACTAGGTCACTTGAATTGCTACATATGGATCTATATGGGTCATCCGATATTTTAACCATTGGTGTAAAGAAGAATGTATTTGTAATAGTTGATGATTTTTTAAGATTCACATGGGTAATTCTCTTAGCTAGTAAATATGAAGCTTTCTCTATGTTTGCAACTTTTGTAAATCTGGTGCAAAATGAAAAATAAAGTACTATTATGACCATTAGAAGTGATCATGGAGGCGAGTTTGAAAATAAACAATTCATAGAATTATGTAATGAAAAAGGAATTCGCCACACATTTTCTGCACCAAGAACTCCACAACAAAATGAAGTAGTTGATAGAAAAAATAGAACCATACAAGAGATGGTTAGAACTATACTAAATGAGAGTAAATTATCCAAAAAATTTTGGGGCGAAGCTGTAAGTACAGCATGTCATGTCCTGAATCATGTAACCATTAGAGCTATTATGATACCCAGACCCAAGTAGGTCTCATATATATGCATTTGGCATATAAATATGAATTATGTATGATTTGGATGATTTATGGATGATTTAATGATATTTTGCAATTAGAGTTATGATTAAGAATGGTGATTAAGATTAATAGTCATAGGTCAATGAGAGTCAAGATGACCAAAGGGGCTTAATGAGGATTAGAAGATGCTAATGTGGCATAAATAATTATTTTAATTTTCATGATTTAATTTATGGAAATTAAAATGATAATTATGGAATTATGTTGGAAAATGTAGAAAATTCATAACTTGACGCCTATAAGGCAGATTGAGGTGAAATTTTAAATATAAGCTCACGATTATAGGCTTGACCTAATGTGTGGATTAGATTAAGGTAAATATGGTGAGATTAAAATGATAAATATTTATTTTAATCTCACACTCTAAGGATATTTCAAAAGGTCATAACTTGACATAGAAAAGTCGGTTTGAGATGAAACTTGAAATGATTGAATAAAATTATAAAATCTATGATATGAATGGATTAGATGAAGCTAATTATCATGAAAAGTTGCTTTCTTGGAGAGCAAGTAAAGTGAGTTACTTAAGAGCTAAGTAAAGTGGGTTACTTAAGAGCTAAGTAAAGTAGGTTACTTAAGGGTTAAGCAAGCACCCTTATAAAAGGGGCAAAAAAAGGGGAGAGCAAGGGACGTTCCAGCAGGGGGAAAAGGAGAGAGAGAAAGAGAGTGAAGAAGAGAGAGAGAGAGAGAGAGAGAGAGAGAGAGAGAGAGAGAGAGAGAGAGAGAAAGGGAGAGACTTTTCTCTCAAGCAAGGCAACCCTTGCACGACCCCAACCGGCATCATGGACGTCCAAGGCAAGGAGGAAAGGAAGAAAGAAAGAAGAAAAAGAGGAAGAGGAAGAGGAGCAAAGAGAGGAATCCAAGTTAGAAAGATTGAAACTCAAGTTTAGCTCAAATCAAGTAAGTATTTCTTGGAATTTGATTCATTAAAATCCAAGTTCTCTACCTTTATTTATGGATCATGAATAGGATTCATAATAAACCTCTAAAAAAAGATTAATAACATTCTGGAATTGAGTATTGATTAAAGGTTTTGCATATGTATTGAAAGGAGATGCAAATATAGGAGCAAAACCTAGAAGAAATGAGGCAGAAATCTAAAATATGAACGGAACAGTAAATGGATGAATTTTAGTATGAAATTTTTTTTGAGAACTTATGATAGGAATATGAATGAAAAACCTAATTTTCCGCTCAAAATAATAAGTATTTGTTAAATTAAAAATCCAGAAATATCAACCTAGACAAGATTAAACAAGTGGCAGGATCAGCTACAAAAAATGATTTTTAATAATTTTTATACAAGGAATTTTTCTCTGAAAATTTTATAGTATATATAATAAATATTTATGATCACACGAAAAAAATAAAAATTAGGTTTTTATGGGCATAAATATACCCCATAATTTACGTGATTCAGGCTGTCTGAAAAGGGATGCTGCTGTCCAGCAGAGTAAAAATACAAAAATAAATAAAAATACTAAATATTTCATACTTAAAATATTTATTTTGATTATTTAATGCATTTATTAAGGTATGGTAGAAATTTCAGATCAAAACTACTTGATTTGATATTAATTCAATATTTTGAGAATTCAGTGTGCTTGAATTCAGCATTATGGACAGGTTAAGGAATGAATCAAGATAAATGTTAAATTCCAGGTTTTGTGATGAAATTTAACTTATGATGGAATATAAACAAGTATCATAAGTGATTATGAGGACTTAACCTATTAGACGTGGATTTTAGAAAGGATGGAACTTAGGGTTATGTATATGACCCGATTTTCATTTTTTTATAATATATATGAAACATGAATTATGCTAATGATTTTATGAATATTTTAGAGGGTAAAATACCCTAGGATTAGGATACTTTGGACAAACAAAATAGTTTGGGAAGGTATGCCCTAAATCTGATTCTTATGGGTATGCAAAGGGGTGTCCAAAGTGGGGTGCAAAAGGTACCCAAAACATGGGTAAAAGTTGCTGTTTTGGGAAGCAACCAAGATATGGATTTTTAAACAGATGATATTATCCTAAATTAGGGTTAATAAAAACATAATTAATTTCTGAAATATATGGATTAAAAATCTATTTTGATTTAAGTATCAAAAGAGACGTTGAAAGTGTGTAAAATGGATCCCAAAGTTGCTGTTTTGGAACCCTATGATGAATGGATTAAAATCCAAAAATTAAATCCTAAATTATATGTTAATTAAGGGGTTTAATCATTTTGATTAAGGACACAAGTTTCTGTGTTGAAAATTTTTAAGAAACACATGATTTATGTGTTGAGAAATGGACACGTACGGAGAGATAAGCTTGAATAAATGAGGAATAATTCATGTGAGTTTTTAAAATACAAAAATGCATGAAGAAGTGATGGAAAACGTGAATTAGGTTACTGTTTAAGTAAATAATGATAATCTCAAAATTTGAGATTATTATATGATGTCTAAGTTAGCAACTAAGTGCTTAAAATGAGCACCGTTGTATGAAAAATGAAAAATATATTAAAAATGATAAATGGAGGTAACGAACCTCCAATTAATGATTTAATGAAGGATTATTATATGTATGTAAGATTACCCTACATAAGGGTATTAAAAATGAATGAATGAATGAATAATGTGATGTATAGGTTATGATATGTATGAACACCCAACTTGAAAGACGAGTGCGCTAAGCTAGTGTAATGTAAGTCCAAATGGATTTATGTAGGTTGGAAAACCTAAGGAATATAAGTATTTGAAGTTGATGCAAATAAATGAAATGTTATTTTCATTTATCTAGGCAAAGGCAAGGAAAAGAATGGAAGAAAAGGATTATGGCGATCTCAGGTAAGCGATCGAACTTTCTAAAATGTTGTTTTCTTTCTATATGATGAAATGTGAATGAAATGTTTATGATTATTTTTTGACGAATGGGAAAGAAAAATTTTTAAAAATGACGGCTTTAATGCAAAGCCACAAGTTTTGAAAAATGATTACTTAAATGAAAAGTCTTAAGGTTTGCTTCATGGGAAGCAAGTAACACTTTTTAAGATAAATAATTTATCACAAGTGTTGCCAAGGATGGGAATGCTTTATGCTAATGAAATTGAGAAATTTGTTTATGAGTAAGCAAATTCTCTAGGATGATTATTTTAAAGGATTCTATTGAGTTATGCCGATGGTTTTAAGAATTTGCTTTTAAGCAAGCAAATTCTTTATAATGTTGTTTCCAAAGTATTTTATAAGAAAAAGAAAAATTTTCCCTTTTTCACGAAGAAATTTTAGCAGATAAGATTTGAGTTTTCTCTTATGATGTGTTATGATAAATAGCTAGGTTTATGAAAGAAAAGAAAAAGTGATTTGATTTATGAAAAAAGATTGATTTTTCTATGCTAGGTTATTTAAATAAAAATGATGATTTGGACAGAGTCCATACGTCTTGAAATGATATTCAAAAAGTTTTTATTTCCTTTAGATAAGGAAATCTATGATGAAAATGTCTTCAAAAATGATTATACGAATGTTGTTGAATGAGATTTAAGGATGACCAACCTAATAGGGGATTTCATGAAATGATTTAATTTCAGGTTGCTAAATAGCATGCAAAAGACTATGCAATCCCCCCTTTATGTAAAAATAGTATAATAGATATGAGGACAATAATTTAAATTTTTAGGTTGTGGAGAAGGGGATGGTATAATTGCATAGCTTTGTAAGCAAAAGGCCCTGAAATGGAAACCAAGAAAATATTAAAGAGATATATGGTTTACTGTTGGAAATCCAAAGGTTTTGAAATTCTTTTATTATAAGGGTTTTTAAGATGTATTGTTTCTCAAACGTTTCAAATATTTATCATAATATTTTACTCAAAATGGTTTTAAAAAAATTTAAGGAAGGTCATCCTAAAACTAAATTTCAAATAACAACTTGTTTAAAGTGGGTACGCTCGCTTTACAAGTTGACACGGACTGCGGTCTGTGATGTATTTTGAAAATAATTTTTAAAGATATAGACTTCGGTCTATGATGTTTTGTGAGTATGAATGAAGACTGCGGTTTGTGATTCCGGTTTAAAAGGTCATGGGTTGCGGTCTGTGATATTTTAAACCAAACGGACTGCGATCGTTAGGATGATGTATGGTACACCAGTACACGGAATAGGCCGATTGTAGAGCACGGTCGGGATGACCGGGGCCCACTCTACATATGGCCAAGTCGCTAAGGGATGACAGGAGGCCAGCGGCGCCCTCCCTGATATGGGAGCAAGATGAAAGAATAGCCGCTTGGATAGCGTGCTGTTAAGTATGAATTCTCTTCCAAAAGGTAGCATAATTACTTGCTAAGTATCACTACTGGATTGAGAGAAATGCATTTGCTTATGTTTTGTTTTTGAAAAGCCCAATGATTGGGACATGAAAGTATGTTTTTATGAAAGCTATCCTCATGGGATTTTTATGAAATGATTACCCTAAAATAGGGTGTTTTACACAAAAGTGTAAATAACAGGAATGAAATGAAATGTTTTTGTGCAAATGCATCTGTGAAAATGGTTTATGTATTGTAATGCCTTGTTTGTTATAAATAAGCCCCAAGACGGGGATTATGAAAAGGATTTATGTGAAACTTGGTTTTGGACATAAGAATGTCCATGTCCAAAAGATTTGAATGGTACATGTTTATGGACATGAGAATGTCCAATGCCTAAGTACTTCGATGGAATGTGTTTTAGGACATAATAATGTCCTTCTCTAAAAAGGAGTTATGAGGAATATGTTTTGGACGTAAAACGTCTAATAATGAAAGATGATTTTATGTAAATGCCTTTGAACATTAGAAATGTTCATATAAGATTAAAGAAAATTAATTAAAAAGGGTAAAACGTGTATGTTTTGCGTTAACAAGCCCACACGGGGCTTGTAAATGATTTTAAGAACGATGTTTTATGAAAATGTGCAAGGATATGGAATTGTCCTTATGAACAAGGATTTTATGATAATGTTTTAGGACATATATATGTCCTCAAGTAAAAAGGTATTCATGATGTTAAGGAAAAAGATTTTCAAGGAAGTCTTTCCCTAATGATAAAATGCTTGCTTACTGAGTTGTCACTCATGTTTTGTTTTTCCAAACCTTAGACAGGTACTGAAAAACTCAAGAGGATGCAAATTTAAGCAATAAAGGAAAGGTACGTGATGGTAGCCATGTGGGTTATAAGGAACGGAATGTGATATCTTGGTTAAAGATCCAAGGTATGTTGATGTATACGTGAACTTATGTAGAATTATAAGTTCTATGTGATCCAATGCTTGTATGGATGTATGTATGAAATGTAAATGTTATTGTAGAAAAGCATGATAAATGCTATGAAAGAATTATAAAATTTTATTACAGGTGTAATGGTGCTTGTATGATGAAAGATGTAGAATGTGAAGAAAATGAAAGTTGATAGAAAAAGAAAAAAATTTTTGGTCGAGTTCCAATTAAGAACCCACTGCGTGATCAGGGCAACAATCCTGATTCACATTTACCAATCAATAAGGTCTTGAGGTAAGGAAGTGGCGTCTCGGTTTGGGATGCCACAACTATCTTGAAAAAGACCCCATATGAGCTATGTAAAGATAGAAAACCAAATATTTTATATTTTCATGTTTTTGGTTGCACATGTTATGTTTTGAACAATGGTAAAACTAACTTGGAAAAACTGGATGCCAAGAGTGATGAGGCAATATTCCTTGGTTACTCATCAAACAGCAAAGCATATAGAGTCTTCAATAAAAAGAACCAAGTTGTAGAGGAATCGATACATGTTGTTTTTGATGAATTTAATCCATGCTCCAAAAGAGAAAATGATTTAAGTGATGCAGATGATGTCACAAGCAATCTTGAAAAACTGCATGTGGAAAAGCAAGAAGAATCCATGGATAAAAAGGTATGTGAAGGTAATGTTTTCTACAAACCACCAACTGACTTGAAATTCAAAAATGATCATCCAATTGAGCAAGTTATTGGAAACATATATGAAGGAGTAAAGACAAGAGCCTCAAGACATAACATAAGTGCCTTATTTACCTTTTTGTCTAAAATTGAACCAAACTCCATTGACCAAGCTCTTGATCATGAAAACTAGATCATGACAATGCAAGATGAGCTAAATTAATTTGAAAGAAACCAATTTTGGCATCTTGTTGCAAGACCAAAAAACTGTACCGTCATTGACACATAATGGGTCTTTAGGAACAAATTAGATGAAAGTGGACTTGTGGTGAGAAACAAAGCTAGGCTTGTGGCGAGAAACAAAGCTAGGCTTATGGCAAAAGGATACTCACAAGAAGAAGGAATAGATTTTGAGGAATCATATGCTCCAGTTGCTGGATTAGAGGCTATTCGCATTTTGCTAGGCTTTGCATCTCACACGAACTTTAAATTATTTCAAATGAATGTAAAAAGTGCATTTTTGAATGAATATATAAATGAAGAGGTATATGTTGAACAACCACCTGGATTTGAGGAGAAAGATCAATCTAAATTTGTATACAAATTAACCAAAACACTATATGGATTAAAACAAGCTCCAAGGGCTTGGTATGAAAGATTAAGCAAATTTCTGATTGATCATGACTTCCAAAAAGGAAAGGTAGAAACTACTCTGTTTATTAAGTATAGAGAAAAAGATATTTTGATTATTCAAATTTATGTAGATGATATCATTTTTGGTGCCACTGATGAGATCCTTTGTCAAGAATTTTCTGAGCTTATGCAAAAGGAATTTGAGATGAGTATGATGGGGGAGCTAAATTTCTTTCTTAGACTACAAATTAAGCAACTAAGTGAAGAGATCTTCATAAACCAGTCCAAGTACTTCAAAGAAATGTTAAAGAAGTTCGGTATGGAGAATAGCAAAGGGGCAAGCACGCCTATGAGCTCAACCATTAAAATTGACAAAGATGAG
Source organism: Annona cherimola (assembly GCA_030490835.1). Taxonomy (NCBI): domain Eukaryota; kingdom Viridiplantae; phylum Streptophyta; class Magnoliopsida; order Magnoliales; family Annonaceae; genus Annona; species Annona cherimola. The sequence continues at coordinate 56,134,239 of CM059973.1, read as the reverse complement.
AAAGGTAAATCTGTTGATTTAAAGTTATACAGGAGCATGATAGGTTCTTTGTTATATTTAACTGCCTTTAGACCCGATATACTGTTCAGTGTTTGTATGTGTTCTAGATTTCAATCATGTCCAAAAGAATCACATTTGGTAGCTGTAAAAAGAATTTTCAGATATTTAGTAGACACTACCAACATAGGACTTTGGTATCCAAAAGGTTCTAATTTTGATCTAATCGGCTACTCGGATGCGGATTTTGCCGGTTACAAGGTAGATAGAAAAAGCATTAGTGGAACATGTCAGTTTCTTAGGGACATGTTGGTTTCATGGTTTTCAAAAAAACAAACTAGTGTTGCTCTATCTACAACAGAAGCCGAATACATTGCCGCCGAGAGCTGTTGTGCCCAATTGCTTTGGATGAAACAACAACTTAGGAATTATGGCATGGAATTTAAAGATATACCTATTAGATGTGATAATACAATTGCAATATATTTGACCAAAAATCCGGGACTATATTCTAGGACCAAGCATATAGACTTAAGACACCATTTTATTCATGAATATGTTGAAAATCATGATATTTGTTTGGAATATGTGAAAACCGAAGATCAAATTGCAGATATTTTTACCAAACCTTTAGCAAAAGAATCATTTTATAAAATTAAAAATAATATGGGTATGATCGAGTTTGATTAGGAAAACAATAAGATAGGGGGAGTAATCATAGAAAGTCCAAGTTGAAAGGCCAAGTCGACTCCAGTCATCCCAAGTGACTCCGGTCGTCCTAAGTCAACTTCGGTTAGGGCAAGTCGACTTCAGGGCACGACGGTCCGTCTTCCCGTGCATTCTTTCTTCTTCTTCCTTTCTTCTCTTTCCTTCTTCTTCCTTCCTCTCCCGCGCCGTCTCAGTCTCATCTCTCTCCCGGCTTCTCTCTCTCTCCTCACATCTCTCTGCTATCTCTTTCTCCAGCTCTCTCTGTCTCTCATCTCTCTTTGCTCTCTCTCTCATTTCCCTCTCTCAGTTTCTCTCATCGTTTCTCTCTCTCTCTCTCTCAGCATCTCTCTCGGTCTCTCTCACTCTCTCAGACTTTCTCTCTCTCTCACACCTCCCCATCTCTCTCTCAAGTTTCTCCTCATTCTCTCAACTTCCCATTTGCAAAACCCATTTCAAAAATCCAAATGGCACCCAAATCGGCTACAAGACTACCCAAATTAGCCGTCTCTAAACCATCTCTAAGACTGGTACCCAGACAATCCGGATCCCAAACCGAGGAGGAGATCCCTAGGAGACAAAGGACTCCATCCAAGCGAGCCCGGGAAGAACCGTCCACATCTACCGACCGACGAGTCCGATTCCAAGCTGGAACTCCAACCACTTCAGCTCCAAGAGAGGAGGAATTGCAAACCTCCGGCAGTTCCGAAACAGGGGCTAGAAGATAGGGTACCCCAACTCCAAAGGGCCAGGTTCTGAAAATGCCAACAACCTACTTTAGAACTGAGCAACAACAAAGCAAATTCTGCAAATACTTTTACGAGCGTAAGATTTTTGTTCCAAAGATCATAGATTTCAAATTTTTGAGCGATTATGAATTTGGGATAGAGGAATTACTGGATTTCCAAGGATGGACAAGGTTGTTAAAAGCTTATGATAGGGTGTATCCTGATTTAACACGCTTTTTTACTATCTGTGGGATCAATAGTATTTTGGCACATTTGTAAAAGGTGTCGAGATTTATTTGGTTACAGTGGGGGTCCCAAGCCAAGATCATGCCCTTATGCAAATCGGCAGAATCTTAGAGGTTTCTTTTGAAGATGAACAACTACCCGACAACCTATCGTTGACCCAGATGTACAATCAGCTCACTAGGAGCAATAAATACCACCCTAGGATCAAGTTTCTGCATTATATGGATTTATCTCCGAGGTTGCGAGTACTTAGGCTGCTGATTGCCCACTGTATATACCCTAAGGGAGGAGGTAGGAATCAAGTAAACCCACAGGAGGCCGAAATCCTATGGAAAGTGGAAAACAGGGTCAAGGTTAGCCTTTCCAGACTTTTTTCTTGAAGCCCTAGCCTCCAAGAAAGACAACCCACGAGGGGTCTTGCCATATGGGACATGGATCACCAAGATCCTTGAGTTTTTTCATGTAGACATCGATGGTGAACCATTCGAGGTGCTAAAGTCCACTAATGCCATAAATAAGGCATTATTACAAAGAATGAAAATCAATATGGAACAATTCAGAGAGGAAAGGATCAGAGAAAGGATGGGACAATGGGCTCAATAAGAAGCCGGCGAAGCACAAGCTGAGGGGGAGCAGCCCCCGCCATCGCCGCAGCCACAGGTAGCTCTTTCCCCTCCACATGATGCCCTCGATGAGCCTACATCGCCTCATTCTCATGGATCCTGTTCACCATGAGGCTCGGAGATACCTGATTTGGTTCCAAGACCACCTTCTTGGGACACTTCGGTGAATGCTATACGGGAACATTTGGGGCAGCTAGAGGAAAGGATGACCTCACAGATTGTCGGGGTTCTCAATGCAGTCATGGATATGCATACCAGGCAGGATCGTATGGACTAGGAGCTCCAAATGATCCAGTACAGACTTGCATCAGGAAGCGATCGGATTCGACCTATACCCGACATAGATCCACTTGTGAGCAAGTCAGTGCGACGAGCACCTACACCTCAGCCATTATCATCATTTTATTCATCTGCCCATGTGCGGCCTACTCCACCCATCCGTTAGGCTCCATATCCAATATCGGCATTTTTATTTGCCAAATCTCATATTTTTTATCCCTATTTTTGATTTATTGACAAAAAGGGGGAGAATAGTTGAGTTTCTAGTTTTTAGAGTCGAGTCATAGGTTGGATAGCTTGTATATATATAGGTTTGCATTTTTGCATCTTGTATGAAATGTTTTGATTATATATGAAAAAGTTTGTTTATGTTCTGTTTTTGTACAAATTGAAATGGTTCAATGAATGGTCTTAACTTGTGATCTATATGATATATGCAAATGTTGAAAATGAAATATGTATGTTAATTTCATTAATTTTAAAATGCAAATGACCTATGATTATCCTAAAATACTAAAACAAGATAAAATGGTATGTTTTAAAGATATTGAAAGGTATAAACTCAAATCGGTTTTGTCAATCATCAAAAATGAGAAGATTGTTGGAAACAAGTGTTTAAATCAATGGAAAAATAAGCAAAGTATATGTTTTGATGATTAACAATTCAATTTGAGTAAGTTTTGGCTACTAACATGTTTTGTGAAATGTTTAAAGGATATAAAAATGAAAAATATGAAGTCTGACAGGTCAAGTCGATTCCCAAGTCAACTCAGGCATCGACTTAAGTCAAGTCGATCCCCAAGTTGACTCCGAATGCGACTTCAAATGGAAAAACCTTACAGCACTGAATTTGGGCACAATGACAGGCGAAGTTGCAGTCGAAGTTGACTCCACTTGCGACTTGGGTGAAGTCGCAGACCCAAGTCGGCTCCAGCATCAACTTTAAACACAATTTTATGGGCAGCGCTGAATCTGAGGAGCAAAAGTTGCCAAAGTCACACACCAAGTCGACTCCATCTATGACTTGGGTGAAGTCGCAGACCAAGTCGACTCCAGAATCGACTTTGACAAACCCAAAATCTCCAGCACTGAATTTGGGAATTCAGAAAGTGAAGTCGCATACCCAAGTCGACTTCGCATATGACTTGAGTGAAGTTGGAACCCAAGTCGACCCGAACATTTGACTTGGAATAGAAATGAAGATAAATTAAGTCCACGATAAGCAGAATTACATGAACAAATCAAGGAATACTCATTTGGACATTTCTATAAAATCTAAGATTCAATCATTCCAACTTCAAGACATGAAGTTAAAAGATTTCAAGAAAACATCATCATACTGAGTTCCAAGTAAAAGAAATCAGTGGAAGAACAATTAATGTGAAGAATATTAAGCAACCAAGGTTGTTTCCAAAGATTTCAAGTTCATCAAGCAAGTACAGAAAGTGAAGTCGCACCCGAAGTCGACTTCACCTGTGACTTGGGTCAAGTTCAGACCAAGTCGACCTGAGGAGGAACTTGAGAAGCTTGCTGAAGACCGAAGTCGCACCCAAAGTCGACTCTAGTCTGCGACTTTGGTGAAATCGCACCCGAAGTCGACTCCACCTGCGACTTGGTTCATAACGGTCGAAAATATTCGAATGTTGGCGCATTTAATGCGCGCCACCTACTTCCAAACGTTCGAATACTCTCATCATTTATATAAGGCATTCAAGACAGACGTTGTGGGTAGCTGAAACTTCATTGATTGAGCACAACTTCCATCTCTAAGTGCATTAAGTGATCAAGCCAACATCCAGAAGAAAAACTTTGCACTCGAATAGTCAAGAACTGCTTGTTGAATCATTTAGCCTTCTTCACAAGTTCTTCTCCGCGCTAAATCTGCCTCTACACAACAGTAACGTGTAGAAACTTTCTTTATTACTTTTCCTACTGTATTGAACTTGATTTAGTATTGGTGACTAAGGTTAAGTGAAAGCAAAGTAGTGTGTGATTGGAGTGATACTTATCACCTACTTGTGCTAAGTCTATTTTAAGCCCCCTAGAGCTATGAATCTAAAAGAGAGCAAAGGCTCTATTGTATTTGGTGAAATACATAGTAGAACCCAAGTTACAACGGTGTGATCTTGGAGGAGTGGAGTAGGGAAGGTTGTCCCGAACCACTATAACTTGTGTGTTCTGTTTGCTGCTCTTAAATTTCTGTTTTATTTACTTCAAGGGGCTAGATCATAACAGGGGTTGTATCCAAGATTATCTAAAATAATTTTAAAAATTCAATTCACCCCTCCCCTCTTGGGTTAAGCCATAAACTCGGGACCAACATACGAAAGGTATAGGAGGATGGTGTGGTAGAGGTGGAACATAGGGCTTTTCCAAAACTGGTTTGGGCCATAACTCATTGCCTTGCTTCAATCCTTGCTTAGGTTTACTATCAACTTCTTTCTCTTTAGTTTAAGTTGACTCAATTTGTTTAAAACTCCGGAGAGTGATTACCATGACTTACTCCCTGAGATTGACTTCTAGTTGAGGGAGCTGACCTTGGTTTCTTTGAGATGAAGTTAAGGCTTATTGAGCAATTTGGTTTTCAAGCATCTTAATGTGAGTTTGTATCTGATTCATTCTTTCAAATATTTTTTCAAGCATGGAATCAGGGGGTTGTGCTTGGAGTGGTGCAGGTAAATCTAGTTGTGTTTGATATGTAGGTTGGTTGGGTGGTCTTCTCAAAAAGCTAGGCGATTTACTAGTAAAGTTTTGGGTATTTGACTAGTTTGACTAAGAAAAGTTAGGTTGGTTTCTCATCTAGGATTATAAGTATTAGATAAGTGTTACCATAAGTGCGAGTGTTGCATTGGTTGTCAATTACATGTATTGCTCTACTGAGGTCTCCTGGATAACAAACCTGCTTTGATTTATGTAATGAGATGCACTGCAGATCTCGTAACAAACACATTGAGATGAAGTTATGCCTGAATCTGTGAATTTTTATTTCTTTTCCTACAACAGTGGGATTCAATCTCATACACACACCAATGTCGAGAGGGACCTTAGATGTCCCCATATTAGAAATCATAAAGAGCCAAGTCTTCGAGAAGTGCAGGTGCCTCCTCATCAGTTAATCACATGAATCAGCCACCAGCAGCTAAATTTATGGTTCTTTTCATTAGTCTATTGTGTCCATTGAAGAATTTTTCAATTATATTACCTTATGGAAAACCGCGGTGTGGGAATTTGTGCTGCAAGTCTTTCATTCTCTCCCACGCATCATAGAGTCTTGTCGTCCTTCTGGACGAACTGGTTATTCTCATCCTTGAACTTCTTAGTTCTTGTTGGTGGGAAGTATTTCTCTAAGAATTCAATAGATAGCTAGTCCTACATGGTAAATGAGTTGGGTGTATAAACAAGAACTGCTCGCTCGCTCTTTCACGTAAAGAGAACAAGAAGAGCTGAAGATGAAGGAATTCTTATGGGATAACTTGTACTTCAATGGTGTTGCACATTTGCAGGAACTTGGTGATGTGTATGTTGGGGTTCTCAAAAAGAAGTCCTATAAATTGGCCTTGTTGAACCATCTAAATGAGCCCCAGTTTGAGTTCAAAGTTTCTTACACTGATCTCAAGTTCAAAGATGCAAAACCTGAAGCCTTGTGGATTTGGACAGTTTCAGTCACTCAGAGTAATCTTCCTCGGCGGGTCATTATTTTGCCTCCTGATATTCTACATGCCCTAGTTGTGGCGGGTCAGGATTGTTGTAAGCCGCCATGCTTTCTTGAGAAGATTGTTTCTTTTTATACTCATGAATTTTTCTCCTAAAAGTTAGTTCAATTTTAGGGTCAGTAGAAAATAATTTCTCAGCTAGTTGTTTTGCAAAATTCTGAGTATATAGGTGCATGCAATAATAAAGAAAAATAATGAGTAAAGGCACCGCTGGTCGATCCAAAAAGGGAGAATGGAAAGAATAGTAAAGAGAGAAAGAACGAAGTAAATAAGGAAATAAAAGAATAAATAGGATAGAGAATCAGAGAAGTGTTTAAACACAAAGTCCAAAGTAACACCAAAGTCCTTGGCAATGGTGCAAAAATACTTATTATAATTTCTCTACAAATGCATAGGTCATAGATTGTAATATATAAAATATCAACCCCACAGAAAATTTAGGACTTAAGACATTGGATTTAAATGTCCCAATAGAAAAAAGTAAAAGGAAAGAAATAACAAAAAAAGTTGATTTTAAGAACATAGAACAAAAATTAAAAACCACAGAATGAAAGTACCTAGGGTCTAAGGTCTCACATGCGTCTTATGCAATGGATATGTAATATGCTTATTTAATCCGAATATTATACACTAAAGGAGAACTAACCCTAAATTATCCTTGCACCTTGTCTCGAAATCTGCAAGGTATAACCCTAATCTTCCTAAACACCTATTCTCATGGGATTAAGTTGATTTTGTGAAATCCCGATTTGAGACATGTGTATAAAACCCTAGGAAATATATTTGGAAAATGTACATTCATGGGTATGAAATTATGTGGAAATAGAGGTTAAAATAATTATTTATGAAATTTGGATAAATAGTGCACGTGAATAGTAACCATGTGATTAAAGTAAAGTGATGAATTAATCACTCTGGATTAACTTAATCACAAAAAGATGAAAAAGGAAGCTTCCCACTAAAGGACGAAAAAGGGAAAGAGTTGCTTTTGAATTTTTTAATATTTTTCGAATTTTAAGGGATTTTTGGAGAGAAAATGAAGAAAAATTCATAACTTGCAATCCGAACGTCGGATTGGAGTGGAATTTTTTATGGATGACCAAAATATTATGATGAACATGATGAGTGGTCAAATATTCATAAAAAATTATGAATCAAAGGTCAAGATCAAATGTCATTTGGAGATCAAAAACCACTTTTTACTTTATCATTAATTAAGGTTCGACTTTTGATTAAATTAATTAATTAAAAAGCATTTTTATTAAATGCAAAATCTACACAAACCCCAAGCCAGCTTGGACGTGCAAGGGGAGTTGATTTTTTAGCCAAAATCTATGTCTCACATTTGATCTTATCAAGTGATCAATGGCTTGGATGAATTTGGATTAAAATATGTACTTTTAATAAAACAAAAATAATAAGTAAAGGGGCTGCAAGAAGGGAAGTCCAAGGCAGCAAGGGGGGCTGGAATTTCGACTAAAGGATTGCTTAGATTTTGATGAAAAATCAAGGGCTAAGATGAATCCAATCATGGAAAATCAAGGGTGTAGATTTAACACACATTTTGATGAAAATTTGCAATTAATTGAAGGGATTAGCTCTATCAATGTGTGGACCACATAATTCCACCAAGGAAAATCAGAAATGAGGTGGAAATGAGGTGGCAAAATATTTAGAATTTAATACCTCAAGCAAGGGGGTAAATTGCAATTAAGTATAAAATCAAAAACTATAAATAGGGAGCCTTGGGAACGTCCAAATGCATTCCAACCCAGCTCCATTTGAGCAAAACCCCTTGCTCCCACACGTCCTCAAGCCAAAGAGAAAGAGGAAGAGGAGGAGAGAAAGAAAGAGAGAGAGTGAGAAGGAAAGGAGGAGTTCTTCACTTTGGGTAAGTGATTTCTACCCAAATTTCTTTTGGATGTTAAGTAGGGTAAAACCATTCTTAGATAATGCCTAAGCATGAGAAAATAAGTATAGATATAATGCTTACTTGAAATCATGCCGAAACATCAAAGATTTAGAGCGAAAATAGAGCATTCGGGAAGATAACATATGATATATGAAAATAATGCTCCAAAATTGATAAATGATGATTTGGGATGAATAAATATGATGTTGGGATGATGATATATTAATTTCATAATTTTTTTAATTAAGGGTTATGCTTAAGTGAATTTATGTTGATTTTTAGTATATAGAGGATTTTTTTAGCCAGGGAAATGATAGTAAATTCAAGATGTATGAAATTTCCTATGATATACTAAGCATAAGCTATGTCGTGGTATTTTTTATTTTTGGAAAAAAATATCAATTTTTGGAACCCATGAATAGTAACTATGTCTTTGTGAATAAGAAACCTCGGATGAACAGTAAATAACATGATTTTGGAAAAAATTGAGATTTATTTTTATATTTTATGAGGATATATGGATGGAATTTTAAAAAGATTTATGGATAAAAATCCATATAAGGAGGTAATGACCAAGTATTTATAAAGGGATAACCTCTATAGGAATGAGGTAATAAATGATTATAAAGCATGCATGGGAAGCAATCTAAGACATGGAATGATATAGATAAAATATCATTTTTCCTTGTATAGAAAAAGGAAAGGAAAAGGTGGAGGACACAGACTGAGGAGGTAAGCAAACCATATGCTTTCTAAAATATTTCTAAATGATTGCAAATTGTTTGCTTACGTGTTTTATGGATTAAATTTCAGGATGACCATTCCTATAATGCTTTACATGAAATGATTGCTAACTGCTTGTTAAATTACTTTCTAAATGATTTATCAAGTTTTATGGAGCATGTCATGCCGGTATATGTCTATGTTCATAGTGCACAAGGAAGAGACTTTAGTGGAGGTAGTAAGCGGATCAGAGGGTCCCCCTTCACTGTTGCCAAGTCGCAAGGGCTGTGTGCCGGCGGCGTCCTCCCAGAGGTTGGAGGCACAAGGAAAGTCATGAATGAGTGAATGCATTGCATTCTCATGAAATGCATGAAAATGTTTCTGTCCCATTGGTAATTGATCACGTGGTAAGTTTCTCCTTCCAAATGGGGAGAAATGCATTTTAATGAAAGGAAAATATTTACTTGCCAAAGAAAAAGGCTTGCTTACTGAGTATTATTACTCATATGTGTTTTCAAAAATAACAAACAGGCTATAGAGCTGACTCATAAAGGATGTCAGGTAGAAATGATCTGCAAATTTAATTACCGTTCTATGTATGCATCCAAAGAGACAAATGTATGATAATCATGTTAAAGACATGTTTATGGATATTACAAACATGATTGTATTTATGTGAATTATTTCAATAAAAGAAGATATGAATGGTTTTATGATGATATGGATGAGTCTATTATAAATAAAGTGTATGCTTAAGTGACGAATGAAAAGAAAAAAAAAATTTTGGACGAGATCCAATTAAGTACCCGCCGCGTGATCAGGGCAACAATTCTGACTCACATTTACCAATCAACAAGATCTTGAAGTAAGGTTGTGACGCTCAGGCTGGGGCGCCACAGATTTACATTTCATTAAGTTCTATGGTAGTTCATGGAATTCCTCAAGGTCGTCATGTCTAATCTTGTGGTCTTAGATTTCTAGGTTTAATATCTTGATTGTTTATATTATACTTCCACATCTTGATTCCTTCGCCTTGTATATGAGAATCATTGCCAAAATATAGGCCTTCACACCAAGAAAGCATTAAATCTTAAAATATTAAATTAGCACAAAATGTCCTTCATAAATATATCAAAACTATAATATTCACTACATTTTACGCATGTTATATCTTAAATCCCTAGATTAAAGGTTTAGCTGTAACACCCTGGCCCTTACTATCGTAGGTATTGTTCGCTTTGGGCCTTGCCCGCACGGTTTTGTCCTTCTGGGTTCACGCTCCCGTCCTTCCCCAAAAGGCACCTCGACAGTGTAACTCCAGTGGCCTCCACTTATAGCCCAAACTCTCTCCCTCTTCCTAACCGATGTGGGATATCACATTCACCCCCCCGGGGCTCCAGCGCCTCGCCGGACACACCAGCAAGACATCGGGAGTCGGCTTTGATACCATTATATTTTAAAAAATATATTTTTTTTAGGTAGTAAGCAAATCAGAGGGTCCCCCTTCACTATTGCCAAGTCGCAAGGGCTGTGTGCCGGTGGCGTCCTCCCACAGGTTGGAGGCACAAGGAAAGTCATGAATGAATGAATGCATTGCATTCTCATGAAATGCATGAAAAGGTTTTTGTCCCATTGGTAATTGATCACTTGGTAAGTGTCTCCTACCAAATGGGGAGAAATGCATTTGAATGAAAGAAAAATATTTACTTGCCAAAGAAAAAGGCTTGCTTACTGAGTATTATTACTCATATATATTTTCAAAATGACAAACAGGCTATGGAGCTAACTCATAAAGGATGCCAGGTAGAAATGACCTGCAAATTTAATTGCAGTTCTATGTATGCGTCCAAAGAGACAAATGTATGATAATCATGTTAAAGACATGTTTTATGAATATTACAAACATGATTGTACTTATGTGAATTATTTAAATAAAAAGAAGATATGAATGGTTTTATGATGATATGGATAAGTCTATTATAAATAAAGTGTATGCTTAAGTGACGAATGAAAAGAAAAGAAAAAATTTTGGACGAGATCCAATTAAGTACCCGCCGCGTGATCAGGGCAACAATTCTGACTCACATTTACCAATCAACAAGATCTTGAAGTAAGGACTATGTGGACGCCTCGGTTCGGGGCGCCACATTAGCCTAGCATATTTACGATCAAATCCAAATATAAAATAAAAGTGTATCTCCAACCCATCACAAATAAGACAATATAATCAAAAAAAAGAAGAAAAGAAATGTTTATTGGTTGGAAGTTTCAATGGTGTCTTGACAACTCTAAGCAATGCACTACTGTGCTTGTCGCCTCATGCTTTACATCTTCTCTCGCTTTTCAAACCTTAACTCGAGCTCAAAGGACATTCTAGGATGCATTAGGACGTTCCTAGGATGTATTTATATAGAGAACAGTGCAGGACTTGTGCACATAATTCATTTTGCGCATGTAATTGCGCAACTTAGAGGGCAACACGTCCTGAGCCATGTTGGGTTTTAGCCATGTACAGTTTATGATCTAGTTCGAAACTTTCTTGACACATTTTAAGTTGATTTAATCCTTAATTTTTCTCCTTTTAATCTTTCAAAATCATCAAATCAAATGTGATCTTGGTTCTCGAAATTTGAACTTCTTGAAACAAACACACATTGCACCAAAATGAATGGACGAGATTCATCTAGCCATAACTTTTGATCCAAGAGGAGTTACGGAGCGACAACATATCAATGGAAAGCATTGTGTAATCCCAACGATGTGGTAACTAGGGCGTAGTCTTCTTGTGTTTTTTATGTCAAAATCTACTGTTTCTGCACGACTCAGGGCTCCGAATTTTCACATACTTTCCTGCTTTGGACAAATTACATCAAGTGTGAGTGTTTACACAAAGCTTAATTAATCAAATTACAATTGAAATCATCTTAAACACTCAAAATTCCATAGAATTATTATGCAAAATAAATAGTATGAAATGACTTAATAGTTGCTTGTGCCTGTTTTTTCAAAATAATCCATATTTTTATTCTAGAATATTTTATGAGATTTGACCTACCTTAGAACAATTTTCTTAGATATATTGAAACGAAATTCTAGTGCACATATGAGAAATAAGATGATGGAGGCAATTCTTTGTTTTAGAGTTTGAGCTATATTTTTCTGTTAATGACTTTTCTGTTGGTCCCGAGTTAATGACAATTATCCAAGAGGGGAGGGGTGAATTGGGTAATTAAAAATTTTAAACTTAAACTGGAAACTTTACCCCGGTTTAGTTTAATCCCCTTTACTATGACAAATGAAAAGCAATAAGATAATGAAAGCAGAAATGAAAAGCAATAGACAAGATTTATAGTGGTTCGGGCAACCTTCCCTACTCCACTCTTCCAAGCTCACACCCTTTGTGACTTGGGTTCCACTATGTATTCCGCGAATACAACTAGAATCTCCGCTCTCTTCTAGATTCCAGCTCTAGGGGGCATATACAACTAGAGTCTCCACTCTCTTCTAGATTCTAGTTCTAGGGGGTGTATATAACACGTAGCACAAGTAGGTGACGAGTTCCACTCCAGTCACAACCCTACTTTGCTTACACTTGATCTTAGTTACCCAAACTAAATCAAGTTCAATACAACAAGAAAGAATAACAAAAAAGATTTCTACACGTTACTGTTGTGTAGAGGCAGATTTAGTGCGGAGAAGAACTTGTGAAGCAGTCTGAAAGATTCAGCGAGTAGCTCTTGACAGTTTGAATGTAGGGTTCTTCTTCTAGATGTTGGCTTGATCACTTAATGCTCTTAGGAATGGGAGTTATGCTCAATCAATGAAGTTTCAGCTACCCTCTACGTTCATCTTGAATGCCTTATATAAATGGTGAGGGAATTCGAACGTTTGGAAGTAAGTGGCGCACATTTAATGTGCCAACGTTCGAAAAATTTACGACCGTTACGACCCAAGTCGCAGGTGGAGTCGACTTTGGTGCGACTTCGCCCAAGTCGCATGCTGGAGTCGACTTCGGGTGCGACTTTGGATTCCTCCAACTTCCAAGTCTGTCTTTTAGGTCGACTTGGACTGGGACTTGACTCAAGTTGCTGATGGAGTCGACTTCGGTTGCGACTTGACCTTCTTAGCTTGCCAAGTGAACTTAAATTTCTTTGCTTGCTTGAATTTCTTCATGTTACTTGTTCTTCCACTATCGTATATTATTTGAAACTCTTTATGATTATCTTATCTTGAAAAATATTTGATTCCATGTCTTGAAATCTCATATTCTTGGATACTTGAGTCTAGGAGTGCATAAAGATGTCCCAAATGTGTGTTCTTGTTGAATTCATGCCACCTTGCTTGCTTTGGTCTTGATTTGATCTTCATTTGGTCCAAGTTGGATGATTGGGTCGACTTAGTTTGTGACTTTACTTCTCAGATTTCACGCTGTCAGCTGAAGTCGATGCTGGAGTCGACTTGGTCTACGACTTCGCCCAAGTCGCATGCGAAGTCGACTTCGTCTGCGACTTCGGCATCTTTGCTCCTCGATTTCAACGCTGGACGAAAAATGCCTCTTGAAGTCGCTGCTGGAGTCGACTTGGAAATCGACTTGACCTATCATGCTTCATTTTCTTCATTTTTATATCCTTTAATCATCTCACACACATGTTAGTAACCAAAACTTACTCAAATTGATTTGTTAATCATCAAAACATTGACTTGGCTTATTTTTCCATTGATTTCAACACATGTTTGCAACATTTTCCTCCCATTTTGAGTTTAAACCTTACTTTTTCCTTTACCTTAATATCACAGTTGTGAGAAGAATCATCTTTGAATATCTCTTTTGAGTTGTAAAGTTAAAGGGAATTAAGGTATTTAGTTAGTTGCTCATTATTTTTGTATTTTCTCAGATACCTTGAAATATGGTGAGAGGAAGTAAGCTAGACTTGGTTAAAAACGAAAAATATTAAGGGTAATAATAGTCTTTGAGAAGAAAAAAATAAGCACGACGATTATGGATATGTATAAGAAGCTCAAGTTAGCTTGAAAATTGTTTACACTTGAATTCTTTTCTTCTTGACCTAAACCTAAGGATTTTGAGCCCACATTACAACTTACCAAGTCTTCTTGATTTTTTGAATGTGCATGTTATATTAGTGGAGATAAAAGGAAGAGAGTTTCATATGGGATACGAGAGTCAAAAGTTTTTCAATTCATAATTTTTGAACTCTTAATTCTATGGAGTGAAATAGTAGAAGTATATACGAGTTGAATCAGTAAGATAGAATTTTTATGGTTGATTGATGAAAATATGTCAAGATTTTATTTGACAAACTCAGTATGCTAATAAACATTTGATTCTTATGCTCCTGATATTTGACAAACTAATTACGAATTTTGATTGATACAAAACTCTCCCTTTGAATTGTTTGAAACTTTTGAAATCTTGATATTTGATTGATGATTTGTGGAAAGTTATATTTGCTTGAGATAAGCAAGTGTTTAAGTGTGAGGGAATTTGTTGTGTTAGTTTTTTACATCACATTTCTAGTGTTTTCATGCTTCAAATGTTGATTAAATCATATCATTATGTGATTAAATGCTAAAAATTAGCTTAGTTAAGTATAAGTGCTCATGTTTTGGTATTATTTGTGCAAACAGGTAAATTAAGCATAAAATCGACATAAAGGGTGAAGTTTTGAAAGTTAAAAGGACATACAACACCAACAAGGAGAATTTGAGGAATATAGCTTAGTGAAAATAGAGATTAACACAGTCTAAGACATGTTGAAGAATTTTTGGCATGGTTCGATTCATGTTGGGTAGCAAACCAACAAAAAATGCACTGAAACATCATGCTCCATCATGGGGGGAGCTGGACACGGTTTAAACTTTGTTCCATTTGGAGAAGTTGTAATGCACCAATTTTTCTTAGATTTTGCCCAGAACTTGAATGATTTTTAGGTTTCTAAAGAGAGAATTTAAGGATGTGTTCAACATGAATTAGGGTAAATTTTTAGACAATTTTATAGCTAAGTTTAGTAGCTAGGGCTTCGAGAAAGGGGAGAACCAAAAGGAGAAAGGAAGGAAGAGCTGATTCAAAGAGAGCGATTCATGACACCATTGAAGACTTAACCTATAAGCTTTCTTTTCTTATTTTTTATATTGTCCTAGGATTAATGTATCACAATAATCTTGCATTATTTTTAGATTGATAAAATCTATATTCGGCTAAGTTTGTATTTTAAGAGTTAGCATGAGACACTATGTTGGTGGTGATTCATTTCTACTTATTTATAAAGGATACTTGCGTTAATTTAGTATCTTGTGATCTTAATGTTTATTGGGTGTTTGAGTTCATACTTTAATATGATTTCATATATTAGGTGAAGGAACTAAGAGGCGAAAGTCTAATATACTATAATTAAGATATTAAACATGGATGTTTAGACCATGAAAATAGACATGACAACCTTGAGGAATTTTATGAACTATCACAAAAGTTAATGGATTCTAATCAACATAATCTTATGAAAATAAGTAGTTATAAAGGCTAAGGTACATCTTCATACCTCAAAATTTATCAACTTCACATGAATCCCTGGACACTCCTGCAACTGGTTCTGCTAGTGCTGTCACTGGTGACGACAATTCCACCAAAAGGAGGAGGAGGAGAAGGACATGCTGCAGCATTGGAAAAGAGCCGTTGATAATTGTCGACAGACGAAACTCTTTAGACAGAAATATACAAGCAACTTGCCTTGAACTGGTAGGGTGCAAGGGCCTATATGGCTAGTGGCCACGCTAAATCGCTAATTTTGGAAGTGTTTGCCTATTTGGCCAGCAGAGAAGATGCCTTTTTTTTCACGAGCTCCGGTTTTACGTATCCCCATGATTTATAAGAGGTTATAATTAATTAATTTATCATATTTAACATCAATTTTTTTAACTTAGTGAACAAGTTTATTTATTTAAAAATAGATATATTTATGTGTAAATTTAAAAAAATGATTAGATGCATTCACATATATGTAAAAGATTACCTTAGAGTTTGTTCTCTTTTGATACAAATTATCTACCTTAGAGTTTGTTCTCTTTTGATACAAATTATCTACCTTAGAGTTTGTTCTCTTTTGATACAAATTATCCAGATTAAATAAGCGAGTTAATTATCCATTACAAAAATATTACATGTGAAACTATAGATCTTAGATCTCCAATATCCCTTGTTTTAAATCTTGTTCATGTCACTAGATTAGAAGTATTTTCTTTGTTCTTATATTAGTCATAGGTTTATTATATATCTTCATTTTTTAACTATTTATGGTGATTGAATTTACTATAATTTAGATTCCAATTTGATCTTCATGGGACCTATTTTTATATTCTATGAACTACGACTTGTGCACTTAGATATAGCTGCCAACGCTATCTATGGCTTCTGCTTGAACTTCTTGGTCTTCCTCCAACTAGTTACCCATACTTTGCTGCTATTTGTTCTGATTTGCACCTCTCGATGTTAATCTTCATTTGGCTTAAGAAAGCCTTATTATAACATTAGTTGGTTTCATTGCCTTGAAAGGTTCCCCATCAAGATCTACATGGTAGTACTCAAAGATCTTGATGAGTTAGATACCATATAGAATCACACCCTCTGGAATTGTCCTCTTCAACTCCAGAGTTTGCATTATCAATCTAGGTAGACAAATCTTCTTCTTATTGTCCAACATCCAAATTATTTCAACATCTTTAGGATTCACTAAATTTCTTCCTCCACCTTCAGGAAAAATACAATGATCCACTAACAACTTGAATATATGAAGCCCAAGGGTAGATCCATATAGTGTAGAAATTCCATGCCCTCCATGTACTTGTTGTTCATTATTAGCTCATTATAGATTGCAGCTTGAGTTAAACCTTTAAGCAATGGTTCCTCATCGAGTGGTATTCTTAATATAGCTACAAACTACTCCCATGTGTTAGTTTTTGAGAGGCCTTTGTTATGCCCTACATTTATCTTCTTTCCTTTGACAAATGTGTTCAAGTCATCCACACTCCAGGCGTAACAGAATTGCCTAGTCAAGTCAGGGTATACTTTTCCTTCTTGGTTCAACAGGTTGGTCCAACATTGATAATCCAACATTTCTTCTTTCCTGAAGTCATATTCTTTCGAGAAATCAAAATTTATAATTTTTGGTGTGAAAATCTTTCTCTCATAGAAATATTTATAAAACCTTGTATTTTATGTGGTATGATAACTCTGTAAAAATAGAGTTATCAAGGCTTATTTTGCACTCATTTTGAATACTAGTTCAAAAGAAAGATGTAAATGCGTATAGGTTGTGTTAGTTTTCGTCATTGTGAAATTCTTGCATCTTGTGTGGTTTTCATACATTTTAAGTGTATCTAGTTATAATTCATCCCATTTTAGTTGTTTCAATTTCATTTGCATTTAGGAATGTGTTTACTTATTTTTCACTTTTTGTTGTAGGAAAAGGAGGGCAATTTCCATGAAATCGAATTCACAAAGAGGATGGAATAAGAAAAAGTCACTTGAAGCTATCAATGAGCAAGCTTAGCTCTAGCATGCCTTTGGCCATGGCCACAAAATTGGGGGCCGTGGCCACCAAGTTACTGCCTCTGCAAAAAATTTTAGAAATCAGCTGCAAGCAACTTCCAGAGGCATTGGTGTCGCGACACCAACTCTACATGAGCATAAACTTCACATATGTTTTGCTCATTTTCTTAGAGGTGTAAATATCATCTTAGGATTTGAGATGAAGGATATACCAGGGCTTGTGGCTACTGTGAAGAAGAGGAGAAGACTAAGGCTTTAAGCTAGGAGAGAAGAGCAAGCGGAGATACAAGTTGTCACTGCAAAACCTATTGTGTTTTGTCTCCTCTTTTCATCTCTCTCTTCATTTTTGTTATTCTCCTTGCTCGGGATGATTATAAACTTGATTTTGAAGGGATTTAAAATCATGTTTATAGGCTGAATCTTCCTATGGTGGGAGATATATAGGATTTGACATCATAAACTTGTTATTTAGTTTTCTTGTGTTTGAATAGTATATAGTTGTGTTGTAACTTTGGTTGCACGAGATTACCATTACATATCATGCTCAATGTGTTCGTGTTCGAAATCTTACCACAAGTGCATGAGTTGTAGATTGTAGCATATAAATATGAATACATGGGAAATTTAGGGCTTAGAATATTGGATTTAAACATTTATATTAAACACAAAGAGAATAAAGTAAAAGGACAGAAATAATCAAAGAATAGGTTGATCTTAAGTACATCAAATGTGAATTAAAAGTCAAAGGATGCGAGTATCTAGGATCTAGGGTTTCACATACCTCTTCTTTAACGGATACGTAGAGTGCTTATTTAATCCAGATATTATGTGTTAAAGGTGAACTATCCCTATATTATCCTTGTACCTTTTTTCGTAACCTACAAAGTGTACCCTAATCTTCTTAACCACTTATTTTCATGGGATTAAGTCAATTAAAATCTATTAAATTTTGTGAAAGTTCATGAGATTCCTCGAGGTTATCATGCCTATTTTCATGATCTTAAATTTTCAGGTTTAATATCATATTTATCATATATTAGACTTCCACATTTCGGTTCCATCACCTAATATATGGAATCATGTCAAAGTGTGGTATCATACACCCAACAAGAATTGAGATCAAAAGATATTAAATTAACACAAAATACCATAAATAATCAAACCACAATATCCGTTATATTGGACGCATTCTACATCCTAAACCCTAGATAACAGGTTTAGCCTAGCATGTTTATGATCAAAATCAAACGCAAAACAATATTATATCTAATATCCATCATAAACAAGACAATTAAAATCCAAAAAAAAGAAAGAAAGGGAAAGCTTATTGATCAAAAGCCCTAATGGTTTCTCGGCCGCTCTAAGCAACTCACCGCCCCGCTTCTCGCCTCATGATCTTCACTCCTCTAACTCTCAGACTTCAACCTTAGCTCCAAGGACATTCTAAGATGCTTTGGGACGCTCTTAGGGGTATTGATATAGGGGACAAGGGAGCAACTTGAGCATAGAGTCCATTGCACGCCTGGATTGTGCATCCAGGGTCTCACATAGTCCAAACCATGTGGCACCCAGCTCCACACAGTTTGAATCATGTAGAACTTTGGAGTGCTCTATTCAGTGTGTAGTTTTGCACAGTTTTGCCCCATTTCATGCTAGAACTTTCCTGACATGTTCTAGGTAGCTTTGATACTTGTTTTAACTCTGTTAAAGCCTTCAAAATCATCAAATCTAATATGGTCTTAATCCTTGAGCTTTGAACTTCTCAAAATAGATTCAACTTTTTGAAATTGACACATGTTACGCCAATTGGATAGACCAATTTCAACAGGTCATAACTTTTGATCCCAGAAAAATTACATGAGCCACAACATATCAACAGAAAACTTTCAAGCTTGTCAACATGGCAACTCTGGCTTGCCTAGATGAGCTTATTTTTTACGTCAAAATCTGCCATTTCTGTATGATTCGGGGCCTGATATTGCACATACTTTTTCTGCTTTGCACTAATCAGTCAATTGTGAGTGTTTTATGCTAAGTAAATCCAAATTAATTAAAATATGATTTAAAATACCTTAAAGACTCAAATTCTTTTCAATTAGTATTCTAAATACATGATATAAAAGTGACTCAAGAGTTTGTAAGCTTGGCCAGCTAGTAGATTGATTTAATATCCAGATTTATGCTGAGAAAAAAGTGAGATTTGAATGAAATCTATATATAAGGCACAAGTTTTCCAACTTTTGTTGTGTTGGGTGTTAATATGGATACGAATATACCTATTATCTTTGTGTAATATTGACTAGGTTATGTTGTTATCAGCCTTCTTTTACTTAGGTGCATGAGAACATAGTAAATAACTAAAATAGGGTTAAGTTTGTATGTGTTGAAAGATATATATGAATATAAATGAACCTAGATTAGTAATCTCTGCATAACTAATTTAACATATTTATGAGTCAACGAATTCACACTCACATCCATTTTAACCATCCCAAGGCAATCCCTCTAGTAGTCATCCCACCTTTAATCAGTTAATTCTTTATTTAGTTTAATTTAATTTAGTTCTTTGAAAAAAAATCTCATTTAATTTACCAATTCACTTTAGACAATTGAATTTTAAGGTGCTAATTTGTTTAATACAATCATCATGAGAATGATACTCTACTCACACTTTATTACTTTATCGATACGTATATTCACCTTAAAATGAGCATTTTAATTAGACATATACACAACTTGTTATGGTATCCTAAAATATTCAACGAGCATTTCTACGACTTTGGACTATGGAGTTTGAATTCTATCTTTCTACTTACTCTTACTTCTTCCTCTTCAATTGAAGTATTTTCCTCTTCTTGAGGTTGGGTGGATGGAATTGAGACATTATATTCTTCAAACCTAACCCAACACCTGACGGATGGTTAATGAGATGTAGCTTCTTCTCGCTGCCTCTTACCAGGTGTCCTTCTCCTTTCTAAGCATGTTCTCCTCCATGTTAGAGATAGATGACGAGATACCAACAGTTTGTAAGGGTTGTTATCTACCTTCTTTGGAACCATTGATAAAATAAAATGATAGAGATGAAAATGCAAGTGATTTGGTGGCATTTGGAAATGAGAAGGTGAAAGTTGGAAGATTTAGAGGCTTTATGAGAAGAAACTAGAGTGGGGCAGATGAGAGAAGTGCAAAAAGAAGTGAAAAGGGACAGGTTTAAAATAGAAGCCAACTAAAGCATCATGCCTGCTGATGTTGACTTTAATAAACTCAACTTGGGTTGTGCGAGGTCGACTCTACTTGTCAGCCTAAACTTAGTTTTAAAAACCTATTTTAGTACACTCCCCTTCCCACAATTTGCACATCAAACATGTTTCTAATTTACTTTCAATATATCAAACATACTTGAACACACCAAAACATGTCATCAATCACATTCAACATATTCAAAGAAATTTATAAATTTGTTTTTCATCCATCTAGGTCTATCATGTCCATTTCTTTTCTAATTTTATAAAATAATTCAATTTGTAATTATTTGGTAAATATTTTAATAATTTGATCTTCTATTTTGACATTCTAGATGTATATCATGATTTTCAATATGTTCCTTTATAAAATGATGTCTAACATCTATGTTTAGTTCTAGAGTGTAAAATTAAATTGTTAGTTAGATAAATTGCACTAGTGTTATCACATCTAATTGGAATGTCTCTATAAATTGGTCCATAATCCTTTAATTGTTATTTCATCCAAAGTAGTTGCGTACAATAGCTTCTTGCAGCTATATACTCAGTTGTTATAGTAGATGAAACAACATTAGTTTGTTTTATTAAAAACCAAAATATTGATATACTACCAAGGAATTGGCAAGTACCATTAGTGCTTTTTCTATACACTTTATATCCAGTGAAGTTTGTTTTAAGTCATTTTCATACTATTTATTTTGGATAATAATTCTAAAAGAATTTTTGTGTTTAAGATGATATGAATTATATTTTTATTAAATAAATTTAATTTTATGTAAACACTAATAATTGATGCAATTTGTGCAAAGCAGGAAAGTACATGCAAATTTAGAACCATAAATCATACAAAAATAATGGATTTTGAGATAAAAATTAGCTCCATCAGGCTACATTCTGGTTACCACATCAACAGGCTTAAAAAATACTTTCCATTGATATGTTGTGGCTCCTGTAACTCCTCTCAGATCAAAAGTTATAACCAGTTGAAGCTAGTCTGTTTATTTTGATGCAACTTAAGTCTATTTTGAGAAGTTCAGAGCTCAAGGACGAAGGTCACATTTGATTTGATGATTTTGAAGATTTTAAAGGAGTTAAAATAAAGATCAAGGCATTCTAGAATGTGTCAGGGAAGTTACGACACAGTTCGAAGCACATCGTGACAAAACTCATGAATTTTTTAGAGTAAATTAAGCACTCCACATGGTTCAAATCGTGTGGCTCCCTGGTTGCGCAAGTTCATTGCACAACTGACTATATGTGCCAGTATCCCCCTATACATTATATAAACACTTCTTGGGAATATCTTAAGGCATCCTAGAACGTTCCTTGAGCTTGGGATGAGGTCTGACAATGAGAAAAAGCGAAGAACACAAGGCAATGAGCAAGGGGGTGCGTTGCTTGGAGTTGTCAAGATATGATTGAAGCTTCCAACTAGTAAGCTTTTCTTTTCTTCTTTTCATTTGACTATATTGTCTTGTTTATGATGAGTTTGAAATACAATATCATCTTATATTTGGATTTGATCATAAATATGCTAAGCTAAAACATTAATCTAAGATTTAAGATGTAACATGCGTACAATGTATCAGATATTATGATTTTGATTTATTTATGAAGGATATTATCTGTTAATTTAATATCTTATGATTTAATGCTTGCTTGGTGTAAAGGCCTATACTTTACCAATAATTCTCATATATTAGGTGAAGAAACCGAGAGTTAGAAATCTAATATACGATAATCAAGATATTAAACTTGAAAATCTAAGACCATAGGAATAGGTATGATGACCTTAAGGAATTACATAAACTGCCACAAAACTTAAGGAATCTTAATTGACTTAATCTCATGAGATAGGTGGTTAAAAAAAATTAAGGTCATACCTTGCAGGTTTCGAAAGAAAATGCAAGGATAACTTAAGGTTTGTTCTTCTTCAACGCATAATATTCAAATTAAATAAGCACTTCACATATCCATTGTGGAAGACGTATATGAAATCATAGACTCTAGGTAGTTTCATTCTGTGATTTCTTATTCCTGTTTTACGTTTTCAAGATTAGCTTTCTTTCTTGTTATTCATCTCTTTACTCTTTCTTATTCACTTTGTGCTTGATATAAGCGTCTAAAAATAATGTCTTAAGTCCCAAATTCCTTATGAGATAGATATTTTATATATTACAATCTACAACCCATACACTTATGGAGAGATTATAATAGTTTGCATCTATGTATCCTATTGAATCAAAACTTGAACCTTTGGGATACTACATACCTAGGTTTGTTGTATCAAAAAAATATTTAAAGTTTTTTTGACTACTAGCGTGTGAGATTCTTTAGGATTAGAATAAAATGTTGAACATATTCATATGCTAAATAAAATGTCAGGTCTAGAAGTAATTAAATATATCAATGAACCAATCACACTTTTATAAAGACGTTAACCTACAGGTTTACCCTTTTTGTCCTTATTCGTTTTAATTGAGGAGCCCATTGGTGTAGTAACTCTTTTGCAACTTTGCATTCTAAACTTCTTGAGTATTTTTTTAATATATTTAGATTGGGAACTAACTATCCATTCCTTAGGTTATTAATTTGCAATGCAAGAAAGAGGTTGAGTTCACCTATCATGATCATTTTAAATTTTTTTCTTATCAACTTAGAAAATTCTTTGCACAACAAATCATTAGTAACATCAAATATAATCTCATTAATATATATTTGAACCATTAGAATGCCTTGATTCTCGCTTTTAATGAACAAAGTGGTGTTTGCTTCTCCTCTTTTGAAACTATGATAAATCAGAAATTTGCTAAGCCTTTAACACCAAGCTCTAGGAGCTTGTTTTAGTCTATACCAAGCTTTGATTAGTTTATATACATAATTGGATTGATCGTTTTCTTCAAAACCGATGGGTTGTTTAACCTACACTACTTCATTAGGGAAATCATTCAAAAATGCACTTTTGACATCCATTTAAAAAGATTTGAGGCTTATATGAGATGCAAAAGTACGTAATATACATATAGTTTCTAATCTGTCTATGGAGTATAAAACTTTTCAATGTCTATTCCTTCTTCTTGTGAGTACCTCTTAGTCATTAATCTTACTTTATTTCTCAATGGTAGTCCACTTTCATCTAATTTGTTCCTAAACACCCATTTTATTCTAGTTATTAAATGATTTTTAGATTTAGGAACAAGCTCTCATACTTTATTTCTTTGAAATTAATTTAGTTATCTTTATATTGCTATTATCTACTTTTCATCATTAAGAGCTTGGTCTATTGTGTTAGACTCAACTTTTTTATACAAATGTAAAGTGTCCATGTATATTTTGTCTTAAGCCTCTTATTTGTACATTCTGATAACTTATTCAATTGGATCATCATGTCTAAACTTAAGATCTATAGGGGGTTTGTAAAGAACATTACTTTACTATATATCTTACCCTTATCATTATTGCCAAATGCAACTGTTCCTCCATTATATGACCTTAGCTCATTGAAAAGTGCCTTATCACCAGTCATGTATCTTGAAAAAAAACTATCCATAAATCATATAATGTTAATTTTGGCTTTAAGACACACTTGCAAAATAAGTTAAGCTTTGCTTTTTTTTGGGTACCCATCCCTTGGGTCAAGTGAGTTAGCATATGAGCTTAATGCTATTTGATCTTTTCCAGGTGGTGCATGTCCATGGATCTTTGGCATCCATAGTAGCTTTGATCCTCTGTCATGTAATTTCTTAACTTTACATTAGTAGATCTGGTGATAAAATTTATTATAGAAATTATATGCTTTTTGAACTCTTTGTGGAGTATAACAAGTGTTTGATGATTGATAAGTGGATCTTCTCACCCATGTAGTTCTTGGTGCTTTTGCTTGATTCTTAAGTGCAGTTGTTTTGGTTTGAGATTTAACCAATTTAGGTACTTTGGTGTTACAACACTTACCGTGTTCAAATGTGGCATATTCAAATCCCTTTTTATTAGTTTGCATGGTCATTTTAAGGAACATTTGAATACTTTCTCTTGCATTGGAGAATCTTGTCAATGACTCATTTAATGTTTGTTTCTCTTTTTTTATTTCTCTAGTTTATTGGTTAAATTCTTCACTTCCTCAACTAGAGACTTAACTCTTTTAGATAATTTCCATTTATAATGATCATGGCATCCCATTGCTTCTTATTTTTAGCTTATTCGATGTCAAGCCTTTTAATTCTATCATATAATACATCATAAGCTTGTTGTAACTCTTCTAGCATTATGCGCTTAATGCATTCATTTGAGGATGAGCAAATTAATTGAAAAATTAAATGGCAATTTTTAGATGATACCTCTTCATTGTTTATATAACTTGAACTGATTGTGTTACTTTTTAGTGTGTCTTGGATCCTTGTAGTCGTTGTGAAGCAATGGAGAGTGCCACTGTCTTAAACTTGCACTACCTAATATATTCTTGCATAATTTGCTGTATCTTGATATTTACTTGATGAGCTACTTGAGGAGGAGAGTTCTTTGTTAACATACATTCCCCTAGCTCATTTCTTAAGGAATATTCTTGAATTACTTCTTTTCTTCTTCTCCTGCTTGTCTTTTGGCTTATGCTCTTCCGATGTAGGACACTGAGCTTGTATGTATCCTAGTCCTCTACACTTGAAACACTAAGGTGTTTCTCTTTTTCTCTCCTTCTTGCTCTTATCATTGTAGGCTTTAAAGGAGCCTATGTTTTTTTCCTTTTCTTATAAATTCTTTGAATTTTCTTACAATGAAGGTAATTTCTTCATGTTCATTTTGCGATGTTAAAGATGACTCATATGAGCTTTGTTGGCTACCTTTTAGTGCAAGAGGCTTTTTTCCCTTGTTATGATCTTGATTTTTCTTCTTGATTAACTCATGAGAAACCAATGAGCTAATTAGGTCTTTCACCTTTAAGGTGTTGAGGTCTTTTGCCTTCTCTATAGCAGTAATCTTCCGAATCTATGATTTAGTTAGTGCTCAGGAAATCTTCATAACCTGTTCAAATTCAGACATAACTTTTCCTAGGCCCTTGAGATCATTGGTAAATTTAAAAATTTTAGTAAACATTTCAAAAATGTTCCTATTTTCAAGCATTTTGAAACTCTCTAGCTCTCTCATGAGAATATTTCTTTTGATTTCTTGGATTTGAGAAGTGCCCTCATAAAATCTTTTTAGATGTTTAACATACGCTCTATCATATTCAGCTTCTACAAGTATATAGAATAGTGAGTTCATGACTTTGGTATTACTTTTGACAAAACTTTTACTTTCTCTTCAGTTCGTTAAGAGGCTTTATTACTCTTGAGCAAGGTAACACTATGTTAGATAGCAATCTAAGAGTCCATATATGTGACATAATTAATTATGTCATTCTCAACTTCTAATAAGCAAAGTTGTTCCCATCAAATAGAGGTAGTCTAGTAAAAGATTAACCTTAAGCAAATGTAGGAACGAAAGTTAATTGGAAAGCCATTTAGCTTGGGAGATCTTCAAAAATAGTTTGAATCCTAACTTATGAGCCTCGAATAGTTGGCTTGACCCAAAAGGGGAGGGTGAATTAGTTTTTATTTAAAGTTTCTTCGTTAGTTTAAACATAACCTCTTTGAAAATAAGTCCCCTTGAATAAAACTTACAGAGACAGATCAAGATAGGAAGAAAGTAAGAATGAGTGCATAAGAAGATACACAAAATTATAGTGGTTCGGGCAAGACTCTCGCTCCACTCTTTCAAGCATATAACTTTTGTGTCTTGGATTCCACTATCACTTCAATAAGTATAACTTAGAGCCTCAACTCTTTTTTAGATTATAACTCTAGGAGGCCTTTAAAACATTTACATAAGTAGTTGGTGATTACCATCCCAACCAAAACCTACATTTTTGCTCACTTTGGCCTTGATCTCTAACACCAAGCCAAGTGTCAAACCTCAATAAAAAAAAATTTGAAATGAGAATAAACTACACATTACATATTTGTGTAGAACTTTGTAGCATGGAAGTATACTCTTAAAGATATAGAGAATATATGAAATCAAAAATTCTTTCATATGAACTTGAGAGCTTTGTTTAACAATTCTTAAATGGAGCTTAGAATGCTTATAGCTTGAAATGTGAGAGTACAATGAATGCCTTAACAGACCCTATTAACTCTACTTGACATTTCTTTCATAACTTTGAATGAATTTTAAACGTTTAGTGGTAGATGACATGTATTTAATGTGTCGACATTCAAAATTTTTTTGACCACTATGACTGAAGTCGCAGCCAGAGTCGACTTGGCTTGTGACTTCACTCAAGTCATAAGTAAAGTCAAGTTAGGTGTTGACTTCAGTGCACTATTTCCATTCAGAGAATTTTCCTTCAGGCTTTGGTCTTCAAATTGCTTATGGAGTCGACTTTGGCTGGGACTTCACCTAAGTTACAAGTAAAGTCGACTTTTACTTCAAATTTGTAGTGTCTTAGGGCTTTTTCTCAACATAGACCAAGTTGGAATTGGTGTAGGTCTTGGTTTTGAGTTGAAATTTAGGTTACTTCCAAACTAATAGAAGTTGAAATTACTGATAAAGATAATAAATTTTTTGAACATTATTATATTCACACATGAATATATTTATGACCTATGATATCTTTGGTTTGGATGAAAGTTGGTATTTCAATTAAAAGATAATTCTAATTACAATGAATGTAATGAGTTTACATATAACAATCAAGGTAAGAAAATAAATGAGATTACATGAATCGCTATCAAAAGTTTAATAAAAATGTAACTTATTTATCTCGTAGTTAATTAGTATATTGCAATAATTTTAAAGAGTTGGTATATTTATAATTATTTGCAAATAAAGTTAATGTAAATGTAATATATTCAACTTTTATGGACAAATGTAAAGAATACTTGGGTTTTAGAATAAACATTTTACAATTTAATTAGGTTATGATTATATGCAATAACTTTCATCACAATTATATTTGAAATATTTAATGCATAAATAAATATAATTATTTTAATAAATTAGGAAGAATATTATATTCGAACTGGGTTGGATTTTGGTACCAAATTGATGCAAACTCGGTATTGGTTTTAGATTTTATTGGGTCGACTTGAAATTGGATCTAATCTAAAAAAATTAAAAAAATAAAACCCAAACTCGGTACCAAGTTGCACTCCTAATAATTCTTCTTCATTTCAACTTCCCAAGTCTCATATTAGATTGCTTTTAAGATAGACTTCACTCAAGTCACTATTGGAGTCGACTTGGGATGCAACTTCGCTCTCAATTCTCAAGATAGAAAAGTTATACACTCATTTGTTCTTTCAAGTCAGAAACTCGGGGTTGACTTCGACTTCTAATTCACCCAAGTCGCATCTAATGTTGACTTGGAGTGCAATTTTAAATGTCATTTTGGAGGCAACGCATTTTTGCCAGCCTTGGGTCTTCGAGTTGTAGGCTAAGGTTGAAATCATCTTTGACTTCACCCAAATCACATCTAAAGTAGACTTGGGATGCTACTTTGATAGTTCGACTCTCCCTTGTAATTTTCTGCCTTTAAATTTTTGTTTGAAGTCGATTATAGAGTTGACTTGAGTTGCAACTTAACCCCAAAGCCGACTTGAATATGACTTCATCTATTTCTACCTGGATTTTGAAATTCCATCTTTCATGCACATATCCACATATCAAAAAATTTCATTATTAGGGTACGTTTGGTTAGAGGTAAAACTTTTTGATGAAAACTTTTCAGAGTAGAAGTTGTCAAGTTGATACAAAATTATGTGATATGATAGGCGTAATAATGAGGTATAAAGAGAATAAAGTTAAAATAGATATGGTAGTTGTATGGGTATTTGTGTGGAAATGATTGAAAAGTAGGGTTGTTTATATAGGAAAATGTGAAAAAATAATTAAAAAATAAGGTAGTTATGGGGAGTGAAAAGTTTTTGATTGAAAAGTTTTCATTGACATGTTTTGTGTGTAACCAAACACACCCTTAGTCTTTTAGTCTTTAACTTCTCAAATTAGTTGTTAATAATTGAAACTCAAAGTTTCATTTGCAACTTACACTAGTTGAGTTCACATTATCTAGGTTACCTCCCTCCTATTCTTGACTTTTCATTCTTTATAGTTGTATGCATTTGTAATATCATAAATTTTTCTCGTACTATATATTTTACGCTTCTTGTTATTGTTAAATGTAACTGTTCCTTCATTGTATGGTCTTAGCTCATTGAAGATGTCTTCTCACCTGTCGTGTGTCTTGAGAAACTACTATATTTGAACCATGTATTATTCGTTTTGACTGTAAGACACACTTGCAAAATAAATTAATTTGTGCTTATCTCTTTAATACTCGTCTATTAGGTCTAATTGGGTTGGTATATGAGTTTAATGCTATTTGCTTTTGTCTACGAAGTGCATATTCTAGACTTTTTTGCATTCAAACTAATTTTGCTCCTTTCTCATATGACTTTTTAACTTTGCATTGGTAAATTTTATATCCAAATTTGTTATAGAAATTACATACATTCTATATTCTTTGAGGAAAACTTTAGGGGCTTGATGGTTGCTTAGTGGGTTTTTTCACACATGTGGTCCTTGGTAGTTTTTGTTGGTCCATGAGTGTAACTATTTTGACTTAAGATTTTACCCATTTGGATGCATTATATTGGTGAGAGCAATGCTCAAATGTTGAGTATCCTAGTCCCCTTTGGCTAGTTTGTGTTATCATTTTGATGAACATTTGAACTCTCTCTGCTGGATTAGGGAAATTGGCCAATGTTCATTTAGTGTTTAGTTCTCTTTCTTTGACTTCTCTGGTTCACTAGTTAAGTTTTTTTACTTCTTCAACTAAGGACTTAACCCTTTTAACTAGTTTGCCATTCACAAAAATTGTGGCATCACATTGACTCTTTTTTTCGCATATTTAACACTAAGCCTTTTTATCATATAACGCATCATAAGCTTGTTGTAATTTTTCTCACATAGCGGATTTGATGCATTCATTTGAGGATGAGCAAATTGATTGAGAAATTGAATGATAGATTTTAGCAGGGTTTAGAAGATACCTCATCATTGCTTGTGTGACTAGGTCTTTGCTCCTTGTTATCTTTCTTGCTATGAGGCAATGGTGAGAAATATCTTCTCAATTCATGCTATACAACAAATTCTTACATAGTCTTGAACCTCACTTGACGAGCTGCTTGAGGAAGATGACTCTTCACTTACATATATTCCCCTTGCCCGCGACTTAGGGAATTTCCTTCACCTACTTCTTTCGCCTTCTCTTGTTTGTCTTCTAGCTTATTTTTATCTGGTGTAGGATATTGTACTTGCATATGCCCTATACCTTCACATTTATAACACTTGAGTGTATCCTTTCTTTTCTCCTTCTTGCCCTTGCTATTGTAGGTTTTGGGAAAGCCTACATTCCTCACTTTCCCAACAAATGTTCTAAATTTTCTTATATGAAGTGTGATCTCCTCATCCTCATTTGGTGATGTTGAGGAAGGCTCGTTTGAACTTTGTTAGCTAGCTTTTAATGCAAAAATTTTCTTCCCCTTGTTGTGTCTTCATTCTTCTTCTTTATCAACTCACACAGCATCAACAAGCTGATTAGATCTTCTAGCTTTAAAGTGTTAAAGTTTGTAGCCTCCTCAATGTCGGTAATTTTCGGAGCTTATGACCCAATAAAGCTTGAAGGAACTTCATTACTTGCTCAGATTCAGACATGACCTTTCCTAAGCCCTTGTGAGCATTAGTAAATTTAAAAAATCTAGCGAATAATTCCGAAATATTTTTTATCTCATGCATCTTAAAACTTTCTAGCTCTCCAATAAGAATTTTTCTTCTTATCCCTCAAACCTGAGAAGTACCATCATACATAGACGTTAGAGTATCCCATATTTCATTAGCAATTTGGCATGAAAACACTTTATCATACTTAGCCACTGTGAGAGCATAAAACAACAAGTTCATGGCCTCCATCTTACTCCTTATAACTTTTATTTCCTCCTCAGTTCCAAAGGCTTTCTCACTTTTTGGTAGTGTAATGTTATCTTGAATCGCAATCTAAGGATCCACATCCATGGCCATAATTAATTATTTTTGTAACACCCCTAACCACGAGCGCACAACAATGTGAAATCTCATTCCACGGATCTTTTTAAGTGCTAAAACTTGTGAATGAAGCTAAAGTTTCATTCTTATACAAGAAAAAACCTTCTAATGTGTTTAAACTAAATTTTTTTCTTCTATTTTCTTTTAAAACCTATTTCAATTTATTTCCTTAACTAAAATTCGGCAGCATGCCATCTATATATGTGTAAGATAAAACTTGATAATCATTAAATGATCCAGCATTGACTACTAAATTCATTCATATCCACTTTAGTTTATCTAGTACATCTCTTATACAATCATACATTTTATGAAAAACTAATTTCTACTCCATATAACCTCTACATAATAAACGAAAATAATTTTAATAATTATATCCCAAGACTCAAAATACCTCAAAAGCATTACAAATCATATCTTCACTACTTTATTAGTAGTGAAGACTCCTCTATCAAGTCGGCATCATCTGCATTCACTGGTTATTTGAAAATAGTGAGTATAAAATACTCTGTAAGCAAACATTTAGAAATACACGTAATTCCATAATCCATTACATTATTTGAAAATATCAAATTATTAAATTCCCTTTATGCATGTATTATAAGTAAATGAGTGCATACATGCATCATGACTTATTCCTCATTGGCAGTTGACACTTACCAAGTGATCATCCATCCACAATAATATTTCTGATCTTACATGCTTAACAATGTAGTGCATGAATCATATACACCATGTTTAACTCCAAAGGGTAATTGAAATGCCTTTGGCGCCACCCTTTAAACCTGAGGTCAGGTGACTGGGCTCAGTTTTCTTAGAAACATCACCTCTTACCTCACCCCACAGGGCACTTAATGCATATAAGCATACCCTGAATCATAATCATTGCGAGGAATATGAGTGATGTCATAAAATAAACTAAAATTTTTTTGTTGTAAAGTACACAATTTAAACACATAGAAATCATTCATTGGCAAATATCATTTCATAAAAGATAAGATAAGAATGAATTTTCATACCATAAAATTCTGTTGAAATAACATTTTGAAGGGCTTGCTTATCTTTAAAAATAAAATAATCATTCGTAGTCAAATATCCTTTCACAAAACGAAAATACAAAAATGGATTTTCTCACTAGAAAATTCTTTTGAAATAAAATTTTGAAGGGCTTGCTTACAATGTCGTGGATGAGTCATATAAGTCCTGCTTAACTCCAAAGGGTACTTGAAATACCTCTGGCATCATCCTTAAGACCCGAAGTCAGGTGATTAGGCTCAATTTCCTCAGAAACATCACCTCTTGTCTCACCCCACAGGGCACTCGATGCATACAAGCATACCATAAACCATGATCATTGTGAGAAAATATGCTTGACATCATAAGATAAACTATTAATTTTCATTTCAAAGTGCACAATTCAAACGCATAAAAGAAAATTAAAATAATCATTCTTTGGCAAATATCATTTCATAAAATGAAAAGACAAGAACGAATTTTCTTGTGATAAAATTTTTTTGAAACAAAATTTTGAAGGGCTTACTTACCTTTTTTCTTTAGCTTTCCTCCATCTTTTCTTTACACTTTTTATCATCGCCAACAAAGAATACATCTAAGCATATCGTGCATGCCAAACTCATGGCTATTTATCTTTCCTATATATCAATTTCTGATTGGCCTTTAAATAAGAAATTCAAGCATTTTTTCACTTGAGCATCTCAGTTAAATATGATTCATCCTATTATAGGTTATTAAAGCTTTTTCATCCTTTTATACTAAAAATACATTTAGATAATTTATATATATGTATAAACATTGCATTTAACATATGAATTAATACATATGGTAAAATAAACCTTACACACAATATGTAAATGACTTGGATATATTGTAAGGCTATTTAAACCTAATATAGCCTTTACAGCTCATATAAAGGATATAAAATCTTTTCACACAAATAAAACAAGCCTACTACCAAAAACCTCATCACACATAAGTTAATTCATACATAATCTTATCCAATTTTAGTAGATGACTAAAAATTATATATCCCATCAAATGCAGCTTATACATACAAGAATTCCTTCCTCTTGTAGTTCTTTTCCTTTTTTAATTAAGAAATGAATATTAATTCTTAGTGTTCTTAAAATATTAATTCTTAGGGCTCCTTCTGTTCTCATAAGATTAGTATACAAGTCATCATTATTTATTTATTTGTTAAATTTCTTAATTATAGTTTAGACCCACAACTTATTCCATGAAAATTTAAAGGTTTAATTCTCTAAAAGAATAATCATTTTTTGAATAGAAATCATATTTCTTATCATTAAAATTATTTGATCTCATGTCATAACCTTAGATATTTCCCATTTTGTATTTCACTTTGACGATTTTATAAATATTATCTAATATTAACATTAATATAAAAATCAAAATATACATCCGAGGTGATTTGATCCTTAAATCTCATCAGTTATTGATAATTGCCCTCACCACTTTGGTAGTCTTGTTATGTCTTGTAAAATATTTAAAATAGGTTTCATGCTTATGTCTCCTTAACCCATTGATCTTATTATTGGATCGTCAAATCTTTCTTGGTGTAAATTGAGTTATACTAAATTGATAATACATAAATTGATTCACCTTATTTTTTACGTATATAAAAAAGCAGTGTGCTAAAAAAATTTCTACTAAGGTATATGATAAATATCCTTTAAAAATAGGATATTAAATTATGATCGATTACATTTTAAAGGTTCAAAATTTATGTTTACATTTCATATAAGTCATTAACATCATCATACCCTACTTTGATCATCATATTAATTGTTGCATTAAAGCATTAACGGTCGCACCTAGCTGTCCAGCAAGGTGCTGAAAATAAATTTGTCTTACATCCCAAAAATGACCACCCTAAATGACATTTTGAAACATTTTCAACATAAAAGTTGTAGATCTCTTTTTTATACTAAATTTTGACTATTTACAGATCAAATTCTAATTTTAATTTGATGAAGATATTATTAATTTACTGAACATCTCTAAAAAGCATTATCTTTAGGACACTTCTAAAATAATTAAATCATCATAATCTAACCTTTATAATCATGATCTAAACCATTCATTTGAAAGAAACCTAGGCCAAATATGTAAGATAAATAAGAAAAAGTCTAAAATATTTCCTTTTTGCTAATCGCTTTTGTCTATCGCCATTACTTTGCTCATTTCCTCTGTTTCTTCTCCTTTCACTCTTGCTTGTACATCCGAATTTCTCACCTAAATACACTATTTATAATCATAATTTTTTTTTATTTAGTATGTGGGATTAACTATTGAATAGGCTAGGATAGACTATATGTAAGTTTTTTTTATAAGAGCCCCCAAGTTTGCACCAATGAGAGTGCTCCATGTGCAAGTTACTTGAATTTATTCCACCCACATGGCTGA
The DNA here is from genome assembly GCA_030490835.1 of Annona cherimola. NCBI lineage: Eukaryota > Viridiplantae > Streptophyta > Magnoliopsida > Magnoliales > Annonaceae > Annona > Annona cherimola. The sequence goes on along the minus strand of CM059973.1, from coordinate 56,099,933 downwards.
ACCTTGTCTTGCCATGTGGAAAATTCATTGCATCAATTTTCTCACTTATACATCTAGGATTATCTTAATTGAGGTGGCATCTAAATCTGGCTCAAATTTGCTTATTATAGTTAATGATGACCCACTTGTGATGCTCTCAATTGATGTACCAAAGTTGAAATCTATGTTGACAACTTTATTTTCAATAATTTTTATTTCTATACTCTTCTCCCAAACCCACCATACTATATATAGATGAATTCAAAATTTCATATTCTTTTTAATGATATAATTTTTTTAAAATTTATCTAACCATTAAATGTATTTTAACGAATTATGTGGCTCCCCCGACCCGAGGCTACCACAAGCCTTACTCCAAGACCGTTTTCGACTGGTAAATGTGATCAGGATTGTTGCCCTGATCACGCGGTGGGTTCTTAATTTGATGTCGTCCAAAAAAATTTTTCTTTCCTTTCATCATATAAGCACGTATTTGTCATCATTCATAGTGGACTCATCCATATTATCATAAAATTTATCGTACAAGTATCTTTACTTTCATATTGTAGGCAACATATATATTCATAAATAAAAATTCACATAGAATTTTATACATAATCACTTATCTATTTACACCATACATAATCAATCCCATTTCATTATAAGCAATACATTCCTCCATTCATCCTTCAAACATACCAATACCTTTTAGCTTTGCTCCTTTCCTCGAGCCTTAAACCTGTCTAAGGTTGGGAAAACAAAATGTGAGTGATAAACTCAGTAAGCAAGCATCATTTTTTCATTTAAATGCATCTCTTGCCCATTCGGTAGGAGACACTTATCAAGTGATCAACTACCAATAGGAAGAAACCTTTTATAGAAATCTTCTTTATAATACACTCATAAAACTTCGTGCATGTCCCCATTTCGAGGATTTTCAAAGGTGATGTCTATGCATCTAAATCATTTTTCATGGGGACAATTGTTTGTCCCAAAATATTTTTCATCTATCATGAAGACATGTCTATCTCCAAAAATATTTTTCATATGGCATGAGGACAATTATATGTCCTAAAATATTTTTCTTATAGCCTTTTTCCTCATTAGGACATTTACTTGTCTCAAAACATCATCCATTTAAATTTCTTTATTACCCAACTCAGGGTTATTCAAAAGCAATGCATGTGCATAGAAATATTTTATCTATGCGGACATTCTCATGTCCAAAAATATTTTTCCATATAAACCTCTTTTAACCCGCATATAAGATACCAAACCCTTTTTAAACCGACATGGCAGACATATTCATGTCCTAAAATATTTTTCGATATATTCTGAAAACTAAACATAAATCCATTTGAAACCAACACAAATCCATTTAAAATTAAACAGAGTAGGTGCCCATTTTGGGACTTTTAAAACATAGGGAACATATGTATGTTCCAAAAATATATGGATATGTGTCTCTGACCCTCAAGTAGGTGACACTTAACAAGGGATCATCCTCCCCTAGGAAAGAAACCTTTCATGAGCTTCCTCCCATTTCAGAGAGGGCGTCGCCGGCCTCCGGCCTTCCCTGAGCGACTCGGCTACAGGTAGAGGTGAGCTTTGGTTTACGACCATTTTGGTTCGTGACCGCCTCAACCATGAGCCTAGTATATCGTTTTACGCACACTCGTATGCTAGCAATGATTTTCACAAAACTTAGTTCAGTCATTTGACTGTGCCCTTTTTCAAGCCTCAGCTTGATATGTATAAAGCCAACTTAGTCCGCAGACTATGCCCTTCTCGATTTGAGAACTGGGCATGGTTGTTTTGAAAATAAAATATTTTTGTAAACTATTTCCAAATCCTAATGTTAGGATGACCACCCTTAAAGAGCTTAGCAATATTTTAATAAATTCATTTTACCAAACATTTGAAATATTTGAAAAGACAATATTTTGTAAAACTTTAATGATTTGCTAAACAACATTTGAAATTCTCATTTTAAAAAGCTTTTGAACTAATTCAAAACTTGCAGAGACAAAACTTTTCTTAATAACATTTTTATGAGCAAAACATATGCAACTCACTTCCATCCACGGTAATGGCATTATCTATCTTGTTCACGTCACTTCCTTGTTACTCTTACATATATAGAGGAGTTTGCATAATCTTTTGATTATTATTTAAACATAAAATCCACCAAATCATTTTGTAGGACTGGTCACCCTTAAATCTTTTTGGAATATCAGAGTAAAACGTCTTCAAAGTGTTACCACTCTAAGAGTTGTAAAGCACCTTGATATATTATTTCAAAACAACTACATAAATCTCAAAACACATATATAAATTCAATTTATGACATTTAACGAAAACCATTTCAAAACATTTATCTATTTCTAGAAACCATTTGTAAAGAATTACATTTTTCAATAAAACTCCTTGGAAATAGAATTTCCATGGTTTGTTTTTGAATATCACTTTATGAAAGAGACAAACTCTTTCAAGATAAAACTCTTTGTAAACCACACTTGTATGAACTTGCTTATATTAAAACCATCTTAAAACCCACATCATATTTTCAAGAACTGAGCTTGCTTACTCTATAAGTAATTCTCCACATCATTAATATAAACATGATCAAGTAATTTTAATACTTGAATATAAACATTATGCTTGAAAATTCACTTACTTAATTTGTAAGCAACTATGAAACCAACTTATTAAAGCAAGTTCATAAATTTCATAAAATTCCTTTGAAACAATATTTTGGAAAGTTCGCTTGCTTACCTGTCTCACTTTAGCTTTCCACGTCTGCTTTTTCTTTGTCCTTGCTTGATTAATTGGTAATCCCTCCTTTTCCCCTTTCTTTTTCCTTCTTTTTTCTTCCTTCTTGGCTAGGCTAGGGCTGGACGTAAGTTGCTGTTCTTAAGGGAGAAATTTTCAGCACTTAGAATTTTTTCCAAACTTCAATCCATGTAACTGATCACCCCTTTTATAAGCTGGATTTGCTCCAGCTGTGGGCCCCACTTAGGGTGTTTTTTCCACAGAAATTAATATATGCTTATCCCCCCTAATGTGCTGGTTAAATGACAGCCAAGTAAAATAATTTTTATCATTTTTCTTAAATGCGAAAATCTGCTCAAATCCTCACCATCCAAGCTATCCACTTGGCACGTCCATAGTTGCTGCCCATTTTCATATTTTTTTTCATTTTTTAATAATCTTATTTTAAGGTTAAATTAAACACCTAATTATCATTTAATTAATCCATTAATTTGGCATGAAAAAAATTAACAAAAATGGCAGCAACAGCACATCAATTTGCACGTCATTTGCATGCAAACAAGCTGTCCATATTTGCATCCATCATGGTAGCTACTGTTCACGAATTTTCTTAGATTTTTTTCACATGATTAAATGCTCATTTATGTATTCCAACATTTCAGCTATTTATGTGCATATATTATAAAATAAAAATTTAAAAAAAATCCAGCAACGACACTCTCTTGAACGTCCACGCATTGCCACCCTTGTCTATGCTAGTTTGAGGTCTCCTTAGCCCCTTAAATGTAGACATCAATGCATGTATAATTCATGGAATTTTTGCATTTTTTAATTATGCATAAAATACCCTGCATTGCACCTGCATTTGACACCTATTTGGTCCATTAAAAATTGCATTAATTCCATGTACTCTAGCATTTAATGCATGGTACTCTTGAGATGTAAAAGTCAACTATGCACACATTTTCCAATTCAGGTATTTTCTCAACATAATATGCTTAATCTAAACCTTCCAAACTGTTAATATCATGATTTTATTCAACCGTTTCAAATTTCATCTCAATCCGATTTTTCTAGCTCAAGTTATAGCCGTTTGAAGTTAACAGTTGGATTTGAGATATGATCAATAAATCATTATACCAATTTCATCAAGGATTTTCATAACCCAATAATTCCATAATACCAACCCTAACATCATCAACTTCCATCTCAAATTTCACTTGAATCCGCCTTACAGGCATTGAGTTATAAATTTTCTAGTGTTTTTCCACTTAACTTGATAATTACCCTTTAATTTCTCATAATTCATATTAAATAATTTAAAATTATTATCCATGATACATTGGTATATTTCAATTACCAAAAATTCACTTTAATCCCTTTGTCCCATATCAGCTTATAATGATCACTCAAATCATCATTGCTAATCCTTAGCCCTAATTACCATAGTTTAGCAAATCACAAAAATTATTTAAAATTCAATAAATTCACTTATAAATCACATGTAAATGTTCAATGTATATATTGAATCCTACTTAGGTTGGGGTTTCACGAATCAGAATTATTTCTATTTCTGTCATAGTGTAGAAATCAGGATATACGTTCACTATTTTCTATATGTCTAGCTCATTTTAAGTTTGATTTAGATGATTCTTTTTGCGTTAAAAATAGACTTCAAGAGATTTCAACACTAATTTCATATTATTTTGGCTTATATATAATATTTTTTAATTTTTTAAATTTAGTTGTTGTGTAGTTTTTTTGCTACCTTGTAACTTTACCATAGTTCTTGTAAAAATTTTAGAATTCTCCTTTCTTAATTTCTAAACTTTTTGAGAATTTCAAGGTAAGTTTTTCTAATCATCTTTCTTTCATTTAGACTTATTTTTATAATTTTTTTTCATATTTTTGTTTTTTTTATTTTTTATTTTTTCTTTAATCATATGCTAAACAAAGTTTAGTCTCCAAATAAATCATATTTTCACTATAAAAATAATGTAAATAAGAGATTAACTTACTCTGTCATTACAATCTCTTCCTCCTTGCTTGTTCTCTTCTCCTCCTCCACTTTCTTCTTCCTTTTCTCTTTTCCTCTTCTTCTCCTATTTTTTATAGACAGTTTTAATTGCTATTAATTAAATTAATTAATATACTTTGCTATTATTCCATTGAAAAATAGCACTTGTCACTGTTTATTTATTAATTATCTCTTTCATTACTTTATAATTTTAGGACATTAATAAAATTCTAATTTTTAATATTTTATTGGCCCAAAATTTTCCTTGTATATATATTGCATGTTTAGCATTGCAATTTAAAAATTGTGGGTGTTACAATTTTATTCTCAATTTTCATTAATTAAAGTTGTTCTCGTCAAATAGAGATGGTCTAGTAAAGGATTAACCTTTAGTGAAGGCAAGAATGGAAGTTGATTGGGTAGCCATTTAATATACTAACTATTTTATGAAGGAATGGAAGTTGATCTCTTCTGAATCAACAAAAAAATGCTCTAATACTACTTGTTGGTTCTGAGTTATTGGCTTTAACTCTAGAATGGAGGGGTGAATTGGGTTCTTTGAAAAATTTCTTCGCTAATTAAAACTTAATCACAGTTTAATCAAGTCTCCTTGAATGAAACAAATAGGGCTAGTGCAAGAGAGTAAGAAAACCAAGACAAACACACAAGAGTACTCAAAGAATTATAGTGGTTTGGGCAACACTCCTACTCCACTCTTCCAAGTATATAACTCTTGTGTATTGGGTTCCACTATCTAATCAACAATACAAGTTAGAGTCTCTGCTTTCTTCTAGATTCTAGTTATAGAGGACTTTTACAAAAATTACATTATTAATTGAGTACATCTCAAACCTGTTGGGCATGAGTTATTGGCTTAACCCAAGAAGGCAAAAGTGAATCGGGTTATTAAATTTTTTGGTGAACTAAAAATTAACTCTGGATTAGTTTAATCCCCTTGAACAAAACAAGTAGGACTAAAGAGAAAGTAGGAAATGAAACAATCACACACAAAGAACATAAGAAATTATAGCAGTTCGGGTAACTCTCCTACTCCACTCTTTCATGCGCACACTTCTTTGTGCCGTGGATTTCACTATCACAATGTTAATACAACTAGTGTCTCAACTCTCTTCTAGATTCTAGTTTTAGGGAACCTTTACAAAAGATCTTATAAATAGTCAGTAAGTACCACTCCAATTGACCACACAATGGCCTCAGATTCCAACACAAACCACATGGCTACATATAAGAAAGAATTTATAAATAAAATAAATCTATATGTTACAAAGATCTGTAGAATGAGGTGTTGTAGCAAGCTCTGAGACTTGAAGCTTTTGCAGTAAACTTTGAGAGACTTGCTAAAAAATCAATTAACGAAGCCTTTAAGACCTGTAAATAGGAAAGTTGAAGCTCATTCAATTTTCTAGCTTAAATAGATTTGAAGGAAACTTGAACGTTATGTGGTGGCAGTGCACATTTAGTACGTTAACATTTAAAAATTTATGATTGTTACAACCAAAGGAAAGACAAGAGTCAACTTAGCCTGCAACTTCACCCAAGTCACATACTAGAGTCGAATTGGCATGTGATTTTGGTGCACCAAAAACTTTCGTGGAGATTTCATTCAGCCTTTAAGCATCAAGTTTCTTGTGGAGTCGACTTGGGACTTTGGGCTTTACTTAAGTCACAAGTAAAGTCAATTTGATTTTCGACTTCACTATATGTTAAGGTTTTAATAATTCAAATTTTTCTTTTTAAAAATTTCTTTCCTTAAAGTCTTACTTTTTGGTCAACTTCATGTGAGACTTGACCCAAGTTACAAGTGTTCAATTTTTATGCTTTTCAAAAATTCTTCAGATCTTCATTTGTTCTTCTAAGTCTCAAAGTTTGAGTTGACTTCGAATTAGACTTCACTCAAGTTGCAAGTGAAAACAACTTGATGTGCAACTTCAAATAGCATTTTGTAGTCATATTAATTTTTGTGTACCCTTATAGTCTCCAAGTAGCAAGCGAAGTCGACTTAGATATCGACTTCACCTAAGTCACATACAAAGTTGACTTTAGATGCGACTCCAATTGTAACATTTCCTTGTGTCAAGTTTTCCTTTCTCTAGCGTATCTGAAGTTGGTTTTGAAGTCAACTTGGATATCCAAATTGACCCAAGTTGATCTTGGAGTCGACTTGACATTGCAACTTCAGCTATTTGAACTTGATATTTAAAAATTTGACTTCTAGCATTAAACCTAATTTATCAATAGCCTTGATTATTTCAAATTGGTTGTTAATCATCAAAACTTAGATATTATTTTGTAATTTAAGCTAGCGAAGTTCAAATAATCGAGCATTATTTATATCTTATCTTGGCCTTGGTCTCCAACACCAACCTAAATAATCAATTACAACAAATATTTAAGATAAAATGAAAAACTACATGCTACATTTTTCTAGAATAAATGAATCATTGTAGCAATATTTGAACAATGTAGAGAGAATGTGAACTTGAAGCTTTCTTCAATGAAATCAGGAGCTTTCTTTGAAATCTATTCAATGGAGCTTTGAATGCTTGTAGCTAGAATGGTAAAAGCTCAATAAATGCCTTAGCTAATCTCCATTACACCAATTGACATCTTTTAAATAGATCTGAAGAAATTTCTAATGTTAGGTGGTAGGTAGCGTGCATTTAATGCTCTGGTGATTAAAAAATTATGAATGTTATGATTGAAGTCGCAATTGGGGTCAACTTGGCCAGCTACTTCCCCTAATTCACAACTGAAGTTGACTTTAGTATCAACTTCAATGCTTCATATGCTTCTAAAGAGAATTCCTTCAATCCTTGATCCTCAAGTCTTATGTGGAGTCAACTTGGGACTTGAGAATTCATCGAAGTCGCAAGTGAAGTCAACTTGGAATGTCGGGGCTCCTACTCCTTGAAAATTTGAATCCTCTTCATTTGGTCCTCCAAGTTTCATGGTTGAGTCAACTTCATGTTCGGCTTCACCTAAGTAGCAAGTGATGTAAACTTGGTATGACACCTTATGACCTAGACATCCTCAATGGCCAATCAACAAGTGCCACATGACCTAAGAAAATTTCAGTAGTATCTCCCCATAACTATAAGAGGTGGTGTGAAATACAGGACTTATTATTTATAAACATCTTGAATTCATTCTAAAATATAACATTTAGCTTTAAATTCATACATTTGCATTTTCATACTATAAAGACATCCATATAATAAGAAAAAACTCATACACCATCATTACACAATAAGGCATCCCAAAAGACTCATATATATTAGCATAAATTATATTCAAGTTCAAAATGCATAAACATGACAGGCTTAATATAGTTGGGTCAACTAAGTAAATGTCTACATTCATTGATAACAACAGAAGCAATGATTCAAAAATAACAACAAATAAGTCCTAGTCTACTGAGTCACATCTCTAGGATTGTGTTCTCCTTCGACTCCATCCCGAGGTGCCTCACTTGGCCTATAATCTAAAGACAAAACAATAAATCATGTGAGTCTAACAAACTCATAAGTTGATAGTAGTTATCGCAAATGGATACAAATAAGACTCTTGACACATATGCCATGACAGAGATATAGTAAGACGATTCTTAAATGACTATGCAAGACATATCAACTAACACCCATACCTAAGAATATATGCATATAACTGCATGTCTTCAATGAGCCATGTATAACTCTTTTCTCATGTCAACCAAGGGCCATGAACGACCCTTTTTCTCGTGTTAAGCAAGAGTCATGAACAACTCTATACAACTACACGATTTATTCATATATCCAGTTACATCAAAAGTTATATGATGCATTATGCACATGATCATATACATACAGTGAACTATCAACTAAAACCAATTACCTTGAATAGTGCTTCATCCAATTCACATAATAACAAGTGCCAAAAACGATGCATATAGTATCAACAAATTCAACAATGTGAACTTTAAATTTAGCATCTTAATTATCACATAAGTGTTTCACGGAATACATGATAGGTGTTAAATGGAAAACTTCTAGGTCATCCTACTAGTTTAACCCACTCAAGTAATATCACATTCCAGTGAAGGAAACTGCTAATCTATCATATATTCACAAAAATTTCTAAGTAATATTTGATTTTCCATTGATCCCACGAGCCCCAAGTTATCAAAAATCCTACAATGCCCCAAGCCACGAATTTGTTGGAAGTTACCATTTTTCCACCAGTTTTATATCACATTTAAGATAAGATTCAACAACTAATTGAGAAAAAAATATATCTAATTACCTAGATTACGATTCTCCTAAAATCTATAGCCCTAGACTCGAACCTTTAGGATTTTTTATCTCTCTTTATTTGCACCAATGATCTTTGAGGCAATTCAGATAGATTTTGAGAAGGTTTAGGTTGAATATGTTAGTCCCGAGTTTATGGCTAATACCTAAGAGGGGAGGGTGAATTGGGTATTTTAAAAATTATCACTTAAACAGAAACTTTTTTCCTATTTAATTTAATCCCCTTAATGAAACAAATGAAGAATATGGAGAGAAACAAAGCAGTAAAAGTAAATATTCAAACCACAGCAGTAGACACAGATTTTATAGTGGTTCGGCCAATCTTCCCTACTCCACTCTTCCAAGCTCACACCCATTGTAAGTTAAGTTCCACTAATGTATTTGTTAAATACAACTAGAGCAGCAGCTCTTTTCTAGATTCCAGCTCTAGGGGGCTTGCATAAAATACTGCACAAGTAGGTGACGAGTAACACTCAAGTCACAACGCTACTTTGCTTTCACTTGGTTCAAATCATCAATATCAAACCAAGTATCAAATACAGATAATAAATCAAATAAAAGAAACTATACTTTACAAGTTGTGTAGGCAGATTTCAGCTCGTGTAAGAACTTGTTGAGAAAATGATTTGATCAACGATGTAGCTTTCAGCAAGTTGGAGCAAAGTTCTTCACTTGAAATTGTTATTGATCACTTAATGCTTTGAGAGAGTAGAAGGCGAACACAATGAATGTTTTCTCTAACCTCTAGCACGTCCACTTGAATGCTCTTTTTATAATGATGGAGTAAATTCAAACGTTTGGAGGTAGGTGGAGCGCATTTAATATGCCAACGTTCGAATTTTTTCGACCATTGCGACCCAAGTCGCATGTGGAGTCGACTTCGGATGTGACTTCACCCAAGTCGCAAACTGAAGTCGACGTCGGTTGCGACTTCGGTCTCTAGCATATCTTCAAGTTCCACTTAAGGTCGACTTGGTCTTGGTCCTGACCCAAGTCGCAGGTGAAGTCAACTTCTAGTGCGACTTCACTTTCTGTATGCACATGATGGAACTTGGATTTCTTTGAAAGTGATCTTGGTTGCTTGTTATTCATCGAATATCTTGTTATTCCAATAATACCCATGATCTTAAATGCTTAAACTTGGAACTTGGCATGTTCATCTTCTCTTGAAAGCTTTGTCTTCATGGCCTTGAACTTAGAATGATTTGCTTTTTTTAATTTTGCAGTGCATAGATATAGCCAATAGCCAATGATTCTCCTTTGAATGATATACTATCTTGAATGATTAATTTATGAATATTTGCTTGTCTGGACTGTATCGGTCTTCACCTTAACTCAAGTCGGATGCCTGGGTCGACTTGGGATCCAACTTCACTCAAGTCGCATGTGGAGTCGACCTAGGAATGCGACTTCACCCAAGTCGCATATGGAGTCGACTTCGGTTGCCACTTCACTTGTCTCCTACCCATATTTCAATGCTGGAAGGAATTGAACATCTGAAGTCGATAGTGGAGTCGACTTGGGTCTGCGACTTCACCCAAGTCGCAGCTGGAGTCGACTTGGACTGCGACTTCACCTATCTTGGTTCCCAAATTCAACGCTAGAAGGTTTTGCTCACTTGAAGTCGATATTGAGGTCAACTTGGGTATCGACTTCACTTAAGTCAATGGCTAAGTCGACTTGGCTTTGCGACTTAGTCTGCCAGATTCTGAAATCTAGGTTTTCAGCCTTTAACCAATTTTAACAAACCACATTAATACCCAAAGCAATCTCAAATTGAGTTGTTAATCATCAAAACATGGATTGTGCTTAATTTGTCATTGATTCCAACAATCTCCCCCTTTTTTATGATTGACAAAACCAATTTGAGTTATACCTTTCATTTACTTTAAAAATAACATTTCTTCCTTGTTTTGGCGCTTAGAACATACAGATTTTATTTTCATTGCGTTTAAAAGAGGCAACACAAAATTGCAAATGCATTTAAAACACCTTTCATATTCATTCAACCATTGCAATTCAATCAAAACACATATCATATATATATAACCATTGCAATTCATTCAAAAACAGATCATATTTATATATAATCAAGCAGTTGTATACAATGTGAAGCAAGAAAATGCAAAATGACCTACATGTACATACTACCCATCCCATGAAAGCAAACTAATCCTAAAACTCAAATCTATCTCCCCCTTTTTGTCAAGGAATCAAAAAGGAGATAGGAAAATCTAGATTTAGCAAATTTGAAAGCTAAGATAAGGTAAGATGGACAACGACTAGGTGGGATAGGTCGGATATGAGCGGATGAATAAAAGGATGAGAGAGGTTGAACGGTGGGTTCAGCTTTCACGAATTCGCCGAAGTATGGATCAATATCAGGCAGACTAGGCATCGAACGACCTCGACTGCTCCCTGATGCAAGCTTATACTTTATTGTGCGCAGTTCACGATCCATCTAGTCTTGGCAAGTGTGCATTTCCATCATCGTTGTGTGAAGTCCCACCAACTGTGACGTGAGCCGGTCTTCCATTTGCTCAAGGTGATCCCTTATGGCATTGACAGAGGTAGCCCAGGTTGGTGAGTGTGGGCGAGGATCGGGAAATTGTAATCCTCTCAGAAAGCACGAGCCATGTGACTGTGGCAATACGGGCTTTGTTGGTGTTGCCGGTGGTGGAGACGGAGCTGCCTCCTGCTGAGGAGACGGAGGTTGCTGCTCCCTCTCAGAATGAGCACTCTCCGCTTCAGGTTGGGCTGGTCCCATCCTTTCCCGAATCCTTTCTGCTCGGAATTCCTCCAAATTGATCTTCATCCGAGTTAGTAGTGCCCTGTTCATGGCATTTGTGGGCTTCAAAACTTCAAACGGCTCCCCGTCTAAGTCAACACCAAGATAGTGCATGATCCCAGTGATCCACGTACCAAACAGTAGCACGCCTCGTGGATTATCTTTCTTTGAGGCCAGGGCTTCCAAAAGCAGAGCGGGCAAGCTGACTTTTACCTGATTATCCACTTTCCATAATATCTCAGCCTCTTGCGGGTTCAATTGGTTTCGGCCTTCTCCCTTTAGGTAGATACAGTGAGCAATCAAGAGTCGTAGAACCCTCAGTCTGGGAGATAAAATCATGTAATGGAGAAATTTGATTCCCGAATGATATTTGTTGCTCTTTGTCAGCTAGTTGTACATCTGTGGAAGTGTCAAACTTTCGGGAATACTTTCATCTATCTCAGGAACATCCATTATGTGTGCAATGCGGTGGATTGCACTTTCTCTGAGATTTGTACTCCCTATTCCCAATTTTATTTCCTTTCCTTTTACAAACGTTAGGTAATACTCTTGATCCCATAGATAGTAGAAAATTCTGGTTAGATCAGTGTATACTCTATCATCGGCTTTCAGTAGCCCTGTCCATCCTTGGAAGTCCAATAACTCCTCAATTCCAAACTCATAATCACGCAGAAACTTAAAGTCAATGATCTTGGGGACAAAAATCTTATGCTCGTAGAAACTCTTGTAGAACCTGCTATATTCCCTTTCGGTTCTAAAGTATGTCATTGGCATCTTTAACACCTATCCCTTCGGTGTAAGTGTGTCTTGCTTGTTTGCAGCCGATAATGTCTCGCTGCTTGAACTAGACTTAGAGATTGCTTGGCAAGGTGCGGATGACGATGGATTGGCCTCGCGGAATCACATGCGGCATCTCGTAGATGCGGAGGCTTCCTCTCGAACCCGTTTTGATGGAGTTCGCTGTCGGTGGGCCACCCCCTCACCTGTATTGGTTTGAGATGGTCTGGATGCGGCCAATTTAGAAGGCTTAGTGATTGCTTTAGGTGCCATTGGTTCAATTTGAGATGGGTTTGAAGTGGATTTTGAAATGGGACTGTGAGAGTGAGATTGCAGTTGAAAGAGCTAATGGGAGCAAGGGTAGTGGCATTTTAGAAGAGACAAAGAGATGAGAGAGGAAAATAGTGACCTATGAGGGAGCCGGCACCGAAAATAGCTGCCGGAGGTGATGGTGGCCGTCAGACAATGATGGAGAGAAAAATTAGAGAGAAAGAGAGGGATAGCTAGTGAAGGAGAGAAAGAGACCGGAGAGAGCAACGAAAAAGGGCGATTGAAAATTGATAGAAAAATGAGAGAGCTAAAAAGAGAGCAAGGGAGATAGGGGGCGGACGGCGCTGGAGAAGAAAGAAAATTGAAGAAAGAGGGAAGAGGAAGAGAGAAGAAGGGGAGGATCGCGCGGGAAGCCCAAGCGGCGCCGCGCTGGAGTCGACTTCGCCCCTTGTGGAGTCAACTTCGCTCTGTCCGAAGACGATTTCGACTTTGTGGAGTCGACTTGGGTTGACCGAAGTCGACTTGGCTCTCTCGACTTGATTTTTCTAAAATGCTTCCCCTGTCATATTATGCTTCTAATCAAACTCAATCATACCCATATCATTCCTAATTTTATAAAATGGTTCCTTTGCTGATAGTTTAGTAAAAATATCTGCAATTTGATCTTCTTTTCTCATATTCTAAACAAATATCATGATTTTTAACATGTTCACGAATAAAATGATGTCTCACATCAATATGATTTGTTCTAGAATGCAACACAAGATTTTTGGTCAAACAAATAGCACTTATGTTATCACATCTAATTGGAATGTCATGATAATCAATACCATAGTCCTTAAGTTGTTATTTCATCCAAAGTAATTGGGCACAACAGATCCCGACGGCTATATATTCGGCTTCCGCTGTAGATAGAGCAACACTAGTCTGTTTTTTGAAAACTATGAAACCAACATGTTTTCAAGAAACTGACATGTTCCACTAGTGCTTTTTCTATCCACTTTGTAATCGAAAAAATCCGCATCCGAGTAGCCGATTAGATCAAATGTTGACCCTTTTGGATACCATAGTCCTAGATTAGTGGTATTTATCAAATATCTAAAAATTCTTTTTACAGCTATTAAATGTGATTCTTTAGAACATGATTGGAATCTAGAACACATGCAAATACTAAACAAAATATCAGGTCTAGAAGTAGTTAAATATAATAAAGACCCTATCATGCTTCTATACAATTTTTGTTCAATAAATTTATCCTTTTCATCCTTGTCGATCTTGATAGTTGAACTCATTGGTGTATTTGCACCTTTGCTATTTTGCATTCCAAACTTCTTCAACATTTCTTTGACGTACTTGGACTGATTTATGAAGATCTCTTCCGCTAGTTGCTTAATTTGCAGCCCAAGGAAGAAGTTCAATTCTCCCATCATACTCATTTCAAATTCACTCTGCATAATCTCATAAAATTCTTGGCACAGAGTTTCATTAATAGCACCAAATATTATATCACCAACATAAATTTGAACAATTAAAATATTTTTATCTTTATACTTGATGAATAATGTTATATCAACCTTTCCTCTTTGAAAGTCATGATCAATCAAAAATTTATTTAACCTTTCATACCAAGCTCGTGGAGCTTATTTTAGTCTATATAATGCTTTGCTTAATTTGAAAATATATTTTGATTGATCCTTTTCTTCAAATCCCAGAGGTTGTTCAACATAAACTTCTTCATTCAAGTATCCATTCAAAAATGCGCTTTTTGCATCAATTTGAAACAATTTAAAGTCCATGTGAGAAGCAAATGCTAGTAGGATACACATGGCTTCTAATCTAGCCACATGAGCATAAGATTCTTCAAAATCAATTCCCTCTTCTTGGGAGTATCCTTTGGCTATTGACGAGCTGCGTATATGTCAATTAAAATGCTCGCTATTTACGCAAGTATACGTGCCATGTCAAGTAATAAAGAGTGAGTAGAGTATCGTTCCCACGAGGAATTATTAACCGAATTATTAATTAGTTAAATTGCGTTCTATGGATGGAAAATTCTGGTTTTGTGATTTAACTAAGCTAACGATTGCAATGAGAAATTAGAGTGAAAGTTCAAGACTACTAGATACTTTGAACGGGTTTTCTAATTAGGGATGGCAGATGGATAGCTTGGAATCCTTGAATCTAAACTATATTGCTTTGGTTCTTTTCTAATTGAATTGCATATGGATTTACTAGCCCAAGTTCATATATCTTTATATATGTCTTCCAAAATTATATAAAGTTAAATACACCCTATTTAATTGCTATGTTTCCATGTCATTAAATAAAATGAAATTGGTAAGTTCATAACTTGTATAATGACTACACAGGGTTTAACGGTATATTCCTATCCGTTAAACAACTCTCCTTACACAAAGGTCGAAACCTATGCCTTGCACATGGATCTGGTAGAGATTTTCCTCTTCCTAGGATAAATCAAATAATTAAATCATCTTACAAGGTAGCTAATCTTGTAAAAAGAATTCAATCCATACATGCAAAGGTAAATCATACACAATCATGCATAAAATCAACTATTCATTCCTGAATATTCTAAGAACCAAGAAACAATATAGTTTAGAATTCAAATCATCCTAACTATCCATCTAATGGAGGTTTAGTTCAAAGACATGATCTTAACATCCAATACATCCATATAAAAAGTATCCATAAAGGCAGAGAAAGAAAATTGGAAAGAATAAGAAAAACTATTTTCCAGCGGTTTCCACCAACGGGACTTGAATCCTTTCTTCAATCCGAACTTTAATCTTGATTTTTGCTTTCTCTTGCACTTTAGTTCATACTCCGACTCTCTCTCCTCCTCCTCTCGCGCGCGAACCCCTAGAAATTACTTATATAGTTCCTTTTGCGCAGCTTACGAACTGAAATATTCGCGTACAGATGCGTATTGGCACCTAGGTGCCAACTCCCTGTGTGCTGAGCAACTTAGACACATTCTGCAAAACCCTAAAAATTCATGCACTGGCGCCTAGGCGCCAACTCCCTGGACATTCCTGGCTTGGAGCTTCTCCTTTACATCTTGTGGTTTATCATGCCTGGCGCCTAGGCGCCAACTCTCTGGAGTATTGCCTGACTTGTGTCTTCGACATCGTCTAAACTTGGGTTGCATGTAGATGAAGTGGCGCCTGGGCGCCAACTCTCTGGAAGCCATGTTGTCAGCTGTGTGTGCTGAAAATAGTCAAGGCACGTAGGGTGGCACCTAGGTACCATCCCTCTACCTCTGGTTGCCTCAGCTTGCATTCAACTCATCCACTCTGCCTTCACACATCCCGTCCTTCCTGCAACAGATGGAAAACTAAATAAATGAACTAAAAATGCCTAAATAATGCTAAAAATACCTAAAAACTAAATAATGCTCCTAAAATGCAAAGCGAGTGAAAATTAAGCTAAATGGATGCAAACTAAGCCTAATCCCTCGAACTAATGCACAAATCAAGTCTGAAATGGGTCATGATTACTCGTAAAAATACGAGTTATCAGCTACCAATCTGGCTTTGTTTCTCACCACAAGTCCACTTTCATCTAATTTGTTCCTAAAGACCCATTTGGTACCAATAACTGTGCAATCTTTGGGTCTAGGAACTAGGTGTCATACATTATTTCTTTCAAATTGATTGTAACGCCCCATTCATAAAAAAAATACTCAATAACTAATCAACGGCGCTACACAATCTAAGAAAAATTCGGCAGCATCTCCCCATAACATACAAGGGGTAATATGGAATACATGACCTGATATTCATAACATTTCCATCTGTAACATTCAATCCTATTTATATACTTGCATTTTCATATAATAAGAACATTCATATTTTAGGAAATCATTACATATTTTCCTTACACAACAAACAGATATAATAGTCATGCATATGTACATCAACAAGGATTATAATCCAATCTGAAATACCAAATACATTATAGTTGTCAAAGCGAATCCGCCTAAGTAATTGTCTACATATATGATTATCAAAAGAGCACAAGTCTAAAAGAACTGAAATCAACATATTGTGCTAGGGTCTCTCATGTTTGATCTTCAACTTGTCCCATCCTTAAGTTCCCCTTCTGACCTGCGATCTAAAAGCACAATAACAATGATATGAGTCTAAATAGACCCAGTAAGTAGATAGTGGTTAGCACAAAGTGCAAATAAAGCATAATGATGGATACTCATACAGTGATGAAGCTAATACACATGGGTCCAATACCCACTCCCAAGATCGTATACATATAACCATACACACAAATTGGCCAACACAACCAATCATCTACTCATGTCCATCAAGGGCCATGAACAACCCTCTCCTCATGTCAATCAGGGGCCATGAACAACCCTTACAACCAACTATTTGAGATAACGCATCATACATAACAGACAATAATACACATCGCAAACCACGCATACAACATCAACACAATTCAGATTCAACACATAGATCTGTCACACAAGCATTTGATCAAACACATGATAGGTGCGAAATGAAAGAACCTTCAATTCATACTCTCGATTGGGGCAAATCAATTCACGTCACATTCCAACAATATAACAACTGCTAAGAAGTCTTATACATCATAGAAATCACGCATTCAAAGTAAATTCACCATGAACCCTAACTGTTACAAACTTTACGCCTAATACCATGGAGTCGTTATAAGCTATACATTCCCTCTAGCCTCGCATCGCATTTAACATAAAATTTCATCACTAAATCGAGAAGGGGCGACATTTACTTACTTGAATCGAAATTTCCCCAAAAAAACAGTGCTCCAGACTTAGATGGAGAGATTCGGAACTTCCACGATTCGAATCGATGATCCTCAAACAGTCGGTAGAGCTTCCTTGAATGAATCCGTGGCTAGCCCGAACTGAATGGTGGGGAAAGAAGAGAAGACGCAGAGAACGGAAAGAGAAGAAGAAGGAAGATAGCCGGGTGCGGGATGAAAAATGAACCCTAGCGCGCGCGGGCTTCCTTTATTACTGAATCCCTATCGGGTCGGGTCGGAACATGGATCGGGTCTAATTGCAATTAGTAATTTACTCTCCCACTCATACGACTTAATAATTAAAATTTTCTTCAGGGGCGCTGCCCCCTGCACCCCCGCAAGGGCGCTGCCCCCTTGACCCCCGCGACCTGACCGGGCAGGTCGAACCCCGTACCTACTCTGCGAGGGAAACAATAGTCATAGTGCCCATCAATGGAACGCTAATCATACATGCACATATGCACTATACATCTCCTAAATGTCGTGTCCATGTATGTTATATATCCATTAATATCATAAAATTCTTACTAGCATGTTCATAAGTTACCTCATAAATAGAGAAAAGTTATAATAAAAATAGAATAAAATACCTGGTCCTCACATTGATTTAGCTCTTCTTGCGTTGTGGTGATCCAGTTTTCATCATTAAGAGCTTGATCAATGGATGTTGGTTCAATTTTCGACACAAAAGCGAATTCTCCACAAATGTTGTGTTTTGACCTTCTAATTTTTACCCCTTCATAGATATTGTCAATAACTTGCTCAATTGGATGGTCATTTTTGAATTTTAAATCAGTTTGAGGTTTGTAATAATTATTGCCTTCACTTACCATTTCCTTCGTGAATTTTCTTGTTTTGCTTCAGTTTCTCCTTGTGGCTCTTGTTGTTCCACCTTTGGATTCTTTGATGCCTCATCTGCATCACTTAACTCATCCTCCTTTCTTGGAATTTGGTTAAATTCATCAAAGACAACATGTATTGATTCTTCTACTATTTGATTTTTCTTGTTAAAGACTCTATATGTTTTGCTATTTCATGAATAACCAAGAATATTTGTTTCATCACTTTTGGCATCTAATTTACCCAAGTTGATTTCTCCATTGTTTAACCCATAGCAAGTACATCCAAAGGTATGGAAATATGACATGTTTGATTTTTTTCCTTTCCATAGTTCATATGGGGTCTTTTTCAAGATTGCTCTAATGGTAACTCAGTTTAATACATGACAAGTTGTACTTACAGCTTCACCCCAAAATTTTTTAGACAATTTACTCTCATTTAGCATAATTCTAGCTATTTCTTGTATTGTCCTATTTTTCCTTTCAACTATCCCATATTGTTGGGGGTTCTTGGTGCAAAAAATGTATGATGAATTCCTTTTTCATTGTGAAATTCTATGAATCGTTTATTTTCAAATTTACCACCATGATCATTTCTAATGGAGATTATTGTATTTTGTTTTTTATTTTGCACCAAATTTGAAAATGTGATAAACATAGAAAATATTTCATCTTTGCTAGCTAAGAGTATTATCCATGTGAATCTTGAAAAATCATCAACAATTACAAATACATACTTTTTCCCGCCAAGGGTTAAAATGTCTAATGGCCCATAAAGATCCATATGCAATAATTCAAGTGGCCTAGTCGTTGAAATTTTCTTTTTGGTGGAAAATGTCATCTTGGGTTGCTTGGATAATTGACAAGCCTTACGAATCTTGTCTTTATCATATTTAAGCTTTGGTAACCCTTCCACTAGGCTCTTTTTCCACAAGATTTTAATATTTGACATATTAATATGCCCAAGCCTTTTATGTCATATCCATGGATCATTTTCTATGGCTATTAGACATTTTTCATCAAGTTCATCTAGACAAACCAAATATATATTTGCATGTCTTTTGCCACTAAAAACTATATGATCATCATCAAATACATTGCGTATAGAAGATTCAAATACAACTTTATAACCTTTATCACATAATTAGCTAATACTCCTTAAGTTGTGTTTGAGTCCTTCAACAAATAATACATCCTCAATTCATGTATTGGAATTTCCATAAATATTTTCTTCACCTTTGATTATACCTTTTTCATTGTTCCCAAAAGCAACTGTTCCTTCGCTACACGGTTTGATCTTATGGAACAATCTTTTTTCTCCCGTCATGTGTCTTGAGCAGCCACTATCCATAAACCACATGTTGTTGGCCTTTGCTTTAAGACAAACCTGCAAAAATATGGTCAAGTGGAGCTTATCTTTTTAGTACCCATTTTATGGGTCCATTTGGGTTAGTTAACCATTAGAATCTACATTGATCTACCATTGAAGGCATAAATCCAATGCTCTTAGGTGCCCCAATTTTGCACCAAGGTCATGTAATTTTCTCATTTTACATTGATATACCTTGTGCCCCATCTTGTTGCAAAAATTACAAGCTCTCGAGAGTCTTGGAGTGGGAATCCATGTAGTGGTAGGTTCCCAAGTTGGTCTTTTGATCCAAGAAACATGGTTCATTTTTGGTTTACCATGGATGGATTTTGCTTGATTTTTACAAGTCTTTGGAGCATTAGACTTGCTACTTTCTCCCTTCTCAAATGTGGAATACCAAGTCCTCTCTTAGTATTTTGGGCGGTCATATTCAAAAATATTTTGACGCTTTCCCCCGGATTAGAGAACTTAGCAAGTGATTCATTCAATAATTCATTTTTCTTTTTAAGTTGTTCCACCTCACTTGTCAAAGTATTCTTTTTATTTGTAAATGGTCAAATTTTTCTACAAGTTTTTCATTCACAATAATTACTGCATCACATTGTCTTTTCTTCATTGTGAACTTCTTTCCCAACTTCTTTATTTCCTCATATAATAATCATAGGCTTGTTGTAGTTCTTCCAATTCAGCACATTTGAGACATTCATTTGTGGAAGAGAAAATAGAAATAGATTTTGGCTTAGAGGTTACCTCTTCACTACTCATGCAATTTGTTGAAGTGGTTTGATCCTCCAAGATTTGTGTTGCTGCAAAGCATTGGTTGAAATCTTCTTCCATTATAACTATGCAACAGATCCTTGCACAATTTGCAGCCTCATTTTCTTCATTTGAGGAGCTACATGTTGTGGACATCTCCTCGTTGACGCACATGCCTCTTCCTTTAGCTTTTTGAAATTTTCTGTTTTCGCCTCGATCCTTCTTTTCCCTTAGTTCCCTTGTCTTGTTTTGTGTTGGGCATTGAGCTTGCATGTGCCCCATTCCACCACACCGGAAGCACTTTGTAGCCTCATTCTTTTTCTCTTTTGAATTTCTTTCTTTAAAGCTCTTGAAGTTCTTTTCTTTCCTCACTAATTTTCTGAATCGTCTTGTGAGTAGCGCTATCTCCTCATCATCGTTTTGAGAGGATGAGGTGGAGTCATCTGAAACTTGTGCAGCTTTTAAGGCAATAGCTCTTTTGCCTTTATGTTGCTCCTCATTTCTCCTCTTTATCAACTCATATGACATGAGTGAACTTATGAGATTCAAGCCGTAGCGTGTTGAGATCCTTTGCTTCCTCAATGGCTGTGATCTTAGGAGTCCATGATTCGGGTAGCGCTCTTCGAATTTTCATTACCTGCTTAGATTCAGAAATAGCTTTCCGGAGACCTTTCAAGGCATTAGTAATTTTAGAAAATCTAGCAAACATTTCAAAAATATTTTCAGTCTCAAGCATTTTAAAGCTTTCTAACTGTTCAATCAAAATATTTCTTCTCGTCCCTTGAACTTGAGAAGTTCCCTCATAAATAGATGTAAGAGTGTCTCATATTTCTTTAGTAGTTTGGCATGAGGATACTCCATCATATTCAGATGTCGTTAGTGCACAAAAGAGGGAGTTTATGGCTTTTGCGTTACTTTTAACGGTTCTAACATCCTCCTCGAACCATATGGAAGCTCTTTTATTAATAGGCAACACAACACCATCTTGGATAGCAATCCAAGAATCTATATTTGTAGCCCTGATTAATTATTTCATTCTCAACTTTCAATAACCGAAGTTACTCCCATCAAATAGAGGTGGCCTTATGAATGATTGGCCGTCGGCAAATGCAGGGGTGGAAGTTTGTTAGGATGCCATATATAAGATCTCTTTAGTTTAAACTCAAAAACCTGCTCTGATATCACTTGTTGGTCCCGAGTTTATGGCTACTACCCAAGAGGGGAGGGGTGAATTGGGTTTTTTTTAAATTATTACTTAAACATAAACTTCTCCTCTTTAGTTTAATCCCCTTAATGAAATAAATGAAAAATATGAAGAGAAATAAAGCAGTAAAAGCATATATGCAAACCATAGCAGTAAACACAGATTTTATAGTAGTTCGGGAAACCTTCCCTACTCCGCTCTTCCAAGCTCACACCCGTTGTCACTTGGGTTCCACTAATGTATTTGTCAAATACAACTAGAACAACAACTCTTTTCTAGATTCCAGCTCTAGGGGGCTTGCATAAAACACTACACAAGTAGGTGACGAGTCACACTCAAGTCACAATGCTACTTTTCTTTCACTTGGTTCAAATCACCAATATCAAACCAAGTATCAAATACAGATAATAAATCACATAAAAGAAACTACACTTTATAAGTTGTGTAGGCAGATTTCAGCTCGTGGAAGAACTTATTGACAGAATGATTTGATCAGCGATGTAGCTTTCAGCAAGTTGGAGCAAAGTTCTTCACTTAAAATTGATATTGATCACTTAATGCTTTGAGAGGGTGGAAGGTGAACACAATGAGTGCTTTCTCTAACCTCTAGCACGTCCACTTGAATACTCTTTTATAATGGTAGAGTAAATTTGAACATTTAGAGGTAGGTGGCATGCCTTTAATGCGCCAACGTTCGAATTTTTCCGACCGATGCAACCCAAGTCGCATGTGGAGTCGACTTCGGATGTGACTTCACCCAAGTCGCAAACTGGAGTCGATTTCGGTTGCGACTTCGGTCTCCAGCATGTCTTCGAGTTCCACTACAGGTCGACTTGGTCTTGGTCCTGACCCAAGTCGCAGATGAAGTTGACTTCGGGTGCGACTTCACTTTCTGTATGCACATGATGGAACTTGGATTTCTTTGAAAGTGATCCTGGTTGCTTGTTATTCATCTCATATCCTGTTCTTCCAATAATACCCTTGATCTTAAATACTTAAACTTGGAACTTGTCATGTTCATCTTCTCTTGAAAGCTTTGTCTTCATGGCCTTGAACTTAGAATGATTTACTTTGCTTGATTTTGCAGTCCATAGATATAGCCAATGATTCTCCTTTGAATGATATACTATCTTGAATGATTAGTTTATGAATATTTGCTTATCTGGACTATATCTGTCTTCAGCTTGACTCAAGTCGGATGCCTGGGTCGACTCGAGATCCAACTTTACTCAAGTCGCATGTGGAGTCAACCTGGGAATGCAACTTTACCCAAGTTGCAGCTAGAGTCGACTTGGACTGTGACTTCACCTGTCTTGGTTCCCAAATCCAACGCTGGAAGGTTTTGCTCACTTGAAGTCAATCTTGAGGTCGACTTGGGTATCGACTTCACTTAAGTCGATGGCTAAGTTGACTTGACTTTGCGACTTGGTCTGCCAGATTCTGAAATATAAGTTTTTAGCCTTTAACCAATTTTAACAAACCACATTAGTACCCAAAGCAATCTCAAATTGAATTGTTAATCATCAAAACATGTGCTTAATTTTTCATTGATTCCAACAGAATAGATGGCTGGAGAGAGGAGGAAAAGGAAGGGAGAAGAAGTAGAATGTGAAGAGAAAGGAATGGAGGGAGGTCACGCGTGCGCCCTTCTCTTAAGATGGCTTTTGAAAGGAAGGGAGAAGAAGTAGAATGAGAAGTGAAAGGAATGGAGGGAGGTCATGCGTGCGCCCTTCTCTTAAGATGGCTTTTGCTAACATGAGTCGGGCCCAAACATGGGATGGTGTTTTTAATAATTTATCACTAACATTTCCACACATAGCACTTAATTAATAAAAAAATTCTTTGAGGATGTTGCTCCCTTCATCCCTGTGATCTGACTAGGCAGGTTGAACTCTGTACCTACTTTGTGAGATTCAAGATAGTTGTAAAGCCACAAACAACACATCAATCATACGCCTCTAAATCAATACCCAACAAATCAAATCATAACTGAGCAGTGCAACCACACAAACATGTCAATGCACAACTCATACTCATTTTAATATGCTTGTGAGTGGTGTCCTATACAACACAGCATGTCAAGATTTTAATATATGCATGCAATACACGTCCCCTAGATCTCACATCTATATACAATATACACAATACTAACACCATTAATTACTAATGTTATATTTACAAATTACGTCATAGTAAAGGAAGGGTTATAATAAAAATACCTGGTCCTCACACTTATTGTGAGATCTTCATATTTCACACTTGATAAAAATCTTGAACTCTTTTTTTGTTCTTCCAAGTCTCATTTTCTGGTGACTCCGTGTTCGACTTTACCTGAGTAGCAAGTGGAGTCAACTTGAGATACAAATTCAAACAACACGTTGTAGTTAGTGGGATTTTTATTGGCTTAATGGACTCCAAGTCACAACTAGAGTTGATTTGAGTATCAACTTCACGTAAGTCACAAGTGAGATCGACTTGAAATGTGACTTCAACTGTAAAACTCTCCCTTGAAATTTTTTCTCTTTCAAAATTGCATCTGAAGTCAGTTGTGGAGTCGAGTTCGGTTATGTCCGAACCTAAGTACTTTTGGAGTTGACTTGATTATGTGACTTTACCAACTTGAACTTGAAATTTGAAAGTTCTAAGTTCTATGCACAAATAAAAATTCATGAATAGCCTTTGACTTCTAAAATTGGTTATTAATTATCAAACTCAAATCTTGATTTGCAATTTATATTAGTTGAGTTCACAAGAATATTATATATAAATATCAAAATTTTGGACTTCAAATCATAATGATAGAGAAAAAACTCAATCGCTTTACGACCTAATACTTTATAAACAAAGATCTTACACCTCTATCGATAAATCTTTGTTGCCATCTTCTTCATTGCTGGGAAGATGTGCAATTTCAGCAATCAACAACCAAATCTAGCTACTTTGTGACAAAGGATGTTGGTTCTTAGCTTGGATTTGCCAAGTTTTCATGGAAAGTTATTGTTAGATTGATAGTTGATTAATGGGAAGTACTGTGTTTTTTTATTAGAGATGAAGACGGGAGGTAAGGCTACATAGTTTGAAATTAGTGCTATTCAGGTGACTAATATTGATGAAGATGACCAGCCAACTTTAAGAGATCCACCATGCTCCTCTTTATATCGTGCTGATGTTTTTTCTTTATGAAATTGCAATCTAATCAAGCATTATAAACCATCCGTCATGGACAACTTGCAATACTGGTCATCCTCTCGAAATTTGGTTGGCTAGGAATGTAGTGGCTTCATCGGCATTACATGGTAGTTGGTGATAAAAGAAGGCATAAGTTGGGACAATAATTTGAGAAGAGGGAGAAGAGAGATAGAGAAAAGACCACCAAGAAGCGTTAGAGGTTGTAACATAAGATCACGGGCATGGAAGCAGGGAAGATGGCGAGATCAACTTTACATGGGTATAACGTCTAGATCAACTTCATTTTCTCTGTTTACTTTTTTATAAAAAAAATTAGGCTCTACTTTCCCGTATAACCCTTTCAATTTTTAAGATATTGATTATTGATGTAAAACCCAATCCATTCATTGTATTTAACATCACTTCTTTAGTTAGTGGATCAAGTTTCATCCAAATCAAGCATGTGCATAGGCCACGTTTGCTAATATATATAGGGATTTAATCCTGTACATTCCGTCTGCACAGAAACTACCATGCAGACGGCTCATTCGGACGTTTATTTCGGCGGGGTAAATCCAGTCCGTCTATTCGTATCTGCGTGTTGCGAAGGAAGTGGAGACTACACGTACACGCGGATGGGTGCATTTTCCCGCTCGGCAGCAAAAAAAGAAAAAAGAAATCCCACCCGCGCCTCCTCCTCTCTCGCTTCCCTCCTCAATCTCGCCCGCGCCCAATCCCTAAATTGCGCAACAGGCCAACATCAAGGCGGCATTTTCCTGCTCGGAAGCGAAAAAAGAAATCCCGCCCGTGCCCAATCCTCCTCTCTCGCTTCCCTCCTCAATCCCGCCTGCGCCCAATTCTTAAATCACGCAGCAGGCCAGCATCAAGGCGCCAACTCAATCCGGCAACCGACCGAGCAAAATCCCGCCCAATCCCGTCCTCCTTCCTAGGCACTAGCACCCGTCCGTCTGGCGACCAGCAGGCAGGAGCTCCCAGCAGCAGCACGCGTCTGTTCGGCGACCAGCAAGCAGTAGTTCCATCTCGTCTAGTCGACGATCAGCAGCAGCAGCTCCGGCCCCAGATCAGCTCGAGCCTCCGGCAACCAGCATCTCCGGCGAGGGTTTGTTGCAATCTTATTAATGCTATTAATTAATGAATGCAAATAATTTCTATTTTTGGTGGATAGCTAGCCGAATTGGAATTTAAACTTTTTTTATCTCGTCTTCTCCGAAAATCCGCATGCGGATTATAAATGTGCAGCAAAATACCTCCCATCCCCATCTATCAGACGTGAAAATTCGCATGCCGATTCTAAATCCGCATGCTGATTATAACTGCGCAGCAAAGGTACCTCCCATCCGCATCTTTCTAATTTAGGATTGACTTGAAGATCCGCATGCTGATTATACCTTTGAAGAAGTCTACCTCCCCTCCGGATGCGCAGAACTCGAAAATCCGCAGGCGTGTTCTATCTTAATTGTTATCATGTTGAAATAATGTCGTGAAAATGAATTTATGAAAAAAAAATAGCAGGTAGAAATGTTAATGGCCGTAAATGAGCACTTGTTGGCCTTTCACATGTTTTGGCAAGTTAAGCATGACGTATATGTACAATATATATTGTTTATGTATTCATAAAAGTGGAATTGTTGAAATTGCATATTCATATCCTGTCGAGAGTGATTATTTTGGCATTGTGGTTAGAACTTATGTTGGTATAAAAGGAATGCTTGAATGAATAAAGTGATTGCAGATAGGAATTTGTTGAAATGCTTGTTATAATGTAGGTCTTTTTGTTGTTCTCTAATATTAGCTAAGAATATGGAATGATGGATTGTTACTAATTGTACATAATATAGTTCTTTTCATGCTTTTCTTTTTTTCCATTAAATGATATATTTAAATTTTTTAATGTAGTGAGATGACAACATCAAATAGCATGGCCCAAAATGAATTTGAGATGTCATCTAAAGGAAGCGACAGACCTTCACTCCATGGACCACTTTTACCCCTCAAGCATGTCATGAGCTGACCCCAATTATTGGACAAGAGTTCAACAACGAAGAAGAAGCATATTCATTTTATAATTCATATGCAAGGTGTTGTGGTTTTAGTACAAGAAAAAGTGATGTCAAAAGATCGAAAGATGGAGAAATAATCTATTGCATTCTAAAGTGCTCTAAACAGGGACTCCGACAAAATGATCTGCGAGTTACAAGAAAATGCAAACAAAGATATACTACTAGATGTGAATGCTTTGCATCACTAACTGTCAAGCGTTTATCAAGTACTTTGATGTGGAAGGTCATAAGTTTCAAAAAAGAACACTCGCATCGATTAGAGACCCCTGTTATGTCTCGTTGCCTGCGATCTCATCGGAAGGTGCTAGAGTCACAATTGGACATAGTTGAAGGTCTCCAGAAGGCTGGTGTTGGAGTGTCAAGATCATTACAATTTATGATAGAGGAGGCAGGGGGACGTGATCAGTTGAGATTTATGGAAGTCGACTTACGTAATGCCTTACGATCTCGACGGATGTCAAGATATGGAGGCGGTGCACCAACTTTATTAGAGTACTTTGAAAATCAATTCAATAGCAAATGAGACTACTTCTATGATATTAAGGTTGATGAGCAACGTCGACTAATGTCATGTATGTGAGTTGATGGAGAATCTAAGAAGGATTATCAAATATTCAATGATGTCATTTGCTTTGACACAACTTATCGTACCAATGAATATGATATGTCATTTGGACCCTTTGTGAGGGTTAATCATCATAAGCAATCAATATTGCTTGGAGCTGGTTTATTGTTTGGTGAGAGTGAAGAAGATTTCACGTGGCTGTTTCAAACATGGCTTCATGCCATGGGTGCTATACCTCCGAAAGCCATTATCACAGACCAGGATCCAGCTATTACAAAGCACGTTTTCTATTCATGACACATATATAGAAAAAATTCTGAGAAATTGCAGTCAGCCAAACAAAGTTATCCTCAATTTAAGGATAGCTTATTCAAGTTAATTAAGAATACAGAAGCTCCTGGAGAGTTTGATCATTGAACCATTTTATTACGTTGATTTTACACATTTATAGATGGAGACCATATATATTAAAAGTAAACAAATGAGAAGCTTTCCATGATAATATAAATGATGTTAAATACAATTGAAGGAGTAAATTTTTCATAAAATATCAAGATTTTAAATATGAATAGCATTATAGAAAAAAATTTATAGAAGTAGGACCAAAAAATATTCATCAAAAACTTTTTCCTAGGAACTTTCATAAAAAAAATTTCCTCGAAGGCCAAAAGCACCTTTCATCTATGTTGCGCTTCACAGATATTGGCCGGGGTTGACTAAATGTACCTGGATGCATTTCACCCATTTTTTAATTTTTTTTGAAATTTTTTTATACAATTATTAATTTAGGTATATTTAACATGTGCATCAATTTTCACTATTTTTAGATATTTGTTTTTTATTTTTTAAAATGAGTGGCATTTTCGTAATTTACAAATTGCGAAAATGCCACTGATCTTAAAAAATAAAAAAATATCTACAAGTATCTAAAAATGGTAAAAAAAAAAAAAACTATTATATATGTTAAATATACCTAGATTGATAGTTATATAAAAATATTTTTAAAAGAAATTTTAAAAAAGATTTTGTACCCAAGTAGACTGTGTCACAATCCTATTTTGGCATAAGATGACGGGGGCGAAGAGGACTGGAGTTTTCGGGCACGCACCAGCCGCCCTCAATAATAAGAAGGTAGGCTCGTTTCTACCTAACATTTTGCCTCACGAACGCCCAGTCTTCTCTCCTCCAGAGAAGTTATAGTAAGTATACCGATAAGCAGCCCTCCGAGTCTCTATGCGGAGGTAGTTGCGGTGGTCCCACGGTTGATAATGGCAAAGATTCTTGATTGAATCTTTGAGAACCCATATATTGAAGTTACTCACAAGAAAAATTCTTAGAAGAAAATATAAAAAATCAATTGCGGGTAGTTTAATTAATGAATTCAATGCGTATTATGTATAGTTGCGTGCGAAAAAATAAATCAACATTAAAAAGGGAAATTTCATTATGGGTGTTAAGATCGGAAGATGAAGAAACATCAGTCAATCAACGTTGACTCCCTGTGAACCGACGCATGATTAATTACAACAAATTTTACTTTCCACATGTTTGATATGATTGCGCTGTTACTGATGAATATAATGGTAGTAGTTTATCATAATCGTTCCCCTCCAATGAAACGGATTTTCTAAGTAACTCCGTTCATTTTCCGTCCCTTGATGATTGTTGAAAATTCAACTTATCTATTATACTTAGATTATCATGTGGTTATGAAATCTCATCATTCATGTAGTGTGATTGTATATAAGCCCCCTCTAAAATCATATCAAATTAGCATAACAAAATTATGTAATGCTAAGTATTAACTTTAAATTTATATTTTCAATATCTAAATTATCTAAAATATCATTATTATGTGGATAAATGATTTTATAACGTATAATTACCTTCTAATATATATAAATAGATTTATGACTTTTTTATAATTCACACATGAATATATATATATATATATATATATATATATATATATGTTTTTAAGTAATTGTGGCCCATGCATATATTTAATTTGGATGAAACTTGATCTTCTAGAAAAAGAAAATATTAAATATAATATATTGAGTGAATCTTCACCAATCATTAAGGTGCAAAAAAGGATGAGTTTTCATAAAAATGCTTATATGTAACCTAATTATATAACGTCAAAGCTCTAATCATATAATCAAAATTTTGCTAATTTTTTATTGAGGTTTGTCAGCAACATAGTATTAACCACCATATATACTTGTTACCAAAAAAATAAAATTTATTGGAAAATCAATTATTCTGCTGGTAGAATGAGTGGTATAGTGATTCAGACCACATTTTTAATTGCCCACTTTTTATTTTACACGCGTATGTTGTCGATTATGATTGTCATATTGCCACTTTTATTCCACTGCGTAGTAGCTATGTGAACAAAATTCAGTCAGTCATCTTAAACCTTGGAATATATTTGTATTGTTAAGTAATACATATACTATAAATACTTGAATTGTTTAATTGGATTTAATCGAATCCAACAAATGTTTGACTGGAATTTAACCCCGCGCTTACATTATATAATTATGATTTCATAATGGTACTCTTTCGTATTTTTTATTGTGTTGAGGTTCAATATTCTATTTTTATTTTTTTTTATCAAAATACAGACCCATGCTGAATCTGATGATTGCACAAGTTTTATATTTTTTCAATTTCCAAAATCAAGATACCTGATTTTTATTTTATAAATATAAATAAATTATAAAATCAAAAAATATGAAATTTAAGCAAGATCAAATCTAGCTTGAGCTCGCATTGTATTAAAAAATCAAACTAAAATGGTCCAACTCCCGTGAGCACGGAGGCACTACGCTTGTGGGAGTACTGAACTAGTTAGGACGCCTTTTTTTTTTTTCTTTTTTATCATAAATATCGAATCATCAGCTACAAATCTGAATAGTTCCATGGTTTAACAATCGAATAGCAAAAACGAGCCAAATTAAAGCAGGTGGGTGGGGGCTGTAATGTCATTACACCACTACCCACCCGCTTTTTTACTTTTTTATGATGACTAATATCAAGCCGTCAAGGTCGAGGGCACAAGGGAGCAGTGGAATAATAATGAGCAAAAATGTAAAAACACGAGATCATTAGCTAAGTTTCTCATGGTTTTCTTCTCTCACTTCTATATTCTCTTAAAAATAACGTGATATCTTAATTATCTACCAATCATGTTTTTTTCCAATTCTATCATCGATCATACTGCACTCATTTTTTTATTATAAATATCTTATTTATTTCAACTTTACCCTTTCGTATTATATCATATCATCCACATTATCTTTAACATAATTTTCAAAATATTTTGCCCTCTTTCGTTCCCCACTTTTCCAGTATTCCACCAAAATTCACATAAAAATTGGACGTTGAAACTTTGGGTGGCCCGGCCGACGCAGACAACAAAAAGGTCACGTGTACTGGAGAGAGACGCATGCATGTGGGAGGCCCGTGTGATGATACGACCAAAAAAATGACACTGCCCAAGCAAATGGACATGAGAATTAAGAGGAAGGCGTCTATAAGAGGTAGGATACAGCCGTCCGGAGAACAGCGGGAGAGAGCAGCACGGAACGGAGGCGAGGCGAGATGGGTAGGAGTCCATGCTGTGCGAAGGAAGGACTGAACCGAGGTGCATGGACTTCCATCGAAGACAAAATCCTCATGTCTTACATCAAAACCCATGGCGAGGGCAAATGGAGAGGTCTCCCCAAAAGAGCTGGTACCCCATCTCTCTCTCTCTCTCTCTCTCTCTCTCTCTCTCTCTCAACCAGCTTTCCTGTGACGGCGAAATTTTTTTATGAGTAAGTTTCCCTAGTAAATAGTTCTAGGTGAAAACTAAAAAAAAAAAAAAAAAAAAAAAAAAAAATTCTAGGTGAAGATGGCCATTACTTCTTCACAGAACGAGACATTGCATGCGCGCATGTAGGTCTGAAGCGGTGCGGGAAGAGCTGCAGGTTACGTTGGTTGAATTATCTGAGGCCGGACATCAAGCGAGGGAACATATCCCGGGACGAGGAGGAGCTTATCGTCAGACTCCACAAGCTTCTCGGAAACAGGTACCTACACTTTTCCCATCCTCGCACGCCTCAATGTGACGCACGTACGACGCATCCTGGCTGCCTATACCCATATGGGCCACAACGTCTGCTGCATTGATGCTAATCCAGCCCAAAATGGGTTGGGTAGCGGCTCAATGGCCCTTCGCATCCTTCTTGTTCTTGAAAAGAACAAACCAGTGAATCCAGCGGGAGAGCAGTTGGATTCTGATGGGAAAATATGCAAGGGGTGAAAAGACTAATTGTTTTACTTTTTCTTTAGTCAAGTGCCACTTTTTTATTGTCCTCCCATCTCAACCGTCCATCTACTTACTCCACCTTCAATAATGCAATACGTGGTGTGGAGCGTTTGGTTTTACTCTGAAAAGAGCTGCTCCCCCAAGTCAAGTTCTTGAATACCAATTCTAGAAACCGTGCTTGCTTATCTGGGTATCAATATTTATTAATGGGACCCGGCCTGAAAACTCTGTTTAACAAAAGTTCGAAATGGGAATGGGATGGTCATGATAGCTAATACCATCGTCACATGACCGTTTGGTCGTCCACGTGAACTGGGAGTCAGATTGCAATTTAATTTTCTTTTCTTTTTTTCTTTTTTTCTTTTTTTTTTTTGGTCGATTTTTGTTCAGATGGTCTCTCATAGCAGGACGACTGCCAGGGCGAACAGACAATGAAATCAAAAACTACTGGAACACAACTCTGGGAAAAAAGGTGCTGGGCCATCAGCTCACACAGTCATCTTCCAAATTCCAAAAGGGCACCATCAAATCAAAGAAAAACTGTACCCCAAACGAGGCACCAGGTCCAAAGGTTCCACCCATCCCACCTGGCCCCCAACCCAATGTAATCCGGACCAAGGCTGCCAAGTGCTCCAAAGGTTTCGTTGCTCCGCAGCTGCTCCACATGGGCAACGATCAAACAGGTTACTTGCAGTCGAGCAAATCCATGGCCTCAGCTGCAGCAGGAACCCAAGATTCATACGAGAACTCAATGGTGGACGTTGAAGATGTTTACATGGCTCAGACCCATCATCTGGACGAAGATTTTCTTGAGGCTTTCGATGATGGGATCAATGTGAACGACGACGCCATGGCGGGAGAAGACTCCAGCAATGGTTTGTCCATGCTACCAGATCAGTTCATCTTGTTCAATGATCAGGAGTTGCTCGATGATTGGTCCGGAGATGATGGCCTTCAGCAATACGATTTCAGGCCGGTTGAATCTTTCCTCAATTTGGAACAGGACTGGCCATGATCAATCGAGGGGTCACGTGAGGGAGGGGTAATTGGCTGTCTTGGAAATTTGGTTGTGAAGTACGCATACACAAAACATAGAAATAGCACGCTAGAATAGGAATGTTAGGATGTCGCGGACGCATGCGGATATCATAATAAATAAGGGGAATTTGCTTAGGGTGATATGGCGGTAACTATAGTACGTAAAAATCATGCTTAAGTGTGTTGTGCAAGAAGTCTTCAGGGTTGTGCCGTGTGCGTACGTTTTATTCAGTGGTCGCACTAGATAGGGATACTAGTATCCTACGTGGTTCTTGTATAGACATAGGTTTCTACCTTGGATGAAAAGCATGTTGCCAGTGGTCTAGAATAAAATAAATAGGTTTCTTTACTTTTACCTTTTCTCATTTCTTTTCATCCGTTAACTTCCTCTTTTTCTTAGCTGAGATATGGGGGGAAAATTTATTTACCTAATAATGTTAGAACGAAGGGCACTTTGATTACTGATTTTACATTGCAGATAAGGGAAGAGGGGGAAAAAATTTAACCGGATGGCCTATACAGACGGTTGTGTTTTTGTGGAACATACAAGCATGGGCAGTTTTGTCATTTTACCCGTTGCAAGTATGCTTGGAGGTTGAGCATGAGAATGAGTAGGTGAATTGGTTATGGTAGGTTGTGGTGTATATTTTTTTATGAGATATGATATGTGCCGATCTTTTCCGACCGGATTTCCGACCGGTCAAAAAATATATTTTTTTGCATTTTTTTTTGAAAAATAATTTTATAAACATGTTAATCTAATTATATTTAATCTATAATCCAAGTTTTATTATTTTTGGATATGTATATATATTTATTTTGGATTTTTAAATACAGGGGTATTTAAGTCATTTTAAATATTCTTAAAATGACTTAAATACCCCTGTATTTAAAAATCCAAAATAAATATATATACATATCCAAAAATAATAAAACTTGGATTATAGATTAAATATAATTAGATTAACATGTTTATAAAATTATTTTTCAAAAAAAAATGCAAAAAAATATATTTTTTGACCGGTCGGAAAAGATCATTCGGCTTTAATAAAATCATGTTAACCTTAAAGATCTAAGACGCCAAATATGTAATATGACCATCAAAAATGATACTAGGCAATTGACGCCCAACTATCGGAACCATGCATTATATTTATCATGGAATGAATTTGGATGAATGAAATAATTTAACTTATTCAACTAATTCTATAGGTTTATGAACTTTACAGCTTCCATGCAATTCAATAAGCTAATGAGTTATATAGGTTAACTGTTATAATTATACCAGTTGAATGAATTTTACAGGCTATTTGAGTACTGCAGGACATGTGCATACATATTTGATAATTTTTTGGTGTTTTATAAATTATACAGATATGTGCATAATTTTTTGATGTTTTATAAATTATAAAGAATATATTATTTTGCTTTTGGGTGTTTAATAGCATATACAAGTTAGATAGTTTTGATACTTCGGATAAAAGTTAGGATGTTTCTTCTTCATGAATTACATAGGTGATATAATTTTTATAATCTATAAAAATTTTGCTGCAAAAGCATAAACTAGTATCTACTTGTTGGATGAGTTTTGCCAGTTGTTCAAATTTTTATGAACTGGTAGTCATTTGTTTAATGGATTTTACAGATTATTCATGTGATTTATAATGAACATGATCTATATAGGTGTAATACTGACATGACATAAAATATTAAATAATAATTTTAGAAGCCTATTAAATTTTCATTAAATTCTAACATTGAATGTATTCTCTAATTAAGATCTTTCATCATATAGATTTTAAAGTATTTCATTACTATACCTATTGAATTCTAATATTTTTTTCAAATTCAATACAAAATGAAACTTTAAAAACTATTTAAATGCAATAAAAAATTAAAGAATTTAATTTGAAGTAAATGTATTTTATTTGACTAAAATAAATATTATTTCAAATACAAAAAAATTTAGATTAACTAATTTTATTTGAAACAACTTTGATTTTTAGATTTTAATTATTTAACATTGGCTATATTTTAGCATTATAAAAAGTTTTACTTGCTTCAAATTTAAACTGTTATATATTTCTAAACTAAATTCTTTGTGTTCCTCAACAAGTAATAAATGTTCTAATTAAGGACATGTCTGTTTAATTCAAAAACTTTTCAAACCAAGTGTTTGGGAGGTGATAAAACTTTTAATGAAAAATTTTTGGTATAAAAGTTTTGAAATGAAAGAAATTAATAGGGATAATGATGAGTACTAAAGTAAATAGAATTAAAACAGATAGATTAGTTATACGGGTAGTTGTGCAGAAATGTTTGAAAAATAGGATAGTTGTATATGAAAATGTGAAAAATAATTTAACAATAAAGTAAACATGGAGAGTAAAAATTTTTTATTTGAAAAGTTTTGGGTGTAAACAAACATACCTCAAAAATTTTCAATTTAAAACTTTTTACTCTTTACATTACTTATTTTTAATCACTTTTTCATATCTTCTTATACAACTATCCTATATTTCAATCATCTTTATACAATTAACCTATGTATTTTAACTTTATTCACTTTACTTTTTATCATTACCCATGTTATATCTCAACATTTTTCCCCATTCAAAAATTTTTACACTAAAAATTTTTTATCCAAAAGTTTTATTACTTCTTAAACACACCCTAAGTCAAATATGATTTTCCATGACATCATCAAGCCTGGTTTAATTTGACATAATCCAGACCATGCAGAAATCATACTCATCAAAAAATTTTGCTACGAAATTAGAATACGTGCTAGAAATATATCGAAACATGTTCCATAATTGGAACTACAACAATTTAACATTGAATTCAACAAGTTAACAGTTTATGCTAGAAATATATCTTAATAATTTAAAAATAGCTCAATGATTTTAATGTTTGTAGTAAACATATCCTGCATAATTTTAATTTGTGCTTAGTTAACACAAATACTTTCCTCATTTCAAAGCTACTTACAGTGAAATTGGAGGAAAAGCGAATTCTACAATACCTTGTTGCACAAGTACGAATAATATATGTGGTGCTAATGAGGTCAAATCATACGTCATTTCAAGCGTGCTCGAACCATGCCCAATATTATATGCATATGATATATTATTTTTATATTTAATATTAAATTATCTAAAATAATATATTCAAATATCTTATATTAAATATAATTTTAACCTTATTAGTCATTAGGATTTATTAAAAAAAAATTATATTGAATGGTGTAATATTCAATATATAATTTTAAATAGGTTTAAGTATATGGGTAAATATGAATATTGACAGATACAAAATTAAATAATATTTTATTTTTATTATTTGAATTTTATTATGTAAAATTAAAATACAATAGTATTTTATCATTATTTGGATTTCTACATAATGAATTCAAGGCCCTATAATTTTAAAAAGGAAAAATTCTACTAATACCCATGACATTTACTCATAATTCCTATTATACCAATAACATTTTAAACTTTTCTCTTATATCCATAACATTTCACCATAAATTCTAATTATATTCATGTTGGCAAAACAACCATTAACTATCTTATTGAAAAAATAATTTCATCCCTTCCAATAGTTTTCTAATTGAAATAATTTAACCCAAATATGATATATGAATCACTTGATGTCACGAATTAATGATTTATCAACATAATAGTCATATTAGAGATGAATCATTTTACTTGAGAAATTATGGAAGGGTAAAATCATTTTTTCAATAGAATAGTTAGTGGTTGTTTTGACTACATGCGTATAATAAAATTTAGAATGAAATTTTGTGTATAAAATGAATTTTTAAAATAGTATAGTTATAAAAAGAATTATAGCCAAATGTTGCAGATATAAGAGTAATTTTTCCCTCTTAAAAAAATTATTTTGCACTTTTAAGGACCCCACCTAAATAGGATCGTGTAAATTTTTAGATATATTTAATAAGATTTTTTAATTTTTAAAACAATAAATGAGTATTTCTCATGAACTAAAAAATGGTCTAATTCAGATAAGGAGATCCAATCTAATGGTTCATCGCTAAGTAGGCCTCATGCATGCAATTAACCAGATAGAATCAGCTCATTTGAAAAGTTTTAAAATAAACTTTATAATTTTGGAAATTAGACTATACACTATAGAATTTGTTTTTTTTGTTAACAGTCACATATTGATACCGACAACCATTCTTAAGAAAATTATTGCTATTTATAAGCTAATTTTCGAAGATGTTAGAAGGCAAAATTTTTATTGTTGTTTGGAAACCACAATTTTTATCGTTATTTCTTGCTGCAAAAAATTTAGCTACATTTGCTCATTAAATTGCCAAAAAAATCGGCTACATTAGTCAGAAACCTAATAAAAAAATTAGCTTCATTTACTGAGACATTGTCAGAAGTTTATCATTAGTTTTCATTTTATTTGTTAATTTGCTCACTGACTGATTTATCTTTCATAAACAATAATGGCAAAAATATAAACAGAAAAGCCGACGTCGCTCATATATACGTACAAGAAAGGGAATTTTACAATGCTTCAATGATTCCAATTGTTTGAATATATTGTCTATGCTTGGCCAGCTGAGAAATCAAGCTCACCATTAGGATAAACAAATCTGCTCTATCAAAAATTTCCTCAGTTCATGTCATTTGTATATCAACTCTAGAGAATCACAAAACCAGAAACACCTATTATGATAATCCGATAAACCATACAAAGCAGGATACTTGGACTCCCATCCTTCCTCTGCATGTCTCAAATTCAGAATGTAAGACAAAAAAGCAGACAAGATAATCTAAGGCTTGGAAGGACCTCATGCAACACAGTATGTTTGCACCTTTGCTCAGGGAAGTCTCAAGCACTTCCCTTACAAATTTTTCCTTTAAAGTGTCGCAGCAGATGAAATGCTCACTGTGTAGGTACTGGCTTAAATAAATGAGTAGCAGCCTAGCAGGGTAGTAGAATACAGTTTTTTACTAAAAAATTATTAATATTTTTTAAAGTTAAGTCGGCAATCAAGAAAGATTTTATTCCTTTCTATCAATGGCTCTATGAAGCTCCAGGAAACGTTGAGCAGTGAATCAATCTATGAAAATTAGAAGTAACTCTAACAACATCTAACAGGCTTGATCATATCTTAATACTCGGGCACTAGAAG
This sequence comes from Annona cherimola, assembly GCA_030490835.1. Taxonomy (NCBI): domain Eukaryota; kingdom Viridiplantae; phylum Streptophyta; class Magnoliopsida; order Magnoliales; family Annonaceae; genus Annona; species Annona cherimola. Next base: position 56,061,688 of record CM059973.1, on the reverse strand, counting down.
GAAGTGCACAACGCACACCTAAAAAGAAATTTACAAAGATGAAAATTTTGGCATAGATCATACCTTCAGAACTCTGGTTAATAGAAGGGTTCCACTCACCATCCTCATAAGGATGTTTATATACAGTTTGAGTTAGTAGTTGAGTTAGTAGCTGCAATGGACACACTAGGTTGAGTTAGTAGTTGCTGAGAAGCACAAACCATTGAACAATCAGTTAGCTAGAGCATCAATAAAAATCAAAAAACACAATAGGTTGTTTCCTGCTTTTGTTAACTAAGTCCATTATTTCTTACCTAAAACAAGGTAACACAAAAGCTTTGAATAAGAAAACAAAGTTTTGACTAGATCACAGAAGCATACTGCAATAATAACTCATATTGCAGAACATCATTAGATGAAAGTTTAGGTGTACTTGGTGGGACATAAAAAAAGGTCAACCAAAACTTTTCAGGGTGTGTTTGTTTGGGGCCAAAACTTGTCAATTAAAACTTTTCAATACAAAACTTTTCACTCTTCATAACTATTTTATTTTTTAATTATTTTTTCACATTTTTCTATACAAACTACCCTACTTTTCAATCATTTCTACACAACTACCCATACAACTAACCTATCTATTTTAACTTTATTCTCTTTACTACTCATCATTACTCCTATTATATCACATCACTTTCTATTGATTTGACAACTTTTACTCCAAAAACTTTTCATTAAAAGTTTTACCTCCAACCAAACACACCCTCAATCTAAAACTTTTCACTCTCCATAACTACCCTATATTTTTTAATTATTTTTTCGTATTTTCTATACAAACAAACCTACTTTTCAATCATTGCTACACAACTACCCATATAACTAACCTATCTATTTTAACTTTATTCTCTTTATAATTCATCATTACCTCTATCGTATCACGTCATTTTCTATCAACTTGACAATTTTTACCTTGAAAACTTTTCATCAAAAAGTTTTATTTCCAACCAGACACATGTAATTAGTGCCCAAATTGGATTAGTCATTAACACATTTACACATCGGCATATAGAAATGGTAATAGGCAGAATATTTAAACAATATGAAACGTTACAAGGTAAATTTGACAATTAAAGTGGGATTCGTTCTCATGGCATCCCATGGTTTTCTTTTCTCTCTCACACATTCTCCTATAAATGATTTGACATCTTAGTTATCTAATAACTCTACTTTCTCAACTTTAACTTTATATTCTAACCATTTTTTCTCATAACTATCTTATCTGTTCCAAATTTACTTTTATCATATTTATATCATTCGCTCTTTAAAATATTTGTTTCCTACTTCCCACTACAACCACATTATCAAACGCCACCGTGTAAAGACATACAGCACACTCCAAACCTATGCATATAGCATTATAAACTAATACAAATACAATTGTAAATTGGTAGTTGCACTTTTTACACCGAACCAAAACAGTTATCACCTCCCAAGTCAACTTTTAAATTCACACATACAGAATTTATCCCAAGTGATGATCTGAATGATTATTGGCAAAAAGCTTGGTATGGCAGCGCTTTTGGACAAAAATAACAGAGGCTGTTAATTTGGCTCGAATGATGCACAAGCCTCAAACAATCACAAAATGGAGGGTGAAACCTCATAATATTTAACTGACAACAAAAAAGCCAAAACACTTCCACAAACCATTACCTTTTGGATTGCGTTAACCTCATACAATAAAACTGGATAAAACTGTCCTTCACTTACACCATCTCCGCACATACAAACAGAAGATCAATAGCAAAGTTTTAAAAATGTCATCCAAATATAGCAGGCATCAATAACAAACATACTTGCAGAAAATGATCTGCTGAGGTTTCTGACCAGTTGCCCAGCCAAATGAAATTAATAGCTCCCTGAAATTGGTAAAAATATGTGTATTGAGCATAAAATCATTTGCTAAGCAAGAAAAGTTAAATGGCCAATGTAATTTCCCACATGTAGCCAGATTTTGTCAATAATAATGACATATCAGTGTGATATTTTAATATATAGAGTTTCAGACTTCAGATGGTATATCATATATCAAAAAACGACTTACGAACAGACTTGAGGCTTGAGATACGCATCCAGTTGAAACTTGAACGTAATCGATCAACACTAAACCCAAATATAATGTAAGATCAGCAAACAAATTGTTCAGTAACTTTAAAAAAAAAAAAACTTAGGGAATAGTGGAAACACAACCCCTAATGAATCCTTCTAACTAAGCTTAAAAAACAACCTCTCATGTTTCCATAGTGTCTTTTAGGAAGTCGAATAGTTAAGCTGGCATACGACACTGACAAATTGAAGAAGAGAAAAGGAAATAGAATCTAACTTCCATTTCGACAGAATAATTCTTACAGAGAAAGAAAACACAAAATATACGATATTTCCATGATTTTAGAAAATAAGAGAGCCAACTCAAGACAAGAGGGTTTCCCAACCAAGCTCCAAACCTGACAAAGCCAGAAAAGAATCAGCTAAAAAGAAGGAACCCAAACAGAAGAAAATGAAGGAGATGACAAGAATGAGAGAGATCCAAAATCAAATGACAAAGCAAAACCAAAATCAATCCAGCTCAAGTTGCAACTCCAAGAGTCAAATAAATGCAACGTGCATGTGTGTAAGAGAGAGGGCACATTTATTGATGACCTACATAGTCATTGAGCTGCCTAACAAAGTTAGAGAAGTAGTTGTGCAAACAGGCTACAATCTGGCATGCCTTTGTCAGGAACAGTGCTACCGAGTCCATTTGTGCTTCCACAATACCATTGCTACTATTCGCCACTGTTTCTCTTCCACAGAACTTCTGAATTCCCTCCTTAAATTCTGATCAATTAAAGTGAGATTTCTTTGTAGAATAGCAATGCTAAACTAATCATATCATCCACTATAATTGTGAGTCTTATTACTCATATCATCCGCTATAAATTAGAATAGAATACAAATTTTCTGAGTAAGCTCCGGGTACAATTTCTATCTAATTAAACTGCTGCAGAAGGAAAAATCCATGAATTTTAAATTAATTTCCTTGTTTCTATTAAATTTTAACTCATTTGGAGTACAGAGATAAGCAACCACGAAGAGAAAATACACACAAAAGAGAAAGAACCCAGACATACAGTTCATGAAGACTGATCATGTTTCCTAGTGATGAAGAAATTGTTTTAGGCAATTGATTATCCTGCAAATGTCTAGAGAGAGAAGAATAACATAGCATCCGAAAAACAAGCCTAGAAGCTTTCTGTCTCCGATCAGCAGACCCCTCATAAAATTTGCCCAAGAAAAATACAGATGCATCACGAAGAGAGCTCCTTGATAAGTCATGGTTTGGAATTGGCTCCTATTAGGTTGTAATACAGAAATTTTACCATTCAACACAAGCAGAAGAGTTATCATCCTCCCTTAGATATGTCTATAATTCACATGAATTTTTATGAAAAATGAAAAATGGTTGCACCCACATTGTCTCAACTGTTTGTTTTCGTAAAAATGAATGGCAATAGATAATACCTTCCCACTTATAGAAGGATCCATAGTCATCAATGCAAAGGCTTCAGGATTCGAGCATCCTGCCTAGATAATGGGGGAAAAGGAATTTGAAAACTAATAATACAATCAAATGATATTTCACTGAATGGATTAAAATGTAATCATTGTGCTCCAAAACGAATCATAACAACCAGCAACTGATTCGCTTTCTATAATTGTAGCAGGGTGGACCAAAGGCACACCGAAGACATTGTAGATTCAACTCAGAAATGAGTGACAAACATTTCCTAAGAGAAAAAAAATTATATAGGTTGATTAGAGGGTATTGAAAAAGAAGATTCGTAGAAGTTTTCGAGTGAATGCGTGGAAAGCTAAACAAAAACATCGTTCGTGAGGCTAGTAAGGCACCTAGATCGCGCGACCGCCGATTTCTGCCTCCGCCATAATCTTCAACGGATTCGTCGTCGACCAAATCTCTAGCCCCAATCGAACATCCCCGTCGTCGAAAGTGATGACCGCCGAATCGATCCAACAGCTGTAGATGATATTTGTAAATGTTGATCGCCCCTGTTTCAACCCACCGTTCTTCTTAATCGCCGGATGCCGGTCAGCATGAGTCAAGCAGATCAGCAACAACAGGCAGCAACAGACGACAGCAACAGGGCTTCTGCTTGATGTCATCTTCTGGTCCCTCCAGCATCAGCTCCAACTCGGGCGCGGGAGAGTGGGGGTGTCGACCGGGACTCGCTCCTAACGGAACCTTTTTCTGCGTCTGGCACCGGATAAAAAAAAATGTCTAAGGTATGTTCGGTGATTAAAACTTTTTCATCTAAAACTTTTCACTCTCCATAATTATTCTATCTTTTAATTATTTCTTCATATTTTCCTATACAATTATCATACTTTTCAATTATTTCTACACAACTACCAACGCAACTAACCTATCTATTTCAACTTTACCTTATTTATTCTTCATCATTATCCATATCAATCATATCATTTGACAACTTCTATTCTCTACAACTTTTCGTCAAAAGTTTTATCCATTCCCAAACATACCCTAAGCTAAAAAATTTTAGGGTATGGTTGAGGAGTGGGGTATGAATCGAGTCCAGTTGACTCCAATTGTAATAAATAAAATCCTAATCCATTTTATAAAATCACAGTTCAACTTTATTTAAAATTTTATTTTTCATATCTTAGCCCAATCCTATTTTAATTGTATAGAAATTGGTTCTATTTGAGTTAGAAATCGAGTTAATGAATATATAATATTTAAATATATTTTCCTTAATTAAATTTATTTTAAAATACAAATTTATGTAAAAGAATAAAAATTACTCCTTTATAGGAATATTTTCCAATTTATAACTTATACAATAAAATAATCGTTAAATGATTCTATTTTAAAGCAATAATGTCTAGTTAGTTCTTATATATTATGTATTAATATACGACTATTTTTTAATAATCTATTATATTTTACACTAATATATGAAATCAAGTAAGGTCAAATTCCCAAGCATCTAACTCAAATCAACTCACTTTTGAAATTGGGTCAGTTCAATTTGGGTTATATAACTTATTTTTTCTAAAATGCTTAACTCAACCCTATTATGAATCAAATTGGGTTAGGCAAGTCCGGGTTGAGACCAACCCTATTTACACCCTTACTGAAGAGCGATAAAACTTTTAGATAAAAAGATTTTTGGTATAAAAGTTTTTGAAACGAGAGAAAATGATATGATATGGGTAATTATAAGAAATAAAGAGAATAAAATTAAAATAAATAGGTTAGTTATATGGATAGTTGTATAAAAATAATTGAAAAATATTTTAATTTATATATGAAGATGTGAAGAAATAATTAAAAAAATATGGTAAGTTGTAGATAGTGAAAAAGTTTTAATTGAAAACTTTTGATAAAAAAACAAAAACACCCTTACTCTAAAATTTTTCACTCTCGATAAATACCATATTTTTTAATCATTTCTTCACATCTTCCTATGCGATTATCTTATTTTTTATCATTTTTACATAACCAACTATATAATTAAAATATTTATCTTAACTTTATTCTCTTTATTCCTCATTATTATCTTTACCATATCGCATTATTTTCTTTCCATTCAAAAACTTTTACAACTAAAAGTTTTGTTATTTCCCAAATACATTTAAAATTTAATATTTTTTTACCATGTATTGGAATATGTTAAAGATTTTAATTTAAATTCAAAAATAGAATTAAAATGGGTCAATCAATGCCAATACTAAGAATTCCGACCTATCTCACATATATTCGTTTATTAAAAATTATAAGTATATTTTAAATTTAATTCTTATTTTCTTTCAAAATCATCATATTGTTTATGATTAACTATTATACATAATTGAAGATTTTTCAATATTTAGGAGATACTAGTAAAAAATAATATTATTTTTAGGTAAATATTTTTAAAAATGGCAAGATCATTTTTAATTTTAATAAAGTTACACTAAATTTACTCATATATTGTTTTAGTAACGTTGTTTGTTTCTTTTAATTAGTAAAATATTGAAGTATATAATATTTAGGGCATGTTTGGGAGTAAACAAAACTTTTCAACCTAAAATTTTTCACCTTTCATAACTACCCTATTTTTTAATTATTTTTTACATATTCCTATATAACTATTCTATTTTTCAATCATTTCTATACAACTACCTGTAATAGCCCAGAATCGAATCACACATGGAAAAGGAGAGAAAGTTCCTGGTAGTTTATAAGTGGGTCTCAAGTTCAATATGGTGTGAGCGTTTTAAAGTCATGCGGCTAAGCTGTTAAGCCAGAGCAAACAATATCACACTATGAAGCCCATAAGTCCAATGGACATTTTCTAAGTCTGTGTGCTCTGTGTGTCAGGCTCAATGGTTGCTTTTTTGGGTATGTGCATGACAAGTGGTATCAGAGAGGCTCCTCCTCCAGTAGATATGGCTCGAAGAATTAACTAGTGAAAGTTAGGGTTGCAGGCAGAAGCCTAGAGTTGGATTGTAGTTCAGGGACGGATTAAGCGGAAGCTGGTGGTCTTGCAATAGCTCAAAGCCGAATCCCACATCAAAAAGGGGAGAAAGTTCCTGGTAGATTATGAGAGAGTCTCAAGTTTAATATGATATGACAGGTTTTAAAGTCGTGTAACTAAGTTGTCAAGCCAGAGCGGACATTATCACACTGTGAGGCCTATAGCCCACATGCTTAATGGACATTTTTTGGGTCAGTGTGCTCTGTACGTCAGGCCCAATTGTCATTTTTTCGGGTCTGTGCATGACAACTACCTGTATAACTAACCTATCTATTTTAGATTTATTCTCTTTACTCTTCATCATTATCTCTATCGTATCATATCATTTTATCTCATTTCAAAAATTTTACACTGAAAATATTTCATCAAAAGTTTTACCACTTCTTAAATATACTCTTATGTTTAACATAAAATTGTCTTTATATTTGATATGTGTATAAATTCTTAAAACCATAGTACTTGACTTGTATTTTTTGACTAAACTGTCATCCCAAAACTGTTGGTCCTGAGTTTATGGCAAAACCCAAGAAGGGAGGGGTGAATTGGGTTCTTGAAAAATTCTTTGGTAAATTAAAACTTAACCCCTTATAATTTCAATCCCCTTAATGAAACGTGATATGAGATAGAATGAGAGGGTGCAAATGGAATATAAAAATGTAACCAATCAATTCACACAAGAGATAACAATATATAGTGGTTCGGGCAACCTTCCCTACTCCACTTTTCCAAGCACACACCCGTTGTGTCTTGGGTTCCACTATTGTATATTCAATATAATCTAGAGCACTCGCTCTCTTCTAGATTCTAGCTCTATGGGGCATATACAACAATCATTTGTTGGTGAGACCAACTCCAACCAACCAAGTTTAATATGTTGGTGAGACAAACTCAAACCAAACAAGCAAAACCCGTTAGTGAGACAAACTCAACCAACCCCCCGTTTTGCTTCTTCTTGAATTCGGTCTCCAACACCGATTCAAGGCAACAATACAAAATAAATAGAGAAAAGAGAAATTACACTTTACAACGCGTATTCGATAAGCTCCGGAAGCTCCTTATCATGTGGAGATGATAATCTTGGAAGCACACTTGGAAGTTGTAGCACTTGAAGCTTCAATAGTTGTTCAAATAACTTCAACACACTTGAATATTAGAAGATGAAAGCCTAATTTATGTTTTCTTCTTTCTTTCCTCCTTCTCTCTACTCTTCATGTTCATACATCAATGGTATATATTGAGAAAAAATGATCTAGCCGTTTGGAGTGGAGGTTCACGTGCATCTAGAGCTCCAACGTTCGGATTTTCGACCGTTATGAGTTGAAGTCGCAAGTGGAGTCGACTTCGGATGAGTGGAGTCGACTTGGGATGCGACTTCGTCTTGTTAAAACTTGCTGTCCAAAAATTTACCTTCGAAGTCGCAGGCGAAGTCGACTTGGGTTGAGACTTCACCCAAGTCGCAGGCAAAGTCGACTTGGGTCTGGGACTTCACTCAAGTCGCAAGTGAAGTCGACTTGGGCTGAGACTTCACTTTGCTGAACTTGCAATTCATAAACTTGAGATCTTGAAACTTAAATTATTTCACATTTTCATTTTTATACACATAATTAGAGACAAAATATCTGAGAACACTTAGACAAATTTATTAGATCTTTTTTAATGATATTTCAATTATTTGTTAATCATCAAAATCAAATTAATCATTCTTAAAGCAAGCATATGATCAACAAAAACAACTCAAGATCTATTGAAAAACGTGATGATCAAATAAACATTATCCCGGCCGGTATAAAAATAGAGTTAAATAAAAATTTTAAATGGCAAGGTTATGGTTGAGTAAGCCTTGACCTGGTACAGCCTACCCCAATTCTCACCCCTAGATTCAACCCACAAACTATATATCATGCTTCATCTTTTTTAGGTTAAATCCAAGGTTTTTTGTATTTCAGTCCTCCTAACTCTACGTATTTATTTTATAAACCCTCTAAATTCACCTTCTTTGTGTATTAAACTCTGTCATTAATACAAGTCATCAAACGAATGAAAATTTGTCAATATCTACAATACGAATTTTTAATAACAATATTGTACTTAAAAGGAGTCAACTTATAAAATAGGTCAACTCAACTTGGTCACAATAAAAATCATACTGCTTGCAAATTTAAAATGAGTCAACTCATATGACTCTACTGAGTCATACAAAATCTTCCTCTACACATATATAGGTCGATTTATGAACAATTTGTGTAGAACAAAAATAACACTATCTGCAAATCTAAGTCGATTCAACTAAGCCGTAAGGGCATTTTAGTCTTTTCATTTACAAATAATAGTTATTAATTAGGTATTTTGATGTCGAAGAACTCTAGGGTTGAAAATAGAAAAAAGGTAAACTTACATAGCTTAAGAAAATAAATATGCAAAACTTGTGAGTTAAAAAAAAAATAGGTAAAGTTAGAGACATCAAAATGCAAAAAATCATTAAAGTTACCAAAACATCAATCTTTTCCAAGCCTTATGTACGAGCAAAAAGCTAAAAGTTTCATATTTTTCACATCGTCGTTTCTTTACATCCTAGCTATCCATTTCGAACGAATGGTAGATGAAGCATGTACGTTTTAACTAGAGCATACAAACGTTTGTACCAAAATCGATCCATTTTTAAAAATTAGAATGAAATTTTTTTTGAAAAAATGAAAATCATAATATGTTGTGATAAGAGTAATAATAGAATAAAGAGAATACTAATAAAATAAATTGATTAACTGTATGGAAATATCTAAAAACATCTTGAAAATATAAGTATAATAATAGAAAATTAAGGTATTTTAATATTTAAAATGTAAAACCTTGTCACAAGATGTATGTAGAGCGTTTTTCTTTACTTCTCATATGATTTGTAATTTTTGTAGAGCATACACTTCTAGATATTAGTTTGTATTATTATGGAGATAAAATAAAAAATTATACAAGTCTACTTCATAGGTTCATGTATTTAAAATTGGGATATGCTTCAATAGTAATGAAGATGGACCCCACTTTAGATCTACATTGATGATTAAAACAAAACCTTTTTAATTCACTTTTTTAACATTGTACTAAAAATCATTGCAAACAAATTCATGGATGAATTGTAACCACTTGATAATTGGAAATTAACAGTATATTATGTGGGCATTTTATACCAATCTTATGGGGAATTATTTGAGTTCAATATGAAATTTGGTTTAAAATGTGATTTTTGCATCAATTGGGCATTGAACATGAATTTTAAGATATTTAATAACTTTTATAATCTTTCGGCTTGAAATTTCATTCCATTCTTTTGTCTAAGGGAATTCGGACAAGAAGAAATAGGGAACACTTAAGAGCATGATGGATGGAAGAAAAGAGAAACCAAAGCAAGCAAGGGTGTCGGCGCCTAGGCGCGGACCAGTGGTGCCCAGGCGCCACCCCTATAGGCCCATGCCAGATCTCCAGCGCCACATTTCAGTCTGCTTCCAGAGAGTTGGAGCCTAGGCGCCACTTCACCAACATGCTTAAAAGTCCGAAAGGGTTCTGGGGATCACAAGGTAAAATTACATCCAGGGAGTTGGCGCCTAGGCGCCACCCAGGGGTAACTACAAAAGTTAAGGAGAAGTTCCAGGCAGGGACAGTTCAGAGAGTTGGCGCCTAGGCGCCAGTGTAAAATTTTCTAGGATTTCCAGAATGTGTCCAAATTGCTCATCACACAGAGAGCTGGTGCCTAGGGGCGCCTAGGCGCCAATATGCAGACCTGGGTACGATTACGAGCAGTTGGCTCGTTTTAAGGGATATATATAAACCATTTGAGGGTTCCGAAAGGGGGGGAGATAATTTTTCGAAGGAGAAGAGATTAGAGATTTTTTTTAGAGAGAGAGAAAGAGAGAGAGAGAGAGAGGTGGAGAGCACAGGCGAGAAGAGGACCGACAAGTTGCGTAGGGCGATCGACACATCTCGGAGCTCCAAACCAATAAGCTTTTCTTTTCTTTGCTTTTTATTGTTTAAGATGGGATATTATGTTAATTCTCTTTTGGACTTGAACATGCTAGGCTAAACCCTTAATCTAGGGTTTAGGATGTAGCATGCGTACAATGTAGCGTGGTGTGGATGTTAATTTATTTATGATGGATATTGTTGTTAATTTAATATCTTGTGATTAATGCTCGCTTAGTGCGAATGCCTGCACTTTGGCAATGATTCCCATATATTAGGCGATGGAACCGAGATGTGGAAATCTAATATACGATAATCAAGATATTAAACCTGAAAATCTAAGACCATGAGAATAGGCATGATGACCTTGAGGAATTCCATGAACAAACCATAGAACTTAATGGATTCTAATTAACTTAATCCCATGAGAATAAGTGGTTAAGAAGATTAGAGTACGCCTTGTAGGTTTCGAGAGAAGGTGCAAGGATAAATTAGGGATTGTTCTCTTTTAACAAACAATATCCGGATTAAATAATTATACCACTACCCGTTACAAAAGACGCATGTGAAATTCTAGACCCTAGATACTCACACTCTCGTTTTCTCCACTCATTTTAATTTCTATTTTATTTTCTCTTCCCAATTTTTTGTTTCTTTTCCATTTAATTTACTACATCTGTGGCGCCTCGAACCAAGGCGTCCACATAGTCCTTACTCCAGGATCTTGTCGATTGGTAAGTGTGAATCAGGATTGTTGCCCTGATCACGCGGCGAGTACTTAATTGGATCTCGTCCAATTTTTTTTTCATTTTTTTTTCTTTCTTTTTCTTTTCATCATATAAACATATACTCATCATCATTCTTAATGGACATATCCATATCATCATAAATCATCAACTTCTTATATTATTCATAACTTTATAATTTTATACAACCTATACCCTTTTTCATCATATCCCATTAGGGAATCTATTTGTACAAAAATCTACTAACCTTGGTAGATTTCTCTTTTTCTTTAGCAACACATGCCCTTCATATCTTGGCTTTCTCTACACCTGTCTGAGGTTGGGAAAACAAAACATGAGTCGAAACTCAATAAGCAAGTATTTTTCATTTTAAATGCATTCCTCTCCATTCGATTGAAGACACTTATCAAACGATCAACTACCAACGGAATAGAAATCTTTTCGTAAACCATATTTCGAAACCTTTCATAAACCATTCATGTAAATCATTCGTAAATGCATTTCTCTCCATTCGATAGGAGACACTTAGCAAGTGATCAACTATCAATGGAATAGAAACCTTTTCATAAACATTGGATGTGCAAATGCTTCCTTTCCACTCCTGACAGAAACCTTCGTGTGCAGGTACGCTAGCCTAGGAAAAATCTCACATAGCATGGTCCAATACGTCGGCTGTCTCCGACTTGGCCTCATCAAGGGGAACCTCTCTTCCTCTTGACGCCTACATGGTCCTTCATGCATGACTTTTGATTTTTCTGGCATTATATACCTCTTACACTAGGTGACTTGTCATTCTCATGTAGAGAATTATTTTCACCACCCTTAAAAATATCTTTTCAAATCCATGTGTGCAAATACTTTTTTTCCATTTCTGACATAAACCTTCATGTGTGGGTACGCTAGCCCAAGAAACATCTCACATAGCATGGTCCAATACGCCGGCTGTCTCCAACTTGGCCTCATCAAGGGGAACCTCTCTTCCTCTTGACGCCTACATGGTTTCTACATGCATAACTTTTGATTTTTCCGGCATTATATACCTCTTACACGAGGTGACTTGTCATTTTCATGTAGAGAATTATTTGCACCATCCCTTAAAAACATAATTTCAAATCCATGCTTTCCTTTTCAATCCATGTATGAAAATGCAATGCATTCATTCAAACATAACATTCCTTTGCCTCCACCTCTGGAGAGGACGCCGTTGGCACACAGCCCATACGACTCGGCAATAGTGAAGGGGGACCCTCTGATCCGCTTTCTACCTCCACCAAAGCCTCTTCCTTATACATCGTACATGTGCACATGTCCATAAACATCACATGATATCAATATGCCAGCATGACTTTTCATAAAAACTCATAAACATTCATTATTTCAAAACATTATAGGAATGACCACCCTTAAACACATTTCATAAATACTTGAAAATAAAATCATATTTTAAAAAGTTAGCTTGCTTACCTTTGCTTTGCTTCAACCTGACTCCTTTATCCTTTCCTTTCCTTTTCCTATACAAGGAAATTGGATATTTTATCCATCTATTCCATGACTTAGCTTGCTTTCCATGCATGCTTTATGATTACATATTACCTCATTTTTATAGAGGTTATCCTTTTATAAATACTTGGTCATTATTCATTTATATGGATTTTTATCCATAAATCCTTTAAAAATTCCATCAATATATTTAAATATTAATCTCAAAATTTCTCCAAAATCACGCTATTTACTGTGTCATAGTTACTGTAGCAAATCACTGTAGTAGATTACTGTTCATCATCACTGTTCAAGATCACTGTTCACTTTTATTGTTCACCTGAGGTTACTGTTCACAGCAACGTGGGTTACTGTTCATGAGTTCCAAAAATTGACATTTTTTCCAAAAATAAAAAATACCATGACATAGCTTATGCTTCGTATATCATGGGAAATTTCATACATTTTGAATTTATCATCATTTACTTGGTTAAATAAATCATTTTCTCCATGTACTAAAAATCATCATAAATTCACTTAAGCATAATCCTTAATTCCAAAAATCATGAAATTAATATATCATCATTCCAACATCATATTTATCATAATAATACATCCCAAATAATCATTTATCAAATTTAGAGCATTATTTTCACATATCATATGCTATCTTCCCAAATCCTCTATTTTTGCTCCAAAATTATCATGTTTTGACATGATTCCATTTTGGCATAGTAACTATACTTAATTAATCATACTTAGGAATTAGCCAACCATGTTATACCCTAAATAACATCATGCAAAAATTTGAGGAGGATCCGCTTACCTTAAGTGAGCCAAAATCTCCTTTCCTCCTCCCTTTCTCTCTCTTCCCTTCCTTTCTCTCCTCCTCTCTTACTTAGAACGTGGATGGGGTGGGGAAATGAGCTTGCTCAAGTATTTTGAGCTTGGGATGGGTGTGAAATTCGTTCAAGGCACCCTCCCCTATTTATAGCATCCAAAATTTCATGAAATTGCATTTTACCCCCTTGAATTTTGGGCTAAATTATAAATATCTATACTTAGGTCATTTCCACCTCATTTCCAAGCAATTTCTCAGTATCTTAGGTGGGAAATTGCTGGCCACAAGTTTCCAAAGCTGATCCATCCATTAATTGCTTGATTTTCATCAAAAGACATGATTAATCTCAACCGTTGATTATCCTTGATTGAGCTCATCTCAACCATTGAATTTTTGGCACAAATCCCCATGCTAGCTCATGTTTTCCCATGGTGGACTTTGGGGATTTTTATATTTTTTATTTCATTAAAATATCATATCTTAAGCTACTTTTTCAAAAAGTAAAAAGTAGAATTAATGACTTGCTTTGGAAAAGTTAAACATCACTTACTTGCTCTCAAGAAACACATTTTTCATGATATTTGGCTTAATCCAATCCATCCATCATATTCGGCATAATATTTTAGCAATCCATACAAAATTTCACCTTAATCCGACTTCCGGATCGTAAGATATGAATTTTTCTTCATTTTCTCTCAAAAATCCACTAAAAATCCGAAAATTATTATTTTAATCCAAAAAGAAAATTTGTCCTTTAGTGGGAAGCTTCCTTTTTCATCTTTTATGATTAAGTTAATCCAAAGTGATTAACTTAACATATTCTTTAATCCCACGTTTTACTATTCACGTGCACTATTCATCCGAATTTCATAAATAATTATTTTAACCTCTATTCTCACATATTTCATACTCATGAATGTATATTTTCCAAATATATTACCTAGGGTTTACAACCCTAGGGTTTTATACACGTATCTAAGATCGGGGTTTCACAACATCCTCTTTCAACTTTTCTAATCTATTTAATCCGACGAGAAAGTGTTTAAAAGCAGAATTTTTAGTCCTGAATTCCCTGTGGATCGATATTTTATATACTACAATCTACGACCCGTGCACTTGCGGTGAGATTGCGAACACCGCTTTAAAGTGTATAATATTATGTAAATTATAAAAATACTTGGATTCATTCACAAGTGCATTGAAATGAAATAATAATTTATGAAATCATTTAGCCACTTGGAATGATGTTTTAGACATTTTAAACGTTGAATATGTGTATGTATATATCTAAAATTGATATATATACATAGTTACATGAAAGTGGTTCTACGTAACTTAATCAAATTGAAGATTTTGATGCTTGATGAAAAATCTAATTTATTTATTGTATTTAATATCATTGTTAAGTTAGGAGATCAAATTTCATCAAAATCCAATATGTGCATAAGTCACATTTGCTCAAAAATAGATACATTTATTTGTACATTAGAAAAAAATACTTAAATCCATTCACATATGTGTTGGAATGTAGTAATATTTTATAAAATCATTTATCTATGTTGTAATAGTATTTTAGATGGTTTAGATGTTAAAAATACTACTTAAAACTTGATAGTTAATATTAAATTATTTTATTACATTAATTATACATGTTTGTAGATGGGGTCCATATACAGTGATATTAGATAAATAAAAGTGTTTCCACAATAATATAAGTGATGTTAAACACAATAGATGGAATGAATTCTTCATAAACTATCTAGATGTTGAAAATGACTGGGATTATATAGTTTCATAGTGTGGCACCCCCGACCCGAGGCGTCACAACTTGGGCCTTACTCTGAGATTATTGTCGATTGGTAAATGTGACACATAATTATTGCCCTGTGCACGTGGTGGGATTTTTGAATCCATTTTGTTTAGCGAAATTTTTTTTTTCATTCTAATTCATTCCATTTATAAGTAGACGTAATCTTGTGATTACTTGCACATTTTATTGACAAGTTATCAACTTGTCCATCTACATTATAATATATCATACCCAACTATTGACATCATCTATTCAGCATCCATTCATACCATACATACATATCATACATCCATTCCTACCATACATTCATTCATACCACACATACAGTTTGAGCATAACTTTAAAATTCTCACTTTGTAAATCTTTCCTATTTCACCTGGCTAGTACTCCATCTGTCTAAGGTTCAGAAAACAAAATGTAAGTATTAAACTCAGTAAGTAAGCATTTTTTTTTACTTTCATGTAAATGCATTTCTTTCAATTAGGTAGGAGACACTTACCAAATGATCAACTAACCATAGAAAAGAAACCTTTCATGCAAACCATTCGTGTAACTCTTTCATGTAAATCATTCATAAAACCATTCATGTAAATCATTCATAAAACCATTCATGTAAATCATTCATGTGAATCATTCATAAAACCATTCATGTAAATTATTCATGTAAATCATTTATGTAATTCATTCATAAAACAATTCATGTAAATCATTTTATGAAAATCATTCATGTAAATCATTTCATAAAAACCTCTTATATCCCAATTCTGAGCTTTTCATAAACAAAACACGTATAATCACATTTCTTTTTATTTAGTAGGAGACACTTACTAAGTGATTAACCCCCTATAGAGAAGAAACTGTTCGTATATAATATAGTCTTTCATTTGATGACATGCTAGCTAAGCACCATCCATTCATCCTGCTCATATTTCAGGGAGGGTGCCGCTGGCCTTGGAGCCATAGCGACTCGGCCACACATAGAGGGGGGGGTCATTATGCTTTCACCTCTACATGGACCTAATATCTGATCCTTGTGCGTGCGCACACCATTCATATTCACATCCATTTTCTTATGCTAGCATGATTACATAAAACATACACACCCTTTATGTTGTGTCATTTTTCAACTTGAAAACTTGGCATAATTATTTTGAAAATATTTTTCACATCACAATGTTGGGATGACTACCCTTAAATGATTTTTGAAACATTTAAGTAAAGCAATTTTACAAATCATTTGCAGTGTTTGAGAAAAATAATATTTTTAAGAGTATTGCTTGTTTGCTTGGAAATAATTTTGAAAACATCATGATAAAGCAATTTCGAAAACATTTCAATAGTTGAGGATAAAGTAACATTCTTAAGCAATATTTTTCAACTTGTTACCTCATGAAATCATTTCAATATTTGAGGATAAGGTAGCATTCTTAAGCAACATTTTTCAACTTGCTACCTCCTGAAATCATTTCAATATTTGAGGATAAGATAACATTTTTCAACTTGTTACTTGCTTACCTCTTAAAGTGCTTTCAAAAATTTTCATATAAAATTATAGGAGTGGTCATCCTTAAACAATTTTAGAACATCAATTTGAAACACTTTCAAAAAATTTCAATAAAATCATTTCAAGATCTTTCAATAAAACTATTTCAAAATATTTCGATAAGACTATTTCAAAACATTTCAATGAAACCATTTCAAGACATTTCAATAAAGTCATTTCAAAACTTTTCAATAAAACCATTTCAACATATTTTGAGAAGACCATTTCAAAATATTTTAATGAAACCATTTTAAGACATTTCGATAAAGCCAGTTCAAAATTTTTCAATAAAACCATTTCAAAATATTCGTTTGCAAATAACATTCTTTAAAAAATTCAAACTTTCTTTTCCTAAAATCCTTTTGAAATAAGGTTTTCGGAGGACTTGCTTACCTTGTGACAATCCACTCGTCCCTTGAATCTTTTCCTTAGTTTTTTCTAGACAAGTGAACATAATCATCTTATAACTAGTGTAATTTCTTTTGCTTGTATGCTTTGCTTAGCTAATGTACATTTATCACTTGTTCTCAACCTTCATATGGTCTAAACCTACGTGTGACTCACAACTTGTACATTTCACTCCATTCCTTCTTTGAGATGAATACCCTCATCTTTTAGGTCACATATATACATATTATATTCCTTGATCTTTAATTATTCATTCATTTTAATACTCCCCTCTCGGGTATTTAACATTTTCAATAATTCAAGCTACTTACTTGAAACTATAACAAGCTAAGTTCAAGTAAAGTTTCTAAAGTCCACATCTATCCTTCTACAAATACTTATTTACCCTTAATGGTTCACTATTTCTTTCATTCAATACTCAAGTTTAGGGTATTAGCCCTTTACAATTATTTATAGTACTTGTTGTCATTCCATACTCATGTTTAGTATTCGAAACTTTCACCATGACTCAAAATACTTGTTTATACCCTATTGCATATCATTCGAGGTGTTTGTTTCCAACTTATACAAGTTAATTTCAAATCAAAATTTCTGAAATTAACTATAATTACCAAAACAGCCCCATGTGTTGTCATTTTTACTACTTTCCACTTATACAATTGTACCTCAATGACATACATATGAAAAATTATCAAACCACAAATTTTGTGGTCATGTTAAGCACTTGTTTGTACTCCATAACAACCTAAATTCCATTCAAATTTCTGGAATTATCATTCATTATCAAAATGGCCCTTTATCCTATGCTCTCGGGAGCATGCAGTGCTGCATGCTCCCGGGCGCATAAACCTTTTTTTTTTTGAATTTTTTTTACAATAGTGTTAATCTATATGTATTTAATATGTATATAAATTTTTACCATTTTTGGGGTATTTTATATATTTATTTTTTATTTTTGAAAATTAGTGGCATTTTAGGTAATTTTAAATTACTAAAATGCCACTGATTTTTAAAAATCCGAAATAAATATCTAAAATTCTCCAAAAATGGTAAAAATTGATACATATGTTAAATACACTTAGTTTAACAAGTTCATGAAATTTTTTTTTTAAAAATAAAAAAATAGGTATATGCGCCTGGGAGCATAGGATTAGGGGCCTATCGAAATAGCCCTTCATTACTTCTATTCATTTCCTGTTACCTTATAATATTTCTTTAACCATATGTTATTGCAATTCTAGCAACCACTAACTCTTGAATTGAAATTCCCCCTTTCATCAACTTGCTTTGTGCTTAATGTAGTTAGAGTAATTAGAAATAGATGAACATCATCCACACCTAACTTTGGACACCCATTTAAACATAGAATGGAATAATAACCAAACAAATAATTAAACCAATACATAGGTAACCTATTGGACATCCCTTTGTGCATGAAATGGATAAAATAAAAATAAAATCTTGTATCAAACCTGTTGGACGTCCATTAGCCCTTATCTCTTCTCTTTCTTTTCTCTTTTTTTCTTCTTTTTCCTTTCCTCCTTGTTGCAGGACTTGTCTTGTTGCTGACCTTGTTCTTTTTTTTTTCTAAGTTTTTTCTCTCCCTACATAGCTGAAAACATCCCCCTTAGTGCTGCCTTTTCCCTTTTATATGTTGCTAATTTTTAACCCTTTATTGACACCTAATAAATCATGATTTAATAAAGCATTTTCATCAATTAATTGCTGAACAAATCCTAGTTGTTCATCCTCTCATTTTGCTATCCATTTTGGACCGTCCATGTGTCCCTATATAGCTATATTTATCATGCCATTTGTTGTATTCTTATTCCATAAAAATCTGCCCAAAATAATCCTAGCTTGCCACACGTTGAAGATGATGAAATTTGTCAACATTACACTTTTGTTGTTGACTTAATTCTCAACCCAATCCACCCCTTCTTGACACGAGTCCAAAATGAGTTGTAAATTGTCAACTCTCACTTTTTCTTTAATTGCCTCAGCTCTTCCAAATTCACCCTACATTGACACATGTCCAATGGAATTGCAAATGTCAACTTTGCCTTAATTTATTTGACTTTAATCTTGCCCAATTCACCCCATGTTGACATGTGTCCCAACTTCTACTTTTTATCCCCATCATTCAATTGGACCTTAAGTCAACGTTGGGATGAGATCCATAAATGTCATGTAATCATTGCTAATTGCAATAATAATTGCAATGCTAATTAGGGTTTCCCATTGGGCTTGATATAATCAATACCACTTATAATTTAGGGCACATTAGTTTACCCATCCATAAAAAAATTTCTCTCAAAATGATGAACATAGGCTAAGATATTAGTCATTCAATTTAATTCATGAAATTTTATGTCATTTCTAGTTGTTTAACACATTTACAATGATCCATTTCATTCATCATGTAGAGCATATTAACTTATACTTGCCCTTAAAATTTTATGTCAATCTACCTTGTATATCATAAGATATGTATTTATCAAATAATTAATCAAATACTTAATCTAAATGACATGTAAAGATAGTCATTAATGACCATGCTACCTCACCATCTCACCATCTCTACCTTTCTTTTGTCTTTTAGTGCATAATTACCAAGGTAATCATGTGTGATTTATCTTAATCATCTTGCTTAATTAGTTGCCCTAATCTCATCCATTTAGATAAAAGGGCATATAATTTAACATTTTCCATTAAATTTTCATGGCAATGTGAGTTATCATAAACTCTATATTTCATGAAATTTCCAATTTCATCCTTATACCCATTCCAAGCTGCATTCATTAAGCTTAGAATGTTCTAGGTTTCACACATAGAAACATTTTACACTAATTAAGTAGGATCATATCTTTAACTTAAATGAAATTTAGTTCTTATTTAAATATTACATGACCCATTAAAGCATTTCCTTTTCATATGTATTTTGTTTGTTAGATTTTACTTCAATGAAATGTGTTATAATTTTTTTTCAATGGCAGAAGAAACAATTGGTGATAACTAAGAAACATTTTCTCTCTCCCATATTAAACTACTAATTCCCATATGGTATTATGATATTTCTTTAAATCCATTTAAAAATTTTTATGTAAAATTTTCATTATTCCAATGCCAAATGATCTAGCTATATCATTTTTGTTGGGGATTGAGTAAGTTTGACAGAGTTAACAAATTTTATAGACATTGACATACTTCTGAAAAAGATATGATCTAGATTAATTTATTGGAGTTTTTGGGTAATATTTATTCAATAAAAGTATATACAAAATAAAATATCGACTTTTGATTTGGTTGAGTACTTTTAAACAATTTTTAAAACTATGTAAAGCTATTTAGTCAATCAGGTTTTTATTAACTTTAATATAATCGAATGATATTTAATAAGCTGATACACTTTAACAACATTAAATAGTGCTGAATTGTCTTCGGTACATGTTAATAATTTAGAGAGTGGGCTACCATGCATGGGGTTTATGCAGATCTATTATCATAAATTTTATGAAATTGATAGAACTCTTTGTTTTTTAGTATAATATAAAAAAGCTTAATATTCTTATTGAACCGATATGTACAAATTATGTAACAATACAAGTACAATTAATTTGACTTTGAATTAAGAACAAAAAAAATTCACTAAGAATTCAATTTTACATTTATGCGCTAAACATATTGATATCAAAGGACTCTACTTCTATGTAAATAACATTTTATTAGAGCAAATATCATTTTCATAGAGCAGGTCCGGAGATTCAAATATCATTTTATTAGAGATGATGTTAAAAATTATAATATTTATTTGGAATATGTATTTATAGACAACCAATTACTTATATTTTTGCCACTAGGGATGGCGCCCTGGTGGTAGCACCATCTGCCTCTCATGGAGGAGGCACTATTTCAACTCCCTTTGGTGATGTGAGTATCCATTCCCCCCTAAGAGTCGAGATATTTACAAATGTCCCCGAGAGTGGGGCTATTTATGAAAAAAATTCTTTTATGGTGTAAAGGTTGTGAAAGTGTCTACTTATAATATCAATTGTCATAGTATATAAACACCAAAAAAAAAAACTTAGTTGATATTTTCATTAAACCACTGTCTTCTGATAATTTCTGCAAGATAAAAAGAGTACTATGTTAGACTTAGGGTATGTTTGTTTTGTATCAATTATGAGGTGGGATGGGAAACCGTGGGGGTCAAATAACTCTCTTAATTAGTAATGATATTTTTCATTTTTACCCCTGCATTCTAATAATTTTTCCTACCATCTCCGTCAAACTTATTTACTCCAACTTTACCTCTATCATTTCCTATCAATTACACAATTTTTGAAATATTTCATTTTTCACTCTCTACCTTATCTCACACTACCACAAAAATATCAATTATCAAACATCCCCCTAAACGGTTCAGTATCATGCGTTGTCATCAATACCGTGAGAATTATGTAAATTGAAATAATTGAATCAAATATGTTAATTACCAAGACTTGGAAGAAACATATAACAGAAAAGGTAATAACTTTAACAAAATGGGATAACTTGGAGTGTGCAACAACTGAGAGTTGCATTCGCCACATTACTTCCCAAAGTTCATTCGCCAAGTTACTCCCAAAGTTATTAATTCAATCTTCCAAAATCATCTGAACAATCTAGTGCATTTTCATTTACTCTACGTCAATGAAATATTTTTTTTGTCAACTAAAATTAATAGATGTCGACGAGAATATCACTAGCGTTTAATATCTCACTATTTCATCCATCAATACTTCGCGAAAATTTGTCGACAAAATTACGAGACAAAATAGTCATTTTCCCATCTTTCTTTTAATGTGATGTTCTCCTTATTGGATCTAAAACATAAGTTTATATTACTCTTCTTAAGCGAAAAAATTTAAGTATAAATATTTTTATGATGAATAAAACATTAAATGATATTAGAGATACTAATATTCCTGAATAATTTTATTTTTCAAATTATTAATCATTGTATGAGGTTAGTTAATTGAATATCATATTGCACAATCATTATGGAAAAATTCCAAACCAAATAATGAATATAAGAAATCTATAGAAGATGATGTAGTCTTACAACAGATATAAGATGACAAATCTTATTTAGTGATTCAAATGGTTTGTGTTTTATCCATTTTAATAAGATAAACAAAGAATATTTCAAGCATCAGAAAAGAAAGATTTGTTTCAAATGTCAATTACATGACAGAGAATCTCTGGATGAGTAGCTTCTCTTGATCTACTCAGTTTTTTCTAGAACCTAATAGTATGACAAAACAACTCTAGTTTCGATCAAATTTAGAAGCATTCAAAGTGACCATTGAATTTGCAAAAGTAATATAGAAGAAGTAGTTTTATAGAAATAAAAATAAAGATCTCTTAAAAGTTAAAAGGCAAGAATAGATTAATCCACGACTTGAAATTCTGAGTTCTTCGATAAATTGAGAGTGGTAACTTTTAATTCAAAATTTCAAAAAGAATCAGAACAAGTTTCATCAAAATTAGATTTTGTTTAGATCGATTATTGAGTCTAAAGAAGATGACTACAAGAGATGGCCTAATTCAAATTTCCACAAAAATGGTCATGTCTGATAGGATGGTGGAAAGAGAGATGCAAAGGAAAAAACACATTTAATGCATTTCCAACCATTAAAGCCCATTCATCAACATTGAAATTTGTTTAAACCCCCGTTAGTTGCATAAAAACAGCCTTCAGATTCTATAGCAGCAAAAGGAGATCAAAATTTTTTTTACAATTGAAAAGTGACTTCAACTCCTTATGCTAACAATGCTAAAACTTTCAATACTACACTAAATCACTTATAGTTTTTGAATCATTAGGATTTTAACTCTTATCTTTTAGCTTTTACATTTACTTTATATAATAAGATTTTTTAGAAGCATTTCTCTACACATTTATTGAATTTGTATGTAGTCTCTATTTTGATAGAAGGAGAAAGTTTCTTGGCTTAGCTTAGTGAAGATTAACAAAATTTTAAAATTTATTGGTGAGATTGAAAAGAAATATGTGATATATTCCTTATTTGGATTAGTATAGTGGAACCTTAGACAACATCCTCAAAGAGTTGAATAGGTGTCTAAGATTTGGATTGAACCAATATACTTGTGTGTAGACTGAATTTATATGTTTTCATTTTACTGCATTTATCTTCTATAGATAGATATTCTTTTATTTTAAATAAAAAATTTTATTGCTCAATTTGTGAACTCAACTAGCACAATTGTAAATTAATATCTAAGTTTTAATGATTAACAACTAATTTGGGAGGTTTAAATCTACTAATGAATTTGGGGTATGTGTTAGAACTTAGAACTTTCAAATTTCAAATTTAAGTTGTTGAGTTTCAAAGTCAAGTTGACTCCAAGATTGACTTGCATCCAGTCGTAATCCAAGTCGAGTCCACAACCAACTTCAAGTGGAGGTTTAGAGGAAAAACTTCTCATGGGGGAGTTTTTATAGTTGAAGTCACATACTAAGCCGACTTTGCATATGATTTGCGTAAACTTGATACCCAAGTCGACTTCACTTGTAACTTATAGACCGTTAGGACACCAGAATTCTCTGACTGCAAAATGTTGTTTAAAGTCACACCCTAAGTTGACTTTGCTTGCGACTTAAGTGAAGTCGGACCTAAAGTCGACTTAGAACTGTGACTTGAAAAAATAATTGAAGATCTGAAGAATTTTCATCAAATATGAAATATGAAGGTGCACCCCAAGTTGACTCCAGTTGCGATTTAGGTAAAGTTCAACATGAAGTTGACCTTGAAATGAGATTTGTAAGTATTAAATGAAGAAAGTTGAATTTTCAAAAAGCAAGAGCCTCAATACCAATAAAACGCATCCCAAGTCGACCTTACATGCAACTTATGTAAAGTCTCAAAACCTAAGTAAACTCCACCTAAGACTCAAAGACCGAGGCTTGAAGAAAATCTTTCAACGAGCATTTAGTGTACTAAAGTAGATGCTGAAGTCGCCTCTATCTGCGACTTGAGTGAAGTCGCAGGCCAAGTCAATTTCAGATGCGACTTTGGTTATAACGATTGTAAATTTTTTGAATGTTGGTGCATTAAATGTGCACCACTTACCACCTAGCGTTCAAAATTCCTTCAAATCTATTCTAGTGATGTGGAGTGGAGTAATGATGGTTAGCAAAGGCACTCATTGAGCTTTAGCCTTTCTATCTAAAAGCATTATTGCCACATTCATTCGATTTCAAAGCAAGTCTCTCAATTTCACTAAAGAAAGTTTCAAGTCCAAATTTGTTCCTCATTACTCAGGAGCTTGCTGTCGTGCTTCATTATTGTACATACATTTCTAAAGTGTAGGTTTATTTAATGTTAAATTTTTTATTGCATTTGGCTACTTGGCTTGGTGTTGGAGACTAAAGTCAAGGTGATCAACAAGCAGTGTTTGATTGAAATAGTACTCATCGACTACTTTTGTGATTGTTGTAAAGGACCCTTAGAGCTAAAATCTTGAAAAGAGCGTAGACTCTAGTTCTATTGTTGGAGAAATAATGGAACCCAAGATAAAAGTGTTGTGAACTCAATTGAATAACTTGCAAATCAAGGATCATCCATATTTTGATGATTAATAACCAAAATTTGAGATTATTCAAAGGACTAATATGTTCGATTTCATAGTTGAAGTTAGAATTTTAAATTTGAAATTAAATAGTTAAAATTGCATTACCAAGTAAAATTCAGCATCAACATAGGTCAAGTCAATAACCTAAGTTGACTTCAAAGGGTAATTTGGAGGCAGAGTGAACATTGCGTATGCTTGACTGGGAGAATTTGCAACTAAAGTTGACTCTACATGCTACTTAGGTGAAGTCGTAAACCGAAGTCGACTCAAGGTGAAATTTGGAAGACTTCAGGAGGCTGAAGTTGAACTTGAAGAACTGAAGTCCAACCGAAGTCGACTTCACTCTGCGACTTAGGTAAAGTCAGATACGAAGTTCCCTCAGCTTTAAGACTTGGCGTTTTGAAAGAAAAACCGTTTAAATTTCTTCAAGTACCAAGAGTGAAGTCACACGCCCAAGTTGACTTTACTCGCGACTTGGGTCCAGATCAAGACCAAGTTGAGTTGACTTCAAGACTTAAAGTATATAAACTTAGAAGATGAAATTTTCAAAGTTCTAAGCATTCAATGTTCTGTGAAGTCATGCACTCGAGTCAACTTTGCTTTAACTTCAGTCAAGTCCAAGGACCAAGTAGACCTAAGAAGAAACTTCAAAAGCATGAGATAAGAAGGAAAGCTCAGTGTGAGGAAGAGAACGACTGAAGTCACCTCCACTCTGCGACTTGGGCAAAGTCGCATTTGAACGTTAGCACATTTAATGCATGCCACCAACCCTCTAAAGTTTAAATAATTATATATCTATTTAAGACACAACAAAAAGAGTTATGAGGGTTAGCAAGAACATTGATTGAGACTTTACCTTTCCATCTTTAAGCTATTAAATGTGCATTAATTGTTCTTCAAGAGAGACTCTCACTTCTACTATAAAAAGCTACAAGTTCTTCACTCTTTTAAACTTCTAAAGAATCTTTTCAAGTGCTTCAACTGCTCTACATAAATTTGTAACGTGTAAATTTTTTGTTTAATTTATTCTTATTGTATTGTGATACTTGACTTGATGTCAAAGACCAAGGCCAAATTAAGACAAGTAGTGTACAGTTAGAGTTGAATTCACCGTCTACTTGTGCAATTATTATAAAGGCTCCCTAGAGTTATATCTAAAAGAGAGCAAAGACTTTAGTTGTAATCTTGCTGAGATAGTAGAACTCAAGATATAAAGGACTGTGTATTTGGAAGAGTGGAATAAGGAAGGATGTTGAACCACTATAATTTGTTATGTCTATTGTGTTTAATGTTTTCATCTATTTATTACTCTCTCTTGCCTCTATATTTCATTCGAGGAGATTGAACTCACAAGAGGTTAACTTTTAAATTACCAAAGAAAATTTAAGAAATTCAATTCACTCTTTCCTTCTTAGGTTTTGCCATAAACTTGGGACCAACTAGTGGTATCAAAGTAGGTCTTTGAGTTTTCACCAAAGTGATCTAGTAAATATGACAAACTAATCAACTTCTGTTCCTGCTTTTGCTGAGGGCCGGTCTTTCACAAAACCACCCTATTTGATAAAAATAACTTCGTTTAATGAAAATTGAGAATGAAACAATTAATAATGACCACAAATATAGACTCTTCGTTTTGTACCTATAAGTAAAGGAGCTTTTGATTGGATCGAGGAGGATGTAAGAATAGTAAAGTGTAATGCAATGGCCATAACCTCTTTATTTTGTACTGTAGCGCCCCGAACCATGAGCTCACCACAATATAAAACCTTACTCCACGGATCTTTTTAAGCTGTGAAACTTGTGAATGAAGCTAAAATTTCATTCTTATACAAGCGAAAGCCTTTATAATGTGTTTGAAAACCAGTCTCAATTTTTTTCTTTTCTTTTAGAACCTATTTCGATTCTATTTCCTTAACTAAAATTCGGCAGCATGCTGTTTATGTTTGTGTAAGACAAAACCTCATAATCATTACATAATCAAATATTTTCTACTAAATTCATTCATATCTATCTCAGCGCATTGTTTGCAATCTCACCGCAAGTGCACGGGTCGTAGATTGTAGTATATAAATTATCGATCCACAGGAAATTCAGGACTATAAATTTTGCTTTTAAACGCTTTCGTGTCGGATATAAAATCGAATAAAAAAATGGGAAGATAATAAATTAGAAAAGAAATAGAAAAATGGGAAGAGAAAATTGAAAATTAGAACGAGTAGAGAAAACGAGAGTGCGAGTACCTAGGGTTTAGGATTTCACATGCGTCTTTGGCAACGGGTAGTGGTATAATTATTTAATCTGGATATTGTTTGTTAAAGGAGAACAAACCCTAATTTATCCTTGCACCTTCTTTCAAAACTTGCAAGGCATACCCTAATTTTCTTAACCACCTATTCTCATGGGATTAAGTTAATTAGAATTCATTAAGTTCTATGGTTTGTTCATGGAATTCCTCAAGGTCATCATGCTTATTCTCATGGTCTTAGATTTTCAGGTTTAATATCTTGATTATCGTATATTAAATTTCCACCTCTCGGTTCCATCACCTAATATATGGAATCATGCCAAAGTACGGGCCTATGTACAAAGCAAGCATAAAAATCACAAGATATTAAATTAACAACAAGATCCGTCATAAATTAAAAACCCACACCACGCTACATTGTACGCGTGCTACATCCTAAACCCTAGATTTAGGGATTAGCCAAGCATGTTTAAGTTCAAAATAAAATTAAAATCAAAATTCATCTTAAACAAGACAATTAAAAGAGAAAAAGATAGTAGGACTTATTGGTTTGAAGCTCCTGATGGTGTGTCGGCTGCTTCACGCAACTCGCCAGTCCTCCTTTTGACGGTGCTCTCCACCTCCTTGTGTGTCTCTCTCTCTTCTCTAATTTTTTCTCTTCAATTCTTTCTGCCGTGAATTTTCTATCTGGAATCCTCCGTTCGTGAATTCTGTGTTCCCCCATCATGTTCGTCCAGCCCTTAATTCATAAGGGAGCAACTCTGTGTATAATTAAAGCCAACGCAATTTGTATCTAAGCGGGCAGCTTGACGTCTACGGATTGCGCATCAAAATCTAATGTGGACGACTTGCTCCACCTATTAGATGTGCATGCATCGTTTAATCGGTCATGGAATTTTCTAGTGGATCAGAAATTTGGACGGCTTAGCTTGCTGAAAAATTTGGGTATTAATTCTATCATGAATTATTTAGCTTGGATGGATAAGAATTTATGGATACTTGGACGGCTGATCTGAGCTGAGGAAGTGGAATTAAACTGCTGATTTTGACATGCTTTGGACGGTGGTGATCCATCTGATGGATTTCTGAATGTGATCTGGACGGGCAGCTTGTTGGGCCCACTTAGGACGGTGAAGAATCTGAACAGTTGGTTTGGACAGTTGGATGGCATGGATGGCTGGATATTGGACGGTGGTGATTCAAGGGACTGGGCCGTGCAGATTGAAAATCAAGGCGGTTGCTAATTAATCTGCTGGATGTTCAAAAATGGACGGTGCAGATTTAATTAAGGGTAGTTGCTTGGATGACGTGGGCTGATATTTGTTGGAGGAAATCTGGACGACCAGATTTAATTTTGGCATGGATCTGGGCGTGATCTGGCCGTTGCAGGTTGCTGATTGACCAGTGCTGAATTTTTCAACACGTTAGTTTCTATTTGGACGGTTCATATTGGCAGATCTTTGATGGGCCTTGATGGACGGCTAAGATGCATTTGATTTGTTGCTGAACTCTTGAACTTGCAAACCTTGTGGGGCCCACTTGAACTTACAAAACTGCATAAAAAATATTTAAATCATTAATTCATCAAAATCATTAGTGGGTTCTCATTATAAAAATTATTTCAAGCCCATTTAATTTCATGGCAACAAATAAAAAATGTAATTTCAAGCCAAAAGATTATAAAAATTATTTAAATAACTTTAAATTAATATTTAATACCCAATTGTTGTAAAACCACATTTTAGAGCAAATTTCACATTAAACTCAATTAATTACCCGCCAAATTAGTATAAAATGCCCATAAAATATATTATTAATTTCCAATTATCACGCATCTAGTACATCTCTTCTACAATGATACCTTACATGAAAACCTAATTTCAATGTCATATAACCTCAACATAACAAATAAACTTAATACGTACAATTTTAATAATTATATCCCAAGGCTTAAAATACCTCAAAAGCATTATAAATCATATCTTCACTACTTTATTAGTAGTAGAGACTCCTCTATCAAGTCTGCAACATTTGCATGCACTAGTTATTTGAACACAGTGAGTATAAAATACTTAGTAAGCAAAAATTTAGAAATACATGAAATTTCATAATCCGTTGCATTTGTTCATAACATAAAATTCTTAAATTCTTTTTATGCATGTATTGTAATGAAATAAGTACGAACATGCATAATAACATTTTTTATCATCCACTATAATAACATTTTTGATCTTACATGCTTAACAATACAGTGCATGAATCGTATACATCCTGCTTAACTCCAGAGGATACTTGAAACACCTTTGGCACCACCCTTAAGATCCAAGGTCAGGTGACTGGGCTCGGTTTCCTCAGAAATATCACATACTATATCACTACACAGGGCACTTATTGCATACAAGTCTACCAGGAATCATGATCATTGTGAGGAATATGCATGACGTCACAAAATAAACTAGAAAATTTTCATTGCAAAGTGCATAATTCAAACACATAAAAATCATTTATTGGCAAATATCATTTCATAAACCGAAAAAATAAGAACAAATTTTCTTGCCATAAAATTCTTTTAAAATAACATTTTGAAGGGCTTGCTTACAATGTCGTGCATGAGTCATATACATCCTACTTAACTCCAGAGGATACTTGAAACGCCTCTGGCACCACCCTTAAGACCCGAGGTCAAGTGGCTGGGCTCAGTTTCCTCAGAAACATTTCCTCCCGTCTCACCCACAGGGTACTTAATGCATAGAAGCATACCATAAATGATGATTATTGTAAGAAAATATGCATGTTATCATCAAATAAATTGGAAATTTTCATTTCAAAATACATAATTTAAACATATAAAAGAAAAATAAAATAATCATTCAATGACTAATATCCTTTCATAAAATGAAAAGATAAGAAAGGATTTTCTTATCATAAAATTCTTTTGAAATAACATTTTGAAGGGTTTTCTTACCTTTTTCCTGTAGCTTTCCTCTATCTTTTCTTTACACCTTCCTATTATCGCCAACAAAGAATACATCTAACATATCATACAGGCCAAACTTATGACTATTTATCTTTCCTATATACCAATTTTTGATTGGCCTTTAAATAAGAAATTCAATCATTTTTTTTTCGCTTGAGCATCTTATTTAAATATGATTCATCCTATATTTGAACAAACCTTTTTTCACATTTAGGACTTTCATATATGAAATTCAACCTAGTGATACCGTGAAATTAAGTTAATCTCAATCCCCTAAATCTTACATACTTTAAATAGATAAATTTCAATCCAACTCATTAAAGCTTTTTCATAGGCTATTAAAGCTTTTTCATCCTTTTATACTAAAAAATATATTTAGATAATTTATATATGTATAAACTTTCCATTTAACATATGAATTAACACAAATGGTAAAATAAACCTTATACAACATATGTAAATGACTTGTATATATTATAAGGCTATTTAAACTTAATATAGCCTTTACAGCTTATATAAAGGATATGAAATCTTTTCATACAAATAAAACAAGCCTACTACAAAAAACCTCATCAGCATAAGCTAATCCATACATAATCTTATCCCATTTAAGTAGATGACCAAAAATTATATATACCATCAAACGCAGCTCATATATACAAAACTTTCTTCCTCTTATAGTTCTTTTTCTCTTATTTTTTCTATAATTAAGATATAAATATTAATTCTTAGGGTTCCTAAAAAATATTAATCCTTAGGGCCCTTTTCTTCTCATAAGATTAGTATACAAGTCATTATTATTTATTTATTTATTAAATTTCTTAATTATAGTTTAGACCCACAACTTTTTCTATGAAAATTTAAAGGTTTAATCCTCTAAAAAGAATAATCATTTTTCAAATAGAAATCATATTCTTTATCATTAAAATTATTTAAACCCATGTCATAACCTTATATCTTCCCATTTTGTGATTCACTTTGACTATCTTATAAATATTATATAATGTTAACATTAATATCAAAAAAATCAAAATATAAGTCTGATTTGATTTGATCCTTAGATCTCATC
The DNA here is from genome assembly GCA_030490835.1 of Annona cherimola. Lineage (NCBI taxonomy): Eukaryota > Viridiplantae > Streptophyta > Magnoliopsida > Magnoliales > Annonaceae > Annona > Annona cherimola. Next base: position 56,030,406 of record CM059973.1, on the reverse strand, counting down.
ATTTATTGACAATTGCTATCACCACTTTGGTAGTCTTGTTATGTTTTGTAAAATATTTAAATTATGTTTCATGCTTATGTTTCCTTAACCCCTTGATCTTAGTATTGGATCCTCAAATCTTTTTTGGTGTAAATTGAGTTATACTAAATTGATAATACATAAATCAATTCTCCTTATTTTGTACGTATATAAAAAAATAGTTTACTAGAAAATTTTCTACAAAGGTATGTGATAAATATCCCTTAAAAATATTATATTAAATTATGTTCGATTAAATTTTAAAGGTTCAAAATTTATATTTACATCACATATAAGTCATTAACATTATTATACCCTACTTTGATCATCATGTTAATGGTTGGATTAAATCATTAAGGTTTGTACCTAAATGTCCAGCAAGGTGTTGAAAACAAGTCTATCTTGCGACCTAAAAGCGAACCTATAAACGTCATTATTTTGAAAAGTTGTCACATGAAAGTTGTAGATCTTGTTTTGCTACTCAATTTTGACTATTTCCTAATCAAATTCTATTTTAAATTGATGAAGGTAATATTGATTATTGAAACATCTCTAAAAAGCATTGCTTTTAGCATACTTCTATTAAAATAATTAAATTATCATAATCTAACCTTGATAATCATGATCGGAATCATTTATTTGAAAGAAAACTAGCCCAAATATGTAGGATAAATAACAAAAAGTCCAGGATCATTACCTTTTTGTTAATCTCTCTTGTCTATCACTACTATTTTGCTCCTTTTCTTTATTTCTTCTCCTTCACCCACACTTTCTTGTACATCCGAATTTTTCACCTAAGTATACTATTTATAATCAAATTTTTTTTATTTAGTATGTGGAATTAACTCTTGGATAGGCTAGGATAGGCTATACTTAGTTTTTTTTATAAGAGCTCTCCAAGTTTGCACTAATAGGAGAGCTCCAAGTGCAAGTTACGTGAATTTATTCCACCCACATGGTTGAACCTTGTCTTGTCATCTGACAAATTCATTATATCAATTTTCTCACTTATCCATATGAGATTATCATAATTGAGGTGGCATCTAAATTCAGCTCAAATTTGCTTATTATAGTGACGATGACCCACTTGTGATGCTCTTAATTGATATACCAAAGTTGAAATCTATGTTGACGACTTGATTTCAATAATTTTTATTTCAATAATTTCTCCCAAACCCATCATACTACATATGGATGAATTCAAAATTTCATATTCTTTTTAATCATATAATTTTTTAAAATTTATCTTACCATTAAATATATTTTAACGAATTAAATCAGAATTATTTCTATTTTTGTCATAGTGTAGAAATCAGGATATACCTTCACTATTTTCTATATCTCTCTCTCATTTTAAGTCCAATTTAGATGATTATTTTTGAGTTATAAAATAGACTTCAAGAGTTTTCACATGACACTAATTTTATATTATTTTGACTTATATATGATATTTTATAATTTTCTAAAGTTCAGCTATTGTGTAGTTTTCTGTTACCTTGCAACTTTACCATAGTTCTTGTAAAAATTCTAGAATTCTTCTTTCTTAATTCCTAAAATTTTTGAGAATCTTGAGAAAGTTTTTCTAATCATCTTTATTTCATTTATACTTATTTTTGTGATTTTTTCATATTTTTATTATTTGTATATTTTTTGTCTTTTCTTTAATCATATGCTAAATAAAGTTTAGTCTCTAACTAAATCATATTTCGATATAAAAATAATATAAATAAGAGATTAACTTACTCCATCATTACGTTCTCTCCCTCCTTGTTCCTTTTTTTCTCCTCCTCTTTCTTCTTCCTTTTCTCTTTTCTTCTTCTTCTCCTCTTTTTTTAGACTATTTAACTGCTATTAATTAAATTAATTAGTATACTTCGCTATTATTCCATTGAAAAATAATACTTATCACTGTTTATTTATTAATTATCTCTTTTATTACTTTATAATTTTAGGATATTAATAAAATTCTAATTTTTAATATTTTAATGGCCCAAAATTTTCCTTTTATATATATTGCATGTTTAGCATTGCAATTTAAAAATTGCGGGTGTTACATGTACTCTAACTGCTGCAAAGTATGATAGAGTGTTATTATGCTTGATTGCAAAAAAAATTTGGGATACTCTAACTTTTATTTATGAGGGCACTTCTCAAGTCCAAGGAACGAGAAGGAATATTCTCATTGGAGTATTAAAAAGTTTCAAAATGCTTAAAATTGAAAATATTTCTGAAATATTTGCTAGATTTTCAAAAATTACTAATGCTCTCAAAGGCCTGGGAAATGCTATTTCTAAGTTTGGGCAAAAAATGAATATCCTATGAGCATTAGTGGAGTCATGGATGTCGAAAATTACTATAATTAAAAAGCAAAAGATTTGAACACCTTGAAGCTTGAAGATCTTATTAGCTCATTGATATCTCATGAGCTAATAAAGAAGAAGAAAATGAAGAACACAGCAACGGGAAGAAGACTCTCGCACTGAAGGCAACACATCAAAGTTCAGACGAGTCTTCATCGTCATCCTTCAATGAAGATGAAGAAATTGTCTTCCTCATAAGAAAATTTCCATGATCTCAACCCTACAATGGTGGAATGGTTTTGATAACTCTATAAAAATAGAGTTATCAAGGCCCATTGTACCAAATTTGAGTGCTAGATCACGAAAAACATGTAAATTTATGTAGGAGTTGCATTAGTTCAGATAATTTATATGTTCTTGCATTTCTTATGGATTTCATGCATTTCTAGCAATAATTCACTTGCAATCCTTCTCATTTTAGATCATTGTGATTTACTAGATTAAATCGGATTGCATTTACTCATTTTTGTTTTAATTTTTTAGGAAATGTTGGTGGCCAATGTGCAAATTAAGAGAACAAAAAGATGGATTGAGAAAGAAATCACTTGAAGCTGTCAAGAAGCAATCCTGGGTTTAGCATGCCTGTGGTCATGGCCACTAGTTCCACCTCCTTAAGAAAATGTGTTGTTAAGCTATCCAGGAGCTTGTGGCCATGACCATGGGCATGGGGGTCGTGGTCATGAAGGAAGTGTATGAAAATTCTCACACGTGTGATGCTTCAAATTGAAGGGGGTATGAATACTTCTCTTAGGGTTTCTCAAGCATACCTAAAGGAGCTTGCAACTAAGGCAAGGAGAGGAGACAAGAAAGGGTTTCACAACAAAAGAGAAAAAAGTGGAGATTCAAGCTGTTTCATTGAAGATCATTGAGTTTTATCTCCTCTTTTCATTTTTCTTCTTATTTTTCTTATTCTCCTCACTTGGGATGTATCTAAACTTAGTTTTTATGAGATTTGAAATCATGTTTATGGGTTAAAACTTCATGTGGTGGGAGATATGGATGACCTATCTCATAGACTATGTTAACTTGGTTTCTATGTGCTTGAAATGAATAGACGATGTTGCTATAACTTATAGTGTGTGGGATTATCCTTATATATTGTGTTTAATGAATTTGCAAGCTTGGCTATCTTGTAGATTGATTTAATATCTAGAGCTATGCTTGAAAAAGTGAGATTTAGATGAGATCTAAATACATGGCACAGGTTTTAAATTACTTGTTGTCGTTGGATATTAATATAGATAAAGATATACCTATTAATCCTAGTAATCTTGATTAAATTATGTGAATATCAGCCTTGTTTTACTTAGTTGTATGGAAACATAGCAATTAACGAAAAGAAAGTTAGATTTGCATGTGTTGGAAGACATATATGAATATAAATGAACCTAGATTAGTAATCTCTGCACAACCAATCTAAAAAGGAAACAGTTTGACATAGCTGTAAATCAAAGAATTCATACTCCCATCCATTATAATTAGCTCCAAGAAATCTCAACCCATTGCTATCCCATCCTTAGTCATTCATTGGTTTAGTTAATTAAGTTTGAATTTAGTTCACTTAATATCATTTCGAATTAATTTACCAATTCATTTAAGTAAATTGGAATTTGAGATAGTACTATGTTTAATCATAATTCTCATGGGAATGATACTCTACTCACACTTTATTATTTGATTGATACGTATATTTGCGTTGAATTGAGCAAAATAATTAGACATATACACAGCTCGACATGTTGCTTTTAGCAAAAATGAGAAAGGTAAAATTAGTAGTAAGGGCAACATTTATAGTATTTTCAATACACGTACAAAAGAAGTTTTCTTTATTGAAGGACTCAAACACAATTTAATGGGTATTAGTCTACTATGTGACAAAGGATATAACGTTGTATTTGAATCATTTATATGTAATGTATTAGAATAGCAATTAATGACGATCCATGGGTATGATACAACAGAATTGGACACATTAATATGTCAAATATCAAGACTCTATGAAAAAAGAGTGTGGTAAAGGGCTTACAAATTAACGATTATGGCATATTATAAAGGATGGTAAGAATATTATAAATATAGATAATAAGGGTGTGTTTGGGAATGGATAAAACTTTTGATGAATAGTTTTGGAGAGTGAAAGTTGTCAAATGATGTGATATGATAGAGGTAATGATGACCAGTAAAGAAGATAAAGTTAAAATAGATAGGTTCGTTATGTGGATAGTTTTGTAGAATTGTTAAAAAGTAGGGTAGTTGTATAGGAAAATATGAAAAAGTAATTGAAAAATATGATAGTTGTGGAGAGTGAAAAGTTTTAGATTGAAAAGTTTTAACTTGACATTTTCTGCACATTGCCAAACACACCCTAAGTATATTATAGAAGATATAAAAGTGGAGAGAGATGCTAAAGATAAGAATGCATTGTATTTGGTATTTCTACTTCTTAATTTGGTAAAATTTCTTCATGAGATAGTGTAATCCCTATTGGCAAAAAATGTTTTACTCGACCGGTGACTATTGTAAAATCCCAATTTTTTTTTAAATAAAATGTTTGGATTCTCATATAATGCACCCACCAAGCCTAAGTCACCCTGATGTAAAGAATCAAGTTCTAATTTTTTTTGTGATTATACGAAAAGATAAAATCAAGAGTTAATAGAAGTGTAAATTTCGATGATATTATGTTCATAACTTAGTAATGGGTTGATTTTCAATATATAAAAGAATTAGTGATGATTTTGCAATTTATTTGAAAGTACAAATTCTAAGGAAATGATGTGAAAACTTCATGCTAATGGGATAGTTATATTGACTATATTATTTATCTTATAGAGCCGAAGAATTTTTTATGAGTTAGTGGGCTTGAAATGCACGAGTTTGACATTAAATGGGTTTTAAAGGGGGAGATGGCCTGCTTGAATTAATTCACGTTGGTGAATGATTTATCATGGAGTTTATTTATATATTGAATCAATAGAAAATAATTTAGAAGAAATGTTGGCTGGTAATAATCATAGTACATTTGTGGATTTAATTACAGGAGCAAGAGGAAGATTTTATTTGGCGTGAAATTATCAAGGCGCTCGAAGTATATTAGTTAACGTAGAAAACATCTCATCATGCGGAGACGAATTGGAATGACTGAGGTATAGCATGAGTGAGATTAATTTTGTACAAACTGATGCGTGCACACACGAGATTTAGACATACGGAATTTGTAAAAATTAAATTTTATAAAATAAATAGTATTGGAAAGGATGAGATTAGACTTTGAATTTTCGTGGATAAGACAAAAATGTTAGTTGGAAAATGTACGATTTATATACACAGATATATATATATGTTTATTGTATCTATAAATTTTGATTAAAAGAAATTTATATTAATAATGTTACTGTCATTTGATATATGTAAAAGCTATTTATGTAAAATAATGTGGGCATTTGTGATGCTTAAAGTGACCGCACTTGATAGGAGTTGGAATGGAGGGGGGCCAAGCATGCCGGTGTATGGAGTACAGTATCACTTATAATATGGAATAAAAATAGAAGTGGAGATTTGAAGAGAAAAGTTCGCATTTAACCTAGAGATAAATTTGCATTTAATTGGAATCTTTACGGCCATGCGTTAAGAGTGGAAATTTTAGTTTGAAGCTTGTGTGAGATTTTGGGGAGACCACGGGCCTTCGGTATTTAGTAATAGTAAAATACCTAAGGCTAATGGAAAGCGAGAACCTAAGGGGCGTTAAACTCTCCAGATAGATGGATGGCAGACATGGAATAGCACTGCTCAGATGAATTTAGAGGTGAGTTTTTATTTATGCATAAATTTACTATTTGATAATTTCATACAGTTTAGATATGTGGAATTCAAGTATATTATTTGTTGATATTAATATGTGTATATGATAGAGGTGAGGGGTTATGATTTTATTTTCCTATGAATAAAAGTTTTTATATTGTATTGATTCATTGGGGATTTACATTGATGTTTATAAATATATATATTAGATTGAATTACCCGCATGATTCCACAATGAGTATCTAGAGTTTTCTTTGATGTAATTATTCAATTATGAATATTCAAAAGGGCATGATTATACTAGTTTATACATAAGCAAAATTATACTATAATGCTGAGATTTAAAGGAAGATTTCATTTAAAATGGACGGCTTTAAGGGTTTCTTTTGTGTTATAATTAATATAAGTATTACTGTACTAAATTCCAATGAGTGAATGTTTGGATAGGGGGTACGGTGTACATAGAATGAATATAAAATGGAATATATCTCGACGAATGGTTTTCATATAGATTATTTTTATTATTATAAGAGGTAATTAGAGGATATGCGAAAAAATGAAAATGGAAATTTTAATCCATTGCCATTGTGAAATTAAGGAAAGAATTGCGATTTATTCATGTTGTTTAAAATTTGGAGGGAGAGGTCATGATTATTAGTTACGGAAAATTTACTAATAAATTATTATATTCATTTCCATGAGCAAGGCTTCAAGATTGAGCTTTAAATGTTGGATTTCAAGAAAAAGAAGTTTAGTTTGTAGATCTGAGGTAAGTAGGATTTAAATAGAGTTATGAGATTAATACTTTCCTATTTATATGACGGGTCGTGCCGATGGATTTGCTGTGAATTTGATGAATTTTAGTTTCAATGGATTTGTGCAATTTATTTGATGTTGCACATATTTCAATGACTTGCACAACAGTTTTAGTTTATGGCTTTGATTTGTATTTGAGAAAGTATGATTTAACATATCATGAGCATAACACTTGAATGCATGAGCATGATATGAAAAAGATGACTTAAAGATAATGATATGGTTATGGGCTTACATGGATGCGATGAGAGTGATTCCGATTCGTGGGCCACTGAGTTAAAGAGAAAGTAAAGTTAAATGGTTAAGTGCATAAGCACGATCAGTTACATTATTGTATGAACATGAGCATTGATATGTTAAATGTTATGAAAGTTTTAATATTTAATTGGTTGTTTTTGAGTTGGTTTTCAGTATTGAGCAGCTTTCATTCACTTCCCTACTTACTGAGTTTGCCCAGACTCATTTCAAAATTTTCTATCTTTTTAGTTAGTTAACAGAAAAAGCAAAGGATGTGGGATATTACAATTTTATGCAAGATCATGGAAATTGGGTTAATTGTTTAGATTTGAGTGGTTATTTGAAGTTAAATATTTCTATTTTGGCATTTTAAATTTATGATAATTATTGAGTGGAACTTGGAAAGAATTTTGATGGACATTGAGGAATTTAATGTAAATATTTATAATTATAAAAGAGACATAATTATTGATATATCACTTTTACCTCTACTTGATTGGTCCTAGTAGTTTTATGCAGCCACCAACGATCGTAGGATGTAATAGGCCGGCGAAGCATTATAGCTATTAAATAAATTCAAGATTGAATGTAAGAGGAAATATGCATCCAGCTGTATAGGCTAATCATAACAACCAATGTAATAAAAACATAATAATAGAAATAATTAAATTCAAATTAATCCCCTCCTTTCATGTAAAACCCAAGCCTATTCAATTTACTCCCATTCTTTAGTAATCCAAGTCCCTAATCTAGTTCAACTAAGTCTAGAACCAAATTCAGATTTATCGTTTGGCATCGTATATGGAAAATAATTTCTTATGATCTTTTCTACCTCTCACCATCCATAAAGACTCTCATCAACTCTACCCTGCGATGTGTTTAATCATAAGGACCAAAGATGCATTGTTTATAGAAGAAGAGTAAAAAGAGCCACTCTAATGAACTACGTGGGTGAACAATGTTCGAAATTAGCTAGATGAAAATGACCTTGATCAGGCTTTAAAATGAAAGGCATGTCGGTTACATGCCTACGAGAAGGCATTAGGCATCAGATGTAGGCATGATAACTGCAGGACATTAGAGCTACAAAAGGCAATCAACACACTCAGAAAGATAAGTGTCTCTGAACCTCATAAAAGCCTCATGTATACATTCTAAAAATACTTTAGGGAAAGGACACTGGTGACATGCCACCAAAATCTTAGGCTATTATTAAGGCCAACCTCATCATGCCCTTCTTCCAGGATTGAGGAATTTGAAAATATTCCATGAATTCATAACTAGATTCTCCAAAACACTAGGTATTGGAGCCACTAAAAAGAGAGCTCAGCCCAGCAAGTGCTAACCACCAAAGTGACCAAAGATAGATAGCCTACATGAGCTCAAACAATGAATGGAGTAAGCCATGACTCTACAAGGCTAATAAACCCAACTACCCCGTCAAACTGATGACTAGTTAAACCAAGAGAATTCAAGACAAAGATTAGGCAAGATACCAATGGGGCTAATAATGAAAAACACATCGCATAAAATCCTACTAATCACCATGGGATTCTAATAAGAAGAAAGAAAAATAATATGCAAGGCAAATTGCTTAATCTAACCTCCCATCTCTCGTATATGAATTGCAAAGTTGAGTAAACCGTGTACCACTCCTATTGACATCAGAAAGAATAAAATCACTTTGACTAGAAAACATTTGCACTTTGAACATTTCCCCTGAACTAGGTCCAAGTAAACACTAATTATTCTCTCTCCTATGGCATGTACAAGATCTAACAATAAGAAATCGTTCCCAATTATTCAGAGGTTATAGTAAGGCCAACATACAAAGTCAGCAGATGACAACCACAGAAGTAAGGAAGATGCCATAAATTTCATTATAAAAGAGTTTAATTTAATCATTGGAATTACAAATGACAACATAGTCTGATCTCTACCACATTACAAGTGATAAAAAGAAAAAGGAAAAAGGAGGAGATGCGTAGGAAAATGCGGAGAAATGAAAATCTAAAGCTTTAGCAGCACCATTCTCAATAAGCAAGCTTCCCTAGAATAATGGAGGAGTGGCAACACTGAGGATCTAAGTAGAAGGATAGTCCATTCCAACATTGACTTCAGGGAGTTAGAGAGTCTAGTGTAGAAATTTGACAAACTAAGTTGACTCAATACGCAACTTGGGTGAACAAACTGAAGTCAACTTAAAATGTGTTAAACCCCAAGTTTTAAGCTTAAGGAAAATATAGCTTGAAATCGTCCAAGGATAAAATCAAAAATTTCATAAAATAAAGGGTTCAAGTGTAACCCATATGGGAAGTGAAAATTAGTGGAAAAAAAGGTGACTAAGTAAAACGGGATTAGTGATAATTACGAAAAGATAAAAAATGGGTGGAGAATGCTTATGTTGCAACTTATTAAAATTCATTTTCCATGTCATTTTGGAAATTTAAGAATCTGATTAAATCGGGAATTTCTTAGGAAATTCATATCGGACAATGCTGATGTCCAATTGAGATGAAATTTTAAGGACAACTTGATCATGAGGTAACTTACATGATCAACGGTGGAATTTTGAAAATTATGATTAAAAATATTATTATCATAATTAATGTTTTGAATTAGCTCCAAAAGACCTTAACTTGGTCTATAATGATTATTTCAAGATGAAAATTTTTATGGGATATGAAGAATTATTTAGAATAATTATGAAAATTTCAAAATTCACATTTGAAATGTATGTGAATTTTTTGGAGAAATGTATATGTTCGTTTCCAATAATTAAATAAAAATAGGTATACAACTCCGATTAAGGTGAAATTTTAAGGAAAAGCTTAAATTAATATGCCCAAATTAATGAAGGAATAAAATTTTGGAAAACATGTCTCTAAAATTTTAAAAAGAGATTTTTTTATCCAAATATGAATTAGTTAATTAAAATAAAATAATCTTTTTTTTTCAAAATTCCGAAAGGTTCATTTTGAGAGCAATTGTATATATATTAATAAGAAAAATTTTCATAGTATATAAGTGTGTATGTAGGTAGTTATGATTTAATTTATTAATACTAGAATTTTTGCGCGTGAAGAAAATTCGCTGGCAGCAATGGTGATTACGTGGACAATAATAATATGACGGTGGTGCATGACGTAGGAGCTGTCCAAAATTTGATAATGGACGGATTAATATGCCAGCAGCTGTCCTATGATTAAACGGCAACTTGAGTTAATTAACTCAAGTAAACCACTAATAATATATATTAGGGCATTTGGCGCTGGACGTCGATTTTGAGCGGCTATATTATCCTGCTGAATGGTGGACGCAGCAAGAGATATAAAAAAAAATTCCTCCAGCAGAAAAGGACGTCCAGCAATCCAAGCAGGTTCTGTTTATTTAATTAGTTCCTTACCTTTAGTCCTAATTGATTTATGTCAAAAATATTTTTTTAGATTTCAGAAGTGCTATCCCGTTCCATGTTTAAATTCTGATTTCATTTAATCCAATGTAGAAGTTCTACCTACTGAACGTTAATTGATATGATAAATAATTCTTCTGGAAAGCTGCTCGTATGAATGGCTGATTATTTTCTATAGAAAAAAAAGAAAAAAAGTGAGGGCAGCAGCAAGGCTTTAACGTCATCCAGGTTCTGTCCTTATTTAAATTGCTTCAATGCTGAACGTTAATAAATATGTTTTGATACCGTTAATTCATGTAGCATGATTTTCTTATGATTTAAATAAAACTCAGCATGATTTAATACCGGTTCAACAGACTTTAATTATCAGTATGATTGTTACCGTGATGCTGTTTAAATTAATATGATTTTAAAAAACTGTTTAATTAGTTTAAACATTAATATGTATCGTCATATATTGCTGGATATGTTAATTATTTGATGATTGAGTGACACCATGAATTAATTTAGTGCTGTTTAATTAATTCAGCAAGATTTTGAATTTTTTTCAAAATCATGTTTAAATAAAAAAATTTGGGTTATTTAACGTCAAAAATTCAGATTTCCAGATTTTATGATTTTGAAGTTCATAAATTCAGGAAGAAATCATGCTAGACGTTGATTAATTTCTAAATACATGATACCATTGAATAATTCAATATGATTTTAATGCTGCTGGAATTAATTCAGGGTAATTTTAAACTGCGTTATTAATTCAGTAAATACTCTGCTGAGTGTTGATAAATGTTGTTAAAAATATGAATTGATACCATTAAACTAATTCAGCATTAATTTATTGTTAGTTAATTCAATGTAAAACTGTTTAATTAAATCAAGCTAGATTTACCGTTTAAATAGTTCAGCAAATGGATTAGAATTTTCTGTATAATTTTTACCGGTTAATTGATGAATTGCTCAAAACTGTTTAAAGATGGAAATTTTCTCCATCTGATTTCATGTTGAATTAATGTCTAGACAGATTTTAATTTCTATTAAAATTGTGTTTAATGTATGGCTTAAAAATACTGGGTATAAGTGACGATTAAAACAGATTTTTATTATAATCATGATTTAATAGTGGATAGAAAATAATGAGCAGATGGGTAAAGATTAATGCTAAAAAATATTTTTATTTATTTATGTTGAATTAGTAAATTGAAATGATAAAAAATGATAGGCGTGAAAACATATTCAAAACAGACTTTTAAATCTGTATAAACCATGTTTAATATATGATTTATGGATGATGAAAGAAAGGTTGTAAATTTCTGAAAATTTAGACAGGCATGGGTTGTTTCTTTAATTTATTAAATATTAATCCATGCATATATAATGTTTAATTAAGTGTTAAAATGATTTATTGGTTCGATAAAATATGACTCCTAATCAAGTGACATCAAAAATAGCTAGGCTAAAATGTTTGAATTTTCATGGCCTAAATAGCTATGAAATAATGAATATATGTATAAATGTTTAAAAACAGATTTTAAATTTTGTTCTAATCATGTTTAATTAGTGATTTATAGATGATAGAAAAATGGTTAGTAGTAGCCAAGTGTGTAAATATGAATAGGAGATAGTTGTATGAGATGAAACATACATAAGTTAGAAAAATAAGTTCATTGTGCAAGCATGGAATGTTATAAATAGTCCTTTTCATTTGTATAGGAAAAGAAAAAGGAAAAGTGGAAGGTACAAGTTGACTACGCAGGTAAGCAAGCAACCCTTTTGAAAATACAATTTTATACGACTTTACTCTACAATATTAAATTATTTTGGAAATTGCTTCGTTAGAAGCAAATCCTTTCAATGTTGAAAAATATCGAAATGCAAATGTTGAAAAGGTTGTGTTGGAAGGAAAATGAGATTTTAAAATGTTATTTGAAATAAATGTTTTAAAATAGCTTTGTTACATGGTTTTGAAGTATTTTAATGATATATTTTAAAGGTTATCTAAATATTGGATTATTTTGGAGTTTCCAAAATCTATTGTTTCGAGAAGGATTTAAGGAAGGCTAACACGATAAATTAATTTCAAAAATGATTTGAGTAATGTTCAAAGGATTATACAAGACTATCACATATAGAAATGAACAATAAGACAGGTGGACAAAAGTATATGATATTAGATGAAAGCATGTACTTGCATGTCCTTTGATCATAAAAAACCCATAAATGGGAAAAGCATTTGTAAGAAAAATCTTTTGGTTTCAAATATTTTTAACGACGCTTTATTGTTCAAAGATTATTTACAAAACGGTTCGAAAATATTGTTATTTCAAATATTTTCCTTGAATACTTCAAATGATTTATGAAATATAAATGTTTTAAGGTTGACCATCCTTACAAAACATTTTGAGTATAGAACTCGTTAACATGGGTTAAGCCCAATTTTCAAGATTTGAAAGGAATATAGGCTGAGGTCTATAGTATTTTATGAAAGCATGCTAGCATCAAGTTTTCAGAAAAAGGACACAGACTGTGGTCTGTGGTTTTTATAAAATAATGCTAGCATGTGAATGTGAAGAAAAAGTGTGCACAAGGATTATGTAGTAGGTCTACTATAAAGGATATGCAAGCCGGACGCGGTTGTAAATTGGGCCCCCTCTGCATAGGCCGAGTCGCTTGAATAAGGCTAAATGCCGGCGACGCCCTCCCTGAAATGGGAGATGGACACGGATAGCCGCCTGGCTCGTGGACTATCACCTGGAAGGGTTTCTCTCCTAAGGAAGGATGATCACTTGATAAGTGTCACCTACCAGATGGACAGAGACGTATTGCATGTTGCATATGCTTAAAAAGGGTTTTATGAAAATTATTTTAGGACATGAGAATGTCCTCTGAGAAAAAGAGTTTTGATGAAAAGTATTTTAGGACATAGGAATGTCCTATGAGAAAAGGAATTTTGATGAAAAATGTTTTAGGACATGAGAATGTCCTATGAGAAAAGGAGTTTCGATGAAAAATATTTTAGAACATAAATATGTCCATGGAAAAGGAATTTATATGTCAAGTTTTACAAGCATATGATTACCATGAATTGGGATTATGAACTGTTTATGAAAGGTTTTTATGAAAAGGTTTCCTCCAATTGCTTGTCGAACGCTTGTTAAGCGTCTACTACTGAAAGGTGAGAAATACATTTAAAATGAAAAATGCTTGCTTATTGAGTTTCGACTCATGTTTATTTTTCCCAACCATAGACAGGTACAACACAGGTCACGCAGGAAAGGAAAAGAGTATGAAGAAAACTTTATAACAGGTTGGTTTGCATATGGTATGAATGGATATATGGTAGGAAATTATCAAAGTTTGTATATGAAATGATCAGGCTAAAAAGACCTGTATTGTAGAAAGACAAGTTAGAATGTTATCAATGAGATTTGAAAGTTTGACAAAACGTGTGTCTAATGGAATTTTCAAAATATATATGTATGAAATGTTTAGATTGAAAGAACTTGTGATGTAGATAAGTCAGTTATTATGATATGAATAATATATGTGAAATTGATGTCAAGAATGTGTTCGTATATGATGATATGATGTTATGTAATGAGATATTATGAGTATCATGTATAAAGTTGACGACAGGTATTTGTTATGTGATGAAAGAAAAAAAATTTGGACGAGATCCAATTAAAAATCTTATCATGTGATCAGGGCAACAATCCTGAATCACGTTTACTAATCAATAAAGATCCCAGAGTAAGGCTTCTAGGCACCCGGGTCGGGGCGCCACAAAATGCGACTTCGAGTGCATCAAGCAACTGAAATTTCCTCTAATTGAAGTTTGAAGAACGAAGTCGCAATTCAAATCGACTTCACCATGTGACTTGAAGATTTTAAAAAGAAAATGAAAATTTTTCAAAGTACCAGAACTGACTTGACCTAAGTCGCAACCCTAAGTTAACTACACATGCGACTTAGGTCAAGTCTCACATGAAGTCGACCTAGAAGTAAGACTTGAGGAAAAGAAGACCAAAAAAAGGAAGATTTGGAGTTTATAAATTTCAACATGTAGTGAAGTCGGGACTCAAGTCGACTTCATATACAACTTGGGTGAAGCCCCAAGTCCAAGTCAACTTAGAGTGTAACATGGAGAGTAAAAGCTTAAGATCAACTTTCTTAAGGCATTTAGAAGACCAAAGTTGCAAGCCAAGCCAACTCTACTATGCAACTTGAATGAAGTCGTAGTCCAAGTCGACTCCAAATATGACTTGACTCGCAACGGCAAATTTTTTTTGAATATTGGCATATTTAATGTGTAACCTACCCTCTAACATTCAAGTTTTCCTCAAAACTATATAAAAATGTTGAGACGGAAGAGAAATAGGGTGGAGATAACAAAAGTTGAGAGGGAAGAGAAGGAACGGAGAGAGAGAGAGAGAGAAGCTATGATCAAGCAATCCAACCCAATCTCAGTCATTTTGTTTCTTTAAAATGTTTAGTAACAAGTTTATTTTTTTTAATCTTAATATGTGAAGATCAATCTCGGCCATTGCATGGGATTCAACGGTAAGATAAGTAAAATTTTGGTTAAATAAATCTAATCCATGCAAGATGTAGTTTTATAATGGAGGAGTTTTATTACCGAGAAAGCGGGCCATGACTGCAGACCCTCATTAGAAAATTCTGCCTAAAATTGTAAACGAAGTTGGCCCAAACAAATTATATACCATTAGATAGCAAAGGAATGATCTCAACCATTGAATTCATAATTCCAAACTAGTAGATGTATGTAAAATTTAATTTTACATAAAGATATGATGTTAGATCATGTATTGACACCTTGATGGATGAATAGTTTTGAGCATTTGTAATTTTGTCTCAATAATACTTATGTTAGTAGAAATAATGATAAGTCGATGTGGACTATTAAAGATTTAATTAAAAATGTATTTATGATGATCTAAACTGTTGAAACAGGACTAAAAAAATGATGTGATATGATATATATGTTACATCCATAATTAGAACTCTAATTAGTGAATTAGATTAATAATTGATAATTGGAAATTAACAATATATTATGTGGGCATTTTATACCAATTTTATGGGGAATTATTTGAGTTCAATATGAAATTTGGTTTAAAATGTGATTTTTGCATCAATTGGGTGTTGAACATGAATTTTAAGATATTTAATAACTTTTATAATCTTTCGGCTTGAAATTTCATTCCATTCTTTTGTCTAAGGGAATTCGGACAAGAAGAAACAGGGAACACTTAAGAGCACGATGGATGGAAGAAAAGAGAAACCAAAGAAAGCAAGGGTGTCGGCGCCTAGGCGCCACCCTACAGGCTCATGCCAGAATCTCCAACACCACATTTCGGTCTGCTTCCAGAGAGTCCACTTCATCAACGTGCTGAAAAGTCCGAAAGGGTTTTGGGGATCATAAGGTAGAATTGCTTCTAGGAAGTTGGCGCCTAGGCGCCATGGCATGCTCATACAGGACTTCCAGGAGGATTTTCAAGTCGTAAATCATCCAGAGAGTTGGCGCCTAGGCGCTAGACAGGGGCACCCCGGCGCCACTTTCCCATCTTCAAGCAAGTTACGAACACCCTCAATCAGCAACTTCCAGCAAGTTGGCGCCTAGGCGCCAATACGCAAACCTGCGTACGATTGCGAGCGGCTGACTCATTTTAAGGGATGTATAAAAACCCTTTGAGGGTTCCAGACTGAATAGAATAAAATTTCGAAGGAAAAGGGGAAGGCCGTTTTTCAGAGAGAGAAAGAGAGATAGAGAGAGAGGTGGAGAGCACAGGCGAGAGGAGAACCAGCGAGTTGCGTGGAGCGACCGACACATCATTGGAGCTCCAA
This sequence comes from Annona cherimola, assembly GCA_030490835.1. Lineage (NCBI taxonomy): Eukaryota > Viridiplantae > Streptophyta > Magnoliopsida > Magnoliales > Annonaceae > Annona > Annona cherimola. Next base: position 56,013,903 of record CM059973.1, on the reverse strand, counting down.
ACCAATAAGCTTTTCTTTTCTTTATTTTTATTGTCTTGTTTAAGATGGGATGTTATGTTAATTCTCTGTTGGACTTGAACATGCCGGGCTAAACACTTAATCTAGGGTTTAGAATGTAGCATGCGTACAATGTAGCGTGATGTGGATGTTAATTTATTTATGATGGATATTGTTGTTAATTTAATATTTTGTGATTTTAACGCTTGCTTTGTACATTGGCCCGTACTTTAGCATAATTCCGTATATTAGGTGATGGAACCGAGAGGTGAAAATCTAATATACGATAATCAAGATATTAAACCTGGAAATCTAAGACCATGAGAATAGGCATGATGACCTTGAGAAATTCCATGAACAAGCCACAGAACTTAATGGATTATAATTAACTTAATCCCATCAGAATAGGTGGTTAAGAAAATTAGGATACGCCTTGTAGGTTTCGAGAGAAGGTGCAAGGATAAATTATGGTTTGTTCTCCTTTAACAAAAAATATCCAGAGTAAATAATTATACCACTACCCGTTGCAAAAGACGCATGTGAAATCCTAGACCCTAGATACTCACACTCTCATTTTCTCAAATCATTCTAATTTCTATTTTATTTTCTCTTCCCAATTTCGTATATCTTTTCCATTTAATTTACTACATCCTCTTTCAACTTTTCTAATCCATTAAATCCGACGAGAAAGTGTTTAAAAGAAAAATTTTTAGTCTCGAATTCCCTGTTGATCGATATTTTATATACTACAATCTACAACCCGTGCACTTGTGGTGAGATTGCGAACAAGTATTTTGGCGCCGCTGTCGGGAAATTCGGCGTTACTTTAAGTTTTGTTTTTAGATACTTTCTTTGTTCTTTTCTTTTTTTTGCTTTATTCTTTTTCTTTTATTGTATTTTCTTCTTTCCTTTGAATTAGCTAGTGAATCTTTGTATGCACCCACATACACGAAGTTTCACAAAACAACTAGCTGAAAAACTCTTTATTGCTGACCCTGAAATTGAACGTTCTTTTAGGAGAAGGATTCGTGAGTATAAATAGCAACAAAATCTTGAAGACACTATGGCAGAATACAACAATCCAAACCCGCCACATCAAGAGCAGGAGGAAGGCCGGGCTGAGAACAATGCTCCTCCAAGAAGGGTAACTCTTAGTGATCGGAACTGCCCGAACCGTCGTGGATTCCGATCATGCATAGTTGAACTAGAGATCGATGGAAGAAATTTTGAACTAAATCCCGGACTCATCCGGATGGTTCAACAAGACCAATTTGCAGGACTACCCTCTGAAAACCCAACCGTTCACATCACTAAGTTCATGTAGTTGTGCAACACAATCAGGGTGCAAAATATCCCACATGAGGTAATCCATCTGCAACTTTTTCCGTTTTCTCTTCGCGACAGGGCAAGCGAGTGGTTCTATTCTATGCCGCCCGATACTTTCAACACATGGGACGAGCTCTCTACTGCTTTCCTGGAAAAATTCTTTCCACCCAACAAAACTAGGAAAATCAGAGACGAGATCAATCAGTTCGTCCAAAAAGATGGGGAAACCTTATATGATGCGTTGGAGAGAATGAAAGATCTGTAGCGCAAGTGTCCACATCATGGCATCTCGCAGGGTGATATTATTGAAAACTTTTTCAATGGACTCGATCGACCTAGCCAAAGCGCTGTCAATTCAGCCGCTGGTGGCCGATTCATGCGACTCACTGACGAGGAGGCTCTCGAGCTTCTCGATGACTTGACGCTTTATGATTCTCAATATGGTGACGTCCGAGGACCCTCTCGGTAAGGTAATGTATATGATATCGAGTATCTAAATTCTCTTCATGCTAAAATTGATCAAATTTTGCAGCAGAAGAAACAGGAAACGGATCAGATGCATCTTCTTCTCGGCACATTTCATGTGAGATCTGTGGAGCTTCACACTACACATCTGAGTGTAGTTTTTCCATACAGGACACCACAGGCGAGCAAGCCAATGCAATCAACAACCAGTATAACACGCGCACTCATAGTAACCCATACTCAAATACTTACAACCTTGGATGGAGGAACCACCCCAATTTCTGTTGGACAAACCAGTCAAACACCCAAAATTATGCTCAAAATAATAAACCCAACCCACTGAGTCCATGCTCAAAAATATCATTCTAATGCTCAAGAAAAATGATGAAAGAATGGATCAAATGCAAACCCACATCAAGTTGCTTGAAAATCAAATTGCTCAGAATGTCACCGCCTCATCCCAAAGAAACCAGGGCAAACTCCCTAGCCAACCTAAGGTAAACACTAGGGAATAGGTGCAAGCAGTTACCTTGCGAAGTGGAAAGCAGCTCGACCCACCTCAAATGGTCACAGAAAAGGATACCAGGTAGGAAAAGAAGCAAGAAGAGGAGCCACAATCAAAACCAGTGGTGGAGAAGCCATATGTACCACCACCTCCTTACAAGCCTCCTCTCCCCTTCCCACAAAGGCAATGACAGGCTAAGCTCCAAAAGCAGTTCGAGAAATTTGTTTCTACTCTCAAGAACTTGTCCATCAACGTGCCTTTCATTGACATGCTTTCCCAAATGCTAGCTTATGCAAAATTTCTCAAGGACATGCTTTCTAACAAAAGAAAACTCGAGGAGTACGGAACCATTGCACTCACTGAGGAGTGCAACGCTATTTTGCAGAACAAGTTACCTGAGAAGCTAAAGGACCTTGAAAGCTTTTCCATTCCATGTGCTCTTGAGAATGTCCAAATCAACAGAGCGCTATGTGATCTTGGAGCTAGTGTAAGTCTGATCCCACTCTCCATCTGTAAAAAGCTGAACATGGGTGATCCAAAACCAACGTCTATGTCTCTCCAATTGGCCGACCGATCAATCAAATTCCCAGTTGGTATTCTTTAAGACGTTCCCTTGAAAGTCAAAAAATTGTTCATCCTAGTCGACTTTATAGTCCTCGACATGGAGGAGGATCGCCAAATTCCAATCATTCTCGGACGACCTTTCTTAGCCACTGCTGGAGCCATCATAGACGTCAAGAATGGTCGACTCTCACTAACAGTTGGAGATGAAAAGATTGAATTTAATCTTTCTGAGGCAACAAAGCACCTATCAACCGATGACTCTTGCTTGCGGGTCAACGTCATCAACCCATTGCCGATCGAAGAAAAAGATGACCCGATTGAGGTATGTATCATTCAAAGTGCAACTGTTGAAAATGATAACCCTGAACTATCTGCTTGTGTAGCTCTCTTGGATGGAAGCCCTTTTATCTCACCTGCTGCCGACTCATCTCTTGGGAAGCTGGACATAGACCTCAATTCTTTCCCCTAGACGAAAACAAAGGAAGAAGCACCAAAGGTAGAACTCAAACCTCTTCCTAAAAATCTCAGGTATGCATTTCTTGGTCCAAATGATACTTATCTAGTCATAATCAATGCAAATTTTTCCGAATCCCAATCTGATGAACTATTATCTGAACTAAGAAAGCATAGGAAGGCAATTAGATACTGCATTAATGACCTACCAGGTATTAGTCCTTCTCTATGCATGCACAGAATTTTAATTGAGGAAGATTGTAAGACAAGCATTGAATCTCAAAGACGTCTGAATCCAAACATGAAAGAAGTGGTGAAAAAGGAAATTTTAAAACTTCTTGATGCCGGAATCATCTATCCTATTTCTGATAGTAGTTGGGTAAGCCCAGTACATGTGGTACCCAAGAAAGGCGGTATGACTGTCGTGAAAAATGATAAAAATGAATTTATACCCACAAGGACAGTCACAAGTTGGCGAATGTGCATCGATTATCACAAATTAAATATTGCCACCTGAAAGGATCATTTTCCTTTGCCTTTCATTGATCAAATGCTTGAACGACTTGCCAATCACTCTTACTTTTGCTATTTGGATGGTTACTCTGGCTACTTTCAGATTCCTATTCACCCAAAGGATCAAGAGAAAACCACTTTCACCTGTCCATACGACACTTTTTCATATAGATGCATGCCTTTTGGTCTTTGCAATGCACCTGCCACTTTTCAACAATGCATGATGGCCATATTTTCTGATTACATTGAACACATAATGGAAGTATTTATGGATGATATTTCTGTTTATGACACTACATTTGAATCATGCTTATCTAACCTATCTAAGGTTTTACAGAGGTGCGAAGAAACCAACTTGGTTTTGAACTGGGAATAGTGTCATTTCATGGTACATGAAGGAATTGTATTAGGGCATTTAATTTCAAGCCAAGGTATTGAGGTTGACCGGGCGAAAATAGAGGTCATTAAAAAATTACCACCACCTAATTCGGTCAAAGGAATTCAGAGTTTTCTGGGACATGCCGGCTTCTATCGACGTTTCATCAAAGATTTTTTTAAGATCGCTAAGCCACTGACTAACCTGCTAAACCAAGATGTAAAATTTGATTTTTTTGATGACCGTTTAAAGTTGTTATGGAGGTTAAAAGAAGCTTTGACCACCGCCCCAATTATATAGCCACCTGATTGGAGCTTACCATTTGAGATCATGTGCGATGCAAGTGACCATGAGATTGGGGCAGTTTTAGGTCAACGAAAGGATAATAAGCCAGTAGTGATCTACTATGCAAGAAAAATCCTAGATGATGCTCAAGTCAACTATGCAACCACTGAAAAAGAATTGCTAGCTGTTGTGTTTGTTGGAAACAATGTTTAAAACAAAACAAAATTGACCAAAGTATGAGTTTTGATGATTAACAAAGTCAAATTTGAGTATAAAGTGATTACTAATGATTATGTTGAATGTCTTAAGGAATGAAATCAGCCAAGTCGATTCCCAAGTCGACTTGGACTTCGACTCAGGGTGAAGTCGATCCAAAGTCGACTCCACCTTCGACCTCAAACGAAACCTCATGGCCAGAGTTGAAATTGGAAGGAGAGCAGCTGAAGTCGCAGGCCAAGTCGACTCCACTTGCGACTTGGAAACCAAGTCGCAGACGAAGTCGACTCCAGCATCGACTTGGAGATGCACAGTTCCTTCCAGAGTTGATTTTGGGACAGAACATTCCAAAGTCGCAGTCGAAGTCGACTCCGGTTTGCGACTTGGGCAAAGTCGCAGACGAAGTCGACCCCAAGATCGACTTGAGGTTTTCAAAGTTCAAGACTAAATAAGCAAACCAAATGATCATATATATATATGCATCTACATAGATTATAATCCAATTCAAAAGACTAAATACAATATGTTTGTCTAAGTTGAATCTGACTCAATAGTCATCTACATATACTAATATGAAAAGAGCATAAATTCCAAAATAACTGTAATTAGAGATGTTGTTCTAATGTTCTCCAAGGTTTGATCTTCCACTTGTCCCATCTTGAGATTTCCCACCTGACCTATGATCTAAAGACAAAGTAACAAACCATATGAGTCTAAATAGACTCAGTAAGTAGATAGTGGTTAGCACAAAGTGAGAATAAGTAAAATTCTAGATGCTCATGTCATGATCTATATAAGACATATAGGTTCAATACCCACTCCCAAGATCGTATGCATATAACCACGTATAAATAGAAGGACACGAACAATTCTCTAGTCATGTCAATCAAGGGCCACGAACAACCCTCTCCTCATGTCAATCAGGGGTCATGAACAACCCTTTTACAACTAATCATTTTAAATAACACATCATACACGATAGACAAGAATAAATGCTACAATCCATACATACAACATCAATAATATTTACTTTGAATTCAATATATAAAACTGTCACATAATCTTTTTACCAAACACATGGTAGGCGCAAAAAGAGGAATCTCTAATTCATACTCTCATTTGAGTCAAATCGACTAATGTCACATTTGAATGATACAAAAACTGCTAATGAGTCCTTTACTTTATAAAAAACGCACATTCACAACGAATTTCCCATAAACCCTACTTACCCTAACTATTACGAACCCTACTCCCCATACCGTAAAGTTGTTGGAAGATACACCTTTCCACCAGTCTTATATCATATTTAACACAAGATTTCATCACTAAATCTAGAAGGGGCGACATCTACTTACTTTGATCGTGATTTCTCTCAAGAGCAGCGACCGTAGCCTTGAATTATGGAGATTTTGAACTTCCTTGATGTGAATCGATGATCTTCAAGGCAGTTGGTAGAGTTTCTGAAGAGATCTAGGGCTAGATCGAACTAAACAGAAGGGGAAAAGAAAGAAGAAGTAGAAAACGGGAAGAGAAGAAGAGGGAAAGAGAGTCGGGTGCGAGAGAAAAATAAAAAAAGATGAAGCCCTAACACACGCGGACTCTCTCTTTAACTGAACCCCCATCGAGTTGGGTCGGGTCGGAGCATGAGTCGGGTCTAATCACAATTAGTAATTTGCTTTCCCACTCCTACGACTTCGTAAGTAAAAATTTCTTTGGGGGCGTGACAAGCTGCGTATATGTCAATTAAAATGCTTGCTATTTACGCAAGTATAGGTGCCATGTCAAGTAATAAATAGTGAGTAAAGTATCGCTCCCACAAGGAATTGTTAACTAGAATTATTAATTAGTTTAACTGCTTTTGGTGGGTGGAAAATTATGAGTTTATGATTTAACTAAAACTAACGACTGCAATGAGAAATTAGAGTAGAGTTACGAAACTTCCGGATACTAAAAACGGGTTTACTGATCAGGGATAGCAGATGGATAGCTTGGAATCCTTGAATCTAAACTATATCGCATTGGTTCTTTTTAATTAGATTGTGTATGGATTTACTAGCCCAAGTTCATTAATCTCTACATATGTTTTCCAACATTATATAAAGCTAATCACACCCTATTTAATTGTTATGTTCTCATACCATTAAATAAAGTGAAATTGATAAGTTTATAACCTGAATAATTACTACACAGGGTTTAGCGGTATATTCCTATCCGTTAAACAACTTCCCTTAACAAGGTGGAAACCTATGCCTTGCACATGGATCTAGCAAAGATCTTCCTCTTCCAAGGATAAATCAAGCACATAAATCATCTTACAAGGTAGCTAATCTTGTAAAAAGCATTAAATCCACAGATGCAAAGGTAAATCATACACAATCATATATAAAATCAAATATTCATTCCTGAAATTCAAAGAACCAAAAACAATATAGTTTAGAATTCAATTCATCCTAACTATCCATCTGATTGAGATTTAGTTCATAGACATGATCACAACATCCATTACATCCATATTAAAAGTATCCATGAAAGCAGAGAAAGAAAAATAGAAAGAATAAGAGAAAACTGATTTTCTGGCGGCTTCCACCAACGGAGTTGAATTCTCTCTTCAATTCGTGCTTTGATCGCGATTTCCTCTTTTCTCTAGCTTTGTAGTTTGTTTCTGGGCTCTCTCCTCTCTTCTTTCCGCACGCGAACCCCTAGGATCTATTTATAAAGCTCGGTTGTGCAGCCTACACACTAAAATTTATGCCGACGGATGCGTATTGGCACCTAGGTGCCAACTCTCTATGTGCTGGGCAACTTGGAACCTCTCTGCAAACCCGAGAAATTCATGTCTTGACGCCTAGGCACCAACTCCCTGGAGTTTTCACAACTTGGAGCTTCTCCTGGACACATTGTGAGATCAAGCCTGGTGCCTAGGCGCCAACTCCCGGGAAGCAATGTGACTTGTGACTTAAAAAACCTTCAAAACTTTGCTTGCATGTTGATGAAGTGGCGCCTGGGCGCCCCTGGCTGGTGCCTAGGCACCAACTCACCGGAAACACTCTATGCGGAATTGTGTTGGTGTCATGCCAAAGGCATGTAGGGTGGCGCCTAGGTGCCATCCACCTGCCTTGTGACTTGTCTAGATCTGCATTCTACTCGCCCGCATTGCCTTCATATGTCTTGTCCTTCCTGCAAAAGATGGAAAAACAAAGTAAATGAACTAAAAATGCCTAATTAATGCTAAAAATGCCTAAAAACTAAATAATGCTCCTAAAATGTAACACGAGTGAAATTTAAGCTAAATGTATGCAAACTAAGCCTAATCTCTCAAACATACGCACAAATAAAGTCTGAAATGGGCCATGATAACTCATATTTTTATGAGTTATCACACCCCCCAAACTTAAATGTTGCTAGTCCTCGAGCAACACATGCAAAAATAATGAATAAATGAATGAATCAATGAATCAATGAATGAATACAGACTCTACTAACTCCGTTTGCTTCCTGTTATGCTTTGATCAATCCACTTATCTATTTCACAAGGTCAAGATTAATCTAATTTGAAAAATCCTTCATTATACAAACAAGGCATGCCTTTTTATTCTTAAACCAAGTTATATGTGGATGCTAAAATTCCATAATACATGGTCATAAATGCAACACGTTAATCTTCCATTCGATCACAAAACTAGTTAGAGAAGTAATGGAAACAGGCAAACCAAGGTTTAAGTTGAAATAACTGGTCACAGAAAAAAAAGTAATAAGTCACTGGGTTCAATTTCTACCCACTGCACCTTCTTTCCCCCCCCCCAAACTTATTGCAAAAAATTCTCCTCACCATATTTCAGGATATCTGGAGATCTATTTTTTTTGGCTCCCCTCACTGTATTTCAGGGTTTCTAGGAAGAATTTTAATTTTAAAGTGTTATTACTGTGATTTTCCTTTGCTTTTTTATGCGAACCTTGCCATTTGTTGATGTCAAGTCCCGGTTACTCAGCTCAGGTCAACCACCCCCTTTTTTATTTTTCTGATGCCTTGTTAGGGGTACTGAACATGCTTGTGTGATTCTGTAAAGTAATATCATTTCTGGACCCATTAAAGTACTTAGTCAGCATTTATTTAGTTCAGTTTTCATTATTTCAGTCTGGAAGATTGACAAATAGTTGAATTAGAACCAAGTATTATGAAATTCATTTTAATTCTTTCACATGTCAATTTCAACTTGCTTTTATACTTGGTTTTTAATCTGAATTGCCCATTCTTTCATGAATTCAATTTCAAGTCAAAATTCATCACAACCTTGCACATTTTCACAATAAGATGGATTGAAACAGAGATAACTTTCATTAGCTAGAATTGACATACAAGCAAATAAAATAAAACACGAAAAACTAACATAAAATAAAATATGAAAAACTAACCTATGGTTGAAATTATACACCCCCCCAAACTTGAGAGATGCATTGTCCTCAATGCATGATGACCTAAAATGAACTATTAATGAAAATACAATGAAAGCAAAAGTAAAATAAAAATAAAATGAAAGGACTGGGACTCCCTCAAGATTCGGACTCGGTGGCGTCCTCGTCCTCACTATCGTCTGGCTGGGGCTGGGACTGGGATGGCTGCCCAAAGCATGCTCTGACCATAATCTCTTTTGGAACTCAGCTCCAACCTAAAAATAAAAACAAAAACAAAAATAAAGACAAAAATCAGAATGAAAATGAGTGATGGGTTGTCTCCCATCCAGCGCTAAGTTTAACGTCCTCCGCCCGACGTTCCCGCTGTTTAACTTTCTCTCAGTTCCACCACCTCCTTGCAACGCTGAAAATCATCTCCTATATAATTCTTAAGATGTTGCCCATTCACAACAAAACTATTGCCTAACGCTTCGTTGAATATTTCCACTGCCCCATGCTCAGTCGCCTTTATTACCACGAACGGACCCGACTATCTGGATTTGAATTTCCCTGGAAATAATTTTAATCTTGAATTGAAAAGCAAAACTCTCTGACTTGGTTCGAATTTCCGTGATAGAATTTTTTTATCATGTCATTTCTTCACCTTTTCTTTATAGATCTTAGCATTTTCATAGGCTTGCATTCGAAATTTGTCCAACTCATTGAGTTGCAGTAATCGACGTTCCCCCATTTGTTGCATGTCCAGGTTTAGTTTTTTAATCGCCCAATACACATTGTGTTCCAACTCCAGCGGAAAATGACAGGCTTTTCCATAAACCAGTTGGTACGGAGACATTCCAAACTGAATTCTATAAGCAGTTCGATACGCCCATAGTGTATCGTCCAGTTTGACGGAACAGTCTTTGCGAGATGACCTGACCGTTTTCTCCAGAATTTACTTTAATTCCCTGTTGGCCAACTTGACCTGTCCATTAGCTTGTGGATGATAAGCTGTTGTCACCCTGTGGCGTACGCCATATTTTTGCAGAATTGTCATGAACTGTCGGTTACAGAAATGGGATCCTCCATCACTAATGATCACCCGAGGCGTGCCAAAATGGGTAAAGATGTTCTTCTTGATGAATTTGAGAACTGTTTCAGCATCGCCTGGTTGAGTCGGAATCACTTCTACCCATTTGGAAACATAATCAACAGCAACCAGAATGTATTGGTTTCCAAAAGAGGGAATGAATGGGCCCATGAAGTTGATTCCCCAAACATCGAATATTTCTACCTCAATGATATTAGTGAGAGGCATTTCGTGCCTTTTGGAAATATTACCTGTCCGTTAGCATTGATCGCACCTCTTGGCATAAAAATGGGCGTCTTTAAATAGAGATGGCCAATAGAATCCAGATTGACATATTTTTACTGCAGTCTTGTCTCCATGAAAGTGGCCCCCATACGGAGATGAATGGCAGCTCTGCAATATTGATTCCTATTCACACTCTAGGATACATCTCCGATATAAATGGCCTGGACATTGCTTGAACATATATGGTTCATCCTAAAAGTAGAATTTAACATCGTGAAGAAACTTCTTTCTTTGATGTGAACTCAACTCCAAAGGCAGCATTCCGCTAACGATGTAATTGATGAAGTCTGCATACCATGGTGGACTGCCTGGGGAGATAGAGAATAGCTGCTCGTCCGGGAACACTTCCCGAATTTGCTCCGTATTGTGGGTTAACTGGGATCCTTCAAGGCGAGATAGATGGTCAGCGACCTAATTCTCAGCTCCCTTTCGATCTTTGATTTCAAGGTCGAATTCCTGTAGCAATAAGACCCACCGAATCAAGCGTGGTTTTGCATCCTTTTTCTCGATCAAATATTTGATCACTGGATGGTCTGTGTAAATGATCACTTTGGTGCCCACCAGATAGACTCTGAATTTGTCGAATGCAAATACCACTGCTAGCAGTTCCTTTTCGGTTGTAGTATAATTCATTTGTGCCTCGTTCAAGGTTTTTCTAGCGTAATAGATGGAGTGAAAAACCTTGTTCTTTCGTTGTCCCAGTACCACTCCCACTACGTAGTCGCTCGCATCGCACATCAATTCGAATGGGAGGTTCCATTCTGGAGATATAATAATTGGTGCGGATACCAATTTCTTTTTCAGCTCCTTGAATGCCTCCATACATTCGCTGGTGAATTCGAATGGCGCATCTTTCTCGAGCAGTGAACATAGCGGCTTGGCTATCTTTAAGAAGTCTTTTATGAATCGCCTGTAGAATCATGCATGTCCAAAAAAACTGTGAATGCCCCGATCATCTCGATTTTAGCTTTGTCCACTTCAATTCCCTGTTTAGAGACCTTGTGACCAAGTACGATTCCCTCCTGCACCATAAAATGATACTTTTTCCAATTAAGAACCAGGTTCGTATCCTCGCAACGCTGGAGCATTTTCGATAAGTTGGTCAGACACTCGTCATAGGAATTTTCGAATACCGAGAAATCGTCCATGAATACCTTCAGGAAATCCTCCACCATGTCAATAAAAATAGCCATCATACAATGCTGAAATGTGCCTGGAGCATTGCATAGGCCAAACGGCATTCGCCTGAATGCGAACGTGCCATAGGGACATGTGAACGTGGTCTTTTCTTGGTCCTCCGGTGCTATCATAATCTGATGATAACCTGAATAGCCATCCAGAAAGCAATAGAATTCACGTCCCGCTCACCTGTTGATACTTCTAAAAATTTTCATTTAATTCCATGTTAAATTCGCACAAATAAATAGTAAAATGATAATTAAATACAAGTTTTACGTGGAATTGCACGAAAATCATATTTTTGATAGAATCTTTAATTTTGCTAAAAAATGGGACATTTTTCAAATATTCTTGAAAATATAAAATTATGACTCAAGAAAATTTTGATGTTGAAATGTGTATTAGCTTATTAATATAATTTGGGCAAATTTATAAAATCATTTAATTGGAAAAATCATAACTATAATTATATTTTAAAATACAGGGAATAAAGTAGACTATCATATTTAGATGAATTAAAATTAAGATGATAATATCAAAATTATTTATCAACGAATTAATATTTAAATTCGTACTTAAAATACATTGCAGGAACACCGGATTTTCATGCACCACCGGAGCACCTGTTATGGTGCTCCATCTTCCCCAAAACGGCAGCGAGAATCCCGTCTTCTCCAAGCCAATCAAGCAGCCATGGATGATTGGTGCTGCAACTCATCTCACCGACCCACCAAGTAGCAACTATGCATTGGCCGAAAATCAGTAGCTCTGGCCACCAAATCGAAACCCTGCATCTGAAGATTGGCAACCACTAAATCAAACCGAGCAGGACCTCTGATCATTTTTACCGCCCAAATCCAACCATCAATCATCCCCTTATGCTGCAGAAAACCCATCACAAACTACCGCACCCACCTATTTCAATTCAACAAACCAATAGCCTAAAATCCAAATTCGATTCCAGCAGCCATAGCTCTCCATCGAATCATCCTAGCCTCCATTTTGACAGCTCGCCATCTTCCTGAATCCCAATCGAAGCATCAACCCCCTTTGCTCGAGTTCTTCCTATGCTCTGACGAATTTCCAAAAGCTGAAATATCTACAGAAAACCTGCACGGAAATAGACACACGACATATCTCCCATCACTTGAAGTGCGGACCATTTAGGTGGGACCTTTGCCAAGTGAGAAAAAGCTCCAAGGGCTTGGATTACTTCTCAAAAGAGTGATCTTTAAGCAAGGATTGGGGTAATAAATTTTTTGTTAATTATAGTTTTCTCTTAAAATGCTTTGTAGTTGTTAATTTTAGATTTGTAATATTTAGCGTAGATTTACCGCTTTATGCATTGTAATTTTTTTAATTAAGTTTAATGCAATTTTCATTCCTATTTTCGTAGATTAAATTTTACTTCTGTAGTCTTTTAATTACTGTCCTAATTTAGATTTAATTTTAGTTAATTGCAATTTCTCCTCTTCTTTCTCGGTCTCTTTCTCTCTCTTATTTATCTTCTTTCTCTCTCTTCTTTCTTTCTCTTTCTAATTCTCCTTTCTTCTCTCTCTCTAATTTCTTTTTCTTCTCTCTCTAATTTCTTCTATTTTCTCTTTTCTTCTCTCTCTAATGTCTCCTTCTCTTTCTCCTTTCTCTCTCTAATTTCTTTTTTCTCTAACTTCTTTCTCTCTCTTCTCTATTCCCTCTCTTTCTCTTAAAATAATTCAAAACTACATCGCCTCTCTGTGGATTCGACCCGACTCACGTTATTCTACACTATCATCCGCAAAGTGGTAGCTTTAATGTGTTTCGGTTAATTTTAATTAAACTGGTGATCACAGTGCTCTTAACGACAACCACTTGGTGCGCATCAAGTTTTTGGCGCCGTTGCTGGGGAGCACCAAGTGCTTGTCATTAAGAGCACTGTGATCACCAGCTTAATTAAAATTAACCGAAACACATTAAAGCTACCACTATGCGGATGATAGTGTAGAATAACGGTGAGTCGAGTCGAATCCACAGAGAGGCGATGTAGTTTTGAATTATTTTTAAGAGAAAGAGAGGGTATAGAGAAGAGAGAGAAAGAAGTTAGGGAAAAAAGAAATTAGAGAGAGAAAGGAGAAAGAGAAAGAGACGTTAGAGAGAAAAGAAAAGAGAAAATAGAAGAAATTAGAGAGAGAAGAAAAAGAAATTAGAGAGAGAGAAGAAAGGGGAATTAGAAAGAGAAAGAAAGAAGAGAGAGAGAAAGCAGATAAATAAGAGAGAGAAAGAGACCGAGAAAGAAGAGGAGAAATTACAATTAACTAAAATTAAATCTAAATTAGGACAGTAATTAAAAGACTATAGAAGTAAAATTTAATCTACGAAAACAAGAATGAAAATTGCATTAAACTTAATTAAAAAAATTACAATGCATAAAGCGGTAAATCTACGCTAAATATTACAAATCTAAAATTAACAACTACAAAGCATTTAAAGAGAAAACTATAATTAATAGAAAATTTATTACCCCAATCCTTGCTTAAAGATCACTCTTTTGAGAAGCAATCCAAGCCCTTGGAGCTTTTTCTCACTTGGCAAAGGTCCCACCTTAATGAGCCCCACTTCAAGTGATGGGAGAGATGTTGTGTGTCTATTTCCGTGTAAGTTTTCTGTAGATATTTCAGCTTTTGGAAATTCGTCAGAGCATAGGAAGAACTTGGGCAAAAGGGGTTGATGCTTCGATTGGGATTCAGGAAGATGGAGAGCTGTCAAAATGGAGGCTAGGATGATTCGATGAAGAGCTATGGCTGCTGGAATCGAATTTGGATTTTAGGCTATTGGTTTGTTGAATTGAAATAGGTGGATGCGGTAGTTTGTGATGGGTTTTCTACGGCAAAAGGGGATGATTGATGGTTGGATTTGGGCGGTGAAAATGATCAGAGGTCCTGCTCGGTTTGATTTAGTGGTTGCCAATCTTCAGATGCAGGGTTTTGATTTGGTGGCCAGAGCTGCTGATTTTCGGCCAATGCATAGTTGCTACTTGGTGGGTCGGTGAGATGAGTTGCAGCACCGAATCATCCATGGCTGCTTGATCGGCTTGGAGAAGACGGGATGCTCGCTGCCGTTTTGGGGAAGATGGAGCACCATAACAGGTGCTCCGGTGGTGCATGAAAATTCGGTGTTCCTGCAATGTATTTTAAGTACGAATTTAAATATTAATTCGTTGATAAATAATTTCGATATTATCATCTTAATTTTAATTCATCTAAATATGATAGTCTACTTTATTCCCTGTATTTTAAAATATAATTATAGTTATGATTTTTCCAATTAAATGATTTTATAAATTTGCCCAAATTATATTAATAAGCTAATACACATTTCAACATCAAAATTTTCTTGAGTCATAATTTTATATTTTCAAGAATATTTGCAAAATGTCCCATTTTTTAGTAAAATTAAAGATTCTATCAAAAATATGATTTTCGTGCAATTCCACTTAAAACTTGTATTTAATTATCATTTTAGTATTTATTTGTGCGAATTTAACATGGAATTAAATGAAAATTTTTAGAAGTATCACCTGTCCAGCATCTGATCAATGAATGGAAGCGGGAAATGATCCTTTTGGGTGGCTTTATTCAGCTTGCGATAGTCCATGCAAACTCGCCAACCAGTAACTATCCTAGTCAGGATCAGCTCGTTGTTTTCGTTGGAGACGACCGTCATATCATCTTTGTTCGGGACGCACTGCACCGGGCTGACCCAAGAACTGTCGGAGATAGGGTATATTACGCCTGCATCTAGCCATTTGATGATCTCCTTTTTTACTACCTCTTTCATGATTGGGTTCAACCTCCTCTGAGCTTCGATAGATGGCCTAGAATTCTCTTCCACTTGAATCTTGTGCATGTAAAAGGATGGGCTGATGCCTCTAATGTCTACTATGATCCATCCTATGGCCTTTTTGTGATTTCTGAGCACTCTAAGCAGTTTTTCTTCCTGCACGGGATCAAGTGCAGAAAAAATAATCACTGAGAGTGAGGATTCTACTCCCAGGAAGGCATATCTAAGGTGCTTTGGCAAGGGTTTCAACTCCAGGATAGGCGGCTCTTCGATCGACGACTTCAACTATTTAAAAGACTCCGGCTTGAGTTCCAGCGATTCGAATTTCTGCGGGTATCATGGGAATGTTGGAGGTTGTTGCAGATAGTGTATCATTTTTGCCAAATCTTCATTAGATTCACTGACTTCCCCAACTAGCGATGCTTCTAAGATGTCCTTGAAAGCTGAGAATTGGAATTCAGCTTGAACTACCGACTCCACCATGTCGATCATTAGACATTCATCAGAATCATTTGGTAACTGCATCGTCTTGAACACGCTAAAAGTAACGTGTTCTCTCTGAACCCGCATGGTTAGCTCTCCAGCTTGTACATCGATGATGGCTTTGCCCGTTGCGAGGAAGGGTCGACCTAGAATAATCGGCACATCTCGATCTTCTTCATAGTCTAGTATAATAAAATCTGCAGGAAAAATGAGCTTATCCACCTTGACAAGAACATCCTCAATAATACCTTCTGGATACGTGATAGATCGATCCACCAGTTGCGGCGTCACTGTCGTGGGTCGGGCTTCCCCAAGGCCCAATTTTTTGAAAATTGACTTAGGCATGAGGTTAATGTTGGCTCCCAAGTCACATAGGGCTCTCCCAAAGTATCGGTTTTCAATTATACATGGGATAGTGAAACTCCCTGGGTCCTTGAGCTTAGGGGGTAGCTTCCTCTACACCCTAGCGCTGGTTTCCTCTGTTAACGCCACCGTCTCGAATTCCGTCAACCGTCTTTTCTTTGATAGCACATTTTTCATGAATTTGGCGTAGCTAGGCATCTGTTCCAAGGCTTCGACGAGAGGTATATTGATATGCAGATGCTTTAATACCTCTAAGAACTTCTTGAATTGGCCCTCCTTTTTAGTCTTTGTGGATCGCTGAGGAAATGGAGGAGGCGGCCTTGGATTTGTGGCGATTTCAGCGTCCGGTTGCTTCTGGGTAGTAGCTGGTTCTTCTGGCTCCTGTGACTACTGAATCAGAGGATTAGTGGGTTCAGTTATCGATTCTGGTGGAATTGCATCGGGTAAGTGCTTTCCACTACGCAATGTGACTGCTTGGACCTGTTCCTTGCCTTTTTCCTTCGGGTTTTGCTCAGTGTCGCTCGGCAACGAACCATGAGGCCGGTTATTCAGAGCTGAGGCCAGTTGGCTTATCTGAGCTTCCAAGTTCCTGTTCGTCGTGATCTGAGATTGCATGAATTGCATAAAGATATTTTCCGGATCAAATTTCTTTTCTTCTCACAGAGGTGGATTGAATTACATCGGTCTTGCGGGCTGTTGCTGCGGGGGCTCAGGCGGCTGATTCGGCCTCGTCTGGTTGTTCCATGAGAAGTTGGGATGATTTCTCCAGCCTGGGTTGTAGTTGTTTCCATATTGATTTGCTGAATTTCTCTAGAAATTTCCCACGTAATTAATGGACTTCGGATTGGAGGCGCATTCATCACTGGGATGGCCAAATTCGCCACACCACTTGCAAATATCTGCTGTTGTCGACTGCTGTGGTGTAGAAGCCCCTAGTGCACTGACATTGGCTGGCCTGGACAAGTTCTAAATTTACCGAGATAAAGCGTCGATGTGGGCCTTTATCGATGAAACTGCATCCAATTGAAGTAGACCCCCACTTCGGCTCCTGTAAGATGGCAGTTGATAAGTATTGGCCGCCATGTTTTCATGTAGGGCGTACAATTCTCGATAACTTTTCCCCAGCAGAGAACCGTTTGATGAAGAATCCACCATGTGACGGGTGGAATCCTGGAGACCGTTATAGAAAATCTGTATTTGAACCCACGGCTGAATTCCATGATGCGGGCATTTTCGGAGCAGGTCTTTGAAGCGATCCCACTCCTCTGATAGGGTCTCCTCCCCGTGTTGCTTGAACGAGACTATGTCCATTCTCAGCTTGGCTAGCTTGGCAGGCGGGAAATATTTCTCCAAGAATTTCCGAGCCAAGTCATTCCATGTGTTGACAGAGTTCGGGGGCAAAGAATCTAGCCACTCCGAAGCTCTATCCAGCAGAGAAAATGAAAAAGTTCGAAGCCGCATCACCTCATCGGAGACTCCGTTTTGCTTGAATGTGTTCATAATCTGCAGAAAATTCCACAGATGGCGGTGTGGGTCTTCAGACGCAAGCCCTCCGAACTGTCCAATGGACTAGAGCATCTGGAAAATCACCGGCTTGATCTTGAAATTGTTAGTGTTGATAGGAGGAGGTGCGATGCTCGTCTGAACTGCATTTTGGCCAAGCACAATGAGATCCCAAATGGGTTGTCCAAATCATCTTGAGGTGGATGATTTGGAATCTCAATCCTTTAGTTTCCCTGTTGGTTTGCATGAACGTTTTCGTCCTAGTTCTCGATGCGCTCCATAGTATACTGTCGGTTCCTAGCCTCCCTGCTCTTTTGACGCCTTCTCAAATACGTTCGCTCAGGTTCTGGATCAAAAGGAATAACAATCTCCTTTCCGGTTCTGCCTCGACGCATGCAATTTGCGAATAATCTGCAAAAACCAATGCAATTGAACTAGCAGAAAAATTCTAAGCTAAAAGAAATTATGAAAATAAACTATTCTACAGAATTATACAAGAAAACAATAAGACTAACAATAATTGGCTAAACAATTCCCCGGTAATGGTGCCAAAAACTTGATGAGTTGCGTATATGTCAATTAAAATGCTCGCTATTTACGCGAGTATACGTGTCGTGTCAAGTAATAAAGAGTGAGTAAAGTATCGTTCCCACGAGGAATTATTAACCAGAATTATTAATTCGTTTAACTGCTTTTGGTGGGAGGAAATTTGTGAGTTTATGATTTAACTAAAACTAACGACTGCAATGAGAAATTAGAGTAGAGTTACGAAACTTCTGGATACTAGAAACGGGTTTACTGATCAGGGATGACAGATGGATAGCTCGGAATCTTTGAATCTAAACTATATCGCATTGGTTCTTTTTAATTAGATCGTGTATGGATTTACTAGCCCAAGTTCATTAATCTCTATATATGTTTTTCAACATTATATAAAGCTAATCACACCCTATTTAATTGTTATGTTCTCATGCCATTAAATAAAGTAAAATTGATAAGTTTATAACCTGAATAATGACTACACAGGGTTTAGCAGTATATTCCTATCCGTTAAACAACTCCCCTTAACAAGGTGGAAACCTATGCCTTGCACATGGATCTAGCAGAGATCTTCCTCTTCCAAGGATAATCAAGCACATAAATCATCTTACAAGGTAGCTAATCTTGTAAAAAACATTAAATCCACACATGCAAAGGTAAATCATACACAATCATATATAAAATTAAATATTCATTCCTAAAATTCAAAGAACCAAAAATAATATAGTTTAGAATTCAATTCATCCTAACTATCCATCTAATGGAGGTTTAGTTCATAGACATGATCACAACATCTATTACATCCATATTAAAAGTATCCATGAAAGCAGAGAAAGAATAAGAGAAAACTAGTTTTCCGGCGGCTTCCACCAACGGAGTTGAATCCTCTCTTCAATCCGTACTTTGATCGTGATTTCCTCTTTTCTCTAGCTTTGTAGTTCGTTTCTGGGTTCTCTCCTCTCTTCTTTCCACGTGCGAACCCCTAGGATCTATTTATAAAGCCCGGTTGCGCAGCTTACGCACTGAAATTTGCGTAGACGGATGCGTATTGGCGCCTAGGCGCCAACTCTCTATGTGCTGGGCAACTTGAAACCTCTCTGTAAACCCTAAAAATTCATGTCTTGGCGCCTAGGCGCCAACTCCCTGGAGTTTTCACAACTTGGAGCTTCTCCTGAACACATTGTGAAATCATGCCTGGCGCCTAGGCGCCAACTCCCTAGAAACAATGTGACTTGTGACTTCAAAAATCTTCAGAACTTTGCTTGCATGTTGATGAAGTGGCGCCTGGGCGCCCCTGGCTGGCGCCTAGGCGCCAACTCACTGGAAGCACTCTATGCTAAATTGTGCTGGTGTCATGGCAAAGGCACGTAGGTGCCATCCACCTGCTTTGTGACTTGTCTAGATCTACATTCCACTCGCCCGCATTGCCTTCATATCTTGTCCTTCCTGCAAAAGATGGAAAAATAAAGTAAATGAACTAAAAATGCCTAATTAATGCTAAAATGTCTAAAAACTAAATAATGCTTCTAAAATGCAACACGAGTGAAATTTAAGCTAAATGTATGCAAACTAAGCTTAATCTCTCGAACATAGGCACAAATAAAGTCTGAAATGGGCCATGATAACTCGTATTTTTACGAGTTATTAGGGCACTACCCCTTTGACCCCCACGACCTAACTGAGCAGGTCGAACCTCGTATCTGCTCTGCAATGTGAAAAATAGTGATAGCGCTCAACAATGGCACGCTAATCATACACCTTTAAATCTATACCTAATATGGTACATGCATATATGCACTATACGTCCCTTAGATGCCACGTTCATATATTTATGCATCCATTAACATTATAAATTCCTAGTAGTATGTTTGTAAATTACCTCATAAACAGGGAAGGGTTATAATGAAAATAAAAATAAAAATAAAATATTTGGTCCTCACATATCGGGTCTATCTTGGCATGTAATGAATTGAGATATTTGATCTCATAGAGAGGGTCCTCGAATGTTACCATATAGAGAATCATAAAGGGCTAAGATTAATTGGAGGCTTGAATTTTTGAACGATATGGATGGCAACGAGTGCATGCTAGGACGTTGGAAGGATGGATGTGAATATGAAGGGCGTGATGTAGGGGTGGTAATCGGGGCGGGTCGGGACGGGTCAGGGTTTGCCCAACCCTGACCCTACGTTTCAAAAATCTTGTTTGACCCTTCTTTTTATACTGGGTCGGGACAAAATTCGGGTCGGTATCGGACCGGTTTCGAGATAGCGGGTCGGGTCAAATTAGATAACTTTCAGAATTTATATACCTATCAAACGTAAGTATACATCTATACTAAATTTAAATATTATATGTTTCAATATTTCACTAATTATTAAAAAACACATAATTAAGAAAACAAAACATTTGAAAATATAGTATACATTTATTAAAATAGGTTAATATACAATTACACATAACGGTTATATATGTACAAATTTTTTTTAATGATTCTTATATTGCTTTTTGAATAAATTAATTTTTCTATTGTTCATAGAGTTGATTACAAAAAAGTGAGAAATTTGAAAGAAAATAATAATAATATTTAAATATAGGCTTATAATTTTTAATAAATTAGTATATGCGGGGCGGGTCGGACTCTTCGGGTCGGTACATGGTCGACCCACCCCGACCATATTTTTGAATTCGGGTCAACATTTCTGACCCATCCCTATATCGGGTCAAAAATATGTTGGTTTTACCCGGCAAAAAACGGGTCGGGTCAAAGCCGGGTCACGGGTCCACCTGCCCCAATTCCCACCCCTAGCGTGATGTGCATGGTTTAAATTGATGGTGGCAGCTGACTTGATGACTTGTTTTGGACGGGCTGGATTGAAAATTTAGACGGTGGCTATCACTAAACGTGGAATTTTCTGCTAACATATTTGGATCACAGATAATTACTTACATGGATTGATGCTGAATCGCTTGGCCAATGTAAAATATTTAAATTATTAATTTAATAAACATGTGGTCAATATATTAAAATTATTTGAAACTCAATTATTGCAACAATTATTTTTAATATAAAAAACATTTGATTTTATAGCAACAAATAAAAATATAATTTCAAGCTAAAAGATAACAAAATTTATTTAAGTAACTTGAAATTAATATTTGATGCCCAAATGTTGTAAAAACAAATTTCACATTAAACTCAATAATTACCCACCAAATTAATATAAAATATCCACAAAATATATTATGAATCAATAATTATTAGTATTCAATAAATAACAAAGCTTATAAAGTATTCAATAAAAGGACTTAAGTAGTTGACGAGTCCTTGAAAGTGAAGATGATTTAAGTGATGTAGATAATGCAACTAAAAAGCTAAAAGGCATGCAAGCGAAGGATAAAGGGGAGATGCAAAGCAAGATGAAAAGGAATAACAATTAATGGTAAGTTAAGGTAATATTAAATCATTTACCAATCTAAAGTTCAAAAATGATCACCTTAGAGATCAAGTGATAGGATATATCTATGAATGTGTGAGAATTAGGGGATCAAGGCACAATATATGCAGTCATTTTAGTTGACAAGAAGAGTAAAGAATTCAAGATATATAGGTCTTAGATGGAGAAAGCAAAATTTAAACATATTTGACATTTATATTTAAACAATTATATCTATTTATCTTTTGAAGTAGTTAGTAGAATTAGTTGTATTTATGTGGTGATATTAGAGGAGACCTTTAATTAATGGTATGGCAGTTGATTTGATTTTATGGTTACAGGTAGAGATGTAATTATCAAATTATTATATTGCACTATAATTTAAATTAGTTATTTACTATTAAGATATTGTGATTTTACTACTATAATTATTTCAATAGACCTAACATTCACAAGTTACTAGCATTAGTAGTATTGTGTTTTTCTTGACTTAATTGGTTGTGAATAGATTTAAGCAACAACCGTTGGTTGAAGGAGAGTCTAGCTGGAAAGGTGTTACATACCTATTCATCATCATCATAAGATATTTACCAACTATATTTTAGGCTTTGCATAAATATACAAATATATCTCAATCCATAACTTGTATCATTCTCAAGATTAAGAAGGATCATAAGGTCCCAAATCAAATCTAAACTATCTAAAACATTTATTATATCTATAATAATTAGTGATTCAATAGTTGAAATATTGTTATATATTCTTAATCAAGTACAAGAGACCAAGACTTTGATTAAAATAGATTTCATTACCATACTAAAATAAATGACGTTAAACCAAATCATTAAATTTAATTACGATTTCATCATAAAAATGGTCCACATCTGACCCCATCCAAATAAAATTGATTGAAAAATCATGATACCTCTTTTGGTCCCTACAGCTTTAGACAAACGGTGTTTAGCTGTCACCCTGATCTCTCTCCCCTTGGGGGATACGATGAATGCCATGCGCTGATCCTCTGCCACACGAAGAGCACAGAGTCCTTTGACTCGAAATTCCTCAAAAGAACGACCACGCATCTGCGATCTGGATCGTTCATGTGGGGCTTTTTAATAAAATAGCAGCCCAGTGATTACTTGGACTGCTGAGATCACCTGGGTCGGCTTCGTACTCGGCCGGCCCGAGGACAGCATAAATATGAGGGTGCCAGCCTAGTTGAAGAGAGAGAATATGTAGGATTTGACAGTCACGCTCCCTCCCATCCTTCTCTCTCATATATCTGATTTAAGGCTTTTCCGTACCTTTTTCCACATAGATTCGAACAGATCGCCGATCTTTTTACTCGACCCCAGATTTCCTCGTCTCCGCGCATCAAACGCCTCTTTCTCTCTCCATCTTTTTCTCAGCAGAACAGAACTACTCCTCCAGATTTCAAGGTACAGAAAAACTCATCCTTCTTCTCAATCCCAATTCGCATTTCTCATGGCTAGCCTCATGTGGTTTTCTCTTAAAAAAAAAAAATCTGCTTTTATTTATTTAAAGAAGACGGAGACACTTAGTCATTTTATTTTCTTTTTCTGTTGCTTTTCTTACTTAGATTATCTTCTTCTTCTTTCTTTTTCTCTTCGGGAAAAGGTTTGTTGGTTTTTCGAAAAGAACCGAAAGAAAGAAGGCCTTTTGGTTCTTCTATCCACACCCCCCCCCCCCCCCCCCCCCCCCCCCCCCTCTTCCTTTTTTATTTGGCTGTTTCTTTTTTTCGCTTTTTTTCCCCTTTCTTTGGGCAAATCTCTGTATTTTTGCTTTTTTTTTTTTTTTCTTTCCCTTCTTCAAATTGTCTGGAATATTGCAGGTACGACCCGACGCTTGGCTCAAAGAGCCTGTGCCCTTTTCCTGCTCCATCAGCTTTTTGGAAAAAATATATATTTGCTTTTGTTGCTTCCCAAATGATCAATTATCAATCTTTCTTTTTTTTCCTTTGCTAATCTATTACAATTTTTTTTGTTTTTACCCCTTTTGATTTGCTTTGCTTTTATGATATAATTTTTCATGAAATTGGGAAATTTTTTGTTAAAATGCATAAACTAATTATTTTGCCTGCAATTACCGAGCTTCTTTTATATAAAATATTTTTTTTATCCGCTCTTAGAAGATTTGATCATTTGGCCATCATGCTTCCATATCCTTCTGTGTAATTTTTTCGTTGTTGCGCTTTTGGAAGATTGTTTTTGTTTGGCCAAAATTTATGCGAAGACTGATGGGTGCCTTCGATTTTGATCAACTAAATTGATTTTTCATTACCTTAAAAAAAAAAAGGAAATTTTTTATTTTCATTGAAACCTTCGAAATGTGTATACATTGAGCTAGCTCTGATCTGTCCTAGGCTCTTTTTGCTTTTTCTTTGTGAGAGTGGTATTATTGAATTGATTTCATCAGGAAAATTTTTTTGATGGATGATTTCGTCTGAAATTGAATGTCTAACAATTTAGAAAGTATCGTTTACAGGAGAATTCTGTTATGCTTAATTATATTACAAAAACCCATAACGTAAGTTATGTTTTTTTATGCTTGCGGAAGGCAAAGAAGAAGGAAAGCAAGCGATAGAAATATCTAAATTCCCTTTGGCATGTAAATGCAGGCCTGAATTAGCTTTCTTCGCAAGAAAGAAACATAGAAAACACAGAAAAATGGAAGGTGATACGTTATCTGGCCTGGGCAATGGGGCCCAAGTGGACAACAAGGTTCTTCATACCTTCCAAAAAAGCTTTGTTCAAGTCCAGAACATCTTAGATCAGAACAGGTTGCTGATCCACGAGATCAACCAGAACCATGAATCAAAGATCCCCGACAACCTCAGTCGCAATGTGGGCTTGATCAGGGAGCTGAACAACAACATCAGGAGGGTCGTGGACCTCTACTCAGATCTCTCCACGTCCGTCACCAGGTCCATGGAATCCTCATCGGAGGGCGACTCCGCCGGCACGCTGAGGTCCGATGGAAAGCCAAATCAGAAGAGGATCAGACCAGGGTAGAGATTTGAGCATTCCATCCATGGTGGAGAGACCACAACAACAAGATTGTAAGGGAGAGAAATCAATGGTGATTCTTTCACTTGGTCGGGCGGAAGGGGATCAAATTGCTAATGAACGCCCAATTCAGCGAAGTCATGCAGCTCTGTATCTTGATTCTGCCATTGAGGATGATGACCTTTGTAATTTATGTATAAGAACAGCTTCAGGTTTTCCATTTCCGGCTTAGCTTATTCTACTGATTCTGTTTTTTCAATTATTTTTTTAATGATTTTGGAACTGTCATTGGTCGATCAGGGCCGGTAATCCCGTGCTCATGTTGGTAGGTTGATAGATCAGATTATCGGAATATCAGATAACGCCTTTATTTTGTCTTCGTGGGTATGATTATACATTGACGAACTGGATGAGAAAGGATGGCGTGACCCACATGTGGGCGTTGAAGAATAAAGGCCTTCTTTTTCTTTATCTGATTGGATCATGGACTGGACTGACAAGCATTTGGTGGTGGGATCCATGGCTTGGAATAATCCAAACAGAAACCAATCATGGCGCTTTTGATTTTATGTGGAGATTTTAGTGAGGGCTGCAGGCCACACATCTTTGATCCGATAATTGAGCTGAAAAGGTGGAAATCTGATCTGGGTCTTTTTTCTTTTCTAGCATATTACAATTTTCTTCCCTCCCAAACCATGGATGGGCCATGAACATGTGATCCAGACCGTTCATCTGTTGGCCTTGAGGAGGGATTGCTACTAACCAAAAATTATTCCTTTTTAGAGCTAAGTCTGTCAGCGAAAAAACATGCTAATGCTATGGGTGAGGATCATTAGCTGCTAGCGCGTTGCTTTCCTTGCCAGCCTCGTGAGATTCCTGTGCCCAACATCACTAGAAAGAAATTTGAGTGTGCTGCTAAAATTCTTGTGTACGTGGATTGAATTAGTGCTGATACTATCATGCAAACAATCGTATCTGTTGCATAGCAGACTATGCTAATTAGCATAATAAATACTTGTGGTGAACATACTAATCAGTATAACATTTTACCTATTACTGCATACTATTGGTGCGAGATAGCGTCGACACTGCTATAATCTGTATCCTTTTTCTGTATTTACTCCACTATCATGTATATATGATGGGGTGACTCAAACAATTCTGAAGATAGCAAGGTCCAGAAAATGGCCATTAAAAGAAGTTTTAGATGAACAATCATCATTTCAATTAAGAGATAACCTAGCAGCATGACATGTGGAGTGCGCAAGTGTAAATTTCAGCTTCAAGTGCCTGCATAAGCATTGATCTCTATTGTAATTCAGCTTCAAATGCCCAGCGGGAGCGTGGGTCTACATTGTAATCCAAACAAAATTTCTTCAAAAAAGAAAAAAGGAAAGAAAATCATCATTGACATATCCATGAAAGAATGATTGACTCTCTTGGGTACTAGCAAATTAACATATATATATATATAATTATATATGAGTAATATTCCAGTCCAGTGGCGTCAAAATGGGCCCACATGATCATAAAATTATAATCCACTTCACCCATTGTATTTAGAATAATGTATTTTATTACCATACCAATTTTCATCCCAATCGGATATGTGTAAGGACCCCATATGAAAATAATATAAATTCAATGTAACAAAATAGTTTGATGTAAATAACAAATTTAAAGTAGTTTCTTCAACATATAAACCATTTGCTATAAAATTTATATATAGATAAATAATTGTATAAAGTTTCATTGCATTCTAATATGTATGAGACCTTTTTTGGGCAGATGTATCATTGTTCCGGTACAATGGCGCTGCACCGGAACAACTTCTTCTCTCTCCCTATGTATATGTATACATATATATGTGTATATATACAGAGGCTTGAAAATGTATTTTTTTATTTTTTTTCATTTTTTTAATTGGTTAGTAAATTTAGGTATATTAAATCTATAAATTAAGTTTTACAATTTTTGGATGTTTTTAAGTATTTTTTGGGATTTTTAAACACAATCTCATTTCGTAATTTTCTTATCTCAGAAAATTACGGAAATGCCATTGTGTTTAAAAATCCAAAAAAATACTTAAAAACATCCAAAAATGGTAAAACTTAGTTTATAGATTTAATACACATAGATTTACTTACCTATGAAAAAAATGAAAAATAAATAAAATAAATAAATTTTCGGGCCGGACGCACAGCCTGAAATGATCAGCCGTCATATATATATATATATATATATATATATATATATATATATACGTATACATATATATATATATTCAGGTGTGCAACTATGGCGCCCCAAACCGAGACGTCACTTCCTTACCTCAAGATCTTATTGATTGGTAAATGGGAATCAGGATTTTTGCCCTAATCACGCGGCGGATTGGATCTCGTCTAAAATTTTTTTTTATTCATTCTGTTTATCTAACATCTTTCATTATACAAGCACCAATACACTTTTAATAAAATTTCATAATTTCACTCATAACATCTCTTTGTACTTTTCTACAATGGCATTTACATTCAATACATCAATGCATTCAATCTTTAAATCACATAGAACTTATAATTCTACATAAGTTCACATATACATCGACTTACCTTAGAACTTTAATAGTGCTATCACATTTCCTTATAGCCCACATGGCTACCATCACGTACCTTCCTTCATTGCTTAGACTCACAATCTTCTGAGTTTCCCGGTACCTGTCTAAGGTTTGGGAAAACAAAACGTGAGTGACAACTTAGTAAGCAAACATTTTATCTTTTAGGGCAATACTTCTTTTAAAACCTTTTTCTTAAACATCTTGAATACCATTTTACTTGAGGACATATATGTTGGTCCCGAGTTAGTGGCAAAACCCAAGAGGGGAGGGGTGAATTGGGTTCTTTAAAAAATCTTTGGTAAATAAAGACTTAACCCTTTGAGTAATTAATCCCCTTTTGAAAAGAGCTAGAGAGCAATAAAGATAAAGCAGTAAAAAGAGATATAACACAAGATTTATAGTGGTTCGGGCAAACCTTCCCTACTCCACTCTTCCAAGCTCACACTCTGTTGTGACTTGGGTTCCACTATGTATTCCACGAATACACTTAGAGTCACCGCTCTCTTCTAGATTCCAGCTCTAGGAGGCATATACAACTAGAGCCACTTGCTCTCTTCTAGATTCTAGCTCTAGGGGGCATAAACAACTCACATGCAAAAGTAGGTGATGAGTCTCACTCCAATCACATCCTACTTTGCATATACTTGATCTTAGCTACCCAAGCTAAATCAAGATTTATACAACAAGACAATGTAATAAATGAAACTACATTTTACAGATTTGTGTAGGCAGATTTAGCTCGAGGAAGAAGTTGTAGAAGCAGTTGTGGATGAATATTGTTGAAGGCGCTAGCAACTTTGATGCAAACCAAGTGCTTGTCGTTAAGAGCACTGTGATCACCAGTTTAATTTAAATTAACCGAAACACATTAAAGCTATCACTATACGAGTGATAGTGTAAAATAATGGTGAGTCGGGTCGAATCCACAGAGAGGCGATGTAGTTTTGAATTGTTTTTAAGAGAAAGGAAGGGTATATAGAAGAGAGAGAAAGAGAAAGAGAGAAGAGAGAAGAGAGAGAGAGAGAGAAAGAGAGAAGAGAGAAGAGAGAGAGAAAGAGAGAAGAGAGAGAAAAGAAGAGAGAGAAAGAGAGAAGAGAGAGAAAGAGAGAAGAGAGAGAAAAAGAGAGAGAGAGAAAGAGAGAAGAGAGAAGAGAGAAGAGAGAGAAAGAGAGAAGGGAGAGAAAAGAAGAGAGAGAAAGAGAGAAGAGAGAGAAAGAGAGAAGAGAGAAAGAAAAGAGAGGAAAAGAAGAGAGAGAAAAAAAAGAAATTAGAAGAAATTAGAGAGAGAAAAAGAAAGAAATTAGAAAGAGAGAAATAAGAGAAAAGATTTGAGCATAAAAGAAATAGAGGCAAGAAGCTAAAAGAAATTAACTAATTAACAACGCAATTAAAACTATTCTAAGAAAGCAATAGAAGCAATTAAATTCTACTATTAAAACAGAAAAGCGAATTACATTAAGTTTAATCTAACAATTACAAAGCAGAAAATAAAGCAGTAAAAATTAAAACTACAAATTAAAATTTAACAACTACAAATTTATACTAACTATAAAGCGGAAAATAAAATTTACATCACCCGTAAACAGCGAATCTCCACCTGATGGAAACTTTTATTGCTTGGCCCCACCTCCTTACTACGGGTCCCACAAAAATGAGTCCCACCCACTTGCTACGGGGTCCCACCAAATGGGTCCCACCCAAGGGGTGTGTGGGGTATGGGGTGTGTCTTTGGGATGAGTGAAGGCCTTATTTTATAGTTGAGGGAGGGGCCCTCCCTCCCTTGTGGCTTTCGATGTGGGATTCTCGCATTGCCTTCAACTGCAGCTGCCTTCTGCCTTTTCACCGTAGCTGCTCGGTGATTTCTGGTTCGTGGCTGGCATCGATGGTGATTGCTGAGATGGACGGCAGCCATGAGTTTGAGAAATCGTCCGCTGGATTTGAGTTGCTGAAAGGGGTCGGCCGGTTTTGCTTGATTTGGAGTTTTCCAGCTGTTGTCCGGTCGGCGTGTAGCTGGAATACGCCGGTGCCGAGCTCTCGTCAATTTGGGGCTGGCGGTGATTGCTTGGAGAAGATGACACCGATTTTGTTGTGGCTGCTTTGATTTGCTGCTGGTTTGTTGATTTGCCGCTGCTTTGGAGCTGCATCTAGGTTGTTGTGGTTCGATGGTGTGTAGCCGGAAGAATAGCAAAGGGGCAATGGGTCGTTAGGCTTTGGGGCTTCTGTCAATTTCGGACAATGCCGCCTTCCTATTCGTCAGATTTTGCTGCCAGAATCAGCGGGTTCGGCTATTTGGCTGTGCTTGGCAGCTGCGGGTTCGTGTGGATGTTAGCTCGGCGCTTGGCTTTTGGATTTCAAAATCCATGGCTGCCGAGATTGATGCAATTCGTTGGTCAGCTTTTGAGGAGATGGTTCCCGGAGGCTGCGAGAAGGGAATCGAAAATCAAAATTAATGGTAGGGAGCAAGAAGGCCGTGAGAGCTGAGAGCTGCTGACGATAGGCGAGAAGGAAGATAGGCAGAAGGGAGGCTGAGAGGGATGTAGTGAGGACGTGAGGGCTAACGATGACCACCGAGCAGGGAGAAGAGGAAAGCCGGAGAAGTTGCTGATGATGGCGAAGAGGAAGACAGGGAAGGCGGAAAGGTGTAGGCAGGCAGGGCATGCCGTCTGGACAGCTCCCGTTCTCGCCGCGATTGCCGTATCCCTTGCTTTTTCCAGGCTTGCTGCTGGATTTCAAAAATCCATGGCGATTAATCGGTGATAGCTGGGGAGAAGAGACGAGAGAGAGAGGGCAGCTACTGCTGCAGAAATTGGGACGATTGATGGGCTGCTGGATCGTGGCTGCCTCCATTTGCAGCTGCTGTTTTCTCCCTTGGCGACGACTGGTGTCTTCTTTGCCGTGCCCGGTTGCAGCTGCCGTCGGGGCTCGTGTCTCAGGCCACCGTTGCCGCTGCTAGGAGTTTGCTCGCAGCCGTCATTTTGCCTGCTTTAGCTGCCTCTGTTCGGACGCTGTTTTGCGGCTTCTGCCGTGCCGCTGCCGTCTTCTCTCCCAGCGTCGGTCTCCATTGCTGCCGGTATTTGCTGATGAAACGGATGGATGTTTAAAGAGGGGAAATCGGAGCAGTGATTTGCAGTGGGTTTTCTGCCATTGGATTTTCCGGTTGGGGCTGTGCTTGAATCACTGAATCTGCTCGTCTTCTGCTCGTCAATTTGTTTGCAGATTGCTGGCTTGGGTTGGTTCATCGGATTGGGGAAGATGGAGCACCGTTTTGGTGATCCGGCGCTGCACCTGTAGTGATGCAAATGCAACAAATGAAAATGGATTTAAAAATATAATTAGTTTGGCTAAATAATTTTAATAATCTCGTAAATATTCTTAATATAATTTTTAATTTCTTTTGAATTATATACTTTTTTTCTTTTGCAGTTAATTCATTTTATCTAAAAATTATATAATGAAACACTTTGTACCCATATTTTAAAATATAATTGTAATTATATAATTATGATTTTTCTAATTAAATGATTTCATAGATTTGCCCAAATTATATTAATAAGCTAATATATGTTAATATTTTCTAGGGGATTGAGTCATAATTTTATCTTTTCAAGAATGTTGCAAAATGACCCGTTTTATAGCAAAATTAAAGATTTTATCAAAAATATGATTTTCATAAAATTCCACTTAAAATATGCATTTAATTAATGTTTTAATACTTAACGGTGTGAATTTAATATGAAATTAAATGAAAATTTTTAGACTTATTACACCCCCCAACTTAAACATTGCTAGTCCCTTAGCAATGGAAATAGTTTAATAAAATATTTTTTTTTTCTTTTTTTTTTTCTTTTTTCTTTTTTTTTAACAAAAATCTAAGTGCACTGCTAATAATGATAGTAAGCTTTAGAAGAAAATTTTTTTAGTGAATATGAGTAAAATATTTTCATGATGCATATAAAAGATTAAAGCACGTGTGTATGTGTACTAATGAACAAATGAGTATTTGATAAATAAGTTATTTTCAACTCATCCAAGCTAAGTAACAGTCATATCAAAATTATGATAGTGACAGTTAATATATATCTCCTTTTTTTTTCTCCCCTCACCATATTTCAGGGTATCTAGGGATAAATTTTTTTTTTTTTAAATTTTATTTTCAACATGTTTTTCTTCCCCTCACCATATTTCAGGATATCTGGGGTTTTACATTTTTTTTTTCTATTTTTTTTTATTCTCCCCTCACCATATTTCAGGGTATCTAGGGATTTTTTTTTTTTTTTTTTTATAACTAACAGCTATCAATTATAATGATATTAAAGATTACTTGCTTGGATGAGAGAGAAAAACTATATTATCATGGTACCCACAAGGTTCATTAACGTGTAAGTGCAATCAGTGCTAATAAAATTTTTAACAAACCATGAAAATATTTTTACAAATATAACTAATTACAGTTTGCTTCTTCACTTACTACCAAGCATAGCAAATGCACTTTGATTTATCTCTATATTTATGTATATATATATTTTATTTTTATTTTTATTTATTTATTTATTTATTTTTTAAAATATATTATCAAGTTAAACAAATCAGACCCCCCAACTTAAACATTGCTATCTTTGATAAACATACACAAAATCTATAAATTCATGAAAATAAGATAGCAGGGAAAGAGACAACCTGGGGTGTAATGATCTGATGAAATTGCTGCAGCTTTTACCTAAAAAAATGAGAAGAAAACTAACGGAAAAGAGATATATACATGTTGGGTTGCCTCCCAACCAGCGCTAAGTTTTACGTCTTCAGCCAGACATGACAATTCATATCATCCAATTCCTGCTCTGTAAAATTTTTTAACACTATGTAGATTATTTATCATTTTCATATATTCATGCTCAAGATTTGTAAAGATTAATGAGTTATCAATGATGTCCAATATGTAACATTCTTCAATTTGATCTAAATTATTTATTGAACTGTTACCAAATGAGAGCATGCTTTTATTTTGGGTTAAACAGGATTCCATTTGAATACAATGCTCTTGGAGAAATTGACTATAATTTGGAATATACTGAATAACATCAAAGAGCGAAATTTTAACTTGAACCTGTTTAAATATTTGCGTCATCTCTTCCTTTTTCATTAATTCATCTATGCTAATGAGCTCATCTTTAAAAGTACTTGAAATAGCAGGTATGTACTTCTTAAAATTTTCATCAATAATTTCATTTTCATCTCCCCCCAACTTATCCTCAATAAACTCTTTATTTCTCACCTCACCATCAATTTGGCTATGATCTATATCATTCATTTGAAACCTATTATCAATCTCCTCAATATTTTCTTGATTTTTATCTTCTTCAAATTTATCATTAATTAATTTTTCATTATTTTCTATAATATTTTCTTGATTATGAAGAGAGAAATTCTCGTTAAGTGTATGATCTGAGAAACCATCACTCCATAATGTTGTAATTATTACCAAATTTTCAGACAATAGATTTTCCGATAGTAGTTGATCTGATTGAATTTGATAGTCAAACTGATTTATTGGAGTGATAGTTGATTCATTAGGTTCCTCCCCACATAATGTTTCTACAATATATTCATCATTTATTTTCGAATTATCTTTCTTTTGACTTAGCATTTGGTTGTTAAGAGATTCAACTTCTAAAGCATTTGGAAATGCTAAGTCATTTTCAAAATATGAATTTTCCAATGGTATTGGATCTATTTGAAAATTTGAATGATCAACTAGATTATCAATTTGGTCAGTATGATCTGTCGTCTTAGAAAATAACTGTTGGTCGGAAAGGAATTGTTGATCTAATCTTTCGAATCCTCCCTCTACGTCATCTAAGTGAGGAGGTTGTTGATAATCTACTTGATCTAATGAAAAATTTGAAAAGTCCTCTTGTAGGCAGCAGTCTTGCAAATACATATTTTTATAATGTTCAACTCGATTTACGCACTCTGCAAATTTATTTACTATGTTTTCAAAGCCATTGAGAATAATATTTTGCATGTTTTCAAATTTCTCATCATAATTATATGTTTGATGAAAAGATTGGTTAATAGGTTGAGGTGATGAAAAATTTTCTTCAGGATATGCAGATGGCCCATATGTATTTTCATAATGATTAGATTGATATTGATAATTTGAAAATTGGCTTTGCTCAGGTGGCCACTGGGTTTGTAGATATGGAGGGTAAGGTTGCATTTGTTGATTTGTCCAAGAAGTATTAGGACAACTCATCCATTCTGAGTTATGTGTATGTGAAAATGAATTATAATCAGGTGTATGGAACTTATGAAAATTTTGCACTCGCGCTTGATATGGTAAAAATTGAGTTTCATTAGAATATGTCGTTTGAAAAGGAATCGATGTATTTACGAATGAACTGTTTGAGTTTTGATAGGCAAGTAAATCATTAAGCTTTTGGTTTAATTCTTCCAACTTACCTAACCGCTGATCAATAAAGTTCATGTCCATTCTTTAATTTTAGTTTTATTTTTTTATTTTTTTATTTTTTTATTTTTTTTATTTTTTTTCTTTTTAAAGAAGGAAAGAATTGAAATTGGTAATCCAAAGTTCAAGTGCAATAAGTAAAGAAAGCAGATAAATAAAGCAGTAAAGATTATACTATTGAAAGCAAGTAAAGAAAATTTAATAAAACAATTCAAACCTCAATACGCCTCCCCGGCAACGGCGCCAAAAACTTGATGCAAACCAAGTGCTTGTCGTTAAGAGCACTGTGATCACCAGTTTAATTTAAATTAACCGAAACACATTAAAGCTATCACTATACGAGTGATAGTGTAGAATAATGGTGAGTCGGGTCGAATCCACAGAGAGGCGATGTAGTTTTGAATTGTTTTTAAGAGAAAGAAAGGGTATATAGAAGAGAGAGAAAGAGAAAGAGAGAAGAGAGAAGAGAGAGAGAGAGAGAAAGAGAGAAGAGAGAAGAGAGAGAGAAAGAGAGAAGAGAGAGAAAGAGAGAAGAGAGAAAGAAAAGAGAGGAAAAGAAGAGAGAGAAAAAAAAGAAATTAGAAGAAATTAGAGAGAGAAAAAGAAAGAAATTAGAAAGAGAAAGAAATAAGAGAAAAGATTTGAGCATAAAAGAAATAGAGGCAAGAAGCTAAAAGAAATTAACTAATTAACAACGCAATTAAAACTATTCTAAGAAAGCAATAGAAGCAATTAAATTCTACTATTAAAACAGAAAAGCGAATTACATTAAGTTTAATCTAACAATTACAAAGCAGAAAATAAAGCAGTAAAAATTAAAACTACAAATTAAAATTTAACAACTACAAATTTATACTAACTATAAAGCGGAAAATAAAATTTACATCACCCGTAAACAGCGAATCTCCACCTAATGGAAACTTTTATTGCTTGGCCCCACCTCCTTACTACGGGTCCCACAAAAATGAGTCCCACCCACTTGCTACGGGGTCCCACCAAATGGGTCCCACCCAAGGGGTGTGTGGGGTATGGGGTGTGTCTTTGGGATGAGTGAAGGCCTTATTTTATAGTTGAGGGAGGGGCCCACCCTCCCTTGTGGCTTTCGATGTGGGATTCTCGCATTGCCTTCAACTGCAGCTGCCTTCTGCCTTTTCGCCGTAGCTGCTCGGTGATTTCTGGTTCGTGGCTGGCATCGATGGTGATTGCTGAGATGGACGGCAACCATGAGTTTGAGAAATCATCCGCTGGATTTGAGTTGCTGAAAGGGGTCGGCCGGTTTTGCTTGATTTGGAGTTTTCCAGCTGTTGTCCTGTCGGCATGTAGCTGGAATACGCCGGTGCCGAGCTCTCGTCGATTTGGGGCTGGCAGTGATTGCTTGGAGAAGATGACACCGATTTTGTTGTGGCTGCTTTGATTTACTGCTGGTTTGTTGATTTGCCGCTGCTTTGGAGCTGCATCTAGGTTGTTGTGGTTCGATGGTGTGTAGCCGGAAGAATAGCAAAGGGGCAATGGGTCGTTAGGCTTTGGGGCTTCTGTCAATTTCGGACAATGCCGCCTTCCTATTCGTCAGATTTTGCTGCCAGAATCAGCGGGTTCGGCTATTTGGCTGTGCTTGGCAGCTGCGGGTTCGTGTGGATGTTAGCTCGGCGCTTGGCTTTTGGATTTCAAAATCCATGGCTGCCGAGATTGATGCAATTCGTTGGTCAGCTTTTGAGGAGATGGTTCCCGGAGGCTGCGAGAAGGGAATCGAAAATCAAAATTAATGGTAGGGAGCAAGAAGGCCGTGAGAGCTGAGAGCTGCTGACGATAGGCGAGAAGGAAGATAGGCAGAAGGGAGGCTGAGAGGGATGTAGTGAGGACGTGAGGGCTAACGATGACCACCGAGCAGGGAGAAGAGGAAAGCCGGAGAAGTTGCTGATGATGGCGAAGAGGAAGACAGGGAAGGCGGAAAGGTGTAGGCAGGCAGGGCATGCCGTCTGGACAGCTCCCGTTCTCGCCGCGATTGCCGTATCCCTTGCTTTTTCCAGGCTTGCTGCTGGATTTCAAAAATCCATGGCGATTAATCGGTGATAGCTGGGGAGAAGAGACGAGAGAGAGAGGGCAGCTACTGCTGCAGAAATTGGGACGATTGATGGGCTGCTGGATCGTGGCTGCCTCCATTTGCAGCTGCTGTTTTCTCCCTTGGCGACGACTGGTGTCTTCTTTGCCGTGCCCGGTTGCAGCTGCCGTCGGGGCTCGTGTCTCAGGCCACCGTTGCCGCTGCTAGGAGTTTGCTCGCAGCCGTCATTTTGCCTGCTTTAGCTGCCTCTGTTCGGACGCTGTTTTGCGGCTTCTGCCGTGCCGCTGCCGTCTTCTCTCCCAGCGTCGGTCTCCATTGCTGCCGGTATTTGCTGATGAAACGGATGGATGTTTAAAGAGGGGAAATCGGAGCAGTGATTTGCAGTGGGTTTTCTGCCATTGGATTTTCCGGTTGGGGCTGTGCTTGAATCACTGAATCTGCTCGTCTTCTGCTCGTCAATTTGTTTGCAGATTGCTGGCTTGGGTTGGTTCATCGGATTGGGGAAGATGGAGCACCGTTTTGGTGATCCGGCGCTGCACCTGTAGTGATGCAAATGCAACAAATGAAAATGGATTTAAAAATATAATTAGTTTGGCTAAATAATTTTAATAATCTCGTAAATATTCTTAATATAATTTTTAATTTCTTTTGAATTATATACTTTTTTTCTTTTGCAGTTAATTCATTTTATCTAAAAATTATATAATGAAACACTTTGTACCCATATTTTAAAATATAATTGTAATTATATAATTATGATTTTTCTAATTAAATGATTTCATAGATTTGCCCAAATTATATTAATAAGCTAATATATGTTAATATTTTCTAGGGGATTGAGTCATAATTTTATCTTTTCAAGAATGTTGCAAAATGACCCGTTTTATAGCAAAATTAAAGATTTTATCAAAAATATGATTTTCATAAAATTCCACTTAAAATATGCATTTAATTAATGTTTTAATACTTAACGGTGTGAATTTAATATGAAATTAAATGAAAATTTTTAGACTTATCAAACTTGAAGCTTTCTTCTTCCTTAGAATTTATACGGACCACTCAACAATGGAGAAAAGCAAATAGGAAACCTTTCTTGCACTTCTTTTCTCTCTTTGAACTTTAACGTAGTGTCTTGTGTTCTCTTGTTGTTTTCACGTTCATTTGAGGGTCCTTTTATAGAGGGAAGAAAATATGAACGTTGTGGAGGTGGTTGGTGCGCAATAAATGAACTCCAACGTTCGAAAATTTGACCGTTATACCCAAGTCGAAGGTGGTGTCGACTTGGGATGCGACTTGGCTACCCAAGTCGCATCTGGAGTCGACTTCGTCTGCGACTCCAGTTCTTCGGATTCCCAAGTCTTAGGCTTGGTCGACTTGACTTCAGACTTCGACCCAAGTCGATCCTGAAGTCGACTTGGCCTGCGACTTGGCTCGGGTTTTGCTGAACCTGCTTTGATCTTCAAGTTGTGTTCTTCTATCTTGGATTGGTTTGATTCTTACTTAGATGATTCATGCATATTTGACTTATGTAGTCTTGATAGACATTGTTTGAATCATTCTTGTATCTTTGTCTTTGAGCTTGATAGACTTGATTTGATGTAGAACATGATTTTTGACTTTGAATTTGACTCATTTGTTTTTCATCTTGATTCCTTGGACTTGAGTGATAAATCCTCTTGAATATCTTGAAAACTGCATCTTTTGAAGTTTGAACTTCTCAAGTCGTGGATGGAGTCGACCTGGCCTGCGACTTCACCCAAGTCGCACCTGGAGTCGACTTCGTTTGCGACTTCGTTATGTTCGTTTCCACTTTTCAACTCTGGATACTCCAAGTCGATGCTGGAGTCGACTTCGTCTGCGACTTGACTTCCCAAGTCGCAAGTGGAGTCGACTTGACCTGCGACTTCACCTGTTGCCTTTTGGGATTCATTCTCAAGTCGATATTTGAGTCGACTTTGGGATCGACTTCACCCAAGTCGAAGTCCAAGTCGACTTGGAGATCGACTTGACCTCTTTGCTTTCCTTAAACATTTAGCAAACATATTAGTACCTTTTATATACTCAAAATTAGTTCTTGTTAATCATCAAAACTCAAGATTTGGTCAATTTTATTGTTTTAAACATTGTTTCCAACAATCTCCCCCTTTTTGATGATTGACAAAACTTCATTTGAGTTGATACCTTTCAAGCATTAATCATGTTCATATGTCTTTTGAAAAACAGAGCATTTGTCTTATAGGTCAGAGCTTTTTGAAATTCCAACCATTATATCATTTTGGCATATTGGATACCTTTTAAGCAAATCATGTTGAATACTTTATTTAATCAAGCATAACATATTAAGCAATCATACCATTCATCAAAAGCATATATATATCAAGTTTCATTTTTACAAAATGCAATACAAAAAAAAAATGAAACCTAGATACAAAACTACCCAACCCAAAAGAAAATTTTACTCAACTCACCTATTCTATCTCCCCCTTTTTGTCAAACTATCAAAAATTTATCAAAAAATCGATCAACTCTTAATGATTTTGTGAATTGAAATTGAGAGATCGGATATAAGATTGGTTCGATAGGACAATGATGGGCCGATGAGTAAACCAGAGAAGCGTGATCTGAAGTTGCTTC
Organism: Annona cherimola; assembly: GCA_030490835.1. Lineage (NCBI taxonomy): Eukaryota > Viridiplantae > Streptophyta > Magnoliopsida > Magnoliales > Annonaceae > Annona > Annona cherimola. Next base: position 55,975,316 of record CM059973.1, on the reverse strand, counting down.
TTTATGAACTGATCCTGATTCGTAAGGATCGAGTTCAGGCATGGGTTTCTGCTTATGTCGGCCTGAGGCAAGATGATAGCGGATAGTCCGCATTTTCCGCTCAATTCTGTCTTGCCGGGAGTGCATATCCTCGAGGGCGTTGTGAACGCCGGTGATAAGACTTGTCATCCGGTCTTCTTGATGACCCATTTCTGCCCTCATAGCAACAATTTCATCTTTTAAATCCTTGAGGGTGACCTCCTCAGAAGAGGTTGGAGGCACCCGTTCTCTTGCAGCGGACCCTTGTGGAGAATAGGATCCGTGCGATATGGGAGATGCTGGCTCCTCTTGAGCAAGTGGTGCCGCGGGAGGTTGCTCCCCCTCAGTCTGTGCATTGTCTTCTTGCTCTTCTTCTGAAGCTTCATGCCTTAGTTCAAGCAGATTGATCTTCATTCTTTGTATGAGAGCTTTATTTATGGCATTTGTGGATTTGAGCACTTCGAAAGGCTCGCCTTCAATATCCACTTTGAAGAATTCAAGAATATTTGTGATCCATGTGCCATAGGGAAGGACTCCTCGTGGGTTATCCTTTCTAGAAGCCAAGGCTTTAAGAAATAATTTGGGTATGCTCACTTTGACCCTGTTGGCCACTTTCCATAGTATCCCTGCTTCTTGTGGATTCAATTGATTTCTTCCACCGCCCTTTGGGTAGATGCAGTGGGCAATGAGAAGTCGGAGTACTCGTAGCCTTGGTGAAAGATCCATGTACCGAAGGAATTTGATTCCCGGATGGTACTTGTTGCTCCGGGTGAGCTGATTATACATTTGATCCATAGTGAGGTCTTCTGGAATAGGCTCATCCTCATACGGGACTCCAAGTATGTGTCCTAAATGACTCATTACTTCAGTCGGTCCTGCAACTATCCCGATTCCAAGATCCATTTCGACTCCTTTGACGAAGGTTCCAAAGTATTCTTCATCCCAAAGATAATAAAACATTCGAGTAAGATCTGGATAGACCCTTTCATCTTCCTTTAGCAAATTGGTCCATCCTTGAAAATCCAATAGATCTTCTATGTCGGATCCATATTCTTTCAGGAAATTAAAATCTATAATCTTGGGTATGAATACCTTCCGTTCGTAGAACTTTTTCTAGAAACGGCTATTTGGAGCTCGGTTTTGAAGTAGGTAGTGGGCATCTTCAATACTTGGGCTTTCCCAGCTGCAGTGCCCCTTCTGCTTGTCCCGGATTGTGTGCTCTGTGAGGTTTGTTGTTGATTTTCCGACCTGGGTGCTTGATCAGATGATTGAGTGGAGGTTTGGAATCGAACCCGTTTACCCGTCGAAGTTGATGGTTCCTCTCTGGCTCTTTTTGATGGAGTCCTAGTTCTTCTAGGAACTTCTTTTGGTTGAGATGAAGGTTGTGGTTGTGTGGGAACCCGTTTGGGGTATGGTTTTGATACGGCTTTCTTTGGTGCCATTTGGAGTTTGGACTTTATGGATCTGAGAGAGAATGCGAGTGAGAGAGAGAGAGTTTGAGAGATAGTGTGGAAGAGAAAGAGAAAGAAAAGGAAACTGAGGGAGTGAGAGATAAAGAGAATGTAAGAGAGTGAAAGAGAGAGAGTGTGTGACGATTTGCCGGAGACAAGGGAGAAATCGCCGGAGAAAAGACTGTCGCCGGAGAGGGAGAAAGGGAAAAAGAAAGGAAATAGAGAGGTTGGAGGGAAATGAGGAAGAAAAGAAAGAGAAGAGAAGAAATAGAGAGGAGAGTCGGCCGAATGCAAAACGTCGCGCGCGGAGTCGACTTTGCCCTAGGCGAAGTCGACTTCGGTCCCTTGGAGTCGACTTCGCCTGGGGGCGGAGTCGACTTCGACTCTGGCGGAGTCGACTTCGCTTATAAAGTGGAGTCGACTTGACGCCTTTGGAGTCGACTTGACTCATCGACTTGACATTTTTCAATTGTAATTTTCTTATATAATTTTTCCTAATTTAGCTCTATCATACCCATATCATTCCTAATCTTATAGAATGATTCTTTAGCTAGAGGTTTGGTAAAAATATCAGCAATTTGATCCTCTGTTTTCACATATTCTAAGCACACATCATGATTTTCAACATGTTCACGAATAAAATGATGTCTCACATCAATATGCTTGGTTCTTGAATGCAGTATAGGATTTTTAGTCAAACAAATTGCACTTGTATTATCACATCTAATAGGAATATCAACATAATCAATACCATAATCTTTCAATTGTTGTTTCATCCAAAGTAATTGGGCACAACAACTACCGGCGGCTATGTATTCGGCTTCCGCAGTAGATAGTGCAACACTTGTTTGTTTTCTTGAATGCCATGAAACTAGCATATGTCCAAGAAATTGACAAGTTCCACTGGTACTTTTTCTATCTACTTTATATCCGGCAAAGTCTGCATCCGTATAGCCGATTAGATCAAAGGTTGACCCCTTTGGATACCATAGTCCAAGATTTGTAGTTTCTAACAAATATTTAAAAATTCTTTTTACAGCAAGTAGATGTGATTCTTTTGGACATGCTTGGAATCTAGAGCACATACAAACACTAAATAGGATATCGGGTCTAGAAGCAGTTAAGTATAGCAAGGATCCTATCATGCTTCTATAAAGTGTTTGATCGATACTTTTACCATTTTCGTCCGCATCGATCTTGATTGTAGAGCTCATTGGAGTGTTTGCTCCTTTGCTATTTTGCATTCCAAACTTCTTGAGCATCTCTCTGGCGTATTTGGACTGATTTAGAAATATTCCTTCACTTTGTTGCTTGATTTGCAGTCCAAGGAAGAAATTTAATTCTCCCATCATACTCATTTCGAATTCGCTCTGCATTATCTTAGAAAACTCTTGACAAAGTTTTTCGTCAGTAGCACCAAATATTATGTCATCAACATAAATTTGCACAATTAAAATGTTTTTATTTTTATATTTAATGAACAGAGTAGTGTCTACTTTCCCTTTTTGAAACTCATGGTCAATCAAAAATTTATTCAATCTTTCATACCAAGCTCTTGGAGCTTGTTTTAGTCCATATAATGCTTTGGTCAATTTATAGACATACTTTGATTGATTCTTTTCTCCAAAGCCAGGGGGTTGTTCAACATATACTTCTTCATTCAGATAGCCATTCAAAAATGCACTTTTTACATCCATTTGAAATAATTTGAAATTCATATGAGAAGCAAATGCTAGTAAAATACGTATGGCTTCTAATCTAGCCACGGGTGCATATGATTCTTCAAAATCAATTCCTTCTTCTTGGGAATACCCTTTGGCTACTAATCTTGCCTTGTTTCTAATTACGAGTCCGCTTTCATCTAATTTGTTCCTAAATATCCATTTAGTACCTATGATAGTGTCATTATTTGGTCTAGGAACTAAATGTCATACATTGTTTCTTTCGAATTGGTTTAGCTCTTCTTGCATTGCAATAATCCAATGTTCATCATTGAGAGCTTGTTCAATGGTATTTGGTTCAATTTTAGATACAAAGGCATATTGACCATAAACGTTTTGTTTTGATCTTCGTGTTTTCACTCCTTCATATATATTTCCAATAACTTGTTCAATTGGATGGGCATTTTTAAACTTCAAATCAGTTGGAGGTTTGTAAGAATCATTACCTTCACTTACCTCTTCCTCCACGAGATTTTCTGGCTTGAGCTCGAGTTCCTTTGATTGTTCTTTGCCTTTTGTTTCATCTGCATCACTCAGTTCATCCTCCTTTCTCGGAGTTTGGTTAATTTCATCAAATACAACATGTATGGATTCTTCTACAACTTGGCTTCGTTTATTGAAAACTCTATATGCTCTGCTATTTGATGAATAACCAAGGAATATAGCCTCGTCGCTTTTAGCATCTAACTTTCCCAAGTTAGTTTTTCCATTGTTCAAAACATAACATGTACATCCAAAAGCATGAAAATAAGAAATATTCGGTTTCCTTCCTTTCCATAGTTCATATGGGGTCTTTTTCAAGATTGCTCGAATGGTAACACGGTTCAATACATGACAAGCTGTACTTACAGCTTCACCCCAAAATTTCTTGGATAGATTGCTCTCATTTAGCATAGTTCTAGCCATCTCTTGTATAGTTCTATTTTTCCTTTCTACTACTCCATTTTGTTGTGGAGTTCTTGGTGCAGAAAATGTGTGGTGAATTCCCTTTTTATTGCAAAATTCCATGAATCGTTTGTTTTCGAATTCGCCACCATGATCGCTTCTTATGGTCACAATAGTACTTTGTTTTTCATTTTGCACCAAATTTACAAAAGTTGCAAACATAGAGAAGGCTTCATCTTTACTAGCTAAGAGAATTATCCATGTGAATCTTGAAAAATCATCAACTATGACAAATACATATTTCTTTCCACCAATGGTTAGAATGTCGGATGGCCCGTATAGATCCATATGTAGCAATTCAAGTGGCTTAGTGGTGGAAATTTCCTTTTTGGTAGAGAAAGGCATCTTGGGTTGTTTTGATAATTGACATGCCTTGCAAATCTTGTCTTTGTCATATTTCAATCTTGGTAATCCTTCTACCAAACTCTTTTTCCATAGGGTTTTTATGTTTCCCATGTTTATATGTCCAAGCCTTTTATGCCAAACCCATGGATCATTATCAATGGCCATTAGACATTGACCATTCAATTCATCAAGTGAAACCAAATATACATTTCCATGTCTTTTACCACTAAACATGATATGCTCTCCATCAAATACATTACATATAGATGATTCAAACACAACTTTGTATCCTTTATCACATAATTGGCTAATGCTCATTAAATTGTGTTTGAGTCCTTCAACAAACAAAACATCTTCCATGCATGCATTTGAAATACTATGTATATTTCCTTTACCTTTAATTTTACCTTTTTCATTATTGCCAAAGGCAACCATTCCATCATTACAAGGCTTAAGTTTGTGAAACAAACTTCTTTCACCGGTCATATGCCTTGAGCAACCGCTATCCATAAACCATTCATTATTTGCCTTTGCCTTAAGACATGTCTGAAAAATAAGCAAATAAATCTTATCTTCTTGGTACCCATTTTATGGGTCCATTTGGGTTAGTAATATAGATCAATCTTTGTTGTTCTAACTTTGAAAGCCCAAATCTTGTGTTTCTTGGAACCCAAACTAATTTTGCACCATGGTCATATAATTTCTTAAAATTACATTTGTAAGTTTTGTGACCCATTTTATTGCAGAAATTACAAGCCATAGGTAATCTTGGAGTAGGCCTCCAAGTATGCAATGGTTCCATTATTGGTCTTCTAGTCCACTTAAAATTTTTCTTTCGTGGCTTGTATATAGATGCATTTTTAGTTTGATGTTTCTCAAATATTTGTACATTTGATTTGCTACTTTCTCCTTGCTCAAATGTATGATACCCAAGACCTCTTTTATGTGTTTGGGAGGTCATATTCAAAAACATTTTGACGCTTTCTCCTGGATTAGAGAACTTAGCTAATGATTCATTTAATGATTTGTTCTCCTTTTTTAGCAGATCATTTTCATCTTTCAATTTGTCTAATCTTTCTGCAAGTTTACCATTTACAATTATTGTTGCATCACATTGTCTTTTCTTAATTGTAAACTTGCTTCCTAATTTCTTCATTTCTTCATATAATGAATCATATGCAGTTTGTAGCTCATCTAATTCAGTACATTTGAGGCATTCTTGAAAGGGAGAAAAACTTGATTTAGAATGGGAGAGTTTGGAACTTACCTCTTCATCGCTTGTGCATTTTGTTGAGGTAATTCGTTCTTCTTGTTCGATTTGTGCCATGCAGCAAATTCTTGCACATTCTTCCGCCTCGTTTTCGTCGGTTGAGGAATTACTCGTTGTAGATTCCTCATCGTTTACATACATGCCTCTACCTTTGTACTTTTGGAATCTTTTGTTGTTCCTTCTATCCTTTCTTTGTTCGTTTGCCTTTCTTTCTTCGGGAGTTGGATATTGAGCTTGCATATGTCCCGAACCGCCGCATCGGTAGCATTTGGTTGGTTCTTTCTTCTTCTCTTTGGGAGTTCTTTCCTTGAAGCTTCTGAAATTTTTCCCTTTCCTCACAAATTTTCTGAAGCGTTTTGTGAGAAGGGCAATCTCGTCGTCGTTTTGAGAAGAGGAGGTATCGTCAGTGTCTTGTGCGGCTTTCAAGGCGATTGCTCTTTTGCCCCAATGTTGATCTTCATTTCTTCTCTTAATTAGCTCATGTGACATGAGTGAGCTAATTAAGTCTTCAAGCTTTAAAGTGTTTAGGTCTTTGGCTTCTTCTATTGCAGTGATCTTTGGAGTCCATGATTCCGGTAGAGCTCTTAAGATCTTCATAACCTGCTCAGATTCAGAAATAGCCTTTCCAAGACCTTTTAAAGCATTAGTGATTTTTGAGAATCTAGCGAACATTTCAGAAATATTTTCTATTTCTAGCATTCTAAAATTCTCTAGTTCTCCAATCAAAATATTTCTTCTCGTCCCTTGGACTTGAGAAGTTCCTTCATAGATAGAGGTTAGCGTATCCCATATTTCTTTGGCGGTCAAGCAAGAGGATACTCTATCATATTCAGAAGCATTAAGAGCACAAAATAAAGAGTTCATAGCTTTGGCGTTGCTCTTAACAATTCTTACTTCCTCATCGGTCCATTTGGAAGCTCTTTCATCGGTAGGCAAGGTTACTCCATCTTGGATAGCAATCCAAGAGTCCATGTCGGTAGCCATGATGAGTTGCTTCATACGAAGCTTCCAATATCCAAAATTGTTCCCGTCAAACAACGGTGGCCTTGTAAAGGATTGGCCTTCAGCAAAAGCGGGAACGGAAGTAGATTGGGATGCCATTTTGATAAGATCTCTTTGGTAAACTCAAAGACCTGCTCTGATACCACTTGTTGGTCCCGAGTTAGTGGCAAAACCCAAGAGGGGAGAGGTGAATTGGGTTCTTTAAAAAATCTTTGGTAAATAAAGACTTAACCCTTTGAGTAATTAATCCCCTTTTGAAAAGAGCTAGAGAGCAATAAAGATAAAGCAGTAAAAAGAGATATAACACAAGATTTATAGTGGTTCGGGCAAACCTTCCCTACTCCACTCTTCCAAGCTCACACTCTGTTGTGACTTGGGTTCCACTATGTATTCCACGAATACACTTAGAGTCACCGCTCTTTTCTAGATTCCAGCTCTAGGAGGCATATACAACTAGAGTCACTTGCTCTCTTCTAGATTCTAGCTCTAGGGGGCATAAACAACTCACATGCAAAAGTAGGTGATGAGTCTCACTCCAATCACACCCTACTTTGCATATACTTGATCTTAGCTACCCAAGCTAAATCAAGATTTATACAACAAGACAATGTAATAAATGAAACTACACTTTACAGATTTGTGTAGGCAGATTTAGGAAGAAGTTGTAGAAGCAGCTGTGGATGAATATTGTTGAAGGCGCTAGCAACTTGAAGCTTTCTTCTTCCTTAGAATTTATACGGACCACTCAACAATGGAGAAAAGCAAATAGGAAACCTTTCTTGCACTTCTTTTCTCTCTTTGAACTTTAACGTAATGTCTTGTGTTCTCTTGTTGTTTTCACGTTCATTTGAGGGTCCTTTTATAGAGGGAAGAAAATATGAACGTTGTGGAGGTGGTTGGTGCGCAATAAATGAACTCCAACGTTCGAAAATTTGACCGTTATACCCAAGTCGAAGGTGGAGTCGACTTGGGATGCGACTTGGCTACCCAAGTCGCATCTGGAGTCGACTTCGTCTGCGACTCCAGTTCTTCGGATTCCCAAGTCTTAGGCTTGGTCGACTTGACTTCAGACTTCGACCCAAGTCGATCCTGAAGTCGACTTGGCCTGCGACTTGGCTCGGGTTTTGCTGAACCTGCTTTGATCTTCAAGTTGTGTTCTTCTATCTTGGATTGGTTTGATTCTTACTTAGATGATTCATGCATATTTGACTTATGTAGTCTTGATAGACATTGTTTGAATCATTCTTGTATCTTTGTCTTTGAGCTTGATAGACTTGATTTGATGTAGAACATGATTTTTGACTTTGAATTTGACTCATTTGTTTTTCATCTTGATTCCTTGGACTTGAGTGATAAATCCTCTTGAATATCTTGAAAACTGCATCTTTTGAAGTTTGAACTTCTCAAGTCGTGGATGGAGTCGACCTGGCCTGCGACTTCACCCAAGTCGCACCTGGAGTCGACTTCGTTTGCGACTTCGTTATGTTCGTTTCCACTTTTCAACTCTGGATACTCCAAGTCGATGCTGGAGTCGACTTCGTCTGCGACTTGACTTCCCAAGTCGCAAGTGGAGTCGACTTGACCTGCGACTTCACCTGTTGCCTTTCGGGATTCATTCTCAAGTCGATATTTGAGTCGACTTTGGGATCGACTTCACCCAAGTCGAAGTCCAAGTCGACTTGGAGATCGACTTGACCTCTTTGCTTTCCTTAAACATTTAGCAAACATATTAGTACCTTTTATATACTCAAAATTAGTTCTTGTTAATCATCAAAACTCAAGATTTGGTCAATTTTATTGTTTTAAACATTGTTTCCAACAATATATATGTCCTAAAACATTATCATAAAATCCTTGTTCATAAGGACAATTTCATATCCTTGAACATTTTTCATAAAACATCATTCTTAAAATCATTTATAAGTTACGTATGGGCTTGTTAAGGCAAAACATATACGTTTTACCCTCTTCAATTAATTTACTTTAATCTTATACGAACATTTCTAATGTTCAAAGACATTTACATAAAATCATCTTTCATTAGTGGACGTTTTACATCCAAAATATTTTCCTCATAACTCCTTTTTAGAGAATGACATTATCATGTCATAAAAACATCATACACATAAGTAGGGGTGCAACTCGGGTTGGGTTATACCGGGTTGGAGTGAACCCAAACCCAAACCCTAAGAATTTAATCCGGGTTCGGACCGGGTTCAAACCGGGTTTGCATTGGTTTTGGTTTGGTTTCGGGTTAGAATTCGGGTTACCAATAAACTGTTTTTTTTCTAATTTAATTATAATCTAAAAGAAAATTATTGGAATATACATACCTGTGTTTATGAAGTCAAGTGTAGCAAATGGCTAATGGAAATGACTCAAGTGTAGCAAATAAAAAATAAACATATCATACCAACTATTGTAATTAAAACTAAACATTATCATACAAATTGTTGAAATTGAATTCAAACTGAATATTTATCATACAAATTGCTAAAATAGAAATTGACCACTTGTCATACCAATAAACTTAAAATATGAATCAAATTTATACTACAATCTAAAATTCAAACTAACAGATTTCTCATACTAACAGAAAGTATAATATGAAATACATTTATCATGCCAACTCAAATTCAAACATAATCCACATAACAGTTATTCAAAGCAACTAAATCTAAATACACTAAGCATAATAGTTCAACATTCTAATCTAATTTAAGTGCAATCCAAATTTAAAATGACGAATAAACAAATCTCAAGTTTAAATAAGTTTACATCCACTTTTAAATAAATTCAAAATTCAAATGAGTTCATGTCTCCAAAGTTTCCAAAAAAACTAAAAAACTATTCGAAGACTTTCAAGTAATTTCTCCCTTGATTTCCATTTGTATTTCGAATGTCAAGTTCTTACACATGCGGCTACCCCTCATATATTTTTAAATTTTTTTTTAAATATCCATATTAACTATATGTTATAAATCATTAAATCATAGTTATTCATTAATTTAAATCAATTAATCACTTAAATTAAACCATTTGACTGATATATATTAAATCAATTAACCACCTATATATTAATATTACAAAAAAATGTATAAATTATAAAAAAAATTATATAAATTACACCGGGTTCGGACCGGGCCGGGTTTTGGTACCGGGTTAGTGCGAACCCGGTTTTGGTTTTGAGTTTCTACGGGGTCGGGTTGAAACCGGGTCTATTTTGGAAAAAATCTTAAAAATAAAACCCATTTTTGGTTTTGGTACCGGGTCGGGTCGGGCGGGTTCGGACCGACCCGGTACCAAGTTTCACCCCTACACATAAGCCTTTCTTGGCAAAGGACATTTCTATGTCCAAAAATATTTTTCATCTTAAACTCCTTTAACCAAGAGACATTTGATGTCTCAAAACATTTTTGACATAATTTCTTGACAATGGACATTTATATGTCCTAAAACACATTTCATTAAAATACTTGAGCATTTGCAAAGGAAGACATTCTCATGTCCATAAAAATTTACCATTTAAATCCTTTGGAAATGGACATTCTTATGTCCAAAACCAAGTTTCGCGTAAATCCTTTTCATAATCCCTGTCTTGGGTCTTGTTTATAACAAACAAGACATGTAAAATACATAATTCATTTTTATAAATGCATTTGCTCAAAAATATTTCCTTTCATTCCTGTTATTTACACTTTTGTGTAAACATCTCATTTTTAGGGTAATCATTTCATAAAAATCCCTTTATGATAACTGTCATAAAAATATACTTTCATGTCCCAATCTTTGGGATTTTCAAAAGCAAAACATAAGCAAATGCATTTCTCTCCATCCAGTAGTGGCACTTAGCAAGTGATCACTTTACCTTTTAAAAGAGAATCCATACTTAACAGCACGCTAACCAGGCGGCTGTTCTTTCATCCTGCTCCCATCTCAGGGAGTGTGTCGCTGGCCTTCTGTCATCCCTTAGCGACTTGGCCTTATGTAGAGTGGGCTCCGGCCATCCCGATCGTGCTCTACAATCGGCCTATTTCTTGTACTGGTGCACCATACATCATCTTGACGGACCGCAGTCTGTTTGGTTTAAAGAACCATAGACCGCAGCCCATGTTCTTTTAAACTGGGATCATAGACCGCAGCCTGCATCCATACTTGTAAAACATCACAGACTGAAGTTTGTATCTTTAAAAATTATTTTTGAAAATGCATCACAGACCGCAGTCCGTGTCAACTTGTAAAGCGAGCGCACCCACTTTAAACAAGTTTCCATTTGAAATCTAATTTTAGGATGACCTTTCTTAAATTCTTTTATAAATATTTTGAGTAAAATATTTTGATAAACATTTGAAATGTTTGAGAAACAATACATCTTAAAAACCCTTATAATAAAAGAATTTCAAAACTTTTAAATTTTCAAAAATAAACCATATATTTCTCTAATATTTTCTTGGTTTCCATTTCAGGGCCTTTTGCTTACAAAAGTTATGCAATTATACCATCCCCTTCTCCATAACCTAAAAATTAAATTATTGTTCACATATCTATTATACTATTTTTACATAAAGGGAAATTGCATAGTCTTTTGCATACCATTTAGCAACCCGAAATCAAACCATTTATAAAATCAACTTATTAGGTTGGTCATCCTTAAATCCCATTCAACAACATTCGTATAAACATTTTTGAAGACATTTTCATCATAGATTTCCTTATCTAAAGGAAATCAAAACTTTTCGAATATTATTTCAAAATGTATGGACTCTTTCCAAATCATCGTTTATATTTAATTATCATAACATAGAAAAAAATCAATCTTTTTCCATAAATTAAATCACTTTTTCTTTTTCTTTCATAAACTTAGCTATTTATCCTAAAACATCATAAGAGAATACCAAATCTTATCAGCTAAAAATTACTTTGTAAAAAAGGAAAAAAAATTCCTTTTTTTTATAAAATACATTTGAAACAACATCATAAAGAACTTTCTTACTTAAAAATAAATTCCTAAAACTATCGGCATAAATCAATAAAATCCTTTAAAACAATCGTCATGGAGAACTTGCTTACTCATAAGCAAATTTCTCAATTCCATTAACATAAAGCATTCCCAACCTTGGCAGCACTTGTGATAAATTATTTATCTTAAAAACTATCGCTTGCTTCCCACGAAGCAAACCTTAAGGCTTTTCATTAAAGTCATTCTGTTCCAAACTTAAGACCTTTTATTAAAATCGAAATTTTCAAAACTTGTGCTTGCCCATTCGTTAAAACATAATCATAAAAACATTGACATAATCTTCATTTCAACATATAGAGAAAAATTCATAATTTGAAAAGTTCGCTTGCTTACCTGAGATCGCCATAATCCCCTTCTTCCATTCTTTTCCTTTGCCTTTGCCTAGATAAATTAAAATAATATTTTATTTATTCACATCAACTTCAAATACATAGATCCCTTAGGTTTTCTAACCTACGTAAATTCATTTGGACTTAGCTTGACCCACTTGTCCTTCAAGTTGGGTACTCATACTTAGCACATAGCTTATACATATCAATCATCCATTCATTCATTTTAATACCCTTATGTAGGGTAATCTTACATAAATATAATAATCATTCATTAAATCATTATTTGGAGGTTCATTACCTCAATTTATTATTTTTAACATAGTTTTTATTTTTCACATATCGGTGCTCATTTTAAGCACTTAGTTGCTAACTTAGGTATCATATAATAATTCCAAAATTTAAGATTATCATTATTTACTAAAAAAGCAACCTAATCCACGTGTTCCAATCATATCTTTATGCATTTTTGCATTTTAACGCTTCATATAATCCATTTATCATTTTCAACATCAAAACATGGAAATCGGGTCTTATACGTAACCCTAAGTTCCATCCTTTCTAAAACCCATCTCTAATAGGTTAAATTATCATAATCACTTATGATACTTGTTTATATCCCATTGTAATTTAAATTTCATCCCAAAAATCTGGAATTTAACATTTACTTTGATTTATTCCTCAATCTGTCCATAATGCTGAAATCAGATGCACTGATCTCTCTAATTTTTGAATCATAATCAAATCAAGGAATTTAAATATGAAATTTATATCATACCTTAATAACTGCATGATATAACCAAAATAAATATTTTCAGCACAACATATGAAGTATTTATATTTATTTTGGTATTTTTACTCTGCTGGACAGAAGTATCAATTTTCAGACAGCTCTAATCACGTTAATTATTAGGTATATTTATACCTTTCAAAAGCTAATTTTTATTTTTATCAAGTGTTACTCATGATATCTCCCAAATCATATAAAATTTTTAGCTCAAAATAACTTGTGTAAAAATTACTAAAAATTATTTGGTGCAGCTGATCCTGACACCCGTTCAACCCTATTCAGGTTGATTTTCTCATATTTTTAATTTCCAACATGATTACCCTTTTGAGCAGAAAATTGGGTCGTTCCTTAATCACCCTATTTAAAATTTTAATGCTAAAATTCGTTCATTTACTGTTTTGTTTATATTTTGGATTTCTATCTCATTTCTTCTAGGTTTTGCTCCCATATTTGCATTTAATTTCAATAGATATGCAAAAACCCTTAATCATTTGTTCTTGATTCTTATACCCAACATATATAATCCATTAAATCATGATTCATAATCTAATCATGATATCCAATCTAAACAGCAACTTATTTTGTGAATTTAAGAAAATTCAAGAGAAGTTTACTTACTTGAATTGAATCCAACTTGAACTCCATTTTCCTAGCTTGGTTCCTCTTCTTTCTTCCCATTTTTCCTTCTCATTTTCTCTTTTTGTTTCTCCCCTCATGCTGCTGGAATGGGGGACGTGCTTGCTGCCCTTGTTTTGGGGATTTTTTTCCCTTTTACGTATCTCTCTCTCCCTTAGCACATGTGGACGTGTACCTAGGATATGAGCTGAATTTTCCAGCTTTGTGGGACCCACTTTCCACATGACTTAGCAGCTAATTAAAGCATGCTTATCCCCCTTTGCTCACATGGAAAAATATGGGCCAAGTAAATTAGCAATTTATTTTAATAAAATCATTAAAAATCCAAGTCATTAATGGATAAAATCTGCCCACATAATGCAACGTCCCCTTGCAGCAGCCTTTGCACGATTTTTCCACCTAATTTTCACTTTAATTAATGGGTATTTAATCACCCTAGGTAATAGCCTAATTAGGGGTCCATTTAGCCTTTATAAAAAAAATCAAATACAGCAGCCTAACCATCCATATCTCTTGCTGTGCACTTGCTGTCCACTTTGGTGGGGTCCACTTATCATTGACTTTGTGGCATTTTCTGGCCACAAAATCCATCAAAAATCAAGCCCATTAACCATCTTTGTCATGTAGTTTACTTAATTACATATTTTGTAATTTTTAAAAATCAAAATTCTATGTAAACAGCTCCTTTCACGTCCATGGGTGGCCCACCTTTCCAAGCTGCTTTGAGCTAATCCATTTAGCCTTTAAATCATGTCATTAATCACTGAATGTTATCATGGATTTTATCATTTTAAATAATTCATAAAATCCATGTATAATTATCTTCCTTTGACACCTCATTTTTGTCATCAAAAATACAATTAATCATCTTACTTTAATATAAATATAAACTTACTTTGTGGTGCACAAAAATCAATAATTATACACCCATTTTAGTGAAACCAATATCCCATCATCATTTTCTTAATCCAAGCCTCTCATTGCATAGATCTCATAATTTTAACTGTTCATTTCAAATTTCGTCTCAATTCGACTTTTCTAGCTCAAATTATGACCATTTGAAGTCTCCCTTGAATTTTGGTGGTGATGATCGATTTTCACCTTAATTTCATCATAATTTTCATAATCCATCACTTCTATAAGATTAAGCACAAAATTATGTGTTTACCTTTCAATTTTCATCTTAAACCGCCTTCCCGGCGTCGAATTATAGATTTTCTAGCATTTGCCACCTTAAGCCCATAATTATCAACTTAATCTCCATTAATTAAGCCATAATATATGAGGTAATTATCCTCAATATAATCACATTCCCTAATCCTCATTTATTCTCTTTAATCACATTGACCCATATCTGCTTATATTGATCATTCATAATCATTTGTCCTAATTGCAATTAAATCGTCAATATTGCAATGGAAATCATTCATAATTCTACTAAATCATACATGATCCATATTTATATGCCAATTGCATATAAATAAACCTTACTTGGGTCTGGGCATTACAACAACTTTACTGCATAACAATTACAGTGCGGTTACCTCAAAATGGCCCACATGAGCAAAAAATTATAATCTATTTCACCTATTGTATTTAAAATTACGTATATTATTACCATGACAATTTTTATCCCAATTGGATATGTGTATGAATCTCATCCGAAAATGGTACAAATTCAACCTAATAAAATATTTTGATGCAAATAACAACTTTAAAGTTATTTTTTCAATATGTAAATCATTTGGTATAAAATTTATATATAAAAATGATTTTATAAAGTATCAATACATTTAAGTACTTGCAGGGCTTATTTTAGGTTCAATTCATATATAATTATGGTGCAACTTCACTGCACGGGAAAGGTTCTCATATATATATATAAGATTATATTTAGGTGCAGTGGCATCAAAATGGGCATCATATGATCATAAAATTATAATATACTCCATCCATTATATTTAGAATAATATATTTTATTATCATACCAATTGGATACGTGTATGGATCCCATCTGAAAATGATACAAATTCAACGTAATAAAATAGTTTGACGTAAATAACAAATTTAAAGTAGTTTTTTCAAGATGTAAATTATTCACTATAAAATTTATATATGGATAAATGATTGTATAAAGTTTCATTGCATTTTAATATTTGTGGGGCCCATTTTTTGGGCAAATGTGTTGTTGTTCTGGTGCAAATGGGCCCCACGTATATATTCCTCATACATATGAGAAATATTTAGGTGTAGGGCCATTGCACCCATTGTATTTAGAATATTATATTTTATTACTATACTAATTTTCATCCCAATCGAATATGCGTAGGGACTCAATCTGAAAATGATAAAAATTCAACGTAATAGAAAATTTTGACATAAATAAAAAATTTAAAGTAATTTTTTCAACATTTAAACCATTTGCTATAAAATTTATACATAGATAAATGATTATATAAAGTTTCATTGCATTCTAATATGTGGGGCCCATTTTTAGACAAATGTACCATTGTTCTGGTGTAGTAGCGCTGCACCGAAACAGCTCTCTCTCTCTATATATATATATATGCATATATATATGTATATGTATAGGTGCAGCTTCACCGCACCACAATTTTGGTGTGGTTACCTCAAAATGGGCTCCAGATGATAATAAAATTATAATCTATTTCACCAATTGTATTTAGAATTGTGTATTCTATTACCATGTCAATTTTCATCCCAATTAGATATGTGTATGGATCTCATCTGAAAATGGTACAAATTCAATGTAATAAAATAGTTTGATGTAAATAATAACTTTTAAAGTTATTTTTTTAATATGTAAATCATTTGCTATAAAATTTATATATGAAAAATGATTATATAAAATATCAATATATTTAAGTACTTGCGGGGACCCATTTTGGGTTAAATGCACCGCTAATTATGGTGCAATTTAATGCACAAAAATGTTCTCATATATATATATAAGATTATCTTCAGGTGCAGGCCACTATAGTGGTGTCAAAATGGGCCCCATATGATCATAAAATTATAATCTACCTCCACTCATTGTATTTAGAATGATGTATTTTATTACCACCCTAATTTTCATCCCAATTGGATATGTGTATGGACCCCATCTGGAAATAATACAAATTGAACGTAATAAAATAGTTTAATGTGATAACCACTTTAAAGTGGTTTTTTCAACATGAAAATCATTTATTATAGAATTTATATATAGATAAATGAGCGTATAAAATTTCATTACATTCTAATATGTGTGGGGCATTTTTTGAGCAAATGTACTACTGTTCCAGTGCAGTAGTGCCGTACCAGAACAACTTCATATATATGAGAAATATTCAGGTGTCCCGCCACTGCATTTGCATTGTAATGCAGTGGCATTAAAATGGGGCCCATATGATCATAAAATTATAATCTACTCAACCAATTGTATTTAGAATATTATATTCTATTACCATACTAATTTTCATCCTAATGAGATACGTATATGGACCCCATCTGAAAATGACACAAATTCAATGTAATAAAATAGTTTAATGTAAATAATAACTTTAAAGTGATTTTTTCAACATGTAAACCATTTACAATAAAATTTATATATAGATAAATTATTGTATAAAGTTTCATTTTAATATGTGTGGGCCCATTTTTGAGCAAATGTACCATTGTTCCAGTGCTATGGCACTGCACCAAAACAACTCCCATATATATATGAGAAATATTCAGGTGCGGCACAAATGTACTATAACAGTAAAATAGACCCCACGTGATCATAAAATTATAATCTACTTCACAAATTATATTTAGAATCATGTATTCTATTACTATACCAATTTTCATCTCAATCAGATATGTGTATGTTCCTCATCCAAAAATGGTAAAAATTCAACGTAATAAAATAGTTTGATGTAAATAACAACTTTAAAGTGATTTTTTCGATATGTAAACTATTTGCAATAAAATTTATACATGAATAATGATTGTATAAAGTTTTATTGCATTCTAATATGTGTGGGACCCATTTTTGGGCAAATGTACCTTTGTTCGAGTGTAGCTGTGCTACACCGGAAGACCTCTCTCTCTCTTTCTCTATATATATATATATATATAGAAAAATATTCAGGTGCGGCTCTACTGCATAATAATTACGGTATAGTTACCTCAATATGGGCCCCATACAATCATAAAATTATAATCTACTCCACCCATTGTATTTAGAATTATGCATTCTATTACTATATCAATTTTTATCCCAATTGGATATGTATATGGACCCCATCCGAAAATGATACAAATTCAACATAATAAAATAGTTTAATGTAAATAATAACTTTAAAGTTATTTTTTCAACACGTAAACTATTTGCTGTAAAATTTATATATAGATAAATAATTGTATAAATTATCAATATATTTAAGTACATGTGGGGCCTATTTTGGGCCAAAATACACTATTAATTATATTGTAGGTTCACTGTATAAGAAATGTTCTTATATATATATGGGCTCCGCTTCTATGTAACCGAGTTATATAGAAGTGGACCTTTGTAACCTTTCGAAATCTAAGATTTTGATCTTCGATGGAAAATCTAATCCATTCATTTGTTTATTTAGAGTATCAAGTTTCATCCCAATTAAGTATGTTTATGAACCACATTTGTTAGAAAATGTATATATTCATTGGTAAATTATGAAAAATGGTAAAATATCAATTTTAAAGTAGTATTTTCGACATCTAAACTGTCTAAACTATCATTTCTATATGGATAAATGTTTCTATAAAGTATTATTATATTCTAATACATGTGATCTAAGCATTTTTCATAATTTACACATGAATATATATATTTTTGAACAAATGTGGCCCATAAACATACTTGATTAGGATGAAACTTTGTTTCCTAGATAAACAAATGATATTAAATACGATGAATGGATTGAATTGTCTATTAAGGATTAAAAAAATCTTAAATTTTGAAAGGGTTATGTAGGTCCGCTTCTATGTAACCCGCTTACAAAGAAGCTGGATGGTGTATATATGTGAGGAATATTCAAGTGCATTGCCTATAAATTGTAATTACGGTGCAGTGGCGCTGAAATGGGCCCCACATGAGGATCAAATTATAATATACTACACCCATTGTATTTAGAATAATGTATTTTATTACCATATCAATTTTCATCCTAATCGAATATGTATATGGACCTCATCTGAAAATGGTACAAATTCAATGTAATAAACTAGTTTAATGTAAATAACAACTTTAAAGTAGTTTTTTTAACATGTAAACCATTTACGATAAAATTTATATATGGATAAATAATTGTATAAAATTTCATTGCATTTTAATATCCGCGAGGCCCAAAAATGGGCAAATATACCGCTGTTCTGGTGCAGTGGCGCTACACTGGAACATCTTTCTTTCTCTCTCTCTCTCTCTATATATATATATACATATATAGGGCTCCGCTTTCTAAGTAACCGAGTTACATAGAAGTGGACCTATGTAGTCTATTCAAAATCTATGATTTTAATTTTTGATAGAAAATGTAATTCATTCATTATAATTAACATCATTTGTTTATTTAAGGAATCAAGTTTCATCCAAATCAAGTATATTTATGGGCCATATTTGTTAGAAAATGTACATATTCATGTGTAAATTATGAAAAATGTTAAAATATCAATTTTAAAGTAGTATTTTCAACATCTAAACTGTCTAAAATATCATTTCTATGTGAATAAATGATTTTATAAAGTATTATTATATTCTAATACATGTGTAAATAGATTTAAGCGTTTTTCATAATTTACACATGAATATATATATTTTTGAATAAATGTGACCCTTAAACTTGATTGGGATGAAACTTGGTCTCTTAAATAAACAAATGATGTTAAATACCTTGAATGGATTGAATTTTTCATTAAGAATCAAATCTTAGATTTTGAAGGAGTTACATAGGTCCGCTTCTATGTAACCTGGTTATATAGAAGCGGGACCGATATGTCTATACATGTATGTATGTATGTATATATATATATATAGGGAGTTGTTCCGGTGTAGTGTAACTACACCGGAACAGTGGTACATTTGCCCAAAAATGGGCCCCACACATATTAGAATGCAACGAAACTTTATACAATTATTTATCTATATATAAATTTTATAGCAAATGGTTTATATGTTGAAAAAATCAATTTAAAGTTGTTATTTACATCAAACTATTTTATTACGTTGAATTTGTACCATTTTCAGATGGGGCCCATAGACATATCCGATTGAGATGAAAATTGGTATGGTAATAGAATACATGATTCTAAATACAATGGGTGGAGTAGATTATGATTTGATGATCATGTGAGGCCCATTTCAGTGGTGCTACACCTAAATATTTTTGATATATATAGAGGGTTTTTCCGGTGCCTGGCAATTGCACCGGAACAGTGGTACATTTGCCCAAAAATGGGCCCTACACATATTAGAATGCAATGAAACTTTATACAATCATTTATCCATATATAAATTTTATAGCAAATGGGTTACATGTTGAAAAAATCACTTAAAAGTTGTTATTTACATTAAACTATTTTATTACATTGAATTTGTATCATTTTTAGACGGGGCCCATAGACATATCCGATTGGGATGAAAATGAGTATGGTAATAGAATACATGGATTTAAATACAATGGGTGGAGTAGATTATGATTTGATGATCACGTGGGGCCCATTTCAGCGGTGCTACACATGAATATCCCTCATATATATATGTGTGTGTGTATGTATGTATGTATACACACATATATTGCAAATTTAGACCTTGTGATTTGGATATTTCAAAACGGACTTTCACAATACTTTAAAAAAAAAATCCCCAATGACTCTAAAGTATATCAGTCATTCCGTTTATGAAGTAAGTTTAACCTGGTTTCAAATGTATTCCAAAAATTTTTAACAACCGTATTTAGCCCATTCTATGTCTAAAATTTCTTGCCTCCATTTATGAGAATATTCAAATCGTTGAGGCTATCTGTAATTAAAAACAGTGACAGGGCATATTTGAGAAAAAACCCGCACTTGACCTTTCCCATGTTTTGATGACCCGGATATTATGGCTTCTACGCAGGTAGAGGACGATGGATGGTACACCTGAAAACTAGATTGTACAAGCTTGCGGTGTTATTCCCTTCTCAAGTACTGGATATTGCTAAATAAAGTAAAAACTTTTAGTAGAATATACATATTTTTTCGAAAAATGGGGCTGACATGAGTGTACAATTATACTATTCATGAACCCTAAATATATCTGAAGGTGAATTTATCGTTTTTATTCAAAACATAAACAACTAATAAAATGCTGAAAATGAAATAAAAATATTTTTTTAAAATAGTAATGGTTAAGATGATGTTAATGCTATGTGTTGATTAATTTAAAGCTGGTTGATTATCACAGACCGGTCTGAAATCCAGACCAGTCCAAAAATATATTTTTTTTGAAATTTTTCATAAACATGTTAACCTAGTTATATTTAATCTATAAAATAGTTTTTATTATTTTTGGATATGTGTGTATATTATTTTGAGTTTTTAAATATAATGATATTTAATTCATTTTAAATATATATTTATTTTGAATTTTAAATAAATAGATATTTAAATAATTTAAATGGTAAAACTTATTTTGTGAATTAAATATAACTAAATTAACATGGTTATAAAAAATTTCAAAAAAACAAAAAATATATTTTTGGACCAATATGAAATCAGACCAGTTTGGGAAGATCAATACTCTAATTTAAATTACACATTTGGCTAACATAATCTCAATCAAACATGACTTATGAATTCTAACAAATGTAATTATGAATAAATAAAATTATCAAATGAATGTTTTTAGTGTTTAAATTATTTTCAAAATTTAAATACAAAGTTATTAAATATTTTAAATCCAATTTAATAAATATATATATTTGTTTTATAGTTGGATAAATTATAGTCGAAATTTAATAAAATAAAAATGCTTTGCATGATATTTTTTAATGGAGATTTATTTTTTAAAAGGGTCATGATTGGCAATGATTCTTAGAAAATCAAAATAAAAGATTAAATTTTTTTAAAAATTGTGAAAATTTTCACAAAACACGGGACCTAGGTAAGGTTGTATGTCTATAAAAAAATCAAAAGAACTTTTAAAGAAGTTACGGTGGATGCATTGACTTATGCTCCTTTTAAAAATCTCACATATCATTCCGGGAAATGAATTCTTCGTTGCTCTAGCTAGTCAAATTAATAAAACTAGTAGATAGATAAATAGATTCAACCCGAAATATGCACCTTAAAACTTAGATTCATGCAATTAGAGGATAGATTGCAAGTGCAAACACAATGCAATTCAACTTATGTATGCTGTCAAATGAATTATAGTTTATACTTCAGAGATGCATCTTTGTGAACCCCAAATGAAGCATGTTTATTATAGTATTGAGAAAATTGTTCTACTCAAGCGTTCGTGACTGTCGTCTATTTATTTTGGAAAGTATCTTTGGAAGTACTTTGTTGTTGCCGATTACATTGTAATCCTAAAACGTCGTTGCCTTATTTTGGTTCCGTTCCATGCTGAATTAAATCTCAATCCAATAGTTTTGTTATCATGTACACAAAAAATATCTATCAAAGTTTTTGATGGGTGATGCCTATTTTAAAATTTTATAATTATATATAAAATATAAAAATCGCTTAGTTCATTCACAGATTTATTAAAATATTATAATGATTTATAAAAAAATTTATCTATAAGAACAGTATTTTAGATGATACAGACGTTGAGTTAACAATTTTAAAATAAGTATATAAATTAAATAATTTTATTGCATTGATTTTACAATTATATGACTTTGATCAAATGGAACTCACAAAAATATTTGATTTGAATGAAACCTAATTTTTTTATTAAAATTATTTTTTAATGAAATCAGTGGATTTAGTTTTGATTTAACCTTCAAGGCGTGCTAAAAATGAAGTTAAGACACTGGAAGCTTCAATGTTGTCACGGCCCAGCCGAGTATTAAATAATTCCGAGCGTGCGGAGAATGCCTCCAAAGGCAGCATCCCATGAGATGAGATGCTTGGTGGGACAGGTACGAAAAGAAAAGAAAGCATCGGACAGTTCTGTGGTCGCCAATCACACAATTTATAAAGTGAAGCCAAGTTCAGAATCTAGAGTAAGGAATAATGTGGAGAGTGTACTCGCTCCCCCATATGAAGAAATCTTCAGACATGGAGCAAGTGCGCGTTTATTCCTCCATCAATCATCTGCGAGTAGCTCGAACAAGGGCCATCGATTCTGCTCCCTTCATTGGTGGTTACGATTCAATGCATGAGGTGCTGACAGATACAGATATCGGCCGCTAATAGTGACCCCCAGCCACGTGACAAAGCGCCCAAATGGTTTACATTTGTTGATGGAACTGCACCACGCATGCTTATCTATTTTTGGGCCCCACTAGTACTATGCTCGTGTGTTTTATCTAGGCATTCGGCCCATCCTTCCGTACAAATGTCCCCGCAGGGGTCTGGTAACTTCCTCACGTGGGAAACGGCGAAGAAATGTCTGTCCTTCTTATTTTTTAACTCATAATTCAGCAACATAATAATTTTATTTTCTGATTTTATCTCCATAATCTAATCATTTTTCCTTTCAATTATCTTTTTTATGCTAACTTTTTCACTTTTATTTTATATTAGTCACATAATTTTCAAAATATTTCATCTTCGCTTTTCTCCTAATTTCAAAATCTCACAAAAATCTACCATACCAAACCTCCTTCACACGTCTTTTTTTGATGAATGAAACAGGAGTAAAAAGAAACAAAAAATAGAATTTTTTATGAGTTAGAAAGAAAAAAAAAGAAAAACATAATGAGAAGCAGTAGAATATAGGGGTGCAACTCGGGCTCATGAAACTCGAGTTCGCTTCAATCCTAATTTAACCTTATTTCAAGAAAACTAGGCCATCTTCACCGGAGACAGAAAGTACTTCCCGTGTCGCCCCGATTGGTCACCGCTGTGACGCTCGGGACGGGGTGGAGTCTCTGCTATTCCGGTGACTCGGGGGCTGCGGAAGGCTACTGCGTGAGACAAGTGGGTTGGAAAGTGGCTGGGCATTTTACGGGAAGAAAACTATGAACCCGAGTGAAGGCGACCTGCTGGGTGCGGAGCTTCAAACCATGTCCATTTCGGGAGAGGCGATCAGGAGGATTCAACCGGGAAAGGCAAACTCGCTGTTGTGCTCGGTTTGGACTTCAAAATCATACAACCGGGATTTCTTCCAGTCCACCATGAGAAGACTGTGGCGGACACGCGGGACTGTTCAATTCATTGACGTCGGCGAGAACTTGTATAGAATTGCTTTTTCTGACCAAGGCGATAAGAGGAGAATTCTGGATGGGAGACCTTGGCTCTTCGACAGAAATCTCGTGCTGATAGAGGAACTAAATGAGGAGATTGCAACCGCACAGGTGGTGCTTGTCAAAACGCCCCTGTGGGTGCACATTTGTGGAACCCCACATTTGATCGACAAGCAGGTGCTGGGGCAACGCATTGGGAACTCTTTCGAGGAACTGCATGAGATCGTGGCTAAGGAGTCGGAACTGAAGCTAAGGGTGACAGTCAAGTGTACGGAACCCCTGAGGAGGGGTATCTTTGTGCAAGTGGAGGCACAAAAACGCCAGTGGGTGAATTTTCAATATGATAAACTGCCTGTGTTTTGCTTCTTCTGCGGAGTTATGGGGCATGCCTTCAAGGAGTGCACGACGTTAAACTCGTGTAAGGAGCATGTTCATGAAGCTGATATGCGGTATGGAAGTTGGCTTCGAGTTGGAACAAAGCCAATGCGGCTGCGTGCGTTCGATCAGCAGGGGAGCCGTGTTCTGCCGTGGAAGTATACAGGTGTGATGGACACTGAAGTGCGGGAGTCTGGTGGGACTGGAAGCAGCAGATCTGATGCAATTGCTATGACTTGTCCCCGAAACTGCAGGGGTGACACTTACCAGCTCATGGACAACTGCGCTCATCCAACAACGACTGCGACGCTGGCACATCGACTGGAGGCGGGAAGATCTGGACAGTGTGTGTCTGGCAATCTCCACCCATCTGCGATGCTCGCTGCTGCTCCGGTGGAACCTCCACCCATCTGCAATGCACGCTGCTGCTCGGGAGAAGATAATTCTCAGTCTTATTCTTAGTATACGGGCGAGATGGATACTGAAGTACGGGAGTCTGGTGGGACTGGAAGCAACAGAAATGATGCAACTCAAGTTTCTGGCAACCTTCACCAATCTGCAATGCATGCTGCTGCTCGGGTGGAACCTCCACCCATCTGCATTGCACGCTGCTGCTCGGGAGACGATAATTCTCAGTCTTACTCTGCTTCAGGTTCAGGACACAATCCAAATTACCAAAGGGACGCTGCTGCCCAATTGGGAGTGCTGGATGCTGGAAACTATTGTCTCTCTTGTGCACCTGCTACCGGACACAACCCAGCTGGTTTTTCCCCTGGCCAGATTTCTCACCATGCTCATGTGTGGAAGTCTGATGTGCCTCAGTTGGAGAACACGTTTGCTGCTGCTGAGGGGAATTGCAATCTCGATCAAGTGGACTCTGGAATGGGACATGATTGTACGCTTGAACCACACTGCCCCTCTCCTATTAACCTGCGGCGCTGCACCGAAAATGACATTGCTGGTCTGGAATGCAGTCTGACTGATCTCATTGAACATCCGATGGACCCGTCGGGTGTGCCCAGCGCCCAGACCCTCTGCAATTCAGAAATGAAGTTGATTGGTACGGGACTGATTGACGGGGCAGAAACGACACCAAATGGCAAGTGGAAAAGGAGAGCTAGAGGTGTGGAGGTGGGGAAACACAGCTGGTCTGATTTTTCTCACGGGTCTAGTGGCAGAAAGAGAAGCAAGTCTGATTTCTCCGGGCATACACAGAATAAGAGGAGGGTAATCAAGGGAGAAGTTCTTGTTGATGTGGAGGTGGTGGCTGAGGGATTTCCTCAGTCCCACCTCCTTTAGGATGGCGCTCCTAGCCTGGAATTGCCGTGGGCTTGGGAACCCACGTGCAATTCGCTGCCTCCTGGATTTGGTCAGGAAACAAGATCCCATTCTCATCTTCCTCAGTGAAACGAAACTTACAGTAAAAGAAATGGAGGGGATTAGAAGAAAGTTAAGGTTTGATTGCTGCTTTGCGGTGGAACCTGCTGCAAGACGAGGTGGGCTCGCTCTATTGTGGAATCATGCTCATCCTGCAAGCATCATCAGTTACTCCGCTCATCATATTCACGCGGACTTTTTGGGATGGCTTCTCACTGGCTTCTACGGTCATCCAGATGTACATAGACGACATCAAAGCTGGAACATTTTGGAGCAACTCAAGGGTAGGTCTAGCTCTCAGTGGCTTGTGTTGGGTGATTTCAACGAGGTTATGGGATCTACTGAGTACCACAGCCAGAGGATTCGGCCCCAACATCAGATAAATCTCTTTTGTGACACTATGGATAGTTGTAACCTTATGGACTTGGGCTTTGTTGGCCAGCCTATGACATGGCGTAACAACAGGAGGGGACCTCATTGGGTGGAGGCTAGGCTTGATAGGGGACTTGCGACGCCAAACTGGACATCCGTTTTTCCTTTCGCCAAACTCGTCCACTTGAATGCAGCCACATCCGATCACTGTCCTATTCTCTTGCTTTTGGACTCTAGGAGGAGTAGGCGGAAACCTCCAAGGGAATTCCGTTATGAACTCTTTTGGGCACGGGACAGGGTGACCCATGACATTGTCAATAGAATTTGGGCTTCCACACCCGCTAATACTGTCGCCGCTATGGACATTCTTGGGTGGAAGATTAAGGAGTGCAGTAAGGCCCTATCTAGATGGAACAAGTTGAAGAGAGGTAATCTACGGAGGGATATTGACAAGACACAATCTAAACTGGACTCGCTTATGGCCCAGAATCCTTCCGATCAAAGAGATGATGCTATCCAGCGGGCAAGACTCAGAATTAACCGGTTGCTTGATGATGAAGAGCAAGTTTGGCGAGTGCGGGCTAAAACTCATTGGCTTCATGCGGGCGAAAAGAATACGGGTTTCTTTCATCGGGTGGCCTCAAATCGAAGACGCTCCAACTTCATTGAAGGCCTCCGCGACCAAAACGGCCAATGGGTAAATGATCAAGATTGTTTACTTGAGCTCTCAAGGGATCACTTTCAGCAAGTTTTCACTTCGTCGGCACCTCCAACGGCAACATGGATTCAGACTCTTATTCCCAGAAGCATAACCAACCATCAAAGACAGAATCTCACCGCCCCTTTGACTCTTGCGGAAGTTGCTAAAGCATTACGCGACATGAGTCCGACAAAGGCGCCTGGCCCGGATGGCATGTCTGCTGGTTTCTTTCAAAAACATTGGAGTACTGTGGGCCAGGAGGTCTTTCTGTGGTGCAAAATGTTCATGGATGAGTTAGATCCCGCTATTCAAGCTGCCCAGCTCAGGCCGGTCAACGCCACCACTCTGACTCTAATCCCAAAGAAGGCTGGAGCTCAAGAGTTATCACATTTCCGCCCCATCAGTCTATGCAATGTGGCGTATAAGATCCTTGCTAAGATTCTTGCGAACAGACTCAAGCAATGCCTCCATGAGGTTATCGGTGACCAACAGAGCGCTTTTGTTCCCGGTCGCCTTATCACGGACAACATGCTGGTAGCCTACGAGGCTATTCACTATCTTCGTAATCGACATGGCCGGAGGTGGAACGAAATGGCAATCAAGCTTGATATGTCAAAGGCTTATGACAGGATTGAGTGGGGGTTTCTTCAGCAGATGTTGGCTGCCATGAACTTCTGCCCGCGCTGGCTAAATTGGATCCAATCTTGCGTCACCACTGTCACATACCGAGTCAATGTCAACGGAGCCAAATCCAG
This sequence comes from Annona cherimola, assembly GCA_030490835.1. NCBI lineage: Eukaryota > Viridiplantae > Streptophyta > Magnoliopsida > Magnoliales > Annonaceae > Annona > Annona cherimola. Next base: position 55,947,789 of record CM059973.1, on the reverse strand, counting down.
GCCTTTCCAACCTGAGCGGGGCCTGCGGCAGGGGGACCCGCTATCTCCCTATTTGTTTATCCTGTGTGCGGAAGGTCTTTCTGCCCTCATTTGTGATGCGGTTGCTCGTTCGTGCATTCATGGGATCAAAATCAACCCGAGGGGCCCCACCCTTTCTCACCTGTTGTTCGCTGACGATGCCATCATTTTTTTGCGGGCCTCCTCCTTGGATGTCTCGAACTTTTTGGATACCTTACGCAGGTATGAGCAATCTTCTGGTCAGGTTGTAAATGTTGATAAGACTGCTGTGTTCTTCAGTTCCAACACCGACTTGGCATCTAGGCAGCATATTAAGTCTTTACTGGGTTCTTCGGGCCAGGAAATTCTAAACTATCTTGGGCTTCCGGCTTGGCTTGGGAGATCAAAGCGAGTGATGTTCAAAGGCTTGAGGGAGAGGGTATGGAGGAAAGTTCAAGGGTGGAAAGGCAAATTACTCTCTTGGGGCGGTAAAGAGATTCTTATCAAAGCTGTTGCTCAGGCAATCCCAACCTATTCGATGAGCATCTTTCTACTCCCTAAGTCATTTTCTTCCGATCTGAATGGCATGCTAAGCAGGTTTTGGTGGGGCGATCATGGTGATAGACGCAAGATGAGTTGGGTGGCTTGGCAGGACATGTGCAAGACTAAGTACTCGGGTGGGTTGGGGTTTAGGGACCTTCACATTTTCAACTATGCCCTCCTTGCAAAGCAGGTCTGGCGGCTCAACTCTCCTTCCAATTCTTTATGCTATAGGGTCCTCAAAGCTAAATATTTCCCGAAGGGGGACGTTTGGAACTGCCATGCAAAACCATCTGACTCTTTCACTTGGAGGAGCATCCTTAAGGCCAGAGAGGCAATCCGCTTTGGTTGCAGATGGCGGATTGGCACGGGGGAGCGGGTTCAGTTCTTTCATGATCCCTGGATGGATTCTTCTATTACCAAGGCGGGGCCTCTTCCAGCATCTATCCCGGACGATGTCAAAGTTTGTTATTTTATCAACGGGACTTCTCGGTCATGGATCAAGGAGCGTATTGTGGCGGCTGTGGGGGACGACGGGTGGCGGGCAATTTCTCAAATTCCTCTCTCCCCTTTGCCACAGGATGACCAGAGATATTGGATGTTTGAACCTCATGGGGGCTTCTCGGTTAAATCTGCTCACAGGGTGCTCCGCTCGGGCTACGGTCCCTCCCCACTTTCCACGGCTTTCAAGGCTATTTGGAGCACAAAACTCCCATCCAAAATCCTCATCTTCTCTTGGAGACTCTTTTTGGATAGACTCCCGACTCTCTCCAATTTGCGTAGCCGGGGCATTCTTGTTGACCCTTTGTGTCTTTTTTGCAGGGCTGCTATCGAAGATACTGATCATCTCTTCTCTGAATGTGCTCTTACCAGGGGGATTTGTTTGAGGGCTGCTAGACACTCTTTGTCTCCGGCTTCTGTTAAGGACCTTGTCATGTCCCTGGCGGAACGTCGCAGGCCCAAGGATCTCGCATTCTTCTTTCTCTGCTGCTGGAGGATCTGGTTTATGCGAAATTCCCTCCGGGTTGATGGAACCAAGCCGGATTTCTCCAAAATTTGGGACTGGTGCAAGGAGTATCTCGAGCAATACCGACGGGCCACCCCCCTCTCTCTTGGTGGAGCGATCGATCGCACCTTGAGCCCTAGATGGACAAAACCCCCAGTTGGGTTCCTCAAAATGAATGTTGATGCTAGGATCATTAATCGGTCTTCGTCTATGGGATTTGCTGCGGTTATCAGGGACTCATGTGGCGCTTTCATTGCGGCTAAGGCTTGGAGAATGAGTGGTTCGCTGGATCCCTTACTGTTGGAGGCTCGTGCTTGCCTTTTGGGGGCACACTGGGCCATTCATCTTAACCTGTCTAGGCTCCAGATCGAAGTGGACTCCCTTCTCCTTGTTCATTTCCTCTCTACGGACGAACCTATCTCCTCCCCTACTGGGGTGATTATTGATGAAATTAAGGCTATCCTTCAATCTTCAAACTTCTTTTCGGTTCATCATGTCCTTAGACAGGGGAATGCGGTGGCGCATGCGCTGGCCGATTTTGCTTCTCTTTCTGTATTGGATCAATGGGTGTGGTGGGACAACCCCCCTCATGTAATTCACGAGAAAATCTGTACAGACATTTTTTTGTCAATGAATTGCTCGGATCTCCTTATCCAATCTCCCCCCCAAGGTGGTTGGGAGAGGGGATAAGGTTTTCCTTTCATCAAAAAAAAATTTAACCTTATTTCTAAAACATTAACCTTAACCCTAACCCTAACTCTAAACCCTAACCCTATTTTTAAAATTTGGGCTTGAGTTGAGTTTCAAGCTTAAATTCGGGTTGAAATTATTCTATATTTTTATGATCTATCTTATACTTATTCAACTTTAAATCTATCATTAAAAAAATCAAAAAAGATATTTTTCTATTTTCAAGCAAAAATTCAAGAGTGTTTAAGAATGTAAAAAAAAAATCTCATTTAAACATTCTCTTTATATTAAGTAGACTAATAGTCATTTGTCGAAAAAAAAAGTAGACTAGTAGTCTATTTTAGAAAATGAAAAGGTATATTATTTTCCTATTACGCAATTTAATATTAATATCATAAACATATACATAAACATTAATATCTAATTATAAGAAAAACCTTATAATGTCAATCATAATAAAAAAATATTCAACAATCATAGTATTAAGTCAAATAATTACAACAAAACATCTAACTATTAATATCATATTGAAACGACCAAATGATAACATCCTACATAAGTATGCAAGTTAAAACATCAAATAAAACATTTCAAGTTCTAAAAATAGTTTTCATTTTTTTTTCAAACTACCACTAAACCAAATTCTTTTTTCCTAAAAGAAATTATAAAATATTATATTATATAATTGAACTTAAGGAGGAATAATGTTCATATATGGTATAAAATAAATATAATATATATGAGGGGAATGGAACTAGATTTATATGGAGTATAAAATAAATAAAATATATGTGTTATATATAATTCGGGTTTAGCTCAACCCGAGTTCAAGTTCTTTTCAATTCGGGTTCGGGTTGAACCTAGAAAATCGGGCTCGGGTTCTACAATGGGCAGTTTCAACATTGTTTCAATTCGGGTTCGGCGGGCCGAGTTTGGGTTGAGCCCAACCCAAGTTGCACCCGTAGTAGAATATAGTAGTTAGTTAAAAGTAAAGAAAATAATCATAAAATATATTATTTTAAACAAAAATAAAAGATATTTTATATTAAGAAAAACTAGAGTTGTTATTAATAGATTATGGAGAGATTAATCAATGACTTTTTATGCTTATCTTAACTTTTCATGTTGACCATATTGGTGAATTCGTACAAAGGTTACCTTTTTTTGTAGATTACATTGAATTGCACATCGCATGTGTGCCCTGATTGACATACAACTGTTTCCTTTGATAAGGTGTACTTTGGCTAGGTTCCTTTCCATTATGCGACGTTATAACAAGGTTCCTTTTAAAGATGCAAAACTCAAAAAAGCTAAAATGTGAGAATAATTTTTTTTTACAAAGTTAGAGAATAATCATGTAATATGATAGATATATTGATTAGGAGTAAATAAAATATAACAGGGCAATTGTATGAAATATACGAAGAATGATTAGAATGTGGAAATAATATAGAAAAGTAGAATGTCTATGTTGAAGTGTATTAGAACTTGGACTTCTATACACGCCCACCCATAATGGGTATCTTACTTGCACTAGAAAATGCAATCTCAATTGGATATGATGTGTATGAAAATATATTCGCAGTGTAATAGCTCCTCCATATTTCTCTCTCGATAGCTATATATATAAGAGACCTTTGGCAAACAGACAAAACATAGTTTATGAGAGAAATCCTTGGAGAATTCTCCTAACCTTTTCAAATATTAGTAACATCTAGGTTATAGTAATGTGGTTGATTTTCATCTGTAACTTTAATTTGGCTAAGCAATGAAGTTTGAGATGCAACTTTTTGATCCTCTTTCTTTTGTTAAATTAGGTATGTAATGGATCCTCAATTCCTAATATCAGTATCAGAGCCTGATCTATGTTTCGGGTTCATTATTTGATTTGATGATATGTATGCCTAATTTTTAAAATTTGTTTGGTCGGTTTCATTAGCATGTATATTCATGTTTCAGATTGTGAACCACAACATGCTAAATCAGAGAGTCTGCTCATGCTTTCTTTTTGTTGCATGAACTTTTAAACTATTATGCAATTCATTATATATATTAAAATGTTGGGTTCCATTATTATGATATCTCAAATATATGTAAGCGGGGTCTCATATTGAAGAGTGAATTTTTCTAAAAGAGAGAGTCGATTCGGATCTTGAAATATAAATTGAGACAATCACTGTGATTAATTAAATGGAAGCATGCATATTTGATAAGTCTAAATTTTTTTATTTATTTTCATATTAAATTCACACTGTTAAATATTAAAATATTAATTAAATACATATTTTAAGTGGAATTTTATGAAAATCATATTTTTGATAGAGTCTTTAATTTTGCTATAAAATGGGTCATTTTGCAACATTCTTGAAAATATAAAATTATAACTCAATCCCCTAGAAAATTTTAATGTTGAAATGTGTATTAGCTTATTAATATAATTTGGGCAAATGTATAAAATCATTTAATTGGAAAAATCATAAATATATAACTTTAATTATAAAAAATACGGGGAATAAAGTAGACTATCATATTTAGATGAATTAAAATTAAGATGATAATATCAAAATTATTTATCAACGAATTAATATTTAAATTCGTACTTAAAATACATTGCAGGAACACCGGATTTTCATGCACCACCGGAGCACCTGTTATGGTGCTCCATCTCCCCAAACTCGGCAGCAGGCATCCCGTCTTCTCCGAGCTGGCCAAACAAATCGCCCAAATCCCCTTCCTTCTCTAAACGGCAAAATCTTCCTAAAATAGCAGCACTTCATCACCGATTTCAGTCAGCTCCTTTCTCTCCATTGCTTCAACCCATCTCCATCTTCCCCAAATCGATTTTCCAGCAGCTGCGATCCAACTATGAACCAGAAATTTTCAGCCGGCCACTAAAATTGCAAGACACCCATCTTCTTCGTCCAGCAGCCAGTTACCGGCAGCCACGACAAATCAGCAGCTCGCCATCTTCCTAAATCCCAACCGTCTGCACAACCCATGAAAACCGAAACCAGCCGTCAAAGCATTTAGCCACGCCATGACAGCAACCGAAAATCCAAGTCCCATCACCGGGCAGCCATTAAACACTGCAATCAATCCATCCGGTAACCTTAAAGTTCAGCAGAAGAAAAAACCGGCAACAGCAGAATGACAACACAAACCAGAAAAAATCCAAAACGCCCCTTGCCAATTCTAGATCCAGCTTTTGCAGCAGAAAAATCGGCCAACCCCTCTCTCTCCTTTTCTTCTCCGATAGCAAACCAAACCTGCCTTCCATCTGTTTCAGACGCATCAAGTTCCAGCCCTCTGCACCGCCCCTATTTCAAATCCTCTGCATTCAGCCATTGCAATCAAACAATCAATTTAGCTGCCCCCTTTAATTTCAGTGAACAGCAGCAGTCAACGCATCCCACCACCTAGCAGCATCGGCTGTTCTTCCCCTATTCCGAGCAGCTGCCCTTCGATCACCAAATACAAGCAGCCGCTTTTCTCTTCTTATGCATCTAGCAAAAACCCGTCAGTCTTGAAGCTTTCATTCCATTCAACCATCGATCAAGCCCTTCCATCTACAACAGCCATCGGTAGAACGTGCAGCGGTTTGTGGCATCTGATTTCCATCAATCGCTGAAGCTATTCGTCCAATCTGCCATGCCCAAACCTCAAAAAAATCCTCCATTCCTCCGGCTTTCTTCCCGTCAGCGGCAAGCTTAATTGCAGCATCATCTTCCCAACCGTCACCACCCGCCTTCTAATCCATTTTCTAAATCCGGCAAATTGAGCTCGGCACCGGTAGATTCCAACAGCATCTGGCAAATGCGGAATGCAGTCATCTCTGATTCCTCCCCAAGCATACCCGAACCCATTTCATCCAGCTACGGCAAAACGGCAAAGGGCAGCTACAGTCGAAGACAAAAGCAGAAATCCCACATCGACTCTTTCAAATGGAGAGCGGGCTGTCCAACACTTATAAAATGAGGGTCTCTCCCACCGAGGCAAGGACCGCAATCACCAAGCAATCATCTCCCTTGGGTGGGACCCATCTTGTGGGACCCCTAGCAAGGAGGTGGGGCCAAGCAATAAAATTCCCATAAAGTGGAGATTTGCTCTTCATATTTAGGTGATGTAAATTTTATTTTTGTTGCTTTATGGTTTGTAGTGCTTCGTAGTTGGTAATCTTTAATTTGTAGTTTTAATTTTTAGATTAGATTTACTGCTTTATTTTATGTTTTGTAATTTTTAGATTAAATTTAATGTAATTCTCTTTCCTGTTTTAATAGTTGAATTTCATAGCTTTTATTGCTTTCTTAGAATAGTTTTAATTAAGTTGTTAGTTAATTATAATTTCTTTTAGCTTCTTGTCTCCCTTTCTTTTATCTCCAACTCTTCTAATCTTTTCTCTCTTCTTTCTCTCTCTCTTTCTAATTTCTTTCCCTCTCTCTCTCTCTAATTTCTCTTTTCTTCTCTCTCTAACATCTCTTTCTTCTTTCTCTATCTAATTTCTTCTATTTTCTCTTTTCTTCTCTCTCTAACATCTCTTTCTCTCTCTTCTCTCTTATCTCTCTAATTTCTTCTCCTTTCTCTCTAATTTCTTTTTCTCTAACTTCTTTCTCTCTCTTCTCTATACCGTCTCTTTCTCTTAAAAACAATTCAAAACTACATCGCCTCTCTGTGGATTCGACCCGACTCACCGTTATTCTACACTATCATCCGCATAGTGGTAGCTTTAATGTGTTTCGGTTAATTTTAATTAAACTGGTGATCACAGTGCTCTTAACGACAAGCACTTGGTGCGCATCAATATTGAATTTTTAACAAATCACCTCTAGTTATGAAGATTTGTTTTTATGTTTTGAATCAATAAAAAAATTCACATGCTTCTATGATATAGTCTCATTATGATTTATTTTTAGTGCATCATACATCATGTATATTGAATTTTTGATAGATCGTCTCTAATTATGAAGATTTGATTTTATGTTTCGACAGAATAATAATTCACATGCTTCTATGATATATTCTCATTATGACTTATTTTTAATGCATCATAATCATGTAGAACCTATTTATGGTAGTAAACTAAGGCACATCATAGCTATCTACAAGTTTGTAACATGAAACAATCAATAATCATGTGTAAATACCTTTTTATTACTATTGCATTGATAATTAATTAAGCAAATCACTGCCCTATAATATTATTAGCGTGATTACTGATTTTTAGATGCCTTGGATCATTCAAATTTTATTAATTAGGTTTAAAATTTAAAATTAATTTAAATGAGACTCACTTAGAAGTAACCATCACTGTTGTATACTAGAATTTATGTAGGCTTCATTAGAGGTGAAATTTTGTGCAGAAAACTCCGTAGTCGACACTGAATATGTAGAATAGCTACACCCAAATCAAATTGTAAAACACCACTAGTCCTTCCCCTCTTGAAACTAGGCTTAGGCCTTATGCATTTTAGACAACAAGGCCCGACACTAGCCCCTGTGAGCCGTTATAACTGGGTTAGGGCCAGAGGAGCCCAAAAGACTAAAAATGATGCCGTCAGTGATGGCCGACAATTGATAGCAAAGACAATGACATTCCAGTGAGAAGTAATAGCTAGGTTGAGCTCAGTACATAGTCAAGCACCAAGAGAAGAGGCCTAAGTAGGGCCCAGCTCTAGCAATAGGCCTATGCAGGCCAAGTCCTGTCAAGGCCCACAAGCAACTCCTTATTAGCAGCAGCTTGAGTTATCAGTGGAGGCCACTACATGGTGTTGACAAGGCGAGACCTCAACCCTCCATTCTACTTTTAATCTTTTTTCTCATTTTAAACCAAATATTAAGTAGTCGATTCCTTCTAATTCAACATTTTGAACATAATGTTATAATTAAATTTTTTATTTGGAATTTAAAATTGATGATTTATTTAACATAGATGTTTTATATCATGTTTGGATCATGTTTATCTCACGAATTAGATATATAGTTAATTAAGAACAAAACATGTGTAATTATATTAGATATATGAATTATGTAGTGTTATTTGATGATTGAATTTTTTTATTAGATTCGCTCATGGTGCAACTATGTCTTGTGGTATGATCGAAGATTGGTATATAAGAAAGATGCCTTGAAGTGGATTTGTGGTTATTTAATTAGGTCATTGCAAAAGTAGGGAGAGCCTTCCACGCTCCACATTGGTTACCAGGCTGACCAAAGAAATACTATTGGATTCAATTGCACCATAACGAATTTGATTATCATTATTAAATTATTTTCAAATAGTTTTTATATGATTTATATTTTGAGTGAGCGTTCTCATGTTGGTAGGATTTAAGAGAATCCTCACTTGTCACTATTAGTTTTTAAATTGATAGGGTTCAAAGAATTTCTTACTTGGAATTAAAATTTTACATATTCAAACTAAGTTAATGATGATTCAATATTTATGATATAAATGATGACTGAGAATATAGCAAACTTCTGAATTTATTCATTATATTATATTATCCTTGACTTGTTTAGTCTTTTGCGACAAAGTGGTTGTGTGCCTTGTAGTTAATTCATCACCAACATGGCGTCAAAAGCTAGTTTCATTGACCTAAATAAAGGAGAGTAATTGAATGACAAGAATTATGACATCTGGCACTTAAATCCAGTAGGTCTTGGACGAACAAGTACTAAAAATGTCGACTCTACTTAACGTAAACGAGATCACAAGGCTCATGTAGCCTGAAATAGAAGAATAACATTGCTGGCATTACATTGTTGAGCACCATGTAAGATAAATTCCTATGTGAGTTTAGGTGCATGTTATTGCCCAGAATATGTGAGTAGCTCTCAAGAATAGATTTGGTGGTACATTTGCTATAAAGGTGAGGAGGCTCACCATCAAATTTGATACCTATAAAAAGTGCCGAAATAACACCACGAGGTAGTATTTTAGGGAGATGTCAAACATGATTAGAAAGTTAAAGTTAGTTGAACATGAACAACAAATACATGTTGTGATCAGCTCACTCACCAACAATTGAGAATACATGAAAGTCAACATGATATATAAAGAAAATATCAAAATTTTTGAGGAAATTTTTCATCACTTGGAATTGGAAGATGAGAGCCTAGAGGTTGCAAAATCTTATGGACAAGTACACATGGTTAATTCTAGTTCACAGAAAACTTCAGGTTTCAAACATAAGAGGAAGTAAAAATTATTCAAAAAGGAAAAAAGAGCAAAATGAGGCTAAGAATGTCCCATGTAAACTAGGCAAGTGTAGAGGAATGAATGACATAACTAAGGTTAAATGCTATAATTATAACAAGTTGCGTCATTTTGCTCATGACTATCCTAAATCCAAGAAGGTATTGTCTAATGTTACTCTTGCTCCTATTTTTATTTATGTAGTCAATTCGGTAATGATAACAGAATATCATCCTTTATGGATTATAGACTTAGGAGCAATGTGTTGGTCCAAATTTATGACAAAACCTAAGAAAGGAAGGGTGAATTGGGTTCTTGAAAATTTTTTGACAAATTAAAACTTAACCCCTTGTAAGTTTAATCCCCTTGATGAAAGGTGCTAAGAGACAGAATGAGAGGGTGCAAATAGAATATAAAATGCAAGTAATCAAACCACACAAGAGACAATAATATATAGTGGTTCGGGCAACCTTTTCTACTCCACTCTTCCAAGCACATACCCCTTGTGTATTGGTTCCACTATTGTATATCCAATACAATTTAGAGCACCCACTCTCTTCTAGATTCTAGTTGTAGGGGGCATATACAATATCACTTGTTTGTGAGATCAGTTCCAACCAACCAAGTCTAATCTGTTGGTGAGACAAACTCAAATCAATCAAGCAAAACTTGTTAGTGAGATAAACTCAAACCAACCCCTATTTTGCTTCTTCTTGAATTCGTCTTCAACACTGATCCAAGGCAACAACCCAAAATAAACTAGATAAAAGAAAATTTACACTTTATAACGTGTAATCAATCTACTTTGGAAGCTATTTGTTATATGAAGAAAATGATCTTATAAGCTCTCTTGAAATAGCAACACTTGTAGCTTCTATAGCTGTTCAAATGATTTCCACATATTTGAATAATGGAAGGTGTAAGCTCATTGTGAGTTTTCAACTTTTCTTCACGTTCATACTTCAATGATATTTATAGAGGAGAAGAAGATTTAGACGTTGGAGTAGTGATTGACATGCATTTAATGCTCCAAAATTTGAATTTTTGACTGTTATAACTTGAAGTCGCATGTGGAGTCGACATGGGATGAATGAAGTTGACTTAGGATGAGTAAAGTCGACTTGGGTTGCAACTTTGCTTTGGCTAGAACTTGCTGTCAACTTCTTTGCCTTCGAAGTCGCCGGTGAAATTGACTTGGGTTGAGACTTCATTGAAGTTGCAGGTGAAGTTGACTTGGGCTGAGACTTCATTGAAGACACTGGTGAAGTCGACTTGGGTTGAGATTTCACTTTACTGAACTTTCTACATATGGACCTAAGCTCTTAAAACTTAAAGTTTTTACATTTTCATTTTCATACATATAATTGGAGATAAAATATCTTAGCACACTTACATAAATTTATTAGATTCTTTTTAATGATATTTCATTTCTTTGTTAATCATCAAAATCAAATTAATCTTTCAAAAAGTAAGCATAGAATCAACGTAATGGACCACATAACTAATGATCAAGGAGCTTTTATAGAGTATGAAGAACAAATTAGATCAAAAAATTAAAATATTAAAAAAATGACAATGGATATGAATATTTTTCTGATCAATTTATAATCTTGTGTGATAAAAAGGCATCGTTAGGTAACTGATTATTTTTGAGAGTCCACAACAAAATGATATTTCATAGAGAAGAAATCAAACTATATTGGATATGATTAGGTATCTGATGGCTTAGATTAATCTTGTAATATCCTATTAGGGAGATGCATTGATCACTAATACTTATAAAATTAATCTAGCACCCTATAAATCAATCGCTACCTCTCCCTATGAATAACGAGCAAGTCGAAAGCCTAATTCGAGCAAATTATGACATGGGTGTCAATGGCGTTCATTCACGATTCCTCTCATGAATATGCTAAATTGGAATTGAAAAAAAAGGATATATATATTTGTTAGATACCTAGAACACTCTAAATGTATGTGCTTATAGGTGAACATGAGGATGAAAGTGTGATTAAGATTGATTATAATATCCACATTCTTAGATAATAACTTTTCAAGGGGAGGTGGGGGTCGATGAAAGTGCTTCTCTCTATGAGACAAAACTTGAAGGTAGTGGTGCTCGAAATAAACCAGTTAAGGAAATGAAACACTTGTCTCAACATCTTAACCTAAGTGATATTGATAACTTGAAGAGCATCAATCTTAGAAGAGTAGCCATAAAAGTGTCTCACATTGTCATTTTGCGATTGAGGGAAAAACTTTTATAGTTCTATCTTAATATGATAGGAATCTAAGAGAACCTTCATAATGGTTATCTTTAGAGATGATGAGGACCCTAAGATAGTTCATGAGGCTCTCTTAAGATCGGCTAAGGAAAAATGAAAAAAGTAATGGAAAAGAGTTGTAGTTTATAAGGACTAATCAAGTCTTGGACTTAGTTAATCGTCCATCTAGATGTAAAGTGATCGGGAACAAATGTGTTCTCAATATTACAAATAAAATAGATGGATTGGTCTAGAGATATAATGGAAGGAGGAGAACCATCCTTAAAGAAACATGGGAATTAGCTGATAGGTCTCAAGTTTGTGCCTGACCAAAAGTGTTTATCAATGCTAGTTGAGAAACTTGCTCCACTAAGGATTAAAAAGTATGAAAATTACAATAGATTCCACTCATCATGGGATTGCACGAGCATAATTGGGTGCTGCAAATGTAGTGAGTTTGGACAAGTTACAAAGCACCATCCCCACATAGGTATTGTGCAGCAGAACTACCCTTAAACCCGACCACCTAGCAGGTCAACAGCATAGCAACCATAAGGTGGTCCACAACAAAATTAAAGGCCCAAGTACAAGTACATGCACTTCACCCAATTCAAGATCAATTCTTAGAAAGTATCATTATGGGTATCACTCTTGTTTTTAATGTTTATGTGCATAATTTATTTGACATGGGTGCTACTAAGTCTTTTATATCATCCAATTTTATGCATGAGAATGACTTGGATCACAACCCCTTATATTATGAATTAGAAATAGTATCACCCACAGGGGGAGTATGCTGATAAGCAGAGTGTGTTGATCCAATCAAGTAGTGATAGAAGACATAGTCTTACCCATATATTTAATTTTAATGCCTATGAAAGATCTAAATGTCATCTTAGTTGTAGATTATTTGAAAAGGTTGGTTAGTGAAATAAAACTATAGAATGAGTATATTATGATCAAAATCCCTCATCAGAAAGAAATAGTATTCAAGAGCAATCATATAAAAATACCCCATTTAGTAACTACAATTCGATCAATTAGAATGATTCAATAAGGATTGCTAGGACTTTTAATTTTTGCAATATCAATGGAGTCAAAAGAGACAAAGTTAGAAGATATACTACTGTTGTGTGAATTTTCTGAAATTTTTCCTAAAGAATTTCCATGGTTACTACCCAATAGAGGAATTGACTTTGTAATGAACCTAGTTCTAGGAATGAGTCTCATCTTTAAAGCTCCATATTGGATGACTTTAGTAGAATTAGAGGAATTAAAAGTGTAGTCACAAGAGTTACTAGATTGGAATTTATGTGCCCAAGCACGTAATCTTGGGAAGCCCCTATTCTTTTTGTAAGAAAGAAAGATGTAGCGTGAGGCTATGTGTTGACTATAAAGAGTAAAATAAGATGACAATAGAAAAAAATATCCTTTACCCCACATAGATGATCTATTAATCAGTTACAAAGATCACCCATTTTTATCGAAGATAGATTTACACTGTGTATCATCAATAAAAGTTTGAGAAGAAGACAAACCAAAGACAACCTTTAAGACTCAGTATGTCCATTATGAATTTTGTGATACTCTTTGGATTGAAAAATGCACTCATAATGTTCAAAAATTTAATTAATAGGATGTTTCATTAATACATAAATAAACACATGGTAGTCTTTATTAGTGACGCTTTGGTATACTTTAAAAATGATAGAGAATGTAAGCTGCAACTCAAAGAGGTATTATAGATCCTGAAAGATATAAGCTATATTTCAGGCTAAAGAATTATGAATTTTAGCTTGACCATATAGCTTTTTTAGGATACATAATAAGTGGAGGAGGAGTTTTAATAGTTCTGTAAAAAATGGAACCAGTGGTCAAATGGGAAAGACTAACTACTATAACCAAAGTATGTAGGTTCTTAGGCTTGGCTAGATACCATATGTGATTTGCAGAAAAATTCTCTTCTATTGCAATGCCTTCAAATAAACTCATATAGAAAAAGGCTTAGTTCATATGGATAGATAAGTGTTAGACAAGTTTCCAAAAATTGAAAAATCATCTTGTCACTACACCTATATTGGCTTTACCAATTAGTAGAGAAGTTTATGTAGTCGATAGTGATGCATCTTGAAAATATTTGGGTTGTCTTTACATGTAATAAGGCAAAGTTACAACTTATGCTTCTAGACAACTAAAACTGTACGAACAGAATTATCAAACCCATTATCTAGAATTAGCTATTATAGTTATTGCCCTTAAGATGTGACAATTTTATTTGTATGGAGAGAAAATAAAGATCTTCATAGATCATAAAAGTTTAAAATATATACTTACTTAGAAAGAAATAAACCTTTGACAGCTAAGGTAGCTAGAATTAATAAAAGACTATGACATCTCAATTTAATACCACTGAAGTAAGGCCAATAAGATGCGTTAAGACGCAAGACATGTGTAAATGCAACCTTAATTACTAGACAAGAAGGCTAATCAAGAAATTTGAGAACTTGAGGCTAGAAGTGGTAAGCCCATTGCAAGCCTGTCATCTCCATGCCTTACAAGTTCAATCAATATTGATTGATAGGATAAAATAAGCATAAAAGAAAGATAGACTTTGTGAAGAGTTTTAGAGAAATTAAAGAAAGGAGAGATATCTCAATTTTAACTAGACACAAAAGGAACCTTACGATTCTTGAGAAAAATGTAGTCCCAAGAGTTAAAAAGTTACGACAATAACTATTAGTGGAAGCCCATTAGATGAGGTTCTCTATACATCTAGGTAGCACTAAGATGCATAAAGACCTTCAATAAGGTTATTGGTGAAAAGGATGAGAGTAGAAGTGGCTAAATTTTTGGCTTAATGGTTTGTGTGCCAGCAAGTGAGAGCTGAGCACTAGAAGCAAGCTGGATTGTTTCAACCTTTACATATCCCAAAGTCGAAATTGAAGCATATTACAATGGATTTTGTAATAGCTCTACCAAGAATACTGAGTCAGTGCAATGCAATTTGGGTAATAATAGATTGACTCACAAAATTTGCTTATTTCCTACTGGATAGAATGGATCAAATGGTAAAATTATACTTGAAAGAGATAGCCAGGTTACAATGAGTGCCAACCTCCAATGTATTGAATAGAGATCGTTAATTCATTTATAACTTTTAGCAAAAAGTGCAAGCCGTAATGGGCATAGAGTTATGCCTAAAGACGAAGTATCATCCTCAGATAGATGGCCAAGAACAATCCAAATCATAAAAAAATTTGTCACTCTCCTATGCATTAAACTTCGGAGATTCTTTAGAAAACCATTTAACTATGGCCAAATTTGCTTATAACAATAGTTGTCAAGCAAGTACTGGAATGATGTTGTTTAAAGCATTATATTGAAAGAGATGTTACACTTCAGTTTACCAGGAATAAATGAGAACTTGAAAACTAGGACTCTATCGAGCAAGCTACAAAAGAGGAAAAGACAAGCAAAAAAATTATTAATAACCCAAAATCGATAGAAGAAATATATAGATGATAAAAGAAGAGACTTGCAGTTTGCAGTTGGTAACCATGTTTTCTTAAAGAACTTCCCAACAAGAAGAGTTGTGAGTTTTGGCATTAAAGGAAAATTAAGCCCTTGATATGTTGGCCCCTTTAAAATTTTAGAAGTTATTGGTTAAGTAGCATATCATTAGGCATTGCCACCACCAATTTTCAATGTCCATAATGTCTTTCATGTATCAAAACTATGAAAATATGTGGTGGATCTGCCACATATTTTGCATGTAGAGCAATGCTAGGTAGAGGGAAACTTGAATCATCCTAAGGTGCTAATAAAATTACTAGATCACCAAGACAAACAACTGAGAAATAGATGTACTAGAAAAATTCTAGTTTAATGAAGTCACCGTAGTGAGAATAAAGCCACGCGAGAACTTGAAGAGGAGATGATAAGATTGAACTTGACTTTATTTTAGACCACACATTAGATCAAATAAATTTTGAGGACAAACTTTTTAAAAAGTGTACCTAATGTATTATACACTTTTTAAAAGTGTACCTAATGTATTATACACTTTTTAAAAGTGTATTTTTACATGGTGGAGGCTTACTTTTTACGTTGATTTTTTGACCACTGAAAATTTCATCGTGCCAAAGTGAGCGTAAAAAATTATGATTGGATAATATCTTAAAAAGCTATTTAACAACATGGTAAGAAAGTTGCTTAGTTCCTACATGCTTATGAGTTCAAGTATCTATATGAACAAATTTTTTTTATTTTTCCTATATGATTTATCATTTTCGCCATGTCGGAATCCATGATTGCAATATCTGGTCGAGCAAGGTAACATGGTAGCAACGAAATAACCCTTTTGCTAAATAATATGCCATGAATCGAAAAATGCCCACTGGATTATGGATTTTTAAGCCAAGTCATAATGGATGCTGAGAACGGAGAAATTTAGAGATGGAGAGAAAGACAACGATTGCTGTTGAGTTGCTACTTGTTAGTGAGATTACGAAGAGCTTTCAGATGAATTTTTAAAATGCAAAAATTGCATGAAAGGGGGCTGAATGAGCAGGGATGTTCAATGCATGTAAATTGGGCAGATTTTGTAGCCACAAAAATCGAAAAGGAGGCTACAATAGGAGGGGCGTTCAACACTTGAAGGTGAGCAGATTTTTTGTTTTTAAAAATCTATAAAAATGGAAAACTACATGAGATAATGATGAAAACTCAATGGGATAAATATTGAATTTATAAACCTCAAAAATAAGGTGGAAATTAGAAGGTAAAAGTAGCGTACAAAAATGGAATGAAGGGGGGATTGTTTGGACATTCAAGTGGACAGTTTTGAGAGAAAAGAAAAAAAAAAGGGGGCCTGCAAGGGACGTTCCCAAGAAAGGGAGAAAGGAAGGAAAAAAGAGAAGAAAAAGAGGAGGAAAAGAAGAAGGAAGAAAGGGAGAAACAAGTTAGGCAAGGTGAAAGCAAACTGAAAAATTCCAAGTAAGTATTAAACCAAGTTTTGGTTTGTTAACTTTCAAGTTTTAGCTCAATGAATGATTCATAAAATTGAATCATTATGAACACTAAATGATAATTTATGAAGCTCTTGATAGGGTTATTGAATGCTAAATGAATTAGGAGATTCAATTCAAGCATTCAAGGAAGTTATGTATGAATCTAGGGTTGTTTACACTAAGTGCACCAAGCTGGAATTTTTGTCAATTCCCATCTAATGTTGCTGTTTTAAGCATGTCATATGTTTGGATTATGATAAATATTTCTATGATTAATATATGTTGAATTGAGCATGATTTAAGAACCTTAGGAAGGTAAAACCTAGAATTGACAATATGGTCAAGATTCTACTCTTTTGAGATGGATATTGTGCATGAATTTAATCAAGTAATATATGGATGATTTAAAGGGTAAAATACCCTAAATTTAGAGTAGAAGGGATGTCCATCATAGGGCTGGAAATAAAATCAAAAATCTGTTTTGTTGGGACATGAGATGTGGATGTCCAAGGGTGGCCAAGAATGGATGAAAAGTTGCTGTTTTGGGCAACTTAATTTATGGACTTTGAATTATCCTAAATATGGAACAAAAAAGGGTTGTTTAAGGGCTGGAATTAAAGATGTAAAAATCTGTTATTGAACATATGTCAATATAAACGTTGAACGTGGGAAAGAATAATAAAAAAGTTGCTGTTTTGGAACCATGTGATTAAGGGATTATAATCTTATGAAAATACCCTAAATTTTGTGCTAATTAAGTGTTTTAATTAAGCCAAAATGGAGGGCAAGTTGTTGTTTTGAATAAAATTGAATAACACATAATGTATGTGTAACTAAGAGGGTGCACATAAAGGGTATCGATGAGAAAGATGATAAATGACTAAATATGATTTGCTAAAATGAAAAAATGGAAGGAAATGTGATAAAATGTGAAAGTAAGGTGCTGTTTTGATAATATTTTGAAATCTCAAAATTTGGGATTAATATGTAAAACTTAAACTCATAAGTATGTGCCTAAAGTGAGCACCAATGTGAGAAATGTGAAAAATAGATGAATGGGAGGTAATGAATTTCTATATATTGAGTAAATAAAATATTATAGTATGTTTTAAAGTTTACCCTAAATAAGGGTACTAAAAATGAAAAGAATGAATGGATGATATGGTGCACAAGCTATATTGTTATGTATGGACACCCAACTGGAAATACAAGTGGATTATATAAGTTAATGGAAATCATGTGGGTTGGAAAACTAAATTATTTGCAAGCATATGAGATTTTGTATATGAATGTGGTGTCATTCTTATGTGTATAGGCAAAGGCAAAGAGAAAGTCGACGAGGAAAGTTGACGTAATTCAGGTAAGCAAGCAATTTTTTAAAAACTTGCTTTCTCAAAATTATGACAAATGTCGCAAAATTCTATTCAAATGCTTTGAATTATCTTGCAAATGAATGTTTAATTGATTTTGGGAATTATTTAAGGATGACCATCCCAACATATTGGTTAAAATATTATTTTAACTTTGGCAAATGGTTTGTACAATGATTTATTAAATGTTGTTGAGCAACTATGGTTCAAATGTCTATACATGAAAGTCATGCTAGCATGTTCATGATCAAGTTTATGACTAAATTCTTGGTGCACAAGGTACTAGGTCCACTTTAAAGGTGTAAGCAGACCGATTGTCCCCCTTTAGTGTAACCAAGTCACTATGATAGGCCAAAGACCGATGGCGCCCTCCCTGAGATGGAAGAAGGAAGACGGATTATCATCTAGCTAGCGTACCATCTCATGATGTTCACGTTTTATGATGATAATAATGCATTGCATTTTCATGAAGTACCCGTGATGGGTATGATGTGTCATATTTTTCGTGATATACCCAAGATTGGGTATGATGTTGATTTTCAAAATGCTATTTAAATGCAAACTTTGCCTCCAAAATGAATTGCCTGAAAACTATGTAGCTTGCTTACTGAGTTTTACTCACAATTTGTTTTCCAAACCCTAAGATAGGTGTAAGGAAGGATACGAAGGAGGAGCACAAGTTAAATGATGGATGATGACTCTATGGAGTCCTGTGTGTGTTTCCCAAGTGTGTAAAAATGTATTATGAATTATGCGATTGCTACTTGTTACAATTACTTGTCTTACACAGTGGTGCATGTTGGATTGATGAAAGAATTTTATGGACGAATGATGAATGTATATTATGTTATGATATGAATGCCATAGAATTTATGATATCTATAACGGATACATTAGGATTTGATGATGGCCTAGATAGGCTAATTGATGAAAAAATTGAATATGAATGATGAGATTAACCCCTATGGAGTAAATTATAAATAGATAATTATAAAAAAAACTCCCCATGTGACAGGGCAACAATCCTGATCACGTTTACCAATCAATAACGGTTCTTGAGTAAGGCTCATGTTGTGAAGCTTGGTTTGGGGCGTCACAATCTCACACACATGTTGGTATCTTAGAATTTCTCAAATTGAATTACTAATCATCAAAACATGAATTGTGCTTAATTTGCTATTCATTTTTACAACAATCTCCCTGTGTTTTATGATTGACAAAACTGATTTGAGATGAACTTTTCTTTTAAAAAATTGATTGCTATAACTTGTGAAATCATGTCATTCTTTGCAATGTACATTATCCACGTCAATAGCTCATTTTTATTATTCCATTTAACATGGTATTCAAACTAGGTCATCTTTATCATTGCATTCATTTGTCCCTTTTCAAAGCATTTATATCATTTTCAAGTCTTTTAGCAAGATCATTCAAAACATATCATTCATTTAACCATGATATCATTTCATTCACAATATTCATGCCAAACATAACATCCAATTAACCAAAATGTCATTTGGTCCACAAAACATTTACATTTTCCCCTAGATATAGCCTACCCAAAAAGCTAAAACAAACTATCCCTAAACCTAAAGATCCAAACTTCTCTCCCTTTGTTAGTCAATCACCAAAAAGTGGGTGGTTAGGGGAGTTGAGATTTGTGGAAGAGAAAATGAGTAATGGGACAAGGTAGCTGCTGTTGAGGGTTCATTTGACTAAGGGAATTTCATATAGGGACGTTGAAATAGAGGAGCCAGTAGGTGAGGATGGAGGAGATGAGCGATTTTGAACTGTTGGATCAACATGACTTGACTCTTTCTAGTATGGATTGAAGTCAGGCAAACTAGGGATGTGATATTTTTGAGTTCTTGCTCCAATTTATCTTGACTCCCATGCATTTCCATGAGAGATATGTTAATGGACCCAAGTTCTTGAGAAATTCTACTCTCCATGGCTTGAAGATATTCTAGAATTGCATTAGAGGTAGATGGTTGAGTAGGAGAGTGTGCGAAATGGTCAGTAGCCCGAGATCCTCGGGGGCAAACATGATGCATGGGATGCAGAGCTGCAAGAACATTTAGAACTGGAGTGGAGGAGGTGGTGATTGAGGAATGTCATGATGAGAATGGGCTCCCCCTCAAATGGAGCCTCTTATGCCTAATGGTCATGCCTATCTTGCCCTTGTGGAGGACTGCCTTCCATTTTGGCCTGAAGCTGGGCCACTCTAAATGCCTCAAGATCAATTTTTATCCTAGTTAGTAAAGCTCTGTTGATGGTATTTGTTGACTTTAAGACCTCATAAGGATCCTCGTCGAGATCAACATGAGAATATTAGATGATCTTGGTAATCTAGGTGTCGTATGGAAAAACTCTGCTTGGATTTTCCTTTTTAAGTTTAAGTGCCTCTAAAAACAGTCGAGGAAAACTGACCTTAACCATGTTTGCCACTTTCCACAAGATCTGTGCCTCTTGAGGGTTAACCTAGTTTCTTCCTTCGCCCTTAGGATAAATTTAGTGGGCTATTATGAGTCTCAAAACTCTTAGCTAGGGTGACAAATCCATATAGTGCAAAAATTTAACACTAGGGTGATATTTATTGCTCCCAGTCAATTGATTGTACATCTGGGTGAGTGTGAGACATTCTGGAAGAGGATCTTCAAAAATCGGAATGCCGAGAATTCGACCCACCATACTACATGCATTTAATTCACTAATTCCATATCCACGTCCCAGATTGATTTCCACAACTTTGACGTATGTGTTGAAATCCTCTTAATTCCACAGATAGTAGAATAATCTAGTTAGATCTATGAAAAAATTTTCATCTTCCTTAACTAAGGCAATCTAACCTTGAAAATCTAACAACTCTTCTATACCAAACTCATATTCATATATAAACTTGAAATCAATGATTTTAGGTGAGAAAGTCTTCCCCTCATAGAAATGCTTGTAGAACCTACTGTGTTGTCGCTCATTTCTAAATTATTCCACGAGCATTTTCAACACCTGGCCTCGTGGAACTGGGATGCCTCTCCTCCTACCAACTATCTCTATTTCCTCACTAATTTCATCATTCGTTGGCTCCCTAGGAATAGATGTGGATGGAATACCTTCCCTAAATTGGACACAACAACTAGCAGATGTGGTGGCTTTGTCCTGAGGCCACTTGGATGGTGTTCTTTGTCGTATCGGGATCTCTTCTCGGGTAGTCGACTTAGAGGGTCGTGATACGGGTAGCTTTGACGGCTTGAAGACCACTTTTAATACCATTTGAGGTGTATGGAAGAATGAACTTGGAGATTTGTGAGTTGGTGACTTAGTAGCTCGAAAATCGATAGATTTGAGAGGGATTCTTAGGGATTTTGGGCTTGGAAGGAGAATGAGAGCCGAAGAAATGGAGAGACTGAAGAAATGGAGTTGACGGCTTGAGTTCGCACCCAAATAGGAGAATCCGAATTGATGCCGGCGGAGTCGACTCCGGACCCTAAGTCGAGTTTGAAGTCGACTTGGGATGAGTGGAGTCAACTTGGCTCCACCAACCCAAGTATCAACACATCTATGTTTTACCCATTTTATTCATATCAAACCAACATATCATTTATTAAATGTAACAATCACAAACAACACACATGCAAACAGTTTTGTTATTTTGCACAAATTTTAGGCTTCAATATCAATCATGCCCATTTCATTTCTAATTTTATAAAATAATTAATTTCCAAATGGTTTAATAAAAATATCTATAATTTGATCTTCATTATTGACATATTCCAAATAAATATCATGATTTTCAATATGTTCTATAAGAAAGTGATATTTAACATCTATGTGTTTAGTTCTAGAATATAATATGAGATTCTTAGTTAAGCAAATAGCACTTATATTATCACATCTAATAGGTATATCTTTATAATCTATCCCATAATCCCTTAATTATTGCCGCAACCATAATAGTTGTGCACAATAACTTCTAGCGGCTATATATTCCGCTTCCGTAGTAGATAGGGCAACTCTAGTTTGTTTCCTTGAAAACCATGAAATCATTATATTTCCAAGAAATTGACAAATTCCACTAATATTCTTTCTATCTGCTTTATAACCGACAAAGTCTCCATCCGAGTAGCTGATTAGATCAAATGATGAGCCTCTGGGATACCTAAACCTAAATTGGTAGTATCAATCAAATATTTGAATTTTTTTTACAGCTATTACGTGTGATTCTTTGGGATTTAATTAGAATCTAGAGCACATGTAAATACTAAACAGTATGTCTGCTCTAGATGCAGTCAAATATAACAAAGATCCTATCATGCTTCTATACAATCTTTGATCAACTTGTTTACATTTTTCATCCTGTCAATTTTAATTGTTGAACTCACGGGAGTATTTGCTCCTTTGCTATTTTGCATTCAAAACTTCTCGAGCATTTACTTGATACACTTGACTGATTTATGAAAATTCCTTTATTTAGTTGCTTGATTTGCAGTCCTAGGAAGAAGTTGAGTTCACTCATCGTACTCATTTCAAATTTATTCTGCATAAGCTTAGAAAATTCTTAGCATAGAGATTCATTAGTAGCACCAAATACAATATCATTTACATAAATTTGAACAATTAGTAGATCTTTTCCTTTATACTTGCTGAATAGGGTAGTATCTACTTTCCCTCTTTGAAATTCAGGATTGATCATAAATTTACTTAGCCTTTCATATCAAGCTCTTGGAGTTTGTTTTAGTCCATATAAGGCTTTAGTCAACTTGTAAACAAATTTTAATTGATCATTTTCTTCAAAACTAGTAGGTTGTTTAACATACACCTCTTCATTAAGATATCTATTCAAAAATACACTTTTAACATTAATTGGAACAGTTTGAAACCCATATTAGATGCAAAAATAGTAAAATATGTATAACTTTTAATCTAACCACGAGGACATATGATTATTGAAAATAAATTCTTTCCTCTTGTGAATACCCATTGACAACAAGTCTAGCTTTGTTTCTTACCATAGTCCACTTCCATCTAGTTTGTTCTTAAAAACCCATTTGGTACCAATAACAATGCAATCCTTAGCTCATGGAATTAGGTGCCACACTTGGTTTCTTTCAAACTGATTAAGCTCTTCTTGCATGGAAATAATCCAGTTTTCATTATTAAGAGTATTTTAGATACAAATGCAAAACGTCTACATATATTTTGCCTAGAGTCCCTAGTTTTCACACCTTCATATATGTCTCTTGTCACTTGTTCAATTGGATGATCGTTTTTGAATTTTAGATCCTCGGGATGTTTGTAGGGAACGTTACCTTTACTTACCTCTTTGTTTAGGCTTTGATCTTGCTTAGGTTCTTCTCCCCCTTACTTTTCCACTTATATCTTTTCAAAATTCTTTGATAAATTATCTGCATAACTTAGCTCGTCTTCCTTCTTAGGAGTTGGGTTAAATTCATTAAATATAACATGAATGGAATCTTCAACCACCTGATTTCTTTTGTTGAAAACTTCATATACCTTGCTATTTGATAAATATCCAAGGAATATTATTTCATCACTTTTGGCATCTAATTTTCTAAGGTTATCTTTTCCATTGTTCAATACATAGAAGTGCAACAAAATGTATGAAAATATGAAATATTTGATTTTCTACCTTTCCACAGCTCATAGGAGTCTTTTTCATGATTGCTCTAATAATAACTCGATTTAGGACATGACAAGCTGTACTCATAGCTTCATCCCAAAATTTCTTCGATAATTTTTCTTCATTTAGCATAGTCCTAGTCATCTCTTGTATTGTTCTGTTTTTTCTTTCAACTACCTTGTTTTATTGAAGAGTTCTAGGTGCAGAAAAAGTATGGTGAATTCTCTTTTCATTGCAAAATTTTATAAAACATTTGTTTTCAAATTCACCACCATCATCACTTCTAATTGATATAATTGTATTTTATTTTTCATTTTGCACAAATTTTGAGAAACTAATAAACATGGAGTAGGCTTCATCTTTGTTAACTAATAGAATTATCCAAGTGAATATTGAAAAATCATCCACTATAACAAAAACATATTTCTTTCCTCTAAGGCTCAAAATGTCGGATGGTCCATAAAGATCCATGCGCAGTAATTCAAGCGGGCTTGAAGCTGAAACTTTATTTTTAAGTGAAAATGACACTTTTGACTGTTTGGACACTTGACAAGCCTTACAAATTTTGTCTTTATGATATTTGAACTTTGACAATCCTTCTACCAAACTCTTTTTCCATAGGGTCTTAATGTTTGATATGTTTGTATGTCCAAGTCTCTTGTGCCCTTGGATCATTATCAATAGCCACTAGACATTTTTCATCAAATTCGTCAAGGGAAACTAAATATATATTTCTATATCTTTTGCCATTAAAGACTGTGATCTCCATCAAAGACATTGCATATAGATGATTCAAACACGACTTTCTAATACTCTTTAAGTTATGTTTGAGTCTTTCAATAAATAATACTTGACCATAAACAGTTCTCTTACCACTTATTTTACCTTTTTCATTGTTCCCAAATGCAATAGTTCCGCCATTATTAGGTTTGAGTTCATGAAACAGGGCTTTATCCCATGTCATGTGTCTAGAGCAACCACTATCCATAAACCATGTGTTGTTGGCTTTTGCTCTAAGACAAACTTACAAAAGTAATCAAATTAATCTCATCTCTTTGGTACCTATTTTATGGGTCCATTTGGATTAGTAAGCAATTGGAGTCTTCATTATTTTAATTTTGTGGCGCCCCAACCCGAGCGTCACAACATGAGCCTTACTCCGGGATCATATATTGAATGGTAAACGTGAACAGGATTATTTCCCTGTCACACGGCGGGTTCTTAACATGCATATGCATTTATAATTTACTCCATAGGAGTTTATCTCATGGCACTAAATCATTTTTACACCAATTTGCCCATCTTAGCCATCATCAAGCCCAGATTTACACATTCAACATTTATTTTCTACACATCATTTCCATCATATCACATAAAACTTTATAACATTCATATCATGTTATAATATATATTCATCACACATCATTTTTTTATATATTGACATATCTCATTTCACATAACATCCAAACGTATAATTTCATAGAGATGCAACAAATTTGCAACATTCATTCCATAAAACGTCACCCTTCATATAGATGCATACAAAGGAATGCATTTCAACAATTTGACATATTCCAATCCACATCACACATCAACAGTGTATAATCTCATATAGATGCAACAAGTTTGCAACATTCATTTCATAAAATATCACCCTTCATATAGATGCATATAAAGGAATACAAGAGTTATTTTTTTATTCATTTAACCTGTGCTTCTCCTCTATAGCCATCATGTACCTGTCTTAGGGTTTGAAAAATAATCATGAGTATTAACTCAGTAAGCAAGCTGCATAGTTTTCAGGCAAAGTTTTCCTTGTATAAACATTTTTGAATAACCAACGTCATACCTAACATGGGTGTATCATAAATAATGCAAATGCATTATTATCAACATAATATGAATATCATATGATGATACGCTAGCTAGGCGACCATCCCATCATCCTACTCTCATCTAAGGGAGGGCGCTGCCGGCCTTTGGCCTATTTTAGCGACTTGGTCACACTAGAGGGGGACAATTGGTCCACTTATACCTCTAAAGTGGACCTAATACCTTGTGCACCATGAACATAGACATGCTAGCATGATTTTCATAAATAACCATTTGCACCATAATTTCTCAACATAACTTTAATAAAACAATGTTCAAGTTCATTTGCAAGAGTTATAGGAATGACCATCCTTAAATAATTCCAAAAGCATTTAAACATCCATTTGCAAGATATATTTCAAAGCATTTAAATATCAATTTGCAACATATTGTCAACATTTTAAGAAAGCAAGTTTTCAAAAGTTTACTTGCTTACTTGAATTCACTTTAGTCCATT
Source organism: Annona cherimola (assembly GCA_030490835.1). Classification (NCBI taxonomy): domain Eukaryota; kingdom Viridiplantae; phylum Streptophyta; class Magnoliopsida; order Magnoliales; family Annonaceae; genus Annona; species Annona cherimola. The sequence continues at coordinate 55,921,754 of CM059973.1, read as the reverse complement.
TCTTCAACTTTTTCTTTGCCTTTGCCTAGACACATGAAAATGATATTTTATTTATACGCATAGAATTCCATATGCTTGCACATTTTAAAGTTTTCCAACCAACTAAAATTTACATCAACTTACTTAACCCACTTTTCTTTCAAGTTGGGTATCAATTTTACCAATTCATACTTTGGCGTAACTGGTGCTTCCATAGCAACCATTCTTTTCATTTTAATACCTTTACTTAAGGTAAACTTCTACATTCATTACAACCATTAAATTTAACTCGACATATGGAAGTTTATTACTTTCCATTTATCATTTAACACTCATACTTTTGCATTATTCACATTGGTGCTCATTCAAGGCACTTACTTACGAGTTAGGGCTACTAATTTCAATTTCAAATTTTTGAGATTTTATAATTTTCTCAAAACAGCCCTCTATTTTCTCATTTTACCCTATTTTCTTTTCATTTTTGCACATTTGCTATGTATACATGTTCATTCTCCTTCCTAGCCATCCATATCCTTCTTGTGCACCTTCTAATTACACATTCATTATGTGTTAAGAAAGTTCATATAAAACAGAAATTTTCCTCTCAATTTTGGCATAGTTTAAGCACTTGTTTGCACATTAATTACGGTATAATGATGAAATCAAAACCCCTCAATTAAATCACGCAAAACAACAACTTTTCCTTCATAACTTTCCACCTTGGACGTCCCCATTTTCAAGGCCATATAAATAGATTTTTATATTTTTATTTTTAGCCCTTTGGACGTCCCATCTTACTCCATATTTAGGGTATTTTACCCTCATAAGCACCCATATATCATATTGTTTAGGTTATGTATCAATTCCACCTTAAATGAATGGAATTTTCACCTAGTTGTCAAATTCAAATTTCACCCTTCAAAGGTTCATCAAACATGCTTGGTTTAACATAAATTAAATATGGAAACATTTCACATAATTCATACATAACATATGCTCAAAACAACAACATTAAATTGAAATTAATAAAAATTCCAGCATGGTGCACCTGTTGTAAACAACCCTAGATTCATACATAGCTTTCTTGAATGCTTGAATTAAATTTCGTAATTCATTTGTCATTTAATAACCCTATCAAAAGCTTCATAAATCATCACTTAATGTTCATAAATGCATCAATTAATGAATCATTCTTGGAGCTAGAAAATTTGGCAATTATCAAAACCAAACTTGGTTTAAACACTTACTTGGAGTTGTTAGGTTTTACTTCCATCTTGCCTAGCTTGATTCCTACTTTCTTCCCTTCCTTTCCTCTTCTTTTTCTTCTACTTTCGTTCCTTCCTTTCTCCCCTTGCTTGGGATGTCCAGCTGCTGGACATTTTTTTTTTCACCTTGTTGTCCACCAAAATGGGACGTGCGATTGCCCATCTCTCATTTTTTATATTAATGCCTTTAATCCTCATAATTTTAACCTCATTTTGAACTTAATAAATTTCTTGTTTATCCCTTAAATGTGTTGTCACATTTTCATCCATGAAATTTCCATTTTTTATATTTTTTTAACACCAAAAATCCGCTCAAAACTGTCCAACAAGCTATCCACATGATCACGTCCAGACACGCCCCATTTTTTTTTTTATCATTTTGTGTCATCAAAAAGTTGCCCAAAATCCATACATAAAATGCTGCTGATCAGTAGCCCCTTTTTATGCATTTTTAAAATCACAAAAAATGCTCCAAAAATCCCATCTTATGACGCCTCAAACATGGTATTAAATACATTGACTTTTCATTAAATGATAAACCACTCTTTTAATGGTAAAGTCAACAGTTTTAATCCACATGTGGTTTAATATTTTCTCATGATAATTAGTTTAATCAAAATCATTCATATGATATGTCATCTTGTTTTAGCTATCCATAAAAAAAATTATCTCAAAATGGCCTTTCTAGTGTAAGTTATGGTTATTTGAAAATATCATATGGAATTTGATGAAATTAAATAATTATCACCATTATTTAATTATGATTATCATAATTCATTCCATTCATGAGGTAGATCACGTCAACATGTGCTTACCTTTCAAATTTCATATCAATCCACCTTATGGGCGTCAAGTTATGAATTTTCAAACAATAACCTAATTTATCCCATCATTATCATCAACTTAACCATAATAGATGAAACAATTAAATCATACAATTATCATCAGCTAAGGTGATTAAATTAATCACCTTACTTAATCAATTGCCTTAATCTCAAGAATCCAATTGAATCATACAATTAATAATAATTAAATGTCTAAATTACATGTATGGATCTCAAATGTTCTTGGTATAACAATCCTCTCCCCCTTATAAAAGGTTTTCTCCCGAAACCATCTACTTTTCAAACAATTGGGGGTATTTTCTTTTAACTTCCTCTTGTGGGTGGCTTCGTTTTCGGAATATCGATTCCATTGAACCTTAACATACTAGATTTCTTGATTCCGAAACTTTTGCACTTTATCATCTAAGATCTTGATTGGTCTTTCCTCATAATTCAAATGATCTTGAATTGGTAAATTTTATATTATCAGGATATGGTCAGGGTCTAGGATATATTTCCTGAACATGGAAATATGAAATACGTTGTGTACTAGGGCTAAGGTTGGAGGTAAGGCTATCATGTATGCCAACTTTCCAATTTTCTCCAATACTTCAAATGACTCAATATATCTGGGATTGAGTTTACTTCTTTTTCCAAACCTTGTAACTCCTTTGAATGACATTACCTTTATAAACACATGCTCGCCAACTTGGATATTAAATTTCTTCTCTTGCAATCTGTGTAACTCTTTTGCCGACTTTGGGCTGTGAATATACACTGGCATATCACTTACACTTTGTTTGCTATTCTTTTGGACAAGTCTGGGGCTAACTTCTCTCTCTAACTTCATCCTAGTTCAATAGGGTTCGACATCTACCCCCATATAACGCTTCAAAAGGGGCCATCTGAATATTTGCTTGATAGCTATTGTTATAGGCAAACTCAGCCATTGATACATATTCATCCCATGCTCCTCTGAATTTCGATGTGCAAATCTGGATCATATCCTCAATAATTTAATTTACTTCCTTTATTTGTCTATCAGTTTGGGGATGAAATGTTGTACTAAACTTAAGCTGTGTGCCTAAGGTTTGGTGCAAACATTTCCAAAATCAAGATATGAAAGTCGTATCTCGATCGGACACTATTGACTTTGTCACTCCATGGAGACATACAATCTCCTTAGAGTATACCTTGGCTAGCCTTTTCGCAGAAAAATTTCTCTTTATAGGTAAGAAATGTACGACCTTCGATAATCGATCCATTATTACCCATATAGAGTTATTTCTAGCCTGTGTTTTAGGTAATCTTTCAATAAAATTCATTATAATGTCATCCCATTTCCACTCAGGAACTTCAAGTGATTGTAGTTTTCTAGGTGTTCGTTGATGATTTGCTTTCACCTTTTGACATGTCAAGAACTTGGCTACATATTCAACGATTTTTCTTTTCATATTATTCCACTAGTATCCTTTCTTGAGATCTTGATACATCTTGGTGCTTCCTGGGTGTATAGAAAATAGAGAAAAATGTGCTTCCTTTAATATCTTCTCCTTCAATTCAGCTAAATTGGGTATGCAAAGGCGACCTTTGTACCAATACATATCCTGTTCATCAATAACAAATTCATTTAAGCCTTTCTGCCTCATTTTCTCCACATGCTTTTGTAGGTCTGATTCATTTTGTTGTGCAGTCTTAATCTGTTCAAATAATGAGGATTGTATTTACATTTGTGATAATCTTCCCTACACTTTAGGTGGACATACAATCAACTCCAATTGTCTGATTTCTCGAAGCAATCCTTCTTCCTTTATGATTAGGTATGCTATGCTGACATTTCTACTTAATGCATCGACTACCATGTTTGCCTTACCTAGATGGTATAATTGTTTAGATCATAGTACTTTAATAGCTCAAGCTATCGTCTTTGCCTAATATTAAACTCATTTTGAGTAAAAATATACTTAATGCTCTTATGATCCGTGTAGATTTCACACTTAGCACCATACAGGTAATGTCTCCAAATTTTCAAGGCAAACACCACTGCTGTCAGTTCTAAATCATGAGTGGAGTAGCTTACCTTATTAGGCTTCAGTTGCCGAGATGCATAGGCTATTACCTTTCCTCTTTGCATAAGCATGCACCCAAATTCTTTTCTTGAGGCATCACTATATTAGGGATGCAACTTGGGCAAGGCTCAACCCGAATCCGGCCCGCCGAACCCCGAATTGAAATAGTGTTAAAATTACCCATTATAGAACCCGAGCTCGATTTTTTAGGTTCAACCCGAGCCCAAATTGAAAAGAACTTAAACCCGGGTTGAGCTAAACCCGAACCCGATGAACGCGAACCCAAAAAATATATAACACATATATTTTATACTCCATATAAATATACGCCGCATATATATTATATTTATTTTATACCATATATAACATTATTCCTCCTTAAGTTCAATTATATAATATAATATTTTTATATCTTTCAGGAAAAAAGAGTTTGGTTTAGCGGTAGTTTCAAAACAAAAAAATGAAAACTATTTTTAGAACTTGAGATGTTTTATTTGGTGTTTTAACTTAACTACTTATGTAGGATGTTATCATTTGGTTGTTTCAATATGATATTAGTGGTTAGATGTTTATTCTACTTGAAATAAATTTTTTGTAATTTATTTGACTTAATACTATGATTGTTGAATATTTTTTTTATTATGATTGACATTATAAGGTTTTTCTTATAATTAGATATTAATGTTTATGTATACGTTTATGATATTAATACTAAATTGTATAATAGGAAAATAATGTACCTTTTCATTTTCTAAAATAGGCTACTAGTCTACTCTTTTTTTGTGAGAAATGACTATTAGTCTACTTAATATAAAGAGAATGTTTAAATGAGATTTTTCTTCTTTACATTCTTAAACACTCTTGAATTTGTGCTTGAAAATAGAAAAATATAATTTTTGGATTTTTTAATAATAGATTTAAAGTTGAATAAGTATAAGATAGATAACAAATATATAGAATAATTTCAACCCGAATTCTAGCCCGAAACTCAATTCGAGCTCGAATTTCAAAAATAGAGTTAGGGTTAGGGTTAGGTATCGGGACTGTCTAGAAACTATTTAACCACTGGAATTTGATCTATTTTCACTTCCTTTCCTTCCTTCACACTAACTGATGTCAAATAAGCTTGACATTGTTGGCGAATCATCTTAGCCGCCTTCGTAGATGATATCAGTATGGTGGAATTCTTAGGCTGCCTTAGTTTGCCAATAGTGATATCCCTATCTGGCGCTGCTTCAAACTGCACCTTTTTGTTCTTACAATCAGTGGTGGCTCCTCATTAGCTTAGCCAATCCATTCCCAAAATCACATCAAACTCCATCATTGGCAATAGAATTAGGTCTCCTTCTAATATCATGGACCATATCCTAATTGGACATGCCTTACATACTTGGCTATTACTAGCTAACCCGTACACGGGGGATTCTACATGAATTATTTTGTTTATTTCCTCTACGGGCAGTGCATGTGTGGTTACATATTACAGGCTATAAATGAGTAGGTAGCACTAGAATCAAACAAAGCTTCCACATAATTTCCTAAAATATAAACCATATCCGTAACCACCTTTTCTGCTTGCTTCTATGACTCAGTACGAGTCCACGCATGCACCTACACCAGGTTTGTAGAAGTAACCTATCGGTTAGCAGTCGTGGTTAGCCTTGGCTGGGCCAGTCTTCCTCGCCCTTGTGCCGTTTGTGCTTTATTTGGACAGTTCTAGGCGATATGCCCTACTTGATCACAAATAAAACACTTAATAACCTTTGCTTTCCCCGTTCCACACTCCTTGACTATGTGTCCCATTTGCTCATACTTAAAACATTTGTTTGATCCTTTCAAACATTCTCCTAAGTATCGCTTTTGGAACTTTGTACAAAGTGGGGAGTTTCTCTTCTTGGGGATACCTTTTCCCTTCCCCATTCCTCCTTTCTTGCTCTTTTCTTTCCTCGTTTCTATTTCTTTAACACCCGAGCTGAAAAATTTCTGCCCTTGTCTCAACTCTTGAGTTCTCAATGCCTCCACTTCTAATGCCCTTGCTCTCTCAAGACTTGACGCACAATCCTTAATCAACAAAGGTGTAAGGCTTTCCCTTAGATATGGCCGAAGTCCATATTGAAATCTTCGTGTCTTATTTTTTGGCACATTGGCAATCCATGACACATATCTCACTAAGACATTGAATTTGGTGGCTATTGTGGCGCCCCCGACCCGAGGCCTCCACAAGCCTTACTCCAAGACCATTTCGATTGGTAAATATGATCAAGATTGTTGCCCTGATCACGCGGCGGGTTCTTAATTTGATCTCATCTAAATTTTTTTCATTCCTTTCATCATATAAGCATATACTTGTCATCATTCATAGTGGACTCATCCATATCATTATAAAATTATCATACAAGTATCTTTACTTTCATATTGTAGGCATCATATGTATTCATAAATAAAAATTCACGTAGAATTTTATACATAATCACTTATCTATTTACAGCATACATAACCAATCCCATCTCATTATAGGCAATACATTCATCCATTCATTCTTCAAACATACCAATACCTTTTAACTTTGCTCCTTTCCTCGAGCCTTAAACCTGTCTATGGTTGGAAAAATAAAACATGAGTGATAAACTCGGTAAGCAAGCATCATTTTTCATTTAAATGCATCTCTTGCCCATTCGGTAGGAGACACTTATCAAGTAATCAACTACCAATAGGAAGAAACCTTTTATAGAAATCTTTTTTTTGATAAACCCATAAACTTTGTGCATGACCCCATTTTTGAGGTTTTTCAAAGGTGATGTCTATGCATCTAAATCATTTTTCATGGGGACAATTGTTTGTCCCAAAATATGTTTCATCTATCATGAGGACATGTCTATGTCCAAAAATATTTTTCATATGTTTTAGGACAATTGTATGTCCTAAAACATTCTTCTTATAATCTTTTTCCCCATGAGGACATTTACATGTCCCAAAACATCATTTATTTAAATTTCTTTATAACCCAACTCCGGGTTATTCAAAAGCAATGCATGTGCATAGAAATCTTTTATTTATGCAGACGTTCTCACGTCTAAAAATATTTTTCCATATAAACCTCTTTTAACCAGCATATAAGATACCAACCCTTTTTAAACCAACATGGCAGACATATTCATGTCCTAAAATATTTTTCGGTATCTTCTGAAAACTAAACATAATCCATTTAAAACCAACACAAATCCATTTAAAACCAAACATAGTAGTTGCCCATTTTGGGACTTTTAAAACATAGGGAACATATATATGTTCCAAAAACATATACATTTGTGTCTCTGACCCTCAAGTTGGTGACACTTAACGAGTGATCATCCTCCCCTAGGAAAGAAACCTTTCATGAGACAGCACGCGAGTCAAGCGTCTGCTCGTGAGCTTCCTCCCATTTCAGAGAGGGCACCGCCGGCCTCCAGCCTTCCCTAAGCGACTCGGCTACAGGTAGAGGTGAGCTTTGGTCTACGACCATTTTGGTCCGTAACTGCCTCCACCATGAGCCTAGTACATCGCTTTGCGCACACTCATATGCTAGCAATGATTTTCACAAAACTTAGCTCAGTCATTTGACTGGGCCCTTTTTCAAGCCTCAGCTTGATATGTATAAAGCCAACTTAGTCTGCAGACTATGCCCTTCTCGAATTGAGAACTGGGCATGATTGTTTTGAAAATAAAATATTTTAAACCACTCAGTCCGCAAACTATACCCTTCTCGAATTGAGAACTGGGCGTGGTTATTTTGAAAATAAAACATTTTAGAAAACTATTTCCAAATCCTGATGTTAGGATGACCACCCTTAAAGAGTTTAGTAATATTTTAATAATCCATTTTACCAAACATTTGAAATATTTGAGAAGACAATATTTTGCAAAACTTTAATGATTTGCTAAACAACTTTTGAAATTCTCATTTTAAGAAGCTTTTGAATTTATTCAAAACTCGCACAGATAAAACTTTTCTTGATAATATTTTTATGAGCAAAACATATGCAACTCTTTTCTATCCATTGTAATGGCATTATCAGTCTTGTCCACGTCACTTCCTGGTTGCTCTTATATACAGAGAAGTTTGCATAATCTTTTGATCATTATTTACACAGAAAATCCACCAAATCATTTTGTAGGACTGGTCACCCTTAAATCTTTTTGGAACATTAGAGTAAAGCATATTCACAATGTTACAACTCTAAGAGTTGTAAAGCACCTTGATAGATTATTTCAAAACACCTACATAAATCTCAAAACATGTACATAAATTCAATTTATGACATTTAATGGAAACCATTTCAAAACCTATATTTATTTCTAGAAACCATTTTGTAAAGAATTACATTTTTCAATAAAACTCCTTGGAAATAGAATTTTCATGATTTGTTTTTGAATGTCACTTTATGAAAGAGTTAAACTCTTTCAAGATAAAACTCTTTGTAACCCACACTTGTATGAACTTGCTTATATTAAAACCATCTTAAAACCCACATCGTATTTTCAAGATCTGAGCTTGCTTACTCTATAAGCAATTCTCCACATTATTAATATAAACATGATCAAGTAATTTTAATACTTGAATATAAACATTATGCTTGAAAATTCACTTATTTTGTAAGCAACTATGAAACCAAGTTATTAAAGTAATTTCATAAATTTCATAAAATTCCTTTGAAATAATATTTTGGAAAGTTCGCTTGCTTACTTGTAAGCAAACTCTTTAAAATCATTAATATAAAGCATTTCCAATCTTGACAATACTTGTGATAAAGTAATTATTTTAAGAAGTATTGCTTGTTTCCTATGAAGAAATCCTTAAGGTATTTTATTTAAGCTATCATTTTCAAAACATAGGAGGAAATCAATATTTTGGAAAGTTCGCTTGCTTACTTGTCTCACGTTAGCTTTCTGAATCCGCCTTTTCTTTGCCCTTGCCTACATGACAATAATATAACATTTCATATATTCCTTTTTTCTTGCATCCCACTTAGTTTTCCAACCCATTTTCATTTATATATATCATTGATTTGACTTCTCAACTCATTAGACACATATATAGCACATATTTGCACATTTCATCAATTAACACATAACATTTACAATCCCATAAGTAGGATAACCATTCAACCATATAATATTCATCCAATAATTATCATTTATAGGTTCATTAACCTTCATTTACCATTTTTCACTTATTTTTCAAAATTTACACATCGGTGCTCCTTTTAAGCACACTCATCGCCTTAAACTTCATAAATTAATTCTAAAATTTGAAATTGATCATTATGAACTCTAAACAGATATATAATCATGAATTCTATCATATTTTCATATATTTTTGCACAAAATCACATTACAAAATTTATTTACCACTTATGCATGTTTATCCTTTCACATATGTCCATTTGGCAACACATATAAGAGGCATTTCATAAAATTTTTCAAGTCAGAAACTTGGTCACTAATTCAACATGGTTATTAACCTTAATTATCACTTTATTTAGGGTATTTTTATGGGATTTAAATTCACTAATCATAGATTTTCAAAACAGCCCTTGTCTTCTTATTTTCACTAAGTTTCATCTTCTTATTTACCCATTAATTCCATATACATATAATAACATCAATTATCAATCACCTTTGCTATCCTTAATCCTTTATTACACTCTTGCATAAAATATATATCAATTTGGACCATTTCTACATAGGTTTCATATTTCTTTTTGATTTGTTTCTCAAACTATCCACATATGCTGAAATCAGGCGTACTGAAATCTCTAAATCTTGATTTATAATTAAATCAAGGTATTTAATTCTAAAATTTCTATAATACATCAATAAATACATGAATTAATTTTCATAAATATTTCATCATGAAATATTAACATTATATATTTATTTTGGCATTTTCACTGTGCTGGACAATGTTATGAGTTTAGGGTCAGCCCTAATCACGTGAATTATAACCCGGACTAATATTACCCAAAAATAAATTTTTATTTTGGTATAGTTATACTAATGATTTCTCATACATCATATAAACATTTCATATAAAAAATCCTTCAACAAAAATTATTAAAAATCATTTACTACAGCTGATCCTGTCACCCGTTCTACCCTGTTTAGGTTGATCTTCTCAGATTTTTAATTTGAAACATGCTTAATATTTCAATCTAAAATTTTGGTCTTCCCTTAATAATCATATAAAGAGCTTGTAAAATAATGTTGATGGTGAAAATCCTTCGTTTACTACTTCATTCATATTTTGGTTTATAACATCATATAACTTCCAGATTTGAAGTATAAAATCAAAATTAACATATACTTACTTGATTAATTGGTAATCCCTCATTTTCTCCTTTCTTTTCCTTCTTTTTTCTTCCTTCTTGGCTGGGATAGGTCCAGACGTGAGTGCTCCCTTGGGGAAGATAGTTTCAGCACTTAGAAAAAAAATCACAAAACCTCCTATCACATGACCGAGAATCCCTTCTTATAAAGCTGGAATTTCCAGCTATGGGCCCCACTTAAGAGCTAGATTTTCCACACTATTTAATGCATGGTTATCCCCCTTCATGTTCTGGACATTTTACAACCAAGTAAAATATTTTTTTACCATTTTTGAAAATCCAAAAAAACTGCTCAATCTCAACCCTACATTTGTCCCCTTTGGTCACGTCCTTGCTGCCTCCATTTTCCAGAATTTTTCTCATTTTTTTCAACCCTAATTTAAGGGTAAATTATACACCTAATTAACCTTTAATTCATGCATTAATTTTTCATTAATAAATTTAGAAAAAATGGCAGCAAATCAGCATATCAATGCACTGCATTTGCCCCATCAAGCTGTCCACATTTTTGTCTCTTCAATGCAGCTGCATTTAACGATTTTTCTTGGATTTGTTTCACATGAATAAATGCCCATTCATGTGTCCCTACATTTCAGCTATATATATGCATAGTTTATAAAATAAAAAATTTAAAAAATCCAGCAACCACACTCTCTTGAACGTCCATGCTTTGCCACCCTTGTCTATGCTAGTTTGAGCTGTCCTTAGCCCTTTAAATGTGGACATCAATGCATGGATAATTCATGAAATTTTTGCATTTTATAATTTTTCATAAAATACCCTGGTTTTTAGCTGCATTTGACACATATTTTTTATTAAAATCATGTATTTATTCCATGTACTCTAGCATTTAATGCATGGTATTCTTCAGGTGCAAAAGTCAATTATGCACACCTTTTCTAATTCATATATTTTCCCAATATAATATGCTTGATCTAAACCTTCCAAAATGTGCATCTCATAATTTTATTCTACTATTTCAAATTTCATCTCAATCCGATTTTCCTAGCTCAAGTTATAGCCGTTTGAAGTTAACGGTTGGATTTGAGCTATGTTCAATAAATCATCACATCAATTTCATCAAGGATTTTCATAATCCAATAATTTCATAATATCAAGTCCATCATTACCAACTTTCTTTTCAAATTTCACTTGAATTCGCCTTATAGGCGTTGAGTTATAAATTTTCTAGTATTTTTCCACTAACTTGAGAATTATCCTTTTAAATTCTCATAATCCATATCAAAAATCTAAAATGATTATTCATGATGTATTGGTGCATTTTAATCACCAAAAATTTATTTTATTCGCATTGTCCCATATCAGCTCAAACTGATTACTCGAATTATCTTTTTGCTAATCTTTAGCCCTAATTACCATAGTTTAGCAAAATTACAAAAATTATTTAAAATTCAATAAATTCACTTATAATCTCATGTAAATGTTCAATGCATATATTGAATCCTACTTAGGTTGGGGTTTCACAATCCTCCCCCCTTATAACAGGTTTCGTCTTGAAACCGTCTATTCTTTAAATAATTGCAATGACTGTTTTATGAGCCAGTGCACCATCTTCTTCCCATACTTATATTACTTATAATATGTATACCTTTTATACTTATTTTAGGCTGGGTATACATCGACAGACCACTTATACTTTTCTCCACTATCCTTGTGACCCACTTAGTGCCAGTCTATTTCTCCCTTTTTTTTCTTGGTCATTTTGTTGACCAATTCTAAGGCTTACTTCCTCTCTTCCATCCATTTCAGACCTGTAGGTCATGGCTCGCATATCCAACGTGTCCTTCATTTTCACTTAATATTTACCATCATATAAACAGGAAATTCCACATAATGATATTATCTATCCTTTTTACTAGCAGTGCATGAATGGTTACATGTCGGTATACTATAATTGACTAAGTAACACTAAATGCAATCAATATTAGTATAAAATTTCTTAAAATATAAATCATACCCGTAACCTTCTTTTCCTCCTGCTTTTGTGACTCATCGTAAGTCGATGCATGCATTTGCACTAACTTTGTAGAGCTTTCCTGTCGTTTATCCTTTGTAGCTTTCTTTTGTTGCACCAATCTTCCAAGTCCGGGTGTTCTTTGTACCTTGTTTGGGCATTTTAAGGCAATGTGTCCTACATGTCCATAATTGAAACATTATTTCTCCCATATCTCACTACTTTTACAATTTCTCACCACATAACCCGCCTGACCGCATTCATAACATTTATTTGAACCCTTTAAACATTCTCCAAAGTGACAGTTGTGACAATTCCCACAAATTGGGGCACATATCCTATTACACCTTGATTTCATTTCTTTTGTCACTGGTTTCTTAATTCTTTCCTTTCCTACATTTCGTTTCTTGGTACTAGGATCCAATTGTTCTTCCTCTTGTTGAAATTCTTAGGTCTTTAGTGTTTCTATCCCATTGCCGTCAATTCCTATAGGTTCTGGTACCTGATCAGGAAGTACGACCTGTATCGGCTTAATTTCTTCCTGTCCTCTTGACTGATTCCGTTGAGCCTTTTCTCAAAGATCTTGAATGATTCCTATGGTTTGAGCGGCCCATTCCCCGGTAGCTTGTTGGACGGCTTCCTTTACAGCTGTAACTACCCTTTCCGTTATTAATTCTAATTGTACGGTGTTACCTATAGCGGTCCCACCTTCAACATTTAATTATGGGTTCACAATTACCCGTTGTTGACAAGTTCTTGAGTTTAGTTGCTCTCCTTGTCTTGGTTGCTTAGACTTGCGATTGACTTCACCCTTTTCTCGTTGATCTATGGGTTCTTCATTTGCCACTGCCTTTCCTTTATTCAGTCTAGCTCTCGCTCTTGTGATAGGCATAATTTCTTTCTATAGATAAAAAAATATATTAGTACACTAATATACTTTTTATTCATCTCATCACAACATATATTGTAATATATACAATAAATCATTTTAACAGAAGGGTTAATAATAACCACGTCCATTCCACTTACACCTTCTATACAATCATAAACAATTTCCTACCATCTTTGAGTAACATTTTCTTATCAGCTTATTATACCATCCATCATATTTAATAGAAAGAATCAGTAACAATTCTTTCTTTCTTATATATAGTTATCATACAAGTAGTTGTTCTTGTATGTTACTCTTGTTCATATTCATTTATTATACAAGTGGTTACACTTGTATATTATAAGTATCCTTATACCCAAACATAATATATCCCTTTATCCTTCAAAAGTCAAAAGAGCCTTTTGTTAATTTTATCTGCCTCTTTCTCACTACATAAGTACTATCTAGTAAGAATACTTATGCTAGACCAATTAGGACATTTTTTCCTTTTTTTTTGAGTTTCTTATTATTCATAATTCTTAATATATAGTTATTAAATCATTGAGGAAGAATTCCTCAACTACACACTCACCTTGAGTGTAGCTCTTTCGATCACTAATCCTGTCAATCACAAAAGGTGGAGTTAGAACTACATATAACATGTACTCCTTAAATATCCACCTTCTATCCATATGTTTTTGAAATCTTACCCTTTTCCTACTTTTCTTTTCAATATCACTTTTTCATAGTGGAAAATTACTTTTCCTTTATGAATCACCTACCTATCAAAGTGTCATAGCAATTTGCTATATTTGCAACATACTTATGACAAATCATCATATGTTCATACAATCTTAAAATCAACACATCATAAATATATCCTATAATTTCAATCTATCCCTTTCATCATTTTTCCTATACTTATTCACCAATCCTTGCTCTGATATCTAGCTCTTTGATATCAAGTTCTTTCTTTCCAAGCCATTTTACCAATCTTTGCTCTGATACCAAGCTTTGTGGCACCCTCGACCCGAGGCCTCCACAAGCCTTACTCCAAGACCGTTTCGATTGGTAAATGTTATCAAGATTGTTGCCCTAATCACGTGGCGGGTTCTTAATTTGATCTCGTCCAAATTTTTTTCATTCCTTTCATCATATAAGCATATACTTATTATCATTCAAGTGGACTCAACCATATCATTATAAAATTTATCGTACAAGTATCTTTACATTCATATTGTAGGCAACATATGTATTCATAAATAAAAAGTCACGCAGAATTTTATACAAATCACTTATTTATTTACAACATACATAATCAATCTCATCTCTTTATAGGCAATACATTCATCCATTCAATCTTCAAACATACCAATACCTTTTAGCTTTGCTCCTTTCCTCGAGCCTTAAACCAGTCTAAGGTTGGAAAAACAAAATGTGAGTGATAAACTCAGTAAGCAAACATCATTTTTCATTTAAATGCGTCCCTTGCCCATTCGGTAGGAGACACTTATCAAGTGATCAACTACCAATAGGAAGAAACCTTTTATAGAAATCTTCTTTATGATAAACTCATAAACTTTGTGCATGACCCCATTTTTGAGATTTTTCAAAGGTGATGTCTATGCATCTAAACCATTTTTCATGGGGACAATTGTTTGTCCCAAAATATGTTTCATCTATCATGAGGACATGTCTATGTCCAAAAATATTTTTCATACGGCATGAGAACATGTCCATGTCTAAAACATCCTTCTTATAATCTTTTCCCCCATGAGGACATTTACGTGTCCCAAAACATTATTTATTTAAATTTCTTTATAACCCAACTCAGGGTTATTCAAAAGCAATGCATGTGCATAGAAATCTTTTATTTATGCGGACGTTCTCACGTCCAAAAATATTTTTCCATATAAACCTCTTTTAACCCGCATATAAGATACCAAGACTTTTTAAACTAACACGGCAGACATATTCATGTCCTAAAATATTTTTCGGTATCTTCTGAAAACTAT
Source organism: Annona cherimola (assembly GCA_030490835.1). Lineage (NCBI taxonomy): Eukaryota > Viridiplantae > Streptophyta > Magnoliopsida > Magnoliales > Annonaceae > Annona > Annona cherimola. The sequence goes on along the minus strand of CM059973.1, from coordinate 55,906,391 downwards.
CCACATATGCTGAAATCAGGTGTACTAAAATCTCTAAATCTTGATTTATAATCAAATCAAGGTATTTAATTCTAAAATTTCTATCATACATCAATAAGTACATGAATTAATTTTCATAAATATTTCATCAGGAAATATTAACATTATATATTTATTTTAGCATTTTCACTGCGCTGGACAGTGTTATGAGTTTAGGATCAGCCCTAATCACGTGAATTATAACCCATACTAATATCACCCAAAAATAAATTTTTATTTTGGTCAAGTTATCCTCATGATGGATTATACATCATATAAACATTTCATATAAAAAATCCTTCTACAAAAATTATTAAAAATTATTTACTACAGCTGATCCTGTCACCCGTTCTACCCTGTTTAGGTTGATCTTATCGGATTTTTAATTTGAAACCTGCTTAATATTTCAATCTATAATTTTTTTTGTCCCTTAATCATCATATAATGAGCTTGTAAAAAAATATTCATGGTGAAAATCCTTCGTTTACTACTTCGTTCATATTTTGGTTTATAACATCATATAAGTTCCAGATTTAAAGTATAAAATCAAAATTAACATATACTTACTTGATTAATTGGTAATCCCTCCTTTTCCCTTTTCTTTTCCTTTTTTTTTTCTTCCTTGTTGGCTAGTCTAGGGCTGGACGTGAGTGCTGCCTTGGGGAAGATAGTTTCAGCACTTAGAAAAAAAAATCACAAAACCTCCTATCACATGACTGAGCATCCCATCTTATAGAGCTGGAATTTCCAGCTATGGGCCCCAATTAAGAGCTGAATTTTCCACAATATTTAATGCATGGTTATCCCCCTTCGTATGCTAGAAATTTTACAACCAAGTAAAATATTTTTTTACCATTTTTGAAAATCCAAAAAACTGCTCAATCTCAACCCTACATTTGTCCCCTTTGGTCATGTCCTTGCTGCCTCCATTTTTCAGCATTTTTCTCATTTTTTTAAACCCTAATTTAAGGGTAAATTATACAACTAATTAAACTTTCATTCATTCATTAATTTGGCATTAATAAATTTAGCCAAAATGGCAACAAATCAGCATATCAATGCACGTCATTTGCCCCATCAAGTTGTCCACGTTTTTGTCTCTTCAATGTAGCTGCATTTAATGATTTTTCTTGGATTTTTTTCACTTGAATAAATGCCCATTCATGTGTCCCTACATGTCAGCTATATATATGAATATTTTATAAAATAAAAAATTTAAAAAATCCAGCAACCACACTCTCTTGAAAGTCCATGCATTGCCACCCTTGTCTATGCTAGTTTGAGCTATCCTTAGCCCTTTAAATGTGGACATCAATGCATGGATAATTCATGAAATTTTTGCATTTTATAATTTTTCATAAAATACCCTGGTTTTAAGCTGCATTTGACGCATATTTTTCCATTAAAATCATGCATTTATTCCATGTACTCTAGCATTTAATGCATGATACTCTTGAGGTGAAAAAGTCAATTATGCACACCTTTTCTAATTCAGATATTTTCCCAACATAATATGATTTATCTAAACCTTCCAAAATGTGCATCTCATAATTTCATTCCACCATTTCAAATTTCATCTCAATTCGATTTTCCTAGCTTAAGTTATAGCCGTTTGAAGTTAACGGTTGGATTTGAGCTATGTTCAATAAATCATCACATCAATTTCATCAAAGATTTTCATAATCCAATAATCCCATAATATCAAGTCCATTATTACCAAATTTTCTTTCAAATTTCACTCTAATCCGAGTTACAGGCGTTGAGTTATGAATTTTCTAGTATTTTTCCACTAACTTGAGAATTATCCTTTTAAATTCTCATAATACATATCAAATAATATAAAATGATTATTCATGATGTATTGGTGTATTTTAATCACCAACAATTTACTTTATCCTCATTCTCATATCAGCTCAAACTGATTACTCGAATCATCTTTGCTAATCCTTAGCCCTAATTACCATAGTTTAGCAAAATTATAAAAATTATTTAAAATTCAATAAATTCTCTTATAATCTCATGTAAATGTTCAATGCATATATTGAATCCTACTTAGGCTGGGGTTTCACAACTATTCTGTGTCTGACATCCTTCGTTTATACAATCGTTCAAATTCAATTACCTTCTGACTTTGAAGTCCCATTGGAAGGTATTCTTTATTGAACTCCTTGACAAAAGTCTACCAAGTTACTTCCTCCGGGTGTGGCATAGTGATCAACATGGTCTCCCACCACTCATGAGCATCCTTAGCTAACAAATGAGTGGAACATAAGACCTTTTGCTTGTTGTTGCATGAAGATATTCTAAATAACTTCTTGATCTCTGTCATCCATTGTTCTGCTTGCACGGAGTTGGGTTCGCCTAAGAACTTGGGAGGACGTTGAACCAAAAAGGCATTGATGCTGGTGTGGGGATAGGGTTAGCCGTTTGAGTGGATTTTTCTCTCTCATTACCACCCAATTGTGCTTGCTGGGTCCTTTTCCATAAGCCATGAATTATATTCGCAGTCTGGGTTGCCCATTCTCTAGTAGTCTACTGTATGGCCTCGTTTACAGTCACAGCTACCCTTTCCTCTATCATTCTCGCCTGTCTCATTTCATTTTCACTTTCAATGTTTGGTTCCGGGCTTATGTGTTCTCATCATTGACGAGTACTTGGGTTTCGCCCTCTTGGTCCCAGTCTAGGTCATTTAGACTTATTAATAGTCTCTCCTGCTTCATGCTGACTTGGAATTTCATCCTCAGCTATTGCCTTTCCCTTATTTTGTCTAATTCTTACTCTTATATTAACCATGGCGCTTTTGCTATATTCAAAAACACATTGACGTAGCTTTCATTTATGATTACGATTTAATCATATCAGGTATATACCATCATCATTCAAATAATTCATCATAACCACATCATTTATCATAGTGCAATACTAGTCATGTTATTCTCAATCATTTATCAGCATAACCATTCATAACCATTCTTTTCACATATTCATGATTCTCAAACATAACAACTTCATATATACATAAAAAAACATTCATACATTCACATAATATACATTCATATAATTAAACATTCCACCTTATAAGCCAAAGTTTCACCACGTCACCGTATAATACATTCATATACACATCAAGAAAATAAAGAAAGCCTTCACCACACCCATATACCTCCTGCCCCTTAGGAGGAGTAGGAGCGGGTATCTAATCTCGGAAAGCCTGAAGCTCTCTAGCATTAAACTTATTTGTAGGAACAGGTGGTAATGACCGTGGGTCAGGCCGATGAGCTAGTATGACCTCAGCTCTAGGAGCCCTGCTAGTGGACTTTCCTGGATGAAATTCAGTCTGCATGTGGTGGAGATAGGGATCTGTGTCATTTTCCCTCTTTATAGGCAGTGGAGGATATGTATGGTGATACTCTACTGGGGTGGGCGTGTTATAAGATACACCCTGCTGCGATGCCAACAATCTATGGACATTCTCCTCTATTCTATGCCAGTTTTCCTCCTCTATTTCCCTCCTCATCTCCTCGGGACTCATTATAGCTTTCCCTTTGTTCGTCATCTATATTTTAAAACACAGCAAGTTAGTTATATTTTACAATCATCATAATACAAGTCATCTTCACATGACAAAGCAATCAACATATAATCACATATATTTTATCAATTTCAATCTATTCTACATAGTTAGTATATTTTCTTGCTCATTTACCAATCTATGCTCTGATACCAAGCTTTGTGGTGACCCAACCCGAGCGTCGCAACATGAGACTTACTCCGGGATTGTGTATTGAATGGTAAACGTGAACAGGATTGTTGCCCTGTCACACGACGAGTTCTTAATATGCATATACATTTATGATTTACTCCATAGGAGTTTATCTCATGGCACTAAATCATTTTTACACCAATTTGCTCATCTTAGCCATCATCAAGTTTACACATTCAACATTTATTTCCTACACATCATTTCCATCATATCACATACAACTTTATAACATTCATATCATGTTATAATATACATTCAACACCCATCATTTTTTTTATATATTGACATATCTCATTTCACATAACATCCAAACATATAATTCCATAGAGATGCAACAAATTTGCAACATTCATTCCATAAAACATCACCCTTCATATAGATGTATACAAAGGAATACATTTCAACAATTTGACATATTCCAATCCAAATCACACATCAACAGTGTATAATCCCATATAGATGCAACAAGTTTGCAACATTCATTCCATAAAACATCACCCTTCATATAGATGCATACAAAGGAATACAAAAGTTATTTTTTTCTTCATTTAACCTGTGCTTCTCCTCTGTAGTCATCATGTACCTATCTTAGGGTTTGGAAAATAAATCATGAGTATTAACTCAGTAAGCAAGCTGCATAGTTTTCAGGCAATAATTTTCAGACAATTTTCCTTGTATAAACATTTTTGAATAACCAACATCATACCCAACATGGGTATATCACGAAAAATGCAAATGCATTATTGTCAACATAATACAAACATCATATGATGGTATGCTAGCTAGGCGACCATCCCATCATCCTGCTCCCATCTCAGGGGAGGTGCCGCTAGCCTTTGGCCTATTTTAGCGACTTGGTCACATTAGAGGGGGACAACCGGTCCGCTTACACGTCTAAAGTGAACCTAGTACCTTGTGCACTATGAACATAGACATGCTAGTATGATTTTCATGAATAACCATTTGAACCATAATTTCTCAACATAACTTTAATAAAATAATGTTCAAGTCCATTTACGAGAGTTATAGGAATGACCATCCTTAAATAATTACAAAAGCATTTAAACATCCATTTGCAGATATATTTCAAAGCATTTAAATATCAATTTGCAACATATTATCAAAATTTTAAGAAAGCAAGTTTTCAAAAGTTTGCTTGCTTACCTGAATTCACTTTAGTCCTTTTCTTCAACTTTTTCTTTGCATTTTCCTAGACAAATGAAACACTTGAAAATGATATTTCATTATACACATAGAATTCCATATGCATGCACATCTTAAAGTTTTTCAACCAACTTAAATTTACATCAATTTACTTAACCCACTTTTCCTTCAAGTTGGGTGTCAATTTTACAAATTCTCACATTGGTGTGACTTGTGCTTTCATAGTAGCCATTCTTTTCATTTTAATACTCTTATTTAAGGTAAAATTCCACATTCATTACAACCATTAATACTTCCAATTTATCATTTAACACCCGTACTTTTGCATTTTTCACATTGGTGCTCATTCAAGGCACTTACTTATGAGTTAAGGCTACTAATTTCAATATCAAAATTTTGAGATTTTATAATTTTCTCAAAACAACCTTCTCTTTTCTCATTTAACCCTATTTCCTTCTCATTTTTGCACCTTTGCTATGTATAAATGTTCATTCTCCTTCTATGGCGCCCTAAACCGAGCGACACATCCCGAGCCTTACTTCGGGATCGTTATTTATTGGTAAACGTGATCAGGATTGTTACCCTGTCACACGGTAAAATTTATTGAGTGTTGATCCTTTTATAATTCACTCCATAGGAGTTAATCACATCATTCATGTTCAATTTCACATCAATTTGCCGATCGAGGCCCACATTAAGTCCTAATCTATTCATTATGTATCATAAATTCTATATCATTCATAGCATAGTACAATCATACATTGATCATTCATCCTTAAAAAGATTTTCATCAATTCATCATACACACAGTGTAAATATCATAAATTGCATTGAGTAGCAATCATACAAGTCATCATACATTTTTCCATACATATTAATATGCACAGATATTTGTGGAATTATCAATTTTCCACATTCAACCTGTGCTCCTCGTTGCCTCCGTCCTTTTACCTGTCTTAGGATTTGAAAAAACAAATCTTGAGTATAACTCAGTAAGCAAGCTGCATAGTTTTTCAGGCAATTCATTTTGCATGAAAACTTTTTCATTTAAATAGCATCTTGGAAAACATCATTATACCCACTCATGGGTATATCATGAAAAAATGAACCATTATATCCATCATGGGTATATCGTAAATAATGCAATGCATTATCATAAAATATGAACATCATACGACGATACACTAGCTAGACGACCATCCGTCTCCGTATTCTCCCATCTTAGGAAGGACGCCACCGGCAATTGGCCTATCTTAGCGACTTGGTCACACTAAAGAGGGACAATCGATCCGCTTACACCTTTAAAATGAACCAAGTACCTTGTGCACCATAACCTTATGATAAACATGAACTTGGACATGCTAGCATGATTTTCATAAACAACATATGAACCATAGTTTCTCAACTCTTTTGATGAATCGTTAACAAATCAATTGTCATAGTTAAAATAACATTTCAATAACATGTTGAGATAAGGAATGACCATCCTTAAACAATCTTAGAAATAATTTAAACATCCATTTGATAATCAATATAAAGCATTTAAATAGAATTTGCAATTATTTTATCATAGTTTGAGAAAGCAAAACTTTTAGAAAGTTGCTTGCTTACCTGAATCACGTCAGCTTTCCGTATCAACCTTTTCTTTGCATTTGCCTATGCACATAAGAATGACATTGCATTTATACATATAGCCTTATATGCTTGCATATATCTTAATTTTCCAACTCACATGCTTTTCATTAACATACATAACCCACTTGTATTCCAAGTCGGGTATTCATACATAGCAACATAGCTTATACATCCCATTATCCATTCATTCCTTTCATTTTTAATACCCTTATGTATGGTAAACTTTTAAAGATATAATAATATTTCATTTTCTTAACATATGGAAGCCCATTGCTTCCCATTCATCATTTATCATTCATTTTTCTCATTTCTCATATCGGTGCTCGCTTTAGCCACATACTTGATAGTTTAGGCCTTATATATTAATCTCAAATTTTGAGATTTCAAATCATTAACAAAACAGCACCTTACTTTGCCATTTAATAACATTTCCATTCGTTTTTGTATTTTAGTAAATTATACTTAGATATTTCTCAACCTTGCCATACACATCCTTTGTGTGCACTCTTTTAACTACACATATAATATGTGTTTTTCAATCTTTTCCAAAACAGAAACTTATCCTCTATTATGCATAATTAAAATACTTAATTAGCACATAATTTAGGATATTTCCATAAGATTATAATCCCTTAATTGTAGGGTTCCAAAACAGCAACTTTGTTACCGTTCTTTCCTACTTTCAACGTCCCTCTTGACATATGTTCCATAATAGATTTTTAAACCTTTAATTTCAACCCTTAATCATACTTTTCTTATCCCATATTAAGGGTATTTTCATGCGTTTAAAGTCCATAAATTTAGTTGCCCAAAATAGCAACTTTTTCATGCATTTTCTCCTCCCTTTAGACGTCCACATCACATGATCCCTAAAAATCAAAATTTGGAATTTTCTTCTATCCCATGTTGGACGTCCCATGTACCCTTAATTTAGGGTATTTTAACCTTTAATTCCTCGATTTATCAATTGGTTTCATTCATGTAACACCCCAGCCTGAGAATTCAGTTCCTTACCTCAAGACCTTATAGATTGGTAAATGTGAATTCAGTATTGTTGCCCTGATCACGCGGCGGGATTTTAACTGGAACTCGTCCAAAATTTTTTTGTTTCTTCATTCATTATCATTTCATTTATAACATAAGCAATGGTGCACTTGTACATATCCTTTAAACCATTTCAATATGCTGTTATACATCATAGGCCCTCTTGACCTAATAATGGCATTTCCATTGCATACATACACCTATTCAATCATTAGTTCACCTAGAACTCGGAACTTTAAACAAGTCATGTATATATCAATATACTAGAAAACTTCCATTCATAGCATTCCACTCACCATGGCTGATCTTTTAGCCCACCCGGGTACTACTTCGTACCTTTCTTCGTTGCTTAGGTCCATTGACCCCTTGTGTTTTCTGGTACCTGTCTAAGGTTTGGGAAAACAAAATGTGAGTGATAACTCAGTAAGCAAGCATTTTGGGGCAAGACTTTCCTTGAAAATCATTTCCTAAAATATTTTTCTCATAAATCATTTTGGCCAAAGGACATTTTATGTCCCAAAACATCTTGACATAAACCATATTTGGCAATGGACATTCTCATGTCCACGAAAAGATATTTTTCCACATAAATCATTTTGGCATTGGACGTTCATACGTCCTAAAATATTTTTCCACGTAAACCTTGTTGGAAACGGACGTTTATACATCCTAAAATATTTTTCACATAAACACTTTGATAATCATTTCATAAACTTTGGATGTGCAAATTCATCATTTCCATTGATGACGTTATCCTTCATGTGATGGTACTCTAGCACGGGGAACCCTCTTTCATGACATGATCCTTTCCATCCTTGGCGCTGGACCTTCCGACTTGGCAACGTCAAGGGGGACTCCTTGTCCACTTACTACCTCGACTAGCCTACTTGATTTTCATTCCATGCATGACTTTTAGTCACCCCGGCATTATATACCCTCTTACACATGGAACTTGTCATTCTCATGTAGAGAATTCTTTGCTCCATCCTCTTTAAACACCATTTCAATGAAACATCGTATAAATTCATGTTTCATCACATTTTAAGCATAATTGTGAAACCATAAGCAATCATTTATTTCAATAGAAATAAACATTTCAATACACATATAAACAAGGAATGACCATCCTTAAATACCTTGTAATGAAAAACTTGTGGCTTTTCATTAAAGTCATCATTTTCAAAACTTGTACTTTCCCATTCGTTTAAACATAATTATAAACAATTTCAATCACACATCATCACATAGAAAGAAAACATCATTTTAGAAAGTTTACTTGCTTACCTGAGATCACCATAATCCCTTTCCTTCCATACTCGTCTTTGCCTTTGCCTAGATAAATGAAAATAACATTTTATTTATTTGCATCGTCTTCAAATACTTATATTCCTTAGGTTTTTCAACCTACATAAGTTCATCTAATTTAACCCATTTGTCCTTCAAGTCGGGTGTTCATACTTATCTCTTCATATACGTCCATTTTTCAACACATACTTATGTGTTTCTTAAACTTTTTCAAAACAGAAACTTATCTCTAATTCCAACATAATTAAACCCCTTAATTACCACTGTACTTAGGGTATTTTTATGGAATTTAAATCCACTAATCATAGGTTTCCAAAACAGCAACTTTGGAACCCATTTTTCACCCGTTTAACGTGTCTTTTGACACATAACCCTAAGAAGATTTATAAATCCGAATTTTCAGCAAATAATCCCACTTTTCTTAATAAAAATTTTGTTTATTAATATATATATCAATTTGGATAATTTCTACATAGGTTTCATATTTTTTTTTTGATTTTTTTCTCCAACTATCCACATATACTGAAATCAGGCATACTGAAATCTCAAAATCTTGAATTAATACCAAATCAAGTATTTTTGATTTGAAATTTCTTATAATACATTAATAACTACATTAATTAACCAAAATAAATATTTTCATCATGAAATATTTAATATTTCTATTTATTTTGGTATTTTTACTCTGCTGGACAGAAGAATCCATTTTCAGACAGCCTGAATCACGTTAATTATTGGGTATATTTATGCCCATAAAAACCTAATTTTTATTTTATCCGTGTAATAAAAAATATGTATTATTTATCCTGTAAAAGTTTCAGCCCAAAATTCCTTGTATAAAAATTATTAAAAATCATTTGGTGCAGCTGATCCTGACACCTGTTTAATCCTGTCCAGGTTCATTTTCCCAGATTTTTAATTTGCAACTGGATTATCTTTTTAAGCTGAAAAGTGGGTCTTTCCTTAATTAATCTAATATGATTCTTCCCAAAACTTTTCATGCTAAAATTCATCCATTTACTATTCCGTTCGTATTTTAGTTTACAACATCATATAACTTCCAGATTTGACGCATAAAATCAAGATTAAACATATACTTACTTGATTAATTGATAATCTCTCCATTGAGCACTTGAAATTCTCTTCTTTTCCTCTCCTCATTGCTGGGTTTGATGTGCCCTAGCTGCTGCCCTTGGAGAAAATCTCAATTTTTTCTCTTATTTTCCTCTCTTCTCTCCCTCCTCTCTTCTTCTCTCTCTTTCTCTCTCCTTCTCTCTCTCCTTCTCCCCCCTTGCTAGAACGTGCAGCAAGCCCTTGCTCTACCTTTTTTTTTTCTTTTTATAAACCACTTTTCTTGGTACCCCAAGTAACTCCATAGGCATTTTAGTAAATTCCATTTTCACTTTCCACAATTGCCCTTCTTTACTTAGCTCTTAAGCAACTTGTTACTTGCTCTCCAAGAAAGCAACTTTCCATGATAATTAACTTAATCCATTCCATTCATCTCATAGATTTCATAATGTTATTCCATCGTTTCAAATTTCATCTCAATCCGACGTTTCTATGTCAAGTTATGATTACTTGAATACATCTTTTAGATTTGGGATAAAAATAACTAATTATCACCCTAATCCCATCATGATTCCCTTAATCCAATCCATTCACAAAATTGGGCCCACCGTCGTGAGCTTACCTTTCAAATTTCATCGAAATTCGCCTTGTAGGCGTCAAGTTATGAATTTTCTATCATTTTTCACCTTAATTCCATAATTACACTTTAATCTCCATAAATTAAACATGGTAATTAACATGATTATTCATAACACATTTTCACCTTTCAATTCTCATTAAGCCCCCCGGGTCATACCGATTCACTTTGGGCTCCGGCAATTAAATTTTTAATCACCGTTTCCAATAGAAACCCTAATTGCAAAATATTATTAAATCATAAAATCATCCATATATCATTCAAAATTCATTTTAAATAACACATGTGTCATATTTAAAGACCTACTTAGGTCTGGGTATCACAATCCTCCCCCCCCTTATAATAGGTTCGTCCCGAAACCATTCACTTTTCAATTATCTGGGGGTACTTCTTTTCAACCTTTTCCCTTTAATAATCAAGGTTTGAACATGTAGTCAAATGAAATGTCCAAGCATTGATTGACAATGCTTGTAAGTAGTAAGAAACCCTAAAATGGCTATTATGTCATAATAAAAGAAGGTAATCTGGAAGAATTTGTTAAGAAATGTCTTCCAATAGAACATCAGGATACACCACATGTTGGTAATGAACATGTACAATTAAGGCAAGGATAACTTGCCACTAAAAACTAAGGAACCTGGTGTAGAAAAAGAAATGAATAAGAAAGATCAACTCAATCGATAGCTATAATTGATAGGAAATCCTTGCAAATTATTGCAGAAAGGTGTAGCAAACTATGCCTAGTTAACATGCATAGAAGGAAAAGAAGATCACACATATGATACCACAAAAGTTGGTATACCATAGCAAGAGATGGTAGAAAAACGAAGAGAAGAATGAAGGCAATAATGATTGCCGTAATTCTTTTCAATTTAGATATGATTGAAAGATAGATACGAGAAAAATGATTTCTTTATGATATTCATAAGAAATGAGATTAGGAAAGTTTGAAAATGATAAGGACCCTTACTAGTTTATGGAAACTGGAAAAGGGAACTGAGGAAGAAAATATTTTAGACTGGTTTAATACCAGTATTCCTAATAGATAGTCTACGACGGTAAAAAAAAATCTAACGGTAGACATTATGAGAGGAGGAATGGATAGCTTAGCAAAAATGTCTTTTGCTAAGACATGTATGAAACTATATATGAGAGCAACTTTTGCTCTATATTATAGAATGAATGTATTATGTATGATGATATGTGAAAATGATTGCTATAGATTTTTACGAATGAATGGGTAACTTAAAACTTACCCTATGATAAGATGGGAAATGATGCAAATTCTCCATGTATAAGGGAAAACAGTGACAAATGACACAAATGAAGGGCAAATGCCAATGAGAAACCCATGTGTGAACAAGGAATAGTAGAGATAAGTGATAGGTCTAATGGACCAAGACTAAAAAAATGTCATTAAGATAGAGTAGCGCAGTGGAAGCATAGTGAACCATTGAAATATTGGAGGAAGATGATGAATTAGCAATTTTATATGAGGCTTTACCCCCGACATTTGAGATATAATAGGTTTCGGGACGAAACCTGTTATAAGGGGGGGAGGATTGTGAAACCCCAACCTAAGTAAGATTCAATGTATGCATTGAACATGTACATGTGACTTATATATGATTAAATGAAAATTTTGAATTATTTTAGGATTTTATGATATGTTGCAATTAGGGTTTAATTAAGAAGGGTGATTAAAAATTTAATCGTCGGAGCTAATATGAGTCAAGGTGACTAAAGGGGCATAAATGAGGATTAAAACATGCTAATGTGGCATGAATGTTTAGTTTAATTTCCATAAGTTAATTAATGGAGATTAAAGTGGAATTATAGAATTACGGTGGAAAATCATAGAAAATTCATAACTCAATGCCTGTAAGGCGGATTCAAGTGAAATTTGAAATAAAAGTTGATGATGTTGGGCTTGATATTATGGAATTATTGGATTATAAAAATCCTTGATGAAATTGGTGTGATGATTTATTAAACATATCTCAATTCCAACCGTTAACTTCAAACGACTATAACGTGAGTTAGGAAGATCAGATTGGGATGAAATTTGAAACGGTTGAATGAAATCATGAGATGCACATTTTTGAAGGCTTAGATTAAGCTTAAAATGTTGGGAAAATTTCCGTATTAGAAAAGGTGTATACTGTTGACTTTTACACCTCAAAAGTACTATGCATTTAAGGCAAAAGGTGCATGAATTGAATGCAATTTTTAATGGTCCAAATAGGTGTCAAATGTAGGTGAAATTCAAGTTATTTTATGCTTAAAAATGTGGGAAAATTCGTGGTTTATGCTGCTGGAATTAATGAGCTAGAGGTGAGCTCAACGGGAGCTAGGCAAGGTGGAAATGCATGGACGTTCCAAGCAGTTGCTGTTTGGATTTTTGTGAATTTTTATTTTATAAATAATGCACATAAATAGCTGAAATGTTGAGATACATAAATAATCATATTAATTATGTGGAAAAAATCGAAGAAAAATCGTGAATTGCAGGTGCCCATGAAAGGTGGAAAAAATGGACAGCTTGTTTACACATGTGGACGTCCCATGTTGATGCTGCTGTAATGATTTTTATTAATTTTTTTAAACACCAAATTAATACATGAATTAAAGGTTAATGAGGTGTATAATTTACCCTTAAATTAGGGTTGATAAAAAAATGAAAATGGGCAGCAAGTGATGTGCAAGGGCTGGAGAGATTTGGACGGCCTGGATTAATGCAGATTTGTGGATTTTAAAAAAATAGTAAAATGCTAATTTATAAGGCTGTGATTTCACCAGAACATAAGAGCATAAGATGTCATTCAATGGCTGTGGAAAATGCAGCAACAAGTGGGGCCCACTGCTGAAAATTCCAGCCCCACCAAGTCAAGCACATTCACAAGGTTGGAGGCTTAGAAAATTCTTCCAAGTGCTGAACTCCATCTTCTTCCCCAAGGCAGCCTCACGTCCAGCACCTAGCAAGCTAAAAGGAAGGGAAAACCAAGGAAAAGAAAGGAGAAAAGGAGGGATCATCTATTTAATCAAGTAAGTATATGATTATTTTGAGTTTATACTTCAAATCTGGAAATATTATGATGTTATAAACCAAAATATGAATGAAGTAGTAAATGAAGGATTTTAATTATTAAAATTTTTTTTACAAGTTTATTATATAATTATTAAGGTACAAACAAAATTTCAGACTGAAATATTAATCAAGTTTCAAATTAAAAATCCAAGAAGATTAACCTAAACAGGGTAAAACGGGTGACAGGATCATCTGTAGAAAATTATTTTTAATAATTTTTATACAAGGTATTTTAGGCTAAAACGTTTATATAATATATAATACATAATGAAGATCATAAAAACAAATTAAAAATTAGGTTTTTATGGATATAAATATACCCAATAATTTACGTTATTAAGGCTGACTGAAAAATGAATGCTCCTATCCAGCAAGGTAAAAATACAAAAATAAATATAAATTATTAATTTTTTATGTTGCAAATATTTATTTTAGTTAATTAATGTAGTTATTAAGTTATGTTTGAAATTTAAGATAAAAAATACTTGATTTAATTTTTATACAAGGTATTTTGAGTTTCAGTACGCCTGATTTCAGCATATGTGGATAGTTTGAGAAACAAATCAAAAAGAAATATGAAACCTGTGTAGAAATGATCCAAATTGATATATATGTTAATAACCTAAATTTTGGTTAGGAAAATTTGGATTAATTACTGAAAATTCGGAATTATATAATTGCCTAAGGTTATGTGTCAAAAGACACGTTAAACGGGTGAAAAATGGGTTCCAAAGTTGCTGTTTTGGAAACCTATGATTAATGGATTTAAATTCTATGAAAATAACCTGAATAAAGTGATAATTAAGGGATGATATCATGTTAAAATATGGATTATATTTCTGATTTAGAAATTTTATGAAATACATTATGTATATGTTGCCAAATGGGCATATGAGAAGGAATAGATATGCAAGGGTGATGAATGACTTGTGAAATTTGGTTTTGTGCAAAAATGCATGAAAATATGATATATTTTGTGAATATATTTCTGTTTAGGAAAATTTTCCATAACACATATTATATGTGTCTACAAGAGAGTTTAAGTGCAGGATATGAACGATGGAAAGGGGTAATGAGTTAATGTGATTTGTTAAAATGCAAAATGGATGAAAATATATTGAAACGTATAAACAAGGTGCTGTTTTGATAATATTTGTTAATCTCAAAATTTGGGATTGATATATGAAGCTTAAACTCTTAAACATGTGCTTAAATAAGCACTAATAAAATAAATGTGAAAAATGGATAAGTAAATGATAAATAAAGGATAATGAAACTTCATTGAGATAAATGAAAGATCATGATATGCTTGAAAACTATCCTAAGTAAGGATACTAAGAATGAAAAGAATAGATAATATGATGCACAAGTTGCGTTGTTATATAAACCTTCGACTTGTAAAACAAGTGGGTCATACAGTCAATGAAAATATATGGGTTGGAAAACTAAATTATGTGCAAGCATATGAGATTATATGTATAAATGCAATGTCATTTTTATGCGAATAGGCAAGGAAAAGAATGGAAGGAAAAGGGATTATGGTGATCTCAGGTAAGCAAGCAGCTTTCTAAATGAGTTTTGTTTTAAATGCTTTCCAAGTTTTTAAGGGTGGCCATTCCTCGTCTATATGCGTATTGAAATGTTTATTTCTATTGAAATAAATGATTGCTTACTGTTTCGCAATTATTCATGAGAAGTAATAATGTATGGATTTGAAACGATGTTTCAAAAGGGATGATGCAAAGAATTCTCTATATGAGAATGACAAGTTCCATGTGTAAGGGGGTATATGATGCCGGGGTGACTAAAAGTCATGCATGGAATGGAAATCAAGTAGGCTAGTCAATGTAGTAAGTGGACAAGGAGTCCCCCTTGACGTTGCCAAGTCGGTAGGTCCGGCTCTAAGGATGGAAAGGAACATATCATGAAAGAGGGTTCCCCGTGGCTATCGTACGGCACATGAAGGATAACGTCATCAATGGAAATGATGCATTTGCACATCCAATATTTATGAAATGTGTATGAAAGGTTTATGAAAAGGTTTTTGCTCCACAAGTAGTTGATCACTTGATAAGTGTCTCTACTGAAGGGAGAAAAATGCTTTTAAATAAATATGCCTTCAAAATGTATTGCTCGCAAAATATAAGCTTGCTTATTGAGTTTCAACTCACGTTTTCATTTTCCAAACCCATAGACAGGTGAAAGAAGAGACCTGGCAAAGGAGCAGGAGCTATCCACTGAAGAAATAGAAAAACATTATAAGTTCATGTTTGTGAAAAACTTATGTTAAATGATTGTAAATTTACCTTGATGTTTTATGTTGACATCTATGATGATACATGCAGTGACATCTGATTTATGAGATGGTTTGAAATATGTTATGAAAATCATGTCTAGTTATGACATTATTGGATGGAAATGAACTAATTATGCATGAGATGATAAATGGAAGGAAATAAATTCCTAAGGAATCTTATTTATTTGGATAAATATTCATTAAAACCCGCAGTGTGACAGGGCAACAATCCTGAACGATCTTGAGATAAGGTTGTTACGCTCGGTAAGTAAGATTCAATGTATGCATTGAACATGTACATGTGACTTATATATGATTAAATGGAATTTTTGGATGATTTTAGGATTTTATGATATGTTGCAATTAGGGTTTAATTAAGAAGGGTGATTAAAAAAAATTAATAAAAATCATTACAGCAGCATCAACATGGGACGTCCACATGTGTAAACAAGCTGTCCATTTTTTCCACCTTTCATGGCAGCTGCAATTCATGATTTTTCTTCGATTTTTTCCACATAATTAAATGATTATTTATACATCTCAACATGTCAGCTATTTATGTGCATTATTTATAAAATAAAAATTCACAAAAATCCAAACAGCAACTGCTTGGAACATCCATGCATTTCCACCTTGCCTAGCTCCCGTTGAGCTCACCTCTAGCTCATTAATTCCAGCAGCATAAACCACGAATTTTCCCACATTTTTAAGCATAAAATAACTTGAATTTTACCTACATTTGACACCTATTTTGGACCATTAAAAATTGCATTCAATTCATGCACCTTTTGCCTTAAATGCATGGTACTTTTGAGGTGTAAAAGTCAACAGTATACACGTCTTCTAATACGGGAATTTTCCCAACATTTTAAGCTTAATCTAAGCCTTCCAAAATGTGCATCTCGTGATTTCATTCAACCGTTTCAAATTTCATCCCAATCCGATCTTCCTAGCTCACGTTATAGCCGTTTGAAGTTAACGGTTGGAATTGAGATATGTTTAATAAATCATCACACCAATTTCATCAATAATTTTCATAATTCAATAATTCCATAATATCAAGCCCAACATCATCAACTTTTATGTCAAATTTCACTTGAATCCGCTTTACAGGCGTTGAGTTATGAATTTTCTATGATTTTCTACCGTAATTCCATAATTTCCACTTTAATCTCCATTAATTAACTCATGGAAATTAAACTAAACATTCATGCCACATTAGCATGTTTTAATCCTCATTATGCCCCTTTAGTCACCTTGACTCATATCGGCTCTTTCGATTAAATTTTTAATCACCCTTCGTAATTAAACCCTAATTGCAATATATCATAAAATCCTAAAATCATCCAAAAATTCCATTTAATCATATATAAGTCACATGTACATGTTCAATGCATACATTGAATCTTACTACGGCTTTAATGAAAAGCCACAAGTTTTGAAAATGACGGCTTTAATGAAAAGCCTTAAGTTTTGGAAAAGAATGACTTTAAGGAAAAACCTCAAGGTTTGCTTCATGGGAAGCAAGCAATACGTTTTAAGATAAAGATTTTATCACAAGGGTTGCCTTGGATTGGCAATGCTTTATGTTAATAGAATTCGAGAATTTTGCTTATGAGTAAGCAAGTTCTCCACAATAATATTTTCAAAAGATTTCACATTTTATGTTGATGTTTTTTTAAGAATTTACTTTTAAGTAAACAAGTTCTTTATGATGTTGTTTTAAAAGTATTTTATAAGAAAATTTTTTTTTTGCCCTTTTTCCAAAGCAACAAACGTAAATAAGTTTTGAATTTTTCTTATGATGTTTAATGATAAATAACCATGTTATAAAAGAAAAAAAAAGATTTGATTTATGAAAAAGATTTGTTTTGCTAGGTCATAATAATTAGATAATAAATGATGATTTGGACATAGTTCATATGTTTTGAAATGATATTCAAATAGTTTTGATTTCCTTTCAATAAGGAAATCTATGTTGAAAATATCTTTAAAAATATTTATACGGATGTGTTAAAAGGGATTTAAGGATGATCAACCTCCTATGTTGTTTTATTAAAAAGGGTTTTAAGGTGTGTTCTTTCTCAAACATTTCAAATATTTATCAAAATATTTTACTCAAAATATTTCTAACAGAATTTAAGGAAGGTCATCCTAAAATTAGATTTCAAATAACAACTTGTTAAAGTGGGTGTGCTCGCTTACAAGTTGATACGGACTGCGGTCTGTGATGTGTTTTTAAAAATAATTTTTAAAGATATAGACTTCGGTCTAAGATTTTTTGTGTGTTATGGATGCAGACAGAGGTCTGTGATCCCGGTTTAAAAGGACATGGGCTGCGGTCTGTGGTTCTTCAAACCAAATGGGCTACGGTCCGTCATAATAATGTACGGTGCACCAGTACAAGTAACAGGCAGGTTGTAGAGTACAGTTGGGATGACCGAGGCCCACTCTACATAAGGCCAAGTCGCTGAGGGATGGTAGGAGTGCCAGCGGCGCCTTCCCTGAGATGGGAGCAGGATAAATAAACAGCCGCCTGGCTAGCGTGCTATTAAAGATTTTCTTCCAAAAGGTAGCATGATCACTTGGTAAGTGTCACTACTAGATGGAGAGAAATGTGTTTGCATATGTTTTGCTTTTCAAAAGCCCAAAGATTGGGATATAAAAGCATTTATACAAAAAGTTATCATAAATTGGATTTCTATGAGCCATTATGCATAAGTGACCCTAAAAGCAGGGTGTTTTACACAAAATGTGTAAATATTAAGAATAAAAAAATAGTTTTTATGCAAAAGTTTTCATGAAAAGGATTCATAACTTGTTTGCTATAAACAAGCCCCAAGATGGGGATTAAAAAAAAGGGTTTATGTTGTAAAATATTTTGGACATAAGAATGTTCATTTCCAAAGGGTTTATATAGGAAAAATGGTTGGACATGAGAATGTCCATTTCCTAAAGGGATTTATGTTGGAAAATGTTTTCGACATAAGAATGTCCATTTCTAAAGGGTTTATATGGAAAAAATGGTTGGACATGAGAATGTCCATTTCCTAAAGGGATTTATGTTGGAACATGTGTGGACATAAAAATGTTCGTTTCTAAAAGAGTCTAAGAGATAAAAGTGTTTGTGGACATATGAGTGTCCATTGCCAAAAAGGCTTACGTAAAATGTATTTTTGACATAAAAATGTCCATTACCAAAGTGTTTATGTGAAAAACGTTTTAGGATGTATAAACGTCCGTTTCCAACAAGGTTTACGTAAAAAAATATTTTAGGACGTATGAACGTCCAATGGAAAAATGATTTATGTGAAAAAATGTCTTTTTGTGGACATGAGAATGTCCATTGCCAAATATGGTTTATATCAAGATGTTTTGGGACATAAATTGTCCCCTGGCCAAAATGATTTATGAGAAAAATGTTTTAGGAAATGATTTTAAAGGAAAGTCTTGCCCCAAAATACTTGCTTACTGAGTTATCACTCACATTTTGTTTTCCAAACCTTAGACTGGTTCTGGGAGACTCAAGCGGTCGAGGACCTAAAAAATGGAGAAAAGGTACGAGATAGTACCATGTGGGCTTAAGGATTAGTCATGGTGAGTGGAATGACATGAATGGAAGTTTTTAGGTATGTTGATATATATGTGAACTTGTTTAAAGTTTTGAATTCTAGGTGAACTAATGACTGATTAGATGTATGTATGCAATGGAAATGCCATGATTAGGTCAAGAGGACCTTTAATGTATAAGTACATGTTAAGAAGTTATAAAATGGATATGTACAAGTGTACCATTATTATATTATAAATGAAATGATGATGAATGAAGAAACGAAAAAAAAAAATTTAGACGAGTTCCAATTAAGAACCCGCCGCGTGATCAGGGCAATAATCTTGATTCACATTTACTAATCAATAGATCTTGAGGTAAGGAAGTGACGTCTCGGTTTGGGGCGCCACAATTCATGTCCCAAATCCATCTCAAAAAGTGGAATTTCTATCATATAGTTAACCTTAGGTTTTACCCTTCTTAAGGTACTTAAATCATGCTCAAATCAACATATATTAATCATGGAATCATTAATCGTAATCCAAACATGAAATAATCTTAAAACAGCAACATTAATTGGGAATTAAGAAAAATTCCAGCTAGGTATATGGGTTGTAATCAACCCTAACATCATGTATATCTTCCTTAAACCCTTGATTCAATTCCTTTCATTCATTCCTCATTTAGTACCCTAATTAAGGGCTTCATAACTCATCACTTAGGGTTTATTATGGATGAAATTTATGACCCACAAATGAAGTTAGAAAACTTAGAATTAAATGAATCAAAACTTGATTCATACTTACTTGAATTTGTGAGACTTTGCTCAAGTCTTTCCTAGCTTGGTTTCTTTCCTTTCTTTTCCTCTTTTCTTCCTTTTCTTCTTCTCTTTTTCCTTCCTTCCTTCCTTACTTAGGACGCCCTTTGCTGCTGCTCTTTTCTCAAGTTGCCCACTAGAGGATGTCCCTTGCTCCCTCTCTCTTCCTTTTATATAAACTGATTTTTATCTCACCTTTTCCACCTCATTTTGAGGGTAATTAATGGGTACTTATCCCATAGATGTGTTGTCACATTTTTACCCAAGTAAAATACATTTTTTAAACAGATTTTTGAATATCAAAATCTGCTCAAAATCAAACCACATTGTTGTCCACCATGTAACGTCCCCATGTGGCATCCATTTTGGCATTTTATGCCATTAAAAATCTGCCCAAAACAATGCCATTTACGTACCTATTTATGTAGCCCATTTAGATACAAATTTTAGCATAATTTTTTTTTTAAAAAATCTGCCCATTGCAGCCCCCTTGCACGTCCATACTTTGGCCACCTCTTTGGCCTCTTTATGGCTACATGATCTAGCCTATATCCATGCATTTAACACCCTTGATATTTCATGCATTTTTTTATTTTTAAGAAAATCACAAAATGAGATCAAAAATCCTTTCTCATGCCACCCCATTTGAGCCTTTAATCACCTCATTAATAGATCAACTTTTCCATTAATGCTAGGCTACTTTATGAGAACAAAAGTCAATGGGTTTCGTCCTTTTGTGATTAAGCACTTTTTCATGGTAATTAGCTTAATCAGACCCATCCATATGATTTATCACCTCGTTTTAACCGTTCATGACAAATTTTATCTCAAAATAACCTTTCTAGCATAAGTTATGATCATTTGAATTTGTCTTTTGAAGTTGGACGAAAATAAATAATTATTATCCTAATCTCATCAAATTTTATAACCCAATCTATTCATAAGGTTGGACATATCATCATGTGCTTACCTTTCAAATTTTATCTCATTCCGTTTTATAGGTGTCAAGTTATGAATTTTCTAACATTTATCACCTCAAATTCATAATTATCATCATAATTTTCATTAATTAAATCATAATATATGAGATAATTATTCATAACATATCCATATTTCCTAATTCTCATTAGATCCCTTTATTCACGTTAACTCACATTGAGCTGTGGTGATTAATTTAATCACCTCTCTTGATTAATAGCCTTAAAATCAATAAATCAATTGAATCACACATAAATCACATTTACGTGTCTAATCTACATGTAAAGGTTCTACTTGGGTCTGGATATCACAATCCTCTCCCTTTACAAAAGGTTTCGTCCTGAAATTGTTTACTTTTCAAACAGCCGGGGGTACTTTCTTTCAACCTCTTCTCTTAACTCCCATGTAGCCTCGCTTTCGGAATATCGGTTCCATTGAACCTTAACATATTCAATTTCTCGATTCCGAAGCTTTTACACCTTATGATCCAAGATCCTAATTGGTCTTTCCTCATAATTCAAGTGATCTTGAATCGGTAGATTCTCCGCTATCAATATATGGGTAGGGTCTGGAATATATTTCCTAAGCATGGAAATATGAAAGACATTATGCACTAAGGCTAGAGCCGGGGGTAAGGCTATCCCATATGCTAACTTCCCAATCCTTTCAAGCACTGCAAATGGCCTAATATACCTGAGATTTAGCTTACTTCTTTTCCTAAATCTTGTGACTCCCTTGAATGGCATGACCTTAACAAACACATGTTCGCCAACTTGGATATTCAAATCCTTTCTCTTGCAATTTGTGTAACTCTTTTGCTGACTTTGGGCTGTGAGTATATACTGGCGAATAACTCATACCTTGTCTGTCATTCGTCGGGACAAGTTTGGGGCTAACTTTTTCTCTCCAACTTCATCCCAGTTCAATGGAGTTCAGCATCGCCGTCCATATAGTACTTCAAAAGGAGCCATTTGAATACTAGTTTGATAGCTGTTATTGTAGGCAAACTCAGCTATTGGTAAGTATTCATCCCAAGATTCTCTAAATTTCAATGTACACATACGGAGCATATCCTCAATAATCTAATTCACTCGCTCCGTCTGCCCATCTATCTGGGGGTGAAATGTCGTGCTAAACTTAAGTTGGGTGCCTAGGGTTTCGTGCAGACTTTTCCAAAATCAAGACATAAACGTCGTATCTTAATCAGATACTATTGACTTAAGCACTTCGCGAAGTCGTACTATCTCCTTGTAATACACTTTGGCCAACCTTTCTGCCTAAAAAGTTCTCTTTATGAAATGTGCAACCTTTGATAATCAATCCACTATTACCCATATAGAGTCATTTTCCATCTCGTTTTAGGCAGTCCTTCAATAAAGTCCATTGTGATATCATCCCATTTCCACTTAGGAAGTTCCAGGGACTGTAGCCTTCCAGGCATTCATTGGTGATCCGCTTTCACCCTTTGACATGTTAAGTATTTAGCTATGTATTCAGCGATCTCCCTTTTTATATTATTCCACCAATAACCCTTCTTGAGATCCTGATACATATTCGCGTTTCCTGGATGCATAGAAAATGGTGAAAAATGGGCCTCCTTGAGTATCCGTTCCTTCAATTCAATTGAATTAAGTAAGAAACAGCGACCCTTTGATAAGGTAAATTTTTAACTATGGGACTACTACGCGTATACAATTTCTCATAAAAAAAAAAAAAAAGAAAAGAAAAGAAAAAAAAAAAAAGAAAATTGGAGAGTTGTAAGATATGGTCGCGTCTACACCGTCGTCGTCATCAACTGCACATTCACAGCTCCGGTCGTTGCTGACGGCTCCGGCAAGCGGTTGCTGCTTCACGCGTCCACAGCCTCGTCAGGCCCATAGCAGCTGAATGAGACGATTGTCTCCTTGACGAAGAGCCCCAACTCGGTGAATGCCTCCATCTCCATTTGCTTGGACAAGCCATAGTCCGTGGCATCCCGCATGAAGACACGATCACCAGCCTTTTGCCTGCCCACGGCCAATTGGTCATCTTGGTCTTCCTCCTCCTCATTATCAAGAGTACAATCCAGGCCGATGGAGTTCCTGACCTCCCATACATCCCTCTGGCTATCCCTATCTCCGCCATTCTCGAAAGTCCGATCCTTTTCACCTGCATCTTCAGCACCGCTGCAGTCATCGTCGCCATCAAAGTCAGCAACACGGCCCTAGAAAATCGGTCGACGACCCTCGTCGGCTCCACCTTGTCGCAGTTGCGGACTAGAACCTGACGCCGGCACCATCGTTCGACCTCGAACCACGACTTACAGACCAGAGAAGCCGATTTCAAGTCTTGGTGAGGGGATAGGAAGTCGAAGATGAGCACCAGAAGTCCATCCTGGAAGTACATTCTGTCTCCGACCCGGCACCGATCATGGCGTGGGCTATCATGGAGAGGCGGGCCACGGACGAAGAAGAATCATCCCGCCACCGAGACTTTCTCCGCAAATGCTTCAATTTGCTTCGGAGCCTCTCAGGGACCCGATCTGCCGAACACGTCAGATTCTACTTTCCTGTGCTTGGATCGACGGCATCGATCTTCCCCGGTAGGTGACTCGGTATCTCCAGGTTTATCGGGTAGAAATACATCTCCTTGGCAATTCCGCTGCTGAACAGTGGTTTGTCACCCGCGTCGCCCGCTTCCTCCCCGCCAGATACCAGTCAGCAGAGGAGAAGAGATTGCTGAGGTTGGCAGCGCGGGCGTTCTCGATGGCGACGACGAGGCTGATGCCAGTGTTGGCAAGGGCGAGGAAGAGATTTCGCGGGAGGTTTGGTCAACACTCTAGTCTCGCCTGCTCCATTCTCTCGACGCCTTCGTAAAACTCAAGTGCGTGACTCTCCGAACGATGCGTTTCGCTTTAGGAGATTGCGTATTCTTAAAATGGCCATAAGGATCGTGTTTTTGCACATTCCAGAAGCGTCTGATTCTTTGAAAGTTGCACTTCGATGGGTACCTGTATGGAAATCTGGATGCTTTGAGCTGACAATTGCAGCTCCTTGTTATCAAGGAATCGGAATTTCTTTTCCATTAGAGTTGTTGATGACAGAAGCAGGAAAGACAGCAGCAAGGAAAGAGAATTCCAGTCGGAGATCAAGATTCTGGGCGGGGTACGGCACACGAGCATCGTGAAATTATTCTGCTGCATCTCCAGCGACGACTCGAAGGTGCTTGTCTACGAGTATGTGGAGAACGGCAGCTTGGACCGCTGGCTTCGCGGCAAGATGGCCAGAAAAGGAGGAGCCGGTCTCGACTGGCCGACGCGGCTCCAGATTGCGATCAGCGCTGCGCAGGGGCTCTGCTACATGCATCACTCCTCCGCGCCGCCAATCATCCACCGCAGCGTCAAACCCAGCAACATCTTGCTCAACAACGACTTCAAAGCCAAGATCGCTGACTTCGGGCCGGCGCATATGTTGGCCAAGCACGGCAAGCTGGAATCAGTGACGGTCGTCGCGGGGTTGTTTGGTTACATCGCACCAAAATATGCGTCGACGCTCCGTATAAACGAGAAGTACGACGTCTACAGTTTCGGTGTGGTGCTGCTAGAGCTGACCACAGGGCACGAAACGAACAAGGAGTTCGGGGATTGGCTTGTGCAGATCCGCGTCATAAGCAGGAATCTCGGCCAGCTGGCTATCGAGCAGGCGTCGTCGGCGCGGCAGCGGGAGGAGGATTTGCGGATAAAGCAGCAGAGGAGCAAATCCGGCTTAGCCTGAGGGATTGCGTCTACACGCTGCATATGGAGCGCGACCGGAAGAAGACGAAGAACATTAAGCACAATGGAGACATCTCCCTTGATGACGTCATCGAGATCGCGCGGGTGATGCGGCCGAGGTCGATGGCCAAGGATTTGTCCGGAACCATTAAGGAGATCCTTGGCACCTGCGTGTTTGTGGGTTGTACTGTGGACGGCAAGGATCCGAAAGATCTGCAGCAGGGGATTGCCGACGGGGATGTTGAGGTCCCCACAGAAGATCTTCATGAGCTGCAACGACGAGATGAAGGGGAGAGTTGCTGAAGCTGAGTGTCTGGAGTACAGCGAGTTTGAACGGAGAAATGGCCGCAGGAGGGGGATGGGTAGGTGGTGAAACCGAGCTTTGATTTCTTTCCGTAGTCCACGTAGAGACGCTCCAGGAGGAGAAAGCCGAGGCCTGAGCCCGTACCACCGCTGACAGCATTGAAAACAAGGAATCCCTGTAGGCCGGTGCAGTTGTCTGCAAGCTTCCTGATGCGGTCGAGGCAGAGATCAACGACCTCCTTGCCGATCGTGTAGTGGCCGCGAGCAAAGTGTTGGCAGCGTCCTCCTTGGCGCTGATGAGCCGCTCGGGGTGGAAGAGCTGGCGATAGACGCCGGTCCTGACCTCATCGATAACAGTGGGCTCGAGATGGAGGATTTTGTCCGGGGCTCGTTGAAGCAGACGTCCCAAGAGATAAGATTGCCGAGCTCCGAGAGAATGAGGCCGACAAGCTCGTTGACGGGCACAGACGAGGGTGAGCCAGGGAGGAGGTTCATGGCTGCGGCCATCTCCATGGCAGAAGCAGCGGATGCAGCAGAGGACGGCAGGGGACTCTGCTACGCGTTTGAGCGCTCCGGCTTCTTCAGCTGCGAGTAGGCGCCTCGCTCTCGGTGGTTCAGCCGCAAACTCGGATGATTCTGAGTCGGGAGTTGAATCCACGAGTGTTTAGTTGTGAACTTGAGAGAAATGGACTGCGGCGAAAGTCTGCAGCTTTTGCTGTCGCCGGACTCGTTTCGGAAGGTGCGGCCGGCGCTTTGATTAGGCAAGGAGGCAGTGGACTTCCCCGTCGAGGATAGCTGACATGAGTTCAAAAGGGAAGACTTTGATGGAGCTTGTCTGCATGTGAATGTCTGGGATCGTGAAGTGGAGATCTCTTGCACGGGATTCCGGGTGGCGAGCTGGCCTTGCTTGTCGCCGAAGAAGACGGATCCAAGAGTCGTCAGCGTCCGCTCCTGCCTCCGATCTTCCCCGTCTCGGAACCTAAGCAGGTCGCGGAGGTTGCTGCTAGAAGAATGCATGACTGCCATCTGATCCAGCAGCGTGGTCCTCCTCACTTCCGTCCAGCAAACTGCAACACCCAAATCGCTCACTGCAGGCGCGTGAAGACCAAGAAGTTCCGTGTGAATCTGGTTCCGCGGCGACGAAGTTCCGCGGTAACGTGGGTTCCGCGTAGATGAGGTTCCGCAGGAAAAGAGGAATGAGGTTCCGCGGGAAAAGAGGAATGAGGTTCCGCGGCAACAAAATCTGAAGTTCCGCGAGGACACAGTTCCGCGGCAACGAAATGGAGTTCCGCGGCATGAGGTTCCGCGGCAACGAGGTTCCGCGGCAACAAAATCTGAAGTTCCGCGGCAACGAAATGGAGTTCCGCGGCATGAAGTTCCGCGGGAGCGAGTTCCGCGGCAACGAAATCTGAAGTTCCACGGGGACACAGTTCCGCGGCAACGAAATGGAGTTCCGCGGCATGAAGTTCCGCGGGAGCGACGGCAGCCGCGGAACCCATCTCGAGCCAGCCAAAAGCCTATAAATACCGATGAAGCTTCCATTCGGAATACACAACAACAACAGCGAGGAGAGGGCGAGGACGAGCAAGAGAGATCTCTCCCGCGCTCAAAAAAAAAAAAGAGGGAATGTGAGTTCTCAGATATATATTTTTGAGTTTCTTTAATATATATATATATATATATTATATATAAATATATATATACATATATATTATTTTCAGAAACTACTTTTCCCAACGTGGATACTCCCCGACTGGCGGGTTGAATTGACACACGGGTTAAGTATATTTTCTCCTATAAAAATATATATATGTATATTATTTATATATAAATATATATACATATATATTATTTTCAAAAACTACTTTTCCCAACGTGGATACTCCCCGACTGGCGGGTTGAATTGACACACGGGTTAAGTATATTTGCTCCTACAAAAATATATATATGTATATTATTTATATATAAATATATATATACATATATATTATTTTCAAAAACTACTTTTCCCAACGTGGATACTCCCCGACTGGCGGGTTGAATTGACACACGGGTTAAGTATATTTTCTCCTATAAAAATATATATATGTATATTATTTATATATAAATATATATATACATATATATTATTTTCAAAAACTACTTTTCCCAACGTGGATACTCCCCGACTGGCGGGTTGAATTGACACACGGGTTAAGTATATTTTCCCTCTTTTGAAAATAAAAATAAATATATATGTATTTTCTATAAAAATATATCAGAATATACATATATATTCAAAGGCATCCAAAAATTAAGATTTTGACTTCTAAGATTATATAAATATATATATACATATATATATATCAAAAAAAAATGATGACGACTTCTTCGCTCAATCCGAGCCAAAAATCTCCAAAAAGCCCAAGATGGCTCAAAACTTTTCAAAAAGCCCATGATGGCCCAAAACTCTCCAAAAAGCCCAAGATGGCCCAAAAATCTCCAAAAAGCCCAAGATGGCTCAAAACTTTTCAAAAAGCCCATGATGGCCCAAAAACTCTCCAAAAAGCCTAAGATGGCCCAAAAATCTCCAAAAAGCCCAAGATGACTCAAAACTTTTCAAAAAGCCCATGATGGCCCAAAACTCTCCAAAAAGCCCAAGATGGCCCAAAAATCTCCAAAAAGCCCAAGATGGCTCAAAACTTTTCAAAAAGCCCATGATGGCCCAAAAACTCTCCAAAAAGCCCAAGATGACCCAAACTCTTGTCAACAAGCCCAGTTGGGCCCAAACCTTTTTAACTGGTCAAAAATGACCCAAACATACTTTTAAAATCCGGTTGAATCCATTTCTTGGTAAAACCACCCAATTGTTCAATCCAGAGGCTGAATGCGGGAGACGCTGGTTTCTTGTACAAGTACAGAAGCTGAAAGCGGGACACGCTGGTCTGCTGTGTAAATCCAGAAGCTAAGAACACACTTAGTTTGCTGTGTAGGGTCACTAGTGTAGCCGACGGGCCCCTCACTAGTTCCCAAACCGAGTCATCGCTGGTCGACGGGCTAAGCGTAAACTCACATTTAAGACATGGCGCGTGGCGTCATGTACCTCATATTTATGTCATGGCGCGTGGCGTCATGTACCTCATATTCATGTCATGGCGCGCGGCGTCATGTACTTCATATTTAAGATATGGCGCGTGGCGCCATATACCTCACATCCGAGTCACGGCGCGGGGCGAAGTGTACTCATTTATCTTTATATTTTTGTTAGACACGATTTTTCGTGCACTTGTAAAGACGTAGAAGGATCTTCTACGCACTTCATTATTATTAAGCATTTTTTTTTGGACCATTGTATTCAGCTCTTTTAATCAAGGGTTTTCTCGTTAGAGATGTAAAATCAGAATGTGGAACACAATGCAAAATATTTCTGTGATGTACTTTTCGGACTCGGTTAAAGAATTAGATGCTTTAAAATTTTGCTGGGAAATTAATTAAGCATTTATTTCCAAAGCCGCAGGGAACATAATTTTATCTTTAACCAAGTGTATGAATGATTTTTCTCACGAGGCCGTAACAAATGGTGAACCCGACGTGAAACATTCTCCCTTCATCTTTAAGAGCTGAAAACTATGGTCTTTATATGCTTATTTAATTTTTCACTGTTAACACTTTGAAAGGCTCCTTTGCAGATTTCATGGCGCATTCGATGGCTTTCGGATTCCTGCCCAATGGCGGTTTTGTTATTTCTGAGCCAGATCACATGGATGCGGCTATCCCACATCACTTTATTCGCATACCAGAGAAGCCGGAGCACCGTGTCTATCGACACGTCGACTACTCTCCTGCAGCGATAAAGCAAAGAAGAGACCGATCTGCACTACTCAAGGAGCCTCTTATTGTTCAAAGCTCGAAGACCACTCCTATTCAACCAACAAAGTCTCTGCAGGCGCCAATCCGAATGGGCCCACCTGCTCTACGGTCAAACTATGCCGAAAAGTCTGCCCGTAGGCTTGCTGCACTAGCCCAACCAGCAGCACGACAGCCTGCAGGACAACCTGTCTTGTGGTCCCATTCCATGAAAAGGCCTGCAAGACGATCTACTGCAACCCGGCTAGCGCCAACTGGCCAACCAGAAGCCAATGTTCCCCGAAAAGGGGGCAAAACTGTGCCAAATCCTGTTCAATGCACCATCACTCGCCAATTTGGTCGGGCCGCCTCAAGGATTGTTAACCTAGCCCCCCGACCTAGCCAAGGTGACACCCAGGAGCGGAAGAAGTTAAGAAGAGAAACCAAGTTTTCTCAGCTGGATGCTTCATTGGCCGATGGAGGGGACGACCAATTCAAGCCGCAAGGACCTATTATTGTCCGATCCGGTTTAGGCACCCTGCGATTTGTCATACCTGACCCAACGCATTTGCCCCATCAGTCAACCGATGCTCCATCTAGCTCACAAGCTAGAGTCAAATCTCCAGGTCACTATGATACTGCCAACATAGTGACGGTTCCTCATCACGTATCAAGGAAACAAAGGAGAAAAGCGCAGCAGAAAAAGCAGTTCGGGAAAGCAACTTCCCGGTTAAACTTGAAGGCTTCATCGCCACTGCCACCAGGACCAAGGCATAGGCTGTTCTCACACCCCCGACAAAGGGGTAGGCCGCAAAAGAAGCCACTACAGAACACTCGCAAATTGAGAGTGCCTCAAAAGCCAAGACTCTTTAGCGGGTGGCAGTATCCCCAGAGGCGCCATACGACGTATCCACGTTTGGTGCTCAGGCTGATCCCTGATTTTATACACAAAAATCAATTCGCCTCATTGATCAGACTGAGGGAGGATATGACTTATGCGCCTGTCGTGGCCCCGTCTCGAGAAAAGCACCGGATGCCGCACCCCAAGAGAGAAGCTAAAAGGAGGAGATGTCTCCTCCAGACGACAGAAGTCAACATGGTGGACCTCACCCAGCCAAGCACTTCCAAAGCATCGGAGATGTTAACCCAGTCAAGAGTAGCCGCAATGCCCATTACGCCGCCATTCTGTAGCCTCTCTCATCCTGAAGGGGTCAGGGCCGCCCTCCCAAGAGGTCAATTTGAAGCCTCTTACATGGTGGGCGAAGAAGAAGAGGTTTTTACACCCAAGTCTCAGCTCATTCATGACCTCCGGGAGGAGATTAAGAGTATGAAACGGGCTATGGAAACTCAAGGCAACAAGACATCAGGTTCCCATCAACCACCATCACCAAGGAACCGTCAATCAGTCCATCAGCCCGAGAAACCAATTAGGCAGCAGACCGAGGAAGATGAAAATGCAGAATTGGAGCAAGGCTTTCTGCAGTTCAATAATCTGCGTATCAATACCCCTCGAACGCAAGACGCGCGGGTAAACACACCCATGGGGTCTCCACCCAGGTTTATGGCACAAAAGGAGATGGTGCATCAGCTTGTGGCCGAATGCCTTCGTCGACAGGCACCTCAACTCACGGGTGTCCCTACGACGACAATCAATAGACCTTATCCCCCAGAGGTTGAAGCAGAGTTGCTACCTAGGGATTTGAAGCCACCGAAGATCCAATTCGATGGGACTGGGAGCGCGTTAAAGCACCTGGCATCATTCCACTATGCCATGGGCAATTGGGCGCACCATTCAAATTTTTGTCTTCGCATGTTCCCCAATACTCTATCTGGCGATGCTTTCCAATGGTACATATCTCTCCCAACCGGCTCAGTGCAGACATGGGAAGAGATGAAGGAAATATTCACCTCCCGATTTGTTGATACTACACGAGATGTACAACTATCGGAATTATCTACCTTGTCCCAAAAGAAGGACGAGCCGGTTGAAGACTACATCACTAGATGGCAAAGGGCCGCTAATCGATGTCAAGCACCCCTCTCTCAAGCAATGAAGGTCAATCTTTGCCGAAATGGCATCAAGACGGAAATCTCGTTGCTGATGAATGAACAACTAAGTACATTTCAGGCCCTAGCTACAGAAGCTTGTCGAAAAGAGTATTTGTTGTCTCAACAAAAAGCTTGGAAGAAGGAGTCATCCACAACTACTACATTTAAGAAGAAGAAAACTGGAGAGACCTCTGTGAACACCACGGAAGTTAAGAAGCAGCCAGATAAAGCAAAGCCGCCTGTAAAAGAGCAGCCTGCAAGACCCTTCCGAAGAGAGGAAATCCAATATGCCTTTGGGGAAGATGACGTGGAGACGCTATTCCAGCATCTCATGTCGACCGGGCTATTCGAGTTGCCCCCCCCAAAAAGACCAGAAGAAGTTGGACGCACTTCTCACCAGCGATATTGCAGTTACCACCGATATGTCGGTCACCCCACCAAGAAGTGTTGGGATCTCCAAGCAATATTGCAAGATTACATCGACAAGGGGGTTATAAAACTCAGTCCTCCAGCGCAAGCTTCATCAAATGTTGTGACAATTGAGATAGCAGAAAAGGGTGATTGGGAAGTGGTTCGAAAACCACCAAGCCTAAGACGGACAAAAAGATGCCTCAAAGATTTATGCAGAAAAGACAAAAGAATAAGGGATAAGGCCATTCTCCCTTTCTTCTCAAGGAATTTGAGGCAATCCTCACGGGTGCAACCATTCATGATCATGGACTTTTTGCAACCCGAGTTGCTACTCCCATTCTATCAACGGTTTGCTGGAAGATCACCTCAACCAGAAAAAGAAAGATACATTCTCGAGGAGTTACCAAATACAACTCCATGTGAGAATGGTCTGTTTTGGGACCTAGATAGCAACAACGGAGAAACCGAAACTTGCTATCATATAAATGCGTCTGCATCCAAGCCTGCAAAACGGCAAAGAACAGCCTCGGTGCTTATCCCTAACTACACCAAGTTTGAAGTTGGGATGTCACCGGTAAACCACATCATCTCGTATTTGCGAGAATCTCGACTTTTGCCAGCATCCTGGGAAACCAGAGTGGAATGCTTCCGATACTCACTAGGGGAATCAGTGATATCCTGGTACCGAGATAATCATATTGAAGAAATTACCGAGTGGGTCATCTTGATAGATGCGTTCTTGGTCCGCTTCCTGTCAAGACAAAGAGAGCAGTTCCCTAGTAATTACTTGAGGGAAATACAATACAGTCAAGAATCTACTGCTCATTACGTAAATTATCTCAGAAACAGTACATGGAGTGATCCCTTGGCCATATGGTTGCCTGAACCTGAAATGGTCACGAAGTACCTTTCAGATGCGGTATGCCCTCCGGCTGACAATGGGTACAAGACCTTTGGAGCTAAAACTTTCATAAAGGCAATCCGGTGGGTCGGCAATGAAGGCTTCAAACAAGAGGCAATCTTTAGCGACGCTGAAGGTTTTGGGAGGACAAATCAACTCCAAGTTCTGCATGTGCTGCAGTTAAACGATGCACCCATTCTTCGAGTGTTCCCTTTTTTAACTAGGGAGTTAAGCTATGATTGGCCGCATATTCAGTTATTCCACGAGAATCATAAGTACGCATTGCCGCACTTGTTCGATTATTCACTGGCGGTCTGTCAAATGGGGCAAACAGAAGAGTTTGCACTTGGGCAGTTTGTTTTGAGCTTGGCCCATGACAGTTGTGCCCTTCTCTGGATCTCCTCGCTTCCCGAAGAAGCATTTGGTTCTTGGGAAGAGTTCGTTGATATGTTTATCCTGAGATTCCACGAATATGAGACAGAGTTCCCTCCAGAGATGATAGAAGTTATGCACCCCCTATCAGGAGAATCTCAGTACGACTACATTTTGAGATGGATAAACTGCAGAATAATCAACCAAAAACTCGATAAAGAAAGAATCATGGTTCATCAGTGCATCAAGTCAATGAGTGGGTATTTTTCTGAAATTCCAAAAATACAGCCATTTTTCTCAGATATACTACGGACATTGGCTACAAACATTCAGGACTCTGCCTCCTGCAATATGGTGCAAGTTGAAGAGGATGTTCTTGCAATTCTTCGATCTGGTCGAATCACACCAGAAAACAAGGGTAAAGCCCCGGCACAAGAGAATCGTACTCATCCAGAGCAGCACATACCAGCCGATCATCGAAAATCCTCAGTAAGCTATGATGTCCTTAGACACTTGCAGCGACTCCCTGCTCGACTCAATATTTACAATGCTTTGCAGCTGTCACAAGAAGCCACGGATGCACTGAGAGTTGAAAGGGCAAGATGGGAAAACTCCTCTGCGACACGTCTGCCATGGTGGGGACGCTACAACCTCCGTCTCTAATAGCGGCCCCGGCAGCTGCCCCGTCCAAAATTTCCTCCGATGGCCCCGTCCTCTGCCTCATGAACAAACGCCTCCGTGCTCTCCGCAAGAAATACAACTGGATACTCCAGATGGAGGAAAGCCTCCCCGAAGGAAAAGTCCTCAGCAAAGACATCCTCCGCTCCAAGCCTGCGGCCTCTGTCCTCATCGATGAATATGAGAAGCTTCGGCAGCCTCTCTCCAACGCCCTCCAGGAGGAGCTCACCCTCTATAACCACACTCCTCTGTCAGAATCGCAGTCGGACCTGCCCGTTGCAACCACCGCTTCCGACTCCACCGCTTCGGAATCGCCGGTGGAGCCAGCGATCGAAGACCTGCCCAGCCTCATCTATTTCGAGAGCCTCTTTGACATGAAGCAGCAGAGCGAGCTCACCTCCACAGTGCCGACACGGACGCATGAGCGCGAGTGCTGCCTCACCTACGACTATGTGACGGACAACGCCACTGATCTTCTCGGGGAGAAGGACTTTGACCTGATCTCCTTGCTTGGTGGCCTCGTGATCGCGCTGCCGCCGCATTCCAGCTTATCGCACAAGAATGCGATCCGAAGCTGCATGTAGCATGCCCATTTGTGGCCCCCAACCTATCCAACCTGGAATGGTCGTTACTTATGCTGAGCTGAGAGAGAGACGATGGCTTTGAGCGTTGAGAAGACGAAGTCCAACCGGGAATACAAGGTCAAGGACCTTGCTCAGGCGAACTTCGGCCGTCTCGGGATCGAGCTTGCCGAGGTCGAGATGCCGGGACTCATGTCCTACCGCTCGGAGATCGGTCCGGCGCAGCCGTTCAAGGGCGCCAAGATCTCCGGCTCTCTCCACATGACCATCCAGACCGCCGTCCTCATCGAGAATCTCACCGCCCTTGGCGCTGAGGTCCGCTTGTGCTCCTGCAACATTCTCTCCACGCAGGACCACGCCGCCGCCGCCATCGCCCGCGACAGCGCCGCCGTCTTCGCCTGGAAGGGCGAGACGCTCCAGGAGTACTGGTGGTGCACTAAGCGCACCCCCGACTGGGGCCCCTCCGGCAGACCCGACCTCATCGTCGACGATAGTGGCGACATGACGCTGCTCATCCATGAGGGGGTGAAGGCCGAGGAGGAGTATCACCGAATCGAATCATTCAGTTCATCTCTTAAAGACCGTCTTCTCTCCTCTGTGTTTTAAGCCAGAGACGTGTTCCTAAACTGGGAGTGGTATCCCTTATTTGGATTTTCAAGGAATCAGACTACTTTCTGTGAAATCCGTTTGTATCACTGTCCCAAAGGCCTCAGATCCCAGAGGAAAAGAACTGCCAGCTCTGGCATTTTCAAGACCGAAGCGAGAGATTCTTTCAACAGGAGAGAATAATGGGCGAACCCAAAGCTGCATCCCAGCCATGCTAGTAAGGAGGTCCAAAGCAAACAGAGTAGCTCCACCAGAAGTCGAACCAAAGTTCATATGGAAGATCCGACAGCGAGTTCAAGCACGACAACGGATCGAACTCTATCAAGCTCGAATGGTCGAAGCATACAATAAAGTCGTGAGACATCGCTCATTCAAAAGAGGAGATTTGGTGCTAAAGCTACGCACAGAGCTTATAGCCGGGGGCAAACTTACCGGCAAATTTGAGCCTAAATGGGAAGGGCCTTACATTATTGAGAGGGTCCATGGCAATGGCACATGTGAAGTTGTTAATTTGCGGAAATCAAGTGAAAGCAACCGTGAATGGGAATTACTTAAAAAGATACTATCCATGAAGTTACAAAGCGAGTCATACATCAAAATTTTGTAAAAGAATTTCTACAGCCTCCCTCGTAGAAGGAAGAGACTCCTTCAAAACTCGAATAAAGTTCACTACATCAGCAAGAGAAACAGGTAACGACTCTATCGATGTCAAATTCTCCCCGCCATGAGCATCATCATCAGATATTTCGACAACTAAGGCAGTTGTCAAAAAAAAAAAAAAAAAAAAAAAAAAAGAATCGAGTTCCAGTGGGAAGACCTGGCCCTGATTATGGATTTCTGATGGCTAATCAAAATGTTAGAAATCATGGTGAAATTGATTAGGGAAAGGCAAAGAGAACTCTGAAGAATCTGAGGGTGATAACAAGACCCTCAAATATGGAATTTAAAATTATAGGGTTAAGTGAGCTTCCATGCAACCAGCAAATGTTTACTTTGAAACAGAAGAATGGAAGAGGCGATAGCCCGTCTCAAGCCATTGAGATTACAGTCTTCGACTATTTTAACTATCGGCACATTGAGCTTAGGTCCTCTGCAAATATGCCAAAACGCCTCACTTACTATCCTGTCGAGCTCTGCTCTCTAGTTTCATTGCAAAGGTATACTAAATCTCTATCAACTTTGCAAAAATCATCACTGGTTGAAGAATCACGACAGAAACCACAAGAAAGGATGCAAACTTTAAGTAATGCATTAAGAAGCAGCAACTATGGTGTGGATGAAATGTCGAAGGCATGCGGTGTTTCGTTCAATGGTAACTTCACTCAAGTAGAAGGTCGTGTCTTGAATGACCCAAGGTTAAAAGTTGGCAATGATGAATTCTTTCCTAGAGATGGTCGATGGAATTTCAACAATAAGAAACTTGTGGACCCTCAAAAAAAATAGAAAGATGGGCTATTGTAAACTTTTTTGCTCGCTGCGATGTTCGGTCTCTTGCTCGTGATCTGCACAAATGTGGGACGATGAAAGGCATTGTCATTGCAGAATGATAACTTTGAAGAGAATTCTCAATTTAGGCGTGTTCCACCTACTGTTAGGGTCGACAAGATGTTCGAGATCATTCAGTCAAAGCTTCCAGGAGCTCCTCAGTTTCTTCTATGTGTCTTGCCTGAGAAAAAGAATTGTGATATGTATGACCCATAAAAAAAAAAAAAAAAAAAAAAAATCCTCATGAGTCAAGAGAAGCCTGCCAAACAACATGTCAGGAATCACGCCTTTACAAGTGGCCCACGACGGCATAATTCCTGAGGGGGCATTTGATAAGGTAAATTTTTAACTATGGGACTACTACGCGTATACAATTTCTCATAAAAAAAAAAAAAAAAAAGAAAAAAAAAGAAAAAAAAAAAAAATTGGAGAGTTGTAAGATATGGTCGCGTCTACACCGTCGTCGTCATCAACTGCACATTCACAGCTCCGGTCGTTGCTGACGGCTCCGGCAAGCGGTTGCTGCTTCACGCGTCCACAGCCTCGTCAGGCCCATAGCAGCTGAATGAGACGATTGTCTCCTTGACGAAGAGCCCCAACTCGGTGAATGCCTCCATCTCCATTTGCTTGGACAAGCCATAGTCCGTGGCATCCCGCATGAAGACACGATCACCAGCCTTTTGCCTGCCCACGGACAATTGGTCATCTTGGTCTTCCTCCTCCTCATTATCAAGAGTACAATCCAGGCCGATGGAGTTCCTGACCTCCCATACATCCCTCTGGCTATCCCTATCTCCGCCGTTCTCGAAAGTCCGATCCTTTTCACCTGCATCTTCAGCACCGCTGCAGTCATCGTCGCCATCAAAGTCAGCAACACGGCCCTAGAAAATCGGTCGACGACCCTCGTCGGCTCCACCTTGTCGCAGTTGCGGACTAGAACCTGACGCCGGCACCATCGTTCGACCTCGAACCACGACTTACAGACCAGAGAAGCCGAATTTCAGTCTTGGTGAGGGGATAGGAAGTCGAAGATGAGCACCAGAAGTCCATCCTGGAAGTACATTCTGTCTCCGACCCGGCACCGATCATGGCGTGGGCTATCATGGAGAGGCGGGCCACGGACGAAGAAGAATCATCCCGCCACCGAGACTTTCTCCGCGAATGCTTCAATTTGCTTCGGAGCCTCTCAGGGACCCGATCTGCCGAACACGTCAGATTCTACTTTCCTGTGCTTGGATCGACGGCATCGATCTTCCCTGGTAGGTGACTCGGTATCTCCAGGTTTATCGGGTAGAAATACATCTCCTTGGCAATTCCGCTGCTGAACAGTGGTTTGTCACCCGCGTCGCCCGCTTCCTCCCCGCCAGATACCAGTCAGCAGAGGAGAAGAGATTGCTGAGGTTGGCAGCGCGGGCGTTCTCGATGGCGACGACGAGGCTGATGCCAGTGTTGGCAAGGGCGAGGAAGAGATTCCGCGGGAGGTTTGGTCAACACTCTAGTCTCGCCTGCTCCATTCTCTCGACGCCTTCGTAAAACTCAAGTGCGTGACTCTCCGAACGATGCGTTTCGCTTTAGGAGATTGCGTATTCTTAAAATGGCCATAAGGATCGTGTTTTTGCACATTCCAGAAGCGTCTGATTCTTTGAAAGTTGCACTTCGATGGGTACCTGTATGGAAATCTGGATGCTTTGAGCTGACAATTGCAGCTCCTTGTTATCAAGGAATCGGAATTTCTTTTCCATTAGAGTTGTTGATGACAGAAGCAGGAAAGACAGCAGCAAGGAAAGAGAATTCCAGTCGGAGATCAAGATTCTGGGCGGGGTACGGCACACGAGCATCGTGAAATTATTCTGCTGCATCTCCAGCGACGACTCGAAGGTGCTTGTCTACGAGTATGTGGAGAACGGCAGCTTGGACCGCTGGCTTCGCGGCAAGATGGCCAGAAAAGGAGGAGCCGGTCTCGACTGGCCGACGCGGATCCAGATTGCGATCAGCGCTGCGCAGGGGCTCTGCTACATGCATCACTCCTCCGCGCCGCCAATCATCCACCGCAGCGTCAAACCCAGCAACATCTTGCTCAACAACGACTTCAAAGCCAAGATCGCTGACTTCGGGCCGGCGCATATGCTGGCCAAGCACGGCAAGCTGGAATCAGTGACGGTCGTCGCGGGGTTGTTTGGTTACATCGCACCAAAATATGCGTCGACGCTCCGTATAAACGAGAAGTACGACGTCTACAGTTTCGGTGTGGTGCTGCTAGAGCTGACCACAGGGCACGAAACGAACAAGGAGTTCGGGGATTGGCTTGTGCAGATCCGCGTCATAAGCAGGAATCTCGGCCAGCTGGCTATCGAGCAGGCGTCGTCGGCGCGGCAGCGGGAGGAGGATTTGCGGATAAAGCAGCGACAAGCAGAGGAGCAAATCCGGCTTAGCCCGAGGGATTGCGTCTACACGCTGCATATGGAGCGCGACCGGAAGAAGACGAAGAACATTAAGCACAATGGAGACATCTCCCTTGATGACGTCATCGAGATCGCGCGGGTGATGCGGCCGAGGTCGATGGCCAAGGATTTGTCCGGAACCATTAAGGAGATCCTTGGCACCTGCGTGTTTGTGGGTTGTACTGTGGACGGCAAGGATCCGAAAGATCTGCAGCAGGGGATTGCCGACGGGGATGTTGAGGTCCCCACAGAAGATCTTCATGAGCTGCAACGACGAGATGAAGGGGAGAGTTGCTGAAGCTGAGTGTCTGGAGTACAGCGAGTTTGAACGGAGAAATGGCCGCAGGAGGGGGATGGGTAGGTGGTGAAACCGAGCTTTGATTTCTTTCCGTAGTCCACGTGGAGACGCTCCAGGAGGAGAAAGCCGAGGCCTGAGCCCGTACCACCGCTGACAGCATTGAAAACAAGGAATCCCTGTAGGCCGGTGCAGTTGTCTGCAAGCTTCCTGATGCGGTCGAGGCAGAGATCAACGACCTCCTTGCCGATCGTGTAGTGGCCGCGAGCAAAGTGTTGGCAGCGTCCTCCTTGGCGCTGATGAGCCGCTCGGGGTGGAAGAGCTGGCGATAGACGCCGGTCCTGACCTCATCGATAACAGTGGGCTCGAGATCCACGAAGACAGCACGAGGGACGTGCTTGCCGGCGCTGGTCTCGCTGAAGAAGGTGTTGAACGAGTCGTCGCCTCCTCCGACGGTCTTGACGCCTGGCATTTGACCGTCAGGCTGAAATCCATGCTCAAGACAGAAAAACTCCCAGCAAGCATTTCCAACCTGGATACCGGCCTGACCGATGTGATCGAGATGCATTCTCTCATTTTCGAAGAGAAGGGGAAGAATAGAGAACTGAGGAGAACTGAAAAGAGTTTTGAAACAACAAGGAAAGCAAAGCAGCGTGTGTAAAGACGCCTAGACACCTCTGCAGAGTGATGAGCACTTCCCCACCATGATTCCTCGCAAGCCCAGGCGAGGGCGGAGGAGCGAGAAGGTCGCGGTGGAGGATTTTGTCCGGGGCTCGTTGAAGCAGACGTCCCAAGAGATAAGATTGCCGAGCTCCGAGAGAATGAGGCCGATAAGCTCGTTGACGGGCACAGACGAGGGTGAGCCAGGGAGGAGGTTCATGGCTGCGGCCATCTCCATGGCAGAAGCAGCGGATGCAGCAGAGGACGGCAGGGGACTCTGCTACGCGTTTGAGCGCTCCGGCTTCTTCAGCTGCGAGTAGGCGCCTCGCTCTCGGTGGTTCAGCCGCAAACTCGGATGATTCTGAGTCGGGAGTTGAATCCACGAGTGTTTAGTTGTGAACTTGAGAGAAATGGACTGCGGCGAAAGTCTGCAGCTTTTGCTGTCGCCGGACTCGTTTCGGAAGGTGCGGCCGGCGCTTTGATTAGGCAAGGAGGCAGTGGACTTCCCCGTCGAGGATAGCTGACATGAGTTCAAAAGGGAAGACTTTGATGGAGCTTGTCTGCATGTGAATGTCTGGGATCGTGAAGCGGAGATCTCTTGCACGGGATTCCGGGTGGCGAGCTGGCCTTGCTTGTCGCCGAAGAAGACGGATCCAAGAGTCGTCAGCGTCCGCTCCTGCCTCCGATCTTCCCCGTCTCGGAACCTAAGCAGGTCGCGGAGGTTGCTGCTAGAAGAATGCATGACTGCCATCTGATCCAGCAGCGTGGTCCTCCTCACTTCCGTCCAGCAAACTGCAACACCCAAATCGCTCACTGCAGGCGCGTGAAGACCAAGAAGTTCCGTGTGAATCTGGTTCCGCGGCGACGAAGTTCCGCGGTAACGTGGGTTCCGCGTAGATGAGGTTCCGCAGGAAAAGAGGAATGAGGTTCCGCGGGAAAAGAGGAATGAGGTTCCGCGGCAACAAAATCTGAAGTTCCGCGAGGACACAGTTCCGCGGCAACGAAATGGAGTTCCGCGGCATGAGGTTCCGCGGCAACAAAATCTGAAGTTCCGCGGCAACGAAATGGAGTTCCGAGGCATGAAGTTCCGCGGGAGCGAGTTCCGCGGCAACGAAATCTGAAGTTCCACGGGGACACAATTCCGCGGCAACGAAATGGAGTTCCGCGGCATGAAGTTCCGCGGGAGCGACGGCAGCCGCGGAACCCATCTCGAGCCAGCCAAAAGCCTATAAATACCGATGAAGCTTCCATTCGGAATACACAACAACAACAGCGAGGAGAGGGCGAGGACGAGCAAGAGAGATCTCTCCCGCGCTCAAAAAAAAAAAGAGGGAATGTGAGTTCTCAGATATATATTTTTGAGTTTCTTTA
Organism: Annona cherimola; assembly: GCA_030490835.1. Classification (NCBI taxonomy): domain Eukaryota; kingdom Viridiplantae; phylum Streptophyta; class Magnoliopsida; order Magnoliales; family Annonaceae; genus Annona; species Annona cherimola. The sequence continues at coordinate 55,865,296 of CM059973.1, read as the reverse complement.
ATATATATATATATATATTATATTTAAATATATATATACATATATATTATTTTCAGAAACTACTTTTCCCAACGTGGATACTCCCCGACTGGCGGGTTGAATTGACACACGGGTTAAGTATATTTTCTCCTATAAAAATATATATATGTATATTATTTATATATAAATATATATACATATATATTATTTTCAAAAACTACTTTTCCCAACGTGGATACTCCCCGACTGGCGGGTTGAATTGACACACGGGTTAAGTATATTTGCTCCTACAAAAATATATATATGTATATTATTTATATATAAATATATATATACATATATATTATTTTCAAAAACTACTTTTCCCAACGTGGATACTCCCCGACTGGCGGGTTGAATTGACACACGGGTTAAGTATATTTTCTCCTATAAAAATATATATATGTATATTATTTATATATAAATATATATATACATATATATTATTTTCAAAAACTACTTTTCCCAACGTGGATACTCCCCGACTGGCGGGTTGAATTGACACATGGGTTAAGTATATTTTCCCTCTTTTGAAAATAAAAATAAATATATATGTATTTTCTATAAAAATATATCAGAATATACATATATATTCAAAGGCATCCAAAAATTAAGATTTTGACTTCTAAGATTATATAAATATATATATACATATATATATATATCAAAAAAAAATGATGACGACTTCTTCGCTCAATCCGAGCCAAAAATCTCCAAAAAGCCCAAGATGGCTCAAAACTTTTCAAAAAGCCCATGATGGCCCAAAACTCTCCAAAAAGCCCAAGATGGCCCAAAAATCTCCAAAAAGCCCAAGATGGCTCACAACTTTTCAAAAAGCCCATGATGGCCCAAAAACTCTCCAAAAAGCCCAAGATGGCCCAAAAATCTCCAAAAAGCCCAAGATGACTCAAAACTTTTCAAAAAGCCCATGATGGCCCAAAACTCTCCAAAAAGCCCAAGATGGCCCAAAAATCTCCAAAAAGCCCAAGATGGCTCAAAACTTTTCAAAAAGCCCATGATGGCCCAAAAACTCTCCAAAAAGCCCAAGATGACCCAAACTCTTGTCAACAAGCCCAGTTGGGCCCAAACCTTTTTAACTGGTCAAAAATGACCCAAACATACTTTTAAAATCCGGTTGAATCCATTTCTTGGTAAAACCACCCAATTGTTCAATCCAGAGGCTGAATGCGGGAGACGCTGGTTTCTTGTACAAGTACAGAAGCTGAAAGCGGGACACGCTGGTCTGCTGTGTAAATCCAGAAGCTAAGAACACACTTAGTTTGCTGTGTAGGGTCACTAGTGTAGCCGACGGGCCCCTCACTAGTTCCCAAACCGAGTCATCGCTGGTCGACGGGCTAAGCGTAAACTCACATTTAAGACATGGCGCGTGGCGTCATGTACCTCATATTTATGTCATGGCGCGTGGCGTCATGTACCTCATATTCATGTCATGGCGCGCGGCGTCATGTACTTCATATTTAAGATATGGCGCGTGGCGCCATATACCTCACATCCGAGTCACGGCGCGGGGCGAAGTGTACTCATTTATCTTTATATTTTTGTTAGACACGATTTTTCGTGCACTTGTAAAGACGTAGAAGGATCTTCTACGCACTTCATTATTATTAAGCATTTTTTTTTTGGACCATTGTATTCAGCTCTTTTAATCAAGGGTTTTCTCGTTAGAGATGTAAAATCAGAATGTGGAACACAATGCAAAATATTTCTGTGATGTACTTTTCGGACTCGGTTAAAGAATTAGATGCTTTAAAATTTTGCTGGGAAATTAATTAAGCATTTATTTCCAAAGCCGCAGGGAACATAATTTTATCTTTAACCAAGTGTATGAATGATTTTTCTCACGAGGCCGGAACACCCTTATACCGATACATACCCTATTCATCCATAGCAAATTCGTTTAATCCCTTTCCCTTCATCTTTTCTACATGTGTATGTAGGTCTGAATCATTTTGCTGTGCAGTCTTAATCTGTTCAAAAAATGAAGATTGTATTTGCATTCGAGACAATCTTGCTTGTATTCTAGGTGGACATACAATCAATTCTAATTGTCTCATTTCTCGAAGCAATCCTTCTTCCTTTGTGATAAGGTGCGCTATGCTGGCATTTCTGCTCAATGCATCGGCTACCATGTTTACCTTACCTAGATTGTATAGTATTTCTAAATCATAATCCTTGATTAACTCGAGTCATCTCCTCTATCTCATGTTCAATTCCTTTTAAGCGAAAATATATTTGAGACTCTTATGATTCGTGTAAATTTCGCACTTAGCACATACAGGTAGTGTCTCTAAATTTTCAAAACAAACACCACTGCCACTAGCTCTAGGTCATGAGTGGTGTAGCTTAGTTCATTAGGCTTCAACTGCCAAGATGCATAAGCTATCACCTTTCCTCTTTGCATAAATACGCATCCTAATCCTTTCCTTGAGGTATCACTAAAAACCACAAATCCTTCATTTCCTTCAGGTAGGGTTAGGATAGGCGCATCTATCAATCGTTGCTTCATTTTCTGAAAACTGCTTTCGCATTCATCTGACCATACATACTTAACTCCCTCTCGAGTCAATCGTGTCAGTGGAGCTGATATCTATGAAAAGCCCTCAACAAATCTCCGATAGTAGCTAGCCAACCCTAGAAAACTCCTAATCTCTGTAATGGTTGTTGGTCTTGGCCACTTGAATACTGCTTTAATCTTTTGAGGGTCAACTTGAATTCCTTTTTCTGATATTATATGCCCTAGAAATGCTACTTGCTTCAACCAAAACTCACATTTCTTTAGCTTGACATATAATTTCTCCTTCCTTAGCCTTTTCAGTACCCTTCGAAGATGGATTTCGTGTTCCTCCTCCGATCTTGAGTAAATTAGGATATCGTCGATGAATACCACAATAAATTGATCTAGATAATCTTGAAATACTCTATTCATCATATCCATAATACAGTAGGGGCATTCGTGAGCCCAAAAGGCATCACTAAAAATTCATAATGTTCATACCTAGTTCAAAAAGCCGTCTTATGAATATCGGTAGAACTTATCCTTAATTGATGGTACCCTGACTGTAAATCTATCTTGGAGAACGTCGTTGCTCCTTTTAGTTGATTAAATAGATCATCAATTCTTGGCAAAGGGTATTTGTTCTTCACTGTAACTCTGTTCAACTCCCTGTAGTCTATACATAATCTTAAACTTTCATCATTCTTCCTTACAAATAGCACCGGAGCTCCCCAGGGTGATACACTGTGTTTGATAAAATCTTTATCTAAATGCTCCTGTATTTGAGTTCTCAATTCCGTCATTTCAGCTGGTGCAATTCGATAGGGGGTCTTAGATATCGGGGCTGTGCCCGGTATGATATCGATCATCATGTCCATCTCCCTTTCCTAAGGTAGCTCGGTTAATTCCTTTGGAAAGACATCTGGAAACTCCCTAACCACCGGAATTTGATCTATATTCACCTCCCTTCCCTCCTTTACACTAACCGATATCAAGTAAGCTTGACATTGTTGGCGGACCATCTTAGCTGCTTTCATAGACGATATCAGTATAGTGGGATCTTTAAGCTGCCTTGGCTTGCTAATGATCACATCCTTATCTAGAGCCGCTTCAAATTGCACTTTCTTATTCTTGTAGTCAATTGTAGATCCCCATTGACTTAGCCAATCCATTTCTAAAATCATCGAATTTGGTCCTTGGCAATAAGATTAGGTCGGCTTCTAGAATCATAGACCCTATCCTAATCGAGCATGCTTTACATACTTAGCTAGAGCTAGCTAACCTATACACAGGGGATTCTATGTGAATAATCTTATTTGTTTCCTCTACAGGCAATGCATGCGTGGTTACATACTGGCAAGCTATAAATGAATGGGTAGCACTAGAATCAAATAAAGATACAGCAGAATTCCCAAAAATGTAAACCATACCTGTAACCACCTTTTTCACTTGCTCCTATGACTCCGTACGAGTCAATGCATGCACTGGATTCGTAGAAGTACCCTATCGGTTAGCTGCTGCAGTTATCCTTGGTTGGGCTGGTCTTCCACACCCTTGCGATGTTTGTGCCTTGTTTGAACAATTGGGGCAATGTGCCCTACCTGGTCACAAACGAAGCACTTGATAACCTTAGTCTCTCCTGTTCTGCATTCCTTGGCTATATGACCTTTTTGCCCACATTTATAGCACCTATTTGAACCTTTCAAACATTCGCCTAGGTGGCGCCTTTGACACTTTTTGCACGCCGGAGAGCTTTTCTTCTTAAGGATACCTTTCCCCTTTCTCATACCTCCCTTCTTACTCTTTTCCTTCTCTGTTTCTGTTTCCTTTACACTCGGGCTAAACAATATCTGCCCTTGTCTCAGCTCCTGAGTCCTCAATGCCCTGATCTCTAATGCCCTTGCCCTTTCGAGACTCGATGCATAATTCTTAATCAATAAAGGTGCAAGGCTCTCCTTAGATATGACCTCAATCCTTGTTGAAACCTTTGTGCCTTATTTTCTGGTACATTGGCAATCCACGACATATATCTTACCAAGGCATTGAACTTGGTGGCGTATTCTCTGACTGACATCCTTCCTTGATACAATCTCTCAAATTCAATCACGTTCTAACTTTGCAGTCCTACTAGAAAGTATTCCTTGTTAAACTCCTCAAAGAAGATCTACCACGTCACTTCCTCCTGGTGTTACGTTGTGATCAGCATGGTCTCCCACCACTCATGGGCGTCCTTAGCTAGTAAATCAGTGGCACACAACACCTTCTGCCTATCATTGCATGGAGATATCCTAAACAGCTTTTTAATCTCCGTCATCCACTATTCAGCTTGCACCGGGTCGGGTTCTCCTGAGAACTTAGGTGGTTATTGAGCTAGAAATACATTAATAGCTCTCTTATCTGCCTCTATTGATTAATTTTCATCTTCTATGGTGTGGGGGTAGGGTTAGCCATCGGAGCGGGTCCTCCTCTTTCATCACCACCCAACTGCGCTTGCTGGGTCCTTTCCCACAAGCCTTGAATTATGTCTGCAGTTTGGGCTACCCAATCACGTGTAGCCTGCTGCATGGCCTCCTTTACAGCCGTAGCTACTCTTTCCTCAATCAGTTTGGTTTGTCTAGATTCATGTTCTCCTTCCACATTTGGTTCCAGGCTTAAGTCTTCTCGTCTTTGATGATTCCTCGGGTTTTGCCCGCTTACTCCTGGTCCAGATCATTTAGGCCTATTGCTCATTTCTCTAACTTCGTGTTGGCTTGGGATTTCTTCATTAGCTATTCCTTTTCCTTTATTTCGTCTAGCTCTTGACCTTGTGTCAACCATGGTGCTTTCCAAATATAGCAAAAGCACATCACATAATCTTCATTCATGATTAAGGTTAGGTCATATCATACTTATATCATTATCATGAGGTTAGTTTATCATAACCATATCATTTCATATATGACACATCAACCATGTCGCATTCATTCATTTATGAACATCCATAATCATTCATAATCATTTATAATCATTTATCAACATTCATAACCATTCATAATCATTCCGTTCATGCATTTAAAATTCTTAAACATAGCCATCTCCTCATAAACATTCTTATATTCACATCATTCACATATTCAAACATTCCATTTTGAAACCAAGTTTCCATCACATCATAAGTTACCACACTTATGTACATATAAAAACCAACTTGGCAACCAAAGTGTCATCAAACCATGATTTATACATATACACATAAAAACAAGAAAAGACCTTCATCACATTCATCTACCAGGACCCCTTCCGCTTAGGTACCGCCTAAGACTAGGTGGTACCTGTGTAGGCTCATCGGTGACGGTGCTAGTGTCGGACCAATCAGGGAGGTTTTCTTCTTCACTATCATCCTCACTCTCTTCCTCTGGCTCGAGGAACTCCTCTACAGGTCTTCATCCTCATGATCATTGTCCATATGCATGGACTCACCATCACTTTCCCTTACCCATAGTATAACCCCATCTGGGTCGGGTGTGGAATGCCTTTCCACTATACCTAGAGCACGTCGTTGTTCCATAGCGATGGCAACTTCCTTTTCCCTCTGGCGGATGCATTCCCAACTCACTCGATATCTGAATTGGACGCATCCATCGGCGAACCGATACCATGGGCCCTGTTCTGGGGGTGTGGGAGTAGGTATCTGATCCCAGAAATTCTGAAGATCCCTTGCACTAATATAATCAGTGGGTACAGCTGGGATCGACTGTGGGTCAGGGCGAGAGGCTAACATAACCTCAGCTTTAGGAGCCCTGCTCATAGACTCCTGTAGAACATACCCATACTGCATAGGGTACATGTGGGGCTCAACATTGTTGTCTCCCTGGGATGGTGGTGGAGGGTTTATGGGTGGGAAGCCTGGAGGAACGGGTGGAAAGTGCATCACATTTCGTTGCGATGTCCACCACCTATGGACATTCTCCACTACTCTCCATTGTTTTTCCTCCTCCTCCATCTCCCGTCTCAACTCCTTCGCCTTTCCCTTATCCACCATTTACAATTTAAACATAGTAAATCAACTATATTTCAAAAACATCATAATACAAATCATCTTCATATAACATACAATCATCATATGATCACATATAGTTCATCATATAATCATATATATCTCATCATATTCAATTAATCTTCATACTTAGTAAGTTTACCACACCTATTTACCAATTCATGCTCTGATACCAAGCTCTGTGGCGCCCCAAACCGAGTGACACATCCTGAGCCTTCCTCCGGGACCATTATTGATTGGTAAACGTGATCAGGATTGTTGCCCTGTCACACAACGAGATTTATTGAGTGTTTATCCTTTTATAATTCACTCCATAGGAGTTAAATCACAACATTCATGTTCAATTTCACATCAATTTGCCTATCCAGGCCCACATTAAGTCCTGATCTATTCATTATGTATCATAAATTCGATATCATTCATAGCATTACACAATCATACATTGATCATTCATCCTTAAAAAAATTTTCATTAATTCACCACACACACAGTGTAAATCTCATAAATTGCATTGAGTAGCAATCATACAAGTCATCATACATTTTTCCATACATATTAACATGCACAGATATTTATGGAATTACCGATTTTCCTCTTTCAGCCTGTGCTTCTCGTTGCCTCTGTCCTTTCACCTATCTTAGGATTTAGAAAACAAATCGTGAGTATAACTTAGTAAGCAAGCTGCAAAGTTTTTCAGGAAATTCATTTTGTAGGTAAACTTTTTCATTTAAATAGCATCTTGGAAAGCATCATTATATCCACTCGTGGGTATATCATGAAAAACATGAACCATTATACCCATCATGGGTATATCGTAAATAATGGAATGCATTATCATAAAACATGAACATCATAGGACGGTATGCTAGATAGACGACCATTCATCTCCGTCTTCTCCCATCTTAGGGATGGCGCAGTCGGCCTTTGGATTATATTAGCGACTTGGTCACATTAAAGGGGGACAATCGGTCTGCTTACACCTTTAAAGTGAACCAAGTACCTTGTGCACCATGACCTTATCATAAACATGAACTTGGACATGCTAGCATGATTTTCATAAACAACATATGAACCATAGTTTCTCAATCCTTTTGATACATCGTTAAAAATTCATTTGTCATAGTTAAAATAATATTTCAATAACATGTTGACATAAGGAATGACCATCCTTAAACAATCTTAGAAATAATTTAAACATCCATTTACTAATCAATATAAAGCATTTAAATAAAATTTGCAATCATTTTATCACAGTTTGAGAAAGCAAAACTTTTAGAAAGTTGCTTGCTTACCTGAATCACGTCAGCTTTCCGTATCAACCTTTTCTTTGCTTTGCCTATGCACATAAGAATGACATTGCATTCATACATATAGCCTTATATGCTTGCATATATCTTAATTTTCCAACCCTCATGCTTTTCATTAACATACATAACTCACTTGTATTCCAAGTCAGGTATTCATACATAGCAACATAGCTTATACATCCCATTATCCATTCGTTCCTTTCATTTTTAATACCCTTATGTACGGTATGTTGGTCCCGAGTTAATGGCAAATACCCAAGAGGGGATGGGTGAATTGGGTAATTAAAATTTGTCAACTTAAACAGAAACTTTACCCTGTTTTAGTTCAATCCCCTTCAATGAAACAAAAGGAAAGCAATAAAATAATAAGAGTTGAAATAAATCAATGGACAAGATTTATAGTGGTTCGGGCAACCTTCCCTACTTCACTCTTCCAAGCTCGCACCTCTTGTGACTTGGGTTCTACTATGTATTTCACAAATACAACTAGAGTCACTGCTCTCTTCTAGATTCCAGCTCTAGGGGGCATCAACAACTCACAGCACAAGTAGGTGATGAATTCCACTCCAATCACACACTACTTTGCTTACACTTGATCTTAGTTACCCAAACTAAATCAAGTTCAATACAACAAGAAAAAGTAAAAGAGAGTTTCTACACGTTACTGATGTGTAGAGGCAGATTTAGCGCAGAGAAGAACTTGTGAAATAGACTTAATGATTCGGCAAGCAGCTCTTGGCAGTTTGAAAGCAACGTTCTTCTTCTAGATGTTGGCTTGATCACTTAAAGCTCTTAGGAATGGGAGTTGTGCTCAATCAATGATGTTTCAGCTACCCTCCTCGTTCATATTGAATGCCTTATATAAATGGCGAGGGAATCCAAACGTTTGGAAGTAGGTGGTGCGCATTTAATGCACCAACGTTCAAAAAAAATTTGACCATTGCGACCCAAGTCGCAGGTGGAGTCGACTTCGGGTGCGACTTCGGCTGTGCTCAGGCTGTTCAAGTTCTTCCTCGGTCGACTTGGTCCTAGACTTGACCCAAGTCGCAGGTGAAGTCGACTTCGGGTGCGACTTCACTTCCTGTGCTTGCTTGATGAACTTGAAATCCTTGGAGATGACTTTGATCACTTGATTTTCTTCAAATTTATGTTCTTCCCTTGATTTATATCTCTTGTAACTCAGTATAATCATCCTAGCTTGATGTCCTTTAGCTCCGTGACTTGCAAACTTTGAATCCTTGAATCTTGGAGTACATGAAAGAAGTCCAAAATGTGTGATCTTGATCTTCCATGATGAATACATGCAACTTTGCTTGCTTTGGACTTGATTTGATCTTCATTTGGCCTAAGTCGAATGTTTGAGTCAACTTGGCCTTCAACTTCACTCAAGTCTAGCATCAGGTCGACTTGGTCTGCGACTTAGCTCTTCAAAACATGTATTGATCACCTGAAGTCGATGCTGGAGTCGACTTGGTCTGCGACTTCGGCAGCTCTCGTCCCCAATTTCAACTCTGGACAGAAAATCACGTTTGAAGTCGATGCCGGAGTCGACTTGGTCTACGACTTCACCCAAGTTGCATGCGGAGTCGACTTCGTTTGCGACTTCGGCAGCTTGGCTCCCCGATTTCAACGCTAGATGAAAATGACATTTTGAAGTCGCTGCTGGAGTCAACTTGGGGATCGACTTGGCCTAAGTCGATGCCTGAGTCGACTTGGAAATCGACTTGACCTGTCATACTTCATTTTCTTCATTTGTATATCCTTTAATCATCTTCACAAACATGTTAGTAACCAAAACTTACTCAAATTGATTTGTTAATCATCAAAACATAGACTTGGCTTATTTTCCACATGTTTCCAACATGGTAAACTTTTAAACATATAATAATCTTTCATTTTCTTAACATATGGAAGCTCATTGCTTCCCATTCATCATTTATCATTCATTTTTCTCATTTCTCATATCGGTGCTCGCTTTAGCCACATACTTGATAGTTTAGGTCTTATATATTAATCTCAAATTTTGAGTTTTCAAATCATTAACAAAACAACACCTTACTTTTCCATTTAATAACATTTCCATTCTTTTTTCATTTTAGCAAATTATACTTAGATATTTCTCAACCTTGCCATACACATCCTTTGTGTGCACCCTTTTAACTACACATATAATATGTGTTTTTCAATCCTTTCCAAAATAGTAACTTATCCTCTATTATGCATAATTAAAATATTTCCATAAGATTATAATCCCTTAATTGTAGGATTGCAAAATAGCAACTTTGTTACCGTTCTTTTACTTTCAACGTCCCTCTTGACATATGTTCCATAACAGATTTTTAAACCTTTAATTTCAACCCTTAATCATACTTTTCTTATCCCATATTAAGGGTATTTTCATGTGTTTAAAGTCCATAAATTTAGTTGCCCAAAATAGCAACTTTCTCATGCATTTTCTCCTTCCTTTGGATGTCCACATCACATAACCCCTAAAAATCAGATTTTGGAATTTTCTTCCATCCCATGTTGGACCTCCCATGTACCCTTAATTTAGGGTATTTTACCCTTTAATTCCTCCATTTATCAATTGGCTTAATTCATGTCCCAAATCCATCTCAAAAAGTGGAGTTTCTATCATATAGTTAACCTTAGGTTTTACCCTTCTTAAGGTACTTAAATCATGCTCAAATCAACATATATTAATCATGGAATCATTAATCGTAATCCAAACATGAAATAATCTTAAAACAGAAACATTAATTGGGAATTACGAAAAATTCCAGCTAGGTATATGAGTTGTAATCAACCCTAACATCATGTATATCTTCCTTAAACCCTTGATTCAATTCCTTTCATTGATTCCTCATTTAGTACCCTAATTAAGGGCTTCATAACTCATCACTTAGAGTTTATTATGGATCAAATTTATGACCCATAAATGAAGTTAGAAAACTTAGAATTAAATGAATCAAAACTTGATTCATACTTACTTGAATTTGTGAGACTTTGCTCAAGTCTTTCCTAGCTTAGTTTCTTTCCTTTCTTTTCCTCTTTTCTTCTTTTTTTCTTCTCTTTTTCCTTCCTTCCTTCCTTGCATAGGACGCCCTTTGCTGCTGCCCTTTTCTCTTTTTTTTTTTTTTCCTCAAGTTGCCCACTAGAGGACGCCCCTTGCTCCCTCTCTCTTCCTTTTATATAAACTGATTTTTATCTCACTTTTCCACCTCATTTTGAGGGTAATTAATGGGTACTTATCCCATGGATGTGCTGCCACATTTTTACCCAAGTAAAATATATTTTTAAATATCAAAATCTGCTCAAAATCAAGCCACATTGCTGTCCACCATGTAACATCCCCATGTGACATCCATTTTTGCATTTTACGCCATTAAAAATCTGCCCAAATCAATGCCATTTAGGTACCTAGTCATGTAGCCCATTTAGATGCAAATTTTAGTATCAAAAAATAGAAAAAAATCTGCCCATTGTAGCCCCCTTGCACGTCCATACTTTGGCCACCTCATGGCCTCTTTTATGGCTACATGATCTAGCCTATATCCTTGATATTTCATGCATTTTTTTATTTTTAAGAAAATTACAAAATGTGCTCAAAAATCTTTTCTCATGCCACCTCATTTGAGTTTTTAATCACCTCATTAATTGGTTGACTTTTCCATTAATGCTAAGCTACTTTATGAGAACAAAAGTCAATGGGTTTATTCCTTTTATGATTAAGCACTTTTCCATGATAATTGACGAGATGCGTATATGCCTATTAAATTGCTCGCTATTTACGCAAGTATACGTGCCGTGTCAAGTAATAAAGAGTGAGTAGAGTATCGTTCCCACGAGGAATTGTTAACCGGAATTATTATTTAGCTTAACTGCTTTCGAAGGTTGTGAAATTCTGGTTTTGTGAATTAACTAAGCTAACGATTGTGAAATAGAAATCAGAGTAGAGATCACGAGACTACTGGATACTCAAAGCGAGTTTACTGATTAGGGATGACAGATGGATAGATCGGAATCCTTGAATCTAAACTATATTGCTCTGGTTCCTGTTAAGCGGATTGCATATGAATTGACTAGCCCAAGTTCATATATCTTCATATATGTCTTCCAACAATATATAAAGCTAATTACACTCTATTTAAGTGCTATGTTCCCATGCCATTAAATAAAGTGAAATTGATAAGTTTATAACTTGTATAATGACTACACAGGGTTTAACGGTATATTCCTATCCGTTAAACAACTCTCCTTACACAAAGGTTGAAACCTGTGCCTTGCACATGGATCTGGCAAATATCTCCCTTTTTCAAGGGTAAATAGAGCAATTAAATCATCTTACAAGGTAGCTAATCTTGTAAAACCATTAAACTCACACATGCAAAGGTAAATTATATGCAATCATATATATAAGCTTAAATATTCATTCCTAAATATTCTTAGAACCAAGAAACAATACAGTTCAGAATTCAATTTATCCTAACTATCCATCTAATGGAGGTTTAGCTCAAAGACATGATCTTAACATCCAATATATCCAAATAAAAAGTATCCATAAGGAAGAGAAAGAAAATTGGAAAGAATAAGAAAAACTGTTTTCCGGCAGTTTCCACCAACGGGACTTGAATTCCTTCTTCAATCCGAGCTTTAATCTTGATTCCCGCTTTCTCTTGCACTGTAGTTCCCTGGAAGTGGTTTCTAACTTGTGGTCTCAGCCATGTTTTCACTTGAGTTGCATGTTGATCAAACTCTCTGGACTGCATCTTCATGTTAGATGTGTGTGCTGCAAATGGTCAAGGCGTGTAGGGTGGCGCCTAGGCGCCAACTCCCTATTTCTGGATGCCTCAGCTTGCCTTCAACTCGTCCGCTCTGCTGCCATACGTCCTGTCCTTCCTACAAAAAATGGAAAACTGAATAAATAAACTAAAAATGCCTAATTAATGCTAAAATTGCCTAAAAACTAATTAATGCTCCTAAAATGAAAAGCGAATGAAAATTAAGCTAAAAGAGTGCAAACTAAGCCTAATCTCTTGAACTAACACACAAATTATGTCTGAAATGTGCCATGATAACTCGTAAAAATACGAGTTATCAATAATTAGCTTAATCAAACCCATCTATATGATTCATCACCTCGTTTTAACCGTTCATGATAAATTTTATCTCAAAACGACCTTTCTAGCATAAGTTATGGTCATTTGAATGTCTTTTGGAGTTGGATGAAAATAAATAATTATCACCCTAATCCCAACAAAATTTTCATAATCTAATCCATTCATAAGGTTGGGCACATCATCATGTTCTTACCTTTCATATTTATTCTCATTCCACCTTATAAGCATCAAGTTATGAATTTTCTAACATTTATCACCTCAAATTCATAATTATCATCATAATTTTCATTAATTAAATCATAATATATGAGATAATTATTCATAACATATCCACATTTCCTAATCGTCACTCTGTCCCTTTATTCACGTTAACCCACATTGAGCTATGGTGATTAATTTAATCACCTCTCTTGATTAATAGCCTTAAAATCAATAAATCAATTGAATCATACATAAATCACATTTACTTGTCTAATTTACATGCAAAGGTCCTACTTGGGTCTGGGTATAACACCTTCCAAGCCATCCATATCCTTCATGCGCACCTTCTAATTACACATTCATTATGTGTTAAGAAAGTTATATAAAACACAATTTTTCCTCTCCATTTTGGCTTAGTTTAAGCACTTATTAGCACATTAATTAGGGTATAATCATGAAATCAAAGTCCCTCAATTAAATCACACAAAACAGTAACTTTTCCTTCATAACTTTCCACCTTGGACGTCCCCATTTTCAAGGCCATATAAACAGATTTTTACATTTTTATTTTTAGCCCTTTGGATGTCCCATCTTACTTCATATTTAGGGTATTTTACCCTCATAATCACCCATATATCATGTTGTTTAGGTTATGCATCAATTCCACCTTAAATGAATGGAATTTTTACCTAGTTGTCAAACTCAAATTTCACCCTTCAAAGGTTCATCAAACATGCTTGGTTTAACATAAATTAAACATGAAAATATTTCACATAATTCACACATAACATATGCTCAAAATAGCAACATTAAATTGAAATTAATAAAAATTTCAGCATGGTGCACTTGTTGTAAACAACCCTAGACTCATACGTAGCCTTCTTGAATGCTTGAATTGAATTTCCTAATTCATTTTTCATTTAATAACCCTATCAAGGGCTTCATAAATCATCACTTAATGTTCATAAATGCATCAATTTATGAATCATTCTTTGAGTTAGAAAATTTGGCAATTATCAAAACCAAACTACGTTTAAACACTTACTTTGAATTGTTAAGTTTTGCTTCCATCTTGCCTAGCTTGATTCCTCCTTTCTTCCCTCCCTTTCCTCTTCTTTTTCTTCTCCTTTCCTTCCTTCCTTTCTCCCCTTGCTTGGGACGTCCGGCTGCTAGACGTTTTTTTTTTCACCTTGTTATTCACCAAATGGGACGTGCAACTGCCCATCTCTCTCTCTTTTATATTAATGCCTTTAATCCTCATAAATTCCACCTCATTTTGAGGTTAATAAATTTCATGTTTATCCCTTAAATGTGCTGTCACATTTTCATCCATGAAATTTCCATTTTTTATAATTTTTTAACACCAAAAATCTGCTCAAAACTGTATAACAAGCTATCCACAAGATCACGTCCAGCCATGCCCCATTTTTTTGTCATTTTGTGGCATCAAAAAGCTGCCCAAAATCCATGCATTTAACATCCTTGATCAGCAGCCCCTTTTCATGCATTTTTTGTATTTTTAAAATCACAAAATTTGCTCTAAAAATTCCATCTTATGACACCTCAAACATGGTATTAAATACATTGACTTTTCATTAAATGATAAACAACTCTTTCAATGGTAAAGTCAACGGTTTTAATCCACATGTGGTTTAACATTTTCTCATAATAATTAGCTTAATCAAAGTCATTCATATGATAAGCCATCTTTTGTTTAGCCATCCATAAAAAATTTCTTCTCAAAATGATCTTTCTAGTGCAAGTTATGGTCATTTGAAAATGTTATATGGAATTTGATGAAATTAAATCATTATCACCATCATTTAATCATGATTATCATAATCAATTCCATTCATGAGGTAGAGCACGTCAACACATGTTGACCTTTCAAATTTCACGTCAATCCACCTTATGAGCGTCAAGTTATGAATTTTCAAACAATAACCTAATTTATCCCATTATTATCGTCAACTTAACCATAATAAATGAAATAAATAATCATGCCACATCATCATTCCCTACACCTTGGTTCGTCTTTATATGTACATTAACCCACATTGAGCTAAGGTGATTAACTTAATCACCTTACCTAATCAATTGCCTTAATCTCAATAATCCAATTGAATCATATAATTAATAATAATTAAATGTCTAAATTACATATATGGATCTCAAATGTTCTTGGTATCATAAATTTGGAAGACACAAATTCAATTCTCTTTGGTACCCAAACCAATGTAGCTCCTTGGTTGTATAATTTCTTGATTTTGTATTGATATATTTGATAACCAAATTTGTAGCAGAAATTGTATGCCTCATGAATTCTTTAGGGTGGACTCCATGTACACCTTGGTTCCAAAATTGGTCTTCTTACCTAGGCAACTCTAGTTGTCTTTGATTTGTATTGGGATGCAGTTTCCTTAGCTTGTGGTTTAACTCATTTTGAAGCATTTGATTTTCTTCATTCTCCTTGCTCAAATATAGAATACCTAAGTCCTCTTCTGCTAGTTTGGGTAGTCATATTCAATAATATTTTAATACTTTCTTCTGAATTAGAGAATTTTGTTAATGATTCATTCAATGCTTCATTTTCTTTCTTGAGCCTTCAATTCCAATTGTCAAGGCTTTGGTTTCATCTACTAGGCACTTAACTCTTTCGGCTAATTTTTCATTCACAATAATAGTTAAGTGACACTGCTTTTTCTTCATTATGTATTTATTGCCCAGTTTCTTGGTTTTATCATATAATGAATATAAGCTTATTATAATTTCTCTAACTTAACACATTTGAAGCAATCAAGAGTGGAAGAATAAATAGATTTGGAAATAGATAGGTCAAGTTTAGAGGTTACCTCCTCACTGCTTGTGCAATCTGTTGTAGCAGTTAGCCTATCCACTAATTCAGTTGTCGTGAGACACTTTAAAGTGGTTTCTTTCTCAATTCCTACCATGCAACATATCCCGGTACAATTTGCAGCTTCATGTTCTTCATTTGAGGAACTGCTGGTCGTGGATGAGTCTTCATTTATGTACACTCCTCTACCCTTAGGCTTTGGAAATTTTCTTGAACCGTTCCTTTCTCTCTTTTCTTGTTTGTCTTTTGATTTGTTCTCTTCAGGTGTAGGACATTTAGCTTGCATATGTCCTACTCCACCACATCTGAAATATTTTATCACTTCCTTTTTCTCTTCTCTTTTGTTTCTCTTCTTAAATCCTTTGGAGCCAAAATTCTTTTCTTTCCTCACAAACTTTCTAAATTTTCTTATGAGGAGTGCATCTCCTCGTCTTCATTTTCAGAAGAGGAAGTAGATTTATCTGAGCTTTATGTTGCTTTCAATGCAATAACTCTTTTTCCTTTGTATTGTTGTTCATTTCTCTTCTTTATCAGCTCATGGGACATGAGTGAACGGACAGGTCCTCTAACTTTAATGTGTTTAAATCCTTTGCCTCTTCAATAACCGTAATCTTAGGAGTCCAAGATTCGAGTAGAGCTCTTAGAATTTTCATAACTTGTTCAGATTCATATATTACTTTTCCAAGACCTTTCAAAGAATTAATAATTTTAGAGATTCTAGCAAATATTTCAAAGATATTTTCAGTATCTAGCATTTTAAAACTTTTCAATTCTCTAATCAAAATATTTTTTCTTGTCCCTTGGACCTGAGAAGTACCTTCATATATAGAGGTTGGAGTATCCCAAATCTCCTTGGAAGTTAAACAAGAGAATACTCTGTACTCAACTGCAGCTAACGCGCAAAACAATGAGTTCATTGCCTTAGCATTACTCTTTACTAATCTTACCTCTTCTTCAGTCCATTTAGAGGCCTTTTTGCTTTTAGGAAAAGTAACATTGTCTTGTATGACAATCCAAGAATTCATAACTGTTGCCATAATAAGTTGTTTCATTCTCAACTTCTAATAACCGAAGTTACTGTCATCAAATAGAGGTGACCTAGTGAAAGATTGACCCTTGGCAAAGGCAAGAGTGGAAGTTGATTGAGATGCCATTTATAAGATCTCTTTGGTATAAACTCAAAAACTTGTTCTAATACCACTTGTCGATCCCGAGTTTGTGATAAAATCCAAGAGGGGAGGCGTAAATTGGGTTCTTTTGAAATTCTTTCAATATGTTGAATATAACACCCTGTAAACTAGATCCCCTTGAATGAAAACGTGGAGAATGGAAATGGAACTGGAGCAAAAGTATCATACACAATTTTATAGCGGTTCAAGACAACCCTTCCTACTCCACTCCTCTGAGAACACACCCTTGTGCCTTGAGTTTCACTATATTAATAGAATTACAACTAGAGCTCTTGCTCTCTTCTAGATTCTAGCTCTAAGAAGCCTTTACAATTTTCACACAAATAGGCGGTGAGTCACACTCCAACCACACACTACTTGCCGTCACTTGGTCTTGGTTTCTAACACCAAACCAAGTGGAATCATAAAAACAATAAATAGAATTGAAAATTTACACTTTACAGATGTGTTGGGAAGTTTTCAGTGCTAAGAAGAATGTGTAGAGTGAGTTGATGAGAGATTGCTTCAACACTTGCAATGATTGACATAGTTCTTCTTGTAAGTCACTTTAATGAGCACTTGAATATTGTAAGTTAGAAGGTGGAGGCTTAATCAATGCTCTAGCTAGCCCTTTCCTCTTCATTTGAATTTTCTTAAATAGAGAGGGAATAAATTCTAACGTTAGGAGGTACGTGATGCTCATTTAATGCACTAATGTTTGAAATGTTCTGACCGTTACTACCCAAGTTGCACTCAGAGTGGACTTTGGATGTGACTTCGCCGAAGTCACAAACTGGAGTCGATTTGGATTACGACTTCATCCTTTAGCACTTTAGTCTTCAAGCTTCTAGTTCCATTTGGGGTCGACTTGGTCTTAGGTTTGACCCAAGTCGCAAGTAAAGTGGACTTGGGTTGCAACTTCATAGTACATTTTGCTCATTGAAACTTGTAGCACATCATAAGCTTGATTCTATGATATTTGTCCCTTGTTTCTTTATTTCATTGCATTTGATGTTTCCATTTATGCATATAGAACTTTCTTCCGTATAATCTTTGAGCTTAGTCATGTCCACTTGAGAGTTCATTAATAGGCTTGTTACTTGAACCTTGAATTATATCGATATAATGTTGCTCTAGTCATTCTTGTCATCCTTGGACTTGAAACTTCTTGTATTTATCCTTCTTGTACTCGAGTCGAAAGATGAGGTCGACTTGGTTTGCAACTTAACTCAAGTCACATGTCTGAGTCAACTTTAGATGTGATTCACCCAAGTCGCAGGTCAAAGTCGACTTGGGTTGCAACCTGACTTTATTAGACTTAGCATCAAACCCCTGAAGTTCATCCAAGTCGCTGACGGCGACTTGGTTAGCAACTTGACCCAATCGCATGCAAAATCGACTTCAGGTGCGACTCCACCTGCTTACGCGTCCACATTTTCAGCGCTGTAAAAAACAAGCCCGTTGAAATCGATATCAAAGTCGACTTCAGAATCGACTTAACCTAAGTAGATGCTTGAGTCGACTTGCTTGCGAATTGACCTGTCATGCTTTGAATCTTGAAAACTTTTAACCTTAAATCATCTCACACACATGTTAATACCTTGGAATTTCTCAAATTGAATTGTTAATCATTAAAACATGGATTCCGATTGATTTGCCATTCATTTTTACCACAAAAACCCTAATGTAGTCTTGCATTATCTTTCAAGGCATGAAAGAAGTACTCTAACCTTCATGACTATCTATTTTCATGGGATTATATTGATTAGAATTTATCAAGTTCTCTAGAAATTCATAGAATTTCTCAAAAGTGTCTTACTAATTTTCATTGTCCAAATATTAGGTTTATTACCTTGATAGTCATGAATAAAAAAAAATCTTAATTGTTCTATATTAGATTTTCTCCTTTCAATTCTTTCACCTACTATATAAAATTATGCCAAAGTGTGGGCCCATGCATCAAGCAAGAAATAAGACCACAATATATCAAATTTATACAGACTATCTTCCATGAACGAGCAGAACGAAATCATCCATGTATAATATCATATGTTATCTCCCTAAACGATAGACAAGAGGTTTAGTTGGATATAATTTTAATCAATACGTAAGATATGACATTATTATTTCAAAAATTCATCAAATTTAAGATAATAAAATCAAAAGAAATAAGAAGTAAAAGCCTTTTTGTTTATTTCAATGGTGTTGAAAATTTTGCCCAAACTTGCCTCTTTCATCTTCTCTGCTTACCGCTTTTTCCCTTCAAAACCTTAGCCTCCAAAATTTCTTTTTTTAAAAAAATTCTAAATTTTTAAGATAATTTATGCAAAACCTAAAATCAATTTACATATAACAATTATTTCAGGTAAAAACAATTTGGGTTGTGTTTCCCTCTAGAGAAATATAATTCAAACTTCTTTGTCAAGATTATACCTCACAATTTGGATGATTTAAATATGAAATCATTGGTTTGAATGTGACTTTGTGAGCTCAAATGATCAAATTTACTTTGCTTAGTATAAGATACTCATATTTGACCAATGTGCATAAATACAGACTATTTAAGGATTAAATGTGCGCGAATCATGAAGAATCAAAAATTTAAGAATCAAAATGCAGTTATTAGGATGAATTCAAGAGCCAAAAAGGAGACAAAACAGTGATCAAAACGGCTTCGAACGTGTCAAGGAAATTTCAACATGGTTAATGGTTCGAGACATGTCGAGCAACAAAAATTCAAAATTTAGATTAAGAACTCATCGCCATAATACAACATGGCCTAGGCCATGTTGGCTTGCGCAACTTTCCCAACCATGTTCAAGATGAAAGTTGCAGATTTAATCCATCTCAGACTCATTTTGCATAAGTTTCTTAGAGACAAATATATCAAAACTTATTAATCTTGACCTAAGGCATATTAGAGCTATGGTTGAGGTCTAGAAAGAGAATAAAGCAAGAGCCAAGGAGAAAAGAGAAGAGGCGCGTTGTTAGGAGCCATTTAAGACACCATTGAAGCACTTCAATCAATAAGCTTTCTTTCTACTTTTCTTTTGATTTAGATGGCTTGTTTTTGATGGACTTTGAATACAATATTGTCGTTTAAATTTCATTATTAACATGCTAGGCTAAACTCTTAATCCATAGTTTAGGATGTTGCATGTGAACTATGTAAAGGATGTTATGGTTTTGTTTTATTTATGAAAGATATTGTGTATTAATTTGATATCTTGTGGATTTAACGCTTATTGGGTATTTCAGCTTACATTTTGCATGATTCCATATATTAGGTGAAGGAACCAAGAAGTGAAAATTCAATATACGATAATTAAGATATTAAACTTGAAAATCTAGACTATAAGAATAAATGTGACGACCTTGAGGAATTCTACAAACTGTCACAGAACTTAATGGTCTCTAATTGACTTAACGCCATGAGAATAGGCCGCTAGGAAGGTTAGGGTACATCTTGTATGCCTCGAGAGTGGATGTTTGATTAAATTAGGTTTTATTCTCCTTTAATACATAATATCCAAATTAAATAAGCATACTACGTACCCATTGTAGATGTCACTTATGAAACCCTAAACCCTAAATATTCTTATCCCTTGATGCTTAAATCCTTGTTCAACGTTCTTAAGATTCATCTTTTGTTTCTTTATTTTCTTCTCATCCTATCTTATTACCACAATATTCATTATAAAGTATTTAAAATCAATGTCTTGAGTCCCAAATTCTCTATGGGATAAATCTTATTAAATAATATAGTATATGACTAGTGCACTTGTGGAGAGACATAAATAAATATTTTGATGCCATTATTGGGGAATTAGACATTACTAAAGGCTTTGCATTTGAACATTTTGTTTCTCTCTCTCTATTCTTTCTACTCTCTCTTTTATTCCTCTCTTTTTATTTACTCGTAGTGCTTTATTTCATAATTGATTTGTTACTAGTACATGCACCTTCATAGTAGAAATTTTGCAAAACAAGTAGCTGAGAACTCTTTACAGCAAATCCTGAAATCAAGCGAACTTTTACACAAAAAGCTCGTAAGTACCGACAATAGCTTACTACCCAAGAACAAATTTTGAGTGAGCAAGAAATAATGGTACATCAACAGTCCTGACCCACCACAATAAAAGCATTTACAAGACTAGGCAGAAAATAATAACTCACTAAGGAAGATACCCTGAGTAACTGGAACCATCCAAACTGTGGCGCCCCGAACCGAGGTGCCTAGAAGCCTTACTGCGGGATCGTTTTGATTGGTAAACGTGACTCAGGATTGTTGCCCTGATCACACGGTAGGATTTTTTTTTTATCATTAATACACGGAAAATTTCCATCATTCATCTAATATGAAATACATATCACAGTTATAAACCAAAACTGTTTCATAAAACAAAAATATTCATTTTCATCTCAAAATTATCATCATTGTCTTTACATAAAATTTACATATACAATATTTCATCAAAACTACATGTCATTTTACATGCTGCCTTCATCATCTTTTCCTGTCTGTCGTTGAAAAAGCATGGGTGAGTAATAATACTCAGTAAGCAAGCTATACATAATTTTTCAATCATTTTCATGCATTTCATAAAATGCAAATGCAATGCATACATAGCATTCATGACATTCCTTTGGATGCGACGCTAGCTAGGCGCCCATCCCATACATGCTCCCATTTCAGGGAGGTCGCCACCGGCCTGGGCCTATTAAGTGACTTGGCAATAGCGAGGGGGACATCCTGTCCACTTACTACCTCGACTAAGCCCTATTCCTCGTGCACATGCTCATTCTCATACACATGTCTGCATGATATTTGCAAATCATAAACAATTTCATAAAAAGAATTTAATAAATAATTTTACGAAATGAACTTCAGTTCATGTAAAGCAGTTATAGGTATGGCCAACCTTAAATAAATTTTATAAAGCAACTTGCAAACAATTACAAGCATTTTGGAAATAATTTGCAAAACATATAACTTGCTTACCTTCTTAGGAGGTGTCTTCGACCTTCTCTTTTCCTTTTCCTATTCAAGGAGAAATGATATTTTCGTTTCTTCTATTCAAGCTGCTTCCCATGCATGCTCTATATTATTTGGGCATTATTTCTTTATGTGGATATTTTTATCCATAGGTTCTTCGAAATTTTCATCCTTATAATTAAATATTAATCTCAAATTTTCTTCAAAATCACGCTGTTTAGTGTAGCAGATCACTTTAGCAAATTATTGTAGCAGTTCACTGTAGCATATTACTGTTCATCCCGAGTAACTGTTCACAGAGACGTGGTTACTGTTCATGGGCTCCAAAAATTGATATTTTTTCCAAAAATAAAAAATACCATGACATACCTTATGCCTATTATATCATAGGAAATTCAATACATTTTGAATTTATCATCATTTACTTGGTGAAAAAAATCATTTTCTCCATATACTAAAAATCAACATAAATTCACTTAATCATAATCCTTAATTCCAAAAATCATGAAATTAATATATCATTATTCCAACATCATATTTATCATAATCATATATCTCAAATCATCATTTATCAATTTTGGAGCATTATTTTCACATATCATATGCTATCTTCCCGAATACCCTATCTTCGCTCCAAATTTTTGATGTTTGGCATAATTTCATTTAAACATTATATATATAATTATTTTCTCATGCTTGGGCATTATCTAAGCATGGTTTTACCATACTTAACATCCAAAACAAATTTGGGTAGAAATCACTTACCCGAAGTGGAGATACGCCTCTTTTTCTCACACTTTCTCTCTCCAACATTCTATTCTTCAAGGCTAAAACGTGGTGGGGGTGAAAAATGCTCAAATGGAGCTGGTTTTGGATGCCTTGGACGTTCTCCCCTGCTGCTCTATTTATAGGGTTGGATTTTTCAAGAATTTGGAATTTACCCCCTAGTTTTGAGGTATTTAATTATAAATTGGTATTTCTTTTTAATTTTGAAAAATTCTTTGAGCCCTATTCTGCCCACCCTAGGCCTGCTCCAGAAACCCTATTGCAGCCCTATTTTCCACCTATTTTTTTGATTTTTAAAATTAATTAAATTAAGCTAAATTAATCCTAGCCATTGATCTTTGATTAGGATAAATTTTGACCATTGATTTTGGTCAACTTTTTCAGCTGCTCCCCCTGCAACATCCCTGCAGCAGCAGCCATTGCATTTAATTTTTTTATTTTTATTTATTTACTTTATTTAAAAAGTCAAAAGTAGCTTTTATTAAAAAGTTAGCTACTTTTTTATCTTGTTTTGACGTTTCATCTTGACCTTTGATTTTTGATTTTCATCACATCTTACCCCATTCATCATGTCCATCATGAATTTTTAACCATCCATAAAAAATTTCATCGAATTCCGACGCCCGGATTGCAATTTATGAATTTTTTTCTATTTTTCCACAAAAATCCATATTTGAATTAAAATATCCAAAAGAATTGCTATTTTGTCTTGTAGTGATTAAATCTCCATTTTGTCTTTTTGTGATTAAGTTAATCCAAGTGATTAACTCTTAATCACGTGTCTTAGTCCCTAGTTACTATTCACGTCACTATTCACGGGTTAAATTCGTAATTGCATTATTTCAATCTCCAATATACATATCCATCAATATAATTCATGAATTTTCATTTATTCATAAAATAATTACAAAATTACAAATATCGAAATGACGCGTATACGGTCGAAATGACGCGCATACGGTCGGGGTTTCACACAAACCCTATGAGCTTTAGGTCTTGCATTATCGAACTTGAAATTAGGGCAAGGAAT
Source organism: Annona cherimola (assembly GCA_030490835.1). NCBI lineage: Eukaryota > Viridiplantae > Streptophyta > Magnoliopsida > Magnoliales > Annonaceae > Annona > Annona cherimola. The sequence goes on along the minus strand of CM059973.1, from coordinate 55,841,264 downwards.
TTTGAACTTCAATTAGGCCTCATTCAGATGGTACAGTAGGACTAGTTCACAGGACCCCCTTCTCAGAACTCTAACATAGACATCACCAAGTTCCTATAGCTATGCAACATAATCAAAGTTCATGGAATCCCAAGAGAAGTGATTCACCTTTAGCTTTTCCCATTCTCTTTACATGATAGAGTGAGTAATTTTTCTCTATGCCACTTGAC